>JARDVY010000037.1:2906250-4130625 GCA_029030555.1 Ornithoptera alexandrae | reverse complement strand
TTAATTGTAAAGATTAATTTAAGGCATGTCCTGTATAACGACAATAAGCACCGAGCTTCAGGTCTTGTTTTATAATACGTGTTCCAAATTAAAAATAAATAAAAAGTTGAAAAAAAAGAAGTTTTTATGTAACAGTATTTATGGCCAGACTAGTTATATAATCCAATTGCATAAAATCTGCAAGATACTACCAACTGATATATATCTACTGACATTACATATATATGTATAGGAGATATCCAGATATTTAATTTTATATTTTATATAATCTCCGAACCTATTAAATGTAAAAACTCAAAATTTGGAAGATGTATATCTTCAGCATTCCTTTTGTCATTTATAGGTCGCCTATAAATGGATATTACAAAATTCGTTCATCTTAAGGAGTTGCAAGGGTGTCAAAAACGGGACGGACTCGGGGTGACAACGGGTTGCCCCCAAGTGGAAATATTTCTGACAAGTTTCAAGTCCAAATTTCAAATCTAATTCTATATCACAGCCAGTAAAGTGGGCGGAGAACAGCTAGTATAAGAATTAGTATTTTTAAGGTAGGTCTTTAAACTGCTCAAATACCCCTACTAATAACATAGCCATGTATTACGCTATAGCGTTTAAACTTATATGTCCTTAAGGTAATAAACTAGTAGTTATATATAATAACTGGTAAATGTGTATAATAACCATTAATATCAGCAAATTAGGTAAATTTTCCAAAATTTATCAAGTTAATCGATTTGTTTACATAACTCACAACTATCATTCTTCCTAGCTTTTATGGCATATGGTGGTGAGATCTTTCTCTATTTTTCTCCTCCACTTCGCTCTGTCCTCGACATCATCTTCAGTCACTTGACACGCACACATGTCTCTTGATACTACATTTTTCCACCTAATAATTCCCAACTGTCAACAATTTTGCTGAATATCATGATTGCTTTTTTTTCAGTAGTTATTACTCAGAATGATATTTATATATCTATATGTCCTTTTCTTCGGTTTCGGAAAGGAAATCTTCGAAAAGATACTGTCTTTTATGGCGAAGTCCGAGTTATATGGAGAGAATATATATTATAATCTTACCTAACATTGGAGCTGTCTTTACTTCCGGACAGATAAGTTTTTTAATATTGCTTTATTCACCGTTTTTTTCCACTAATTTTGTTGTAGTATTATTTATTTACGTTTACGTAAAGTAAGGAATGTTTTCACAATATACCAATGGTGCTGGGAATTATGCAAGCAAATAGGTTAATTTGATAATTATACATAGATTTATCATATTTATCGAATTTAGTAGTAATTATACATAAATACCGGTTATTATGTACAATCACTAGATTAATCCCATTTTACATATGTGGGGTATACAAAAGTAATATTTTTGAGTATGATGTTATTTGAGAGATATATTAAAAAATTTAAAAAAAAATCCGATCTAGTTTTGTAACAACGATACATTTCCTCATCAGGCGATGTACGTCCACTGCTGGACATAGGCCTTCCCCAACGATTCCCACACCACTGGGTAGGAATTCACATGAGGGGATTTAGGACATTCGCCACCACGCTGGCCTATTATGGAATGGTGGAAGCCAGAGTGTCGCATGTTGATTAGCAGGGTGCACCACGAGCAGATGAGGTTGGCTTGAATGCCGTGAGTTATTGTGCGCGACCCCTTACACCCCCTCGATACACTTAATCCACATCTTTTCTAAACTTAAAATATCCTTCAAAATAATCTTGATCTTGGGCCTTCTAAAAGGATTCTATAGCTTCTATCATCTAACTATTACTCTCAAATATCTTATATAAAAATAGATATATATTGTTTTTAGGTTATTAATAAATTAAAATCGAACTTCTGCTGAAACAGCTTCTTAAATATATTTCTTTAAAGTACTAGTGGTTACTTAATTAAAAGCATGGCTTTAATCTAGTTTTATCAGATGATTTACTCATATGCACCATTAGTTTAAAAATGACCTCTGGGGTAAACGTTCAACACCTGCTGGGGAAATTAGGTTTACAATTCCTCGCCTCTGATCGCCGTCTGCAGCGGGCCAAGTCACGAGATAATTACTTAAATTGGAACCAGAAGCCGAGCCATTGTTTACCCAGTTCCGGCGCGGGGTTTAATCCTTCAATGGTAATTAGAGAACTTACCAGTAATTATGAATATACGGTTGTACTTTGCTTATGGCTGTTTTAGCTTAAAACGATATCAATTTTTATCAGAAAATTATAGGTGTTATCTCTGTTGCTGAAAGTCGTCCAGGTAGCTCAGCTCCTATTACTAACTACTTAAACAATAGTATGCAAACGTTACCGTGTTCTGGTTTGAAAGGAGTTCTAGCTAATTAACTGGGGGTAAGGAGGCCTAAGTTCTTATATCTCAACGCGACGAGTAAAATATGGTGCTGGGTACATCATCAGAACTAGCGCCATATTATCATTGGCAGGCGTATAACATACCATCAGGTGAACGACTCTACTGTCATACCGTTGAATAAAAAAAAACAATTAAGTATATAAAAAATTTGAAAAGGTTTCAATCCAGTTCTTTTCCAACTAGCTGAGGTTGAGGGTCAGTTCACTTATTTATATTTAGACTCTTGCGGGACAAAACCATTGGGTGTTTTTTCCAGTTCCGGTTCATTCTCCGATATTTTGCAGATAGATTATAGTTCTTTTTTTTCCTTTTGCTTCCTGATATTATTTGTTTAGTTTAAAATTAATACAATATGTCTGATTACTAGATCCTGTTATCGTTATATAACGATATTACGACGCTGGTGCTTATACGGGCGAATTTGAAAGTCCTATTTAAACTTCTATTATATTAGTATAAATCTCTATATATTTATTATACGTAATTTTATTTGTTTATAAAACATATTTTGTATAGAAAAACTGTTTAAGTAAAGTGTATTTGGTTGAAAGTTAAAGAAAAACAAATTGATAGTTTTCAATGGCGTCGACTTATACTGAATACTTCAAAGGTTTATTCTTTGATGTAATCAAAAATAAAATCATTAAAGGATAGGTTACAAGGTGAGAGAGAGATGCTATCAAAAGTTGATACTTATGTAAGGTAAGTAAGAGTCTAAAGGATCCTGCACAACAATTCAAGGCTACCAAACTAACCTCACCTGCTCGCAGTGCACCTTGCTAATCAACAAACGAAGCTCTGGCTCCCACCAAACATTGGGCATTGGGCCAGCGTGGTGGAAAATATCCCAAATCTTGCCCAATTTGAACGCCTACAAACGAGGGTCGCAGGAAGCCGCAGGATGCGAGCAGTGCAGGACCTATCGAAGTGAAGATCTTTGGAGAAGGCTTATATCCAGCAGTGGACGTCTTTCTGTTTATGATGACGTAATTTAATGTTAACAGTTAGTACTTTATTAGAAATAACTTTTGGATTAAAAATAATGAAATACTAAACATCTATTACAGAACATACGAAGTTGACCGATTTGCACTCCTGTGAGATACTTTATTAAAGTTTTATTATTACTATAAATAAAAGTTCCTATGTTTAATTTAGTATACAAAATAAAATTGTCAAAGTATGATCATTATTTTTTTTTATTAAAATAACTAAAAAATTTAAATCCTTTGCACATATTATTAATTTTTACTTACATACTAATTTAACTCATTCATCGTGAAAATGTTGATTTGTGATGAACTTAAAGGCTGTTAACTTAGATAATGGAGGCGGTGTTCGTATACGGTACAATAACTTGGAATATATTCAGAAACATTTTGCAAATGTACCTTTTAATAAAAATCAACTTTAATTAAGCAACATAAGATATCTTTTACTAAACACAGTTTCCGCTGCTCTTCCGGCCGGCCCGATCGAGGTAGCCCTTGTGGAAAATAAGGTAATACATATGTGTGTATATTTTCCACTTTATGTTTGTTTTGATAAGTAAATTTGTTATAATTTCCGGTTCATGATTTCTAACAATCGTCAGTCATATTTCGCTTGATCTTGTTTCACGGTGTTTCGTTTCTCCATTGAGATGAAAACCTTGAATGAACCTGAAAGGCTGGATCCGTCACACCTGGCTGTGTATGTATATATGATATTACTTTATTTATGTTTAGTAATGTTATGAATATACTGGTTATTGAAAAGGCAAAGAAACTGAAGGTTGAATCGTTTAATATAGCTCAGTGGACGTAGTTTTGCTGTAATTAGGTAATTATTTAAATTTTTTAATTCAATGCAGCGACGAGATGGACGGGACGCTCACCTGATGGTGACACTCTCGCCTATAATAACATGGCGCTAGTTATGATGAGTGTATAACACACTGCACCATATTGCGCTCATCGCCTTGAGACGTAGAATGTTGTCTTATTACCTCAGTTATTTCACTAGCTACAATTCCATTCAATTAAGAACACAGTAATGTTTACACACTACTGTTTGCTGACAGAAATAGGAGCTGCGGTGATGGATAGGTATCTAGACGGTCTCCAGTAACAAATCCTACCGCCAGTGTGTAATTTGAACCTTCCATCTTAACTTGACAATCTACGTTTGAAATTGTCAAGTTGTCAAGTTGTAACAACATATATTCTTTACTATCGTTCCCTAAAATATATAATGTTTCTTGAAGACAGTATTTAATATAAATTTTCCCGCATTCTCAACGATATTGAATAGTTCAGAAGCTATATCTCTTCAATAAGTACACTTTAAAACAAGTGCACATATATTACTTTGTATAAAACGCGGGAATACTTATATAAGGTGGCGCAAAAATAACCTTATAAAAAGTACCTTATTACCTGTGTTATAAGGTACTTTTTATAAGGTATAATAGATCTAACAACAATTATTCATACATTATTTCACGTACAAAGTACCAGCAAATAAACGATAATATAACTTAATAATAAATGAGCCAATTAGGTTGACATACCTGTTGTGATGATAAGCAATATGTTATCAGCCAATTAGTCGTACGTATACTGACCGCATCCAATTTGTGCCTTCAGAGCTCAAAGGCTCGAGGATAGGGAGACCATAAAAGTTCTAAAAAAAATTCAAATTTAAACTTATCTAATTTTTAAGTAAACAATGATTTAAGTCGTTAAATTTTATTACTTTCGATAACCCTCATACGTATATGATGTATGAGGTGTACTATTAAGAAGAGTATATTTTATGTCATATTCTCCTCCGTGATGACTGTCAGATAATCTGTCAGCTCAGTCTTAGCATGATCATGACTGTTGTAAAACGATTGAAATATAAACGTAATAAATCTGTATATATAGGAGATATCCATAGATTCACTTGATTCATCACGAGATCTCCGAGAGATCAGCTAAGAATGGATTTTATAAAATTCCTTCTCTAAAGGGAGTTGTGGAGATGTTACAGTGAGCAAAGTAGGAGGGTACCAGCTAATAATTAAATAAAAGCGATAAAATCTATAATATTTAGTTTAAATAAATGTGTAACATTTGCCTTTTTTGTTCTTACTAAATTAAAAAAAAATGTGAAAATTATCGATACTTTTTAACTGGTCTCCGGTGTACAAGGCTATCTAGATAGCTACCAACGTAGCTCTTACTTCTACCGTCAAACAGCAGTGTGCAAATATTATTTTCTTCCGGTTTGAAGGGTGTAGCTTGTGAAATTACAGGGGTAACGAAACATAACATCTTGTATCTCAAGGCGACGAGCACACTGTGTTGCTGTGTATATCACCCTAAATACCACCATGTCGTGTACCATCAAGTAAATCACAGTAGCATCAGGTCTTACGTCTCGTTCGTCTAGTCGCTTTGTCGAATTAAAAAAAAAAAATCTTATAATTATTTATTAGCAAAAATGATACCGGGCTCACTCGCACCTCAATGCTGTCGTTGAAGCAACGGGCGCGAGGGTTGGCTGGCCGGAGGGCACGGTGGCGGGGCGGTGGGGGACGACGTCGCTAACCGGGATTCAGGAGCGGTCTAGGATTTACGAGCAGTCGGTTTATGACGGGGCCCGTCGACGCTCTCCCACGGGACGCGCGCCGAGCTTTCCCGCGGAAAGTTTCGAATTACGCGCTTCAGGGATCTCCTTTAAAGTGATCGGTTTATGTGTTATCTCGGTATTAATAATTTACGTAATTTTTACCAAGAAAAATTAAAAAAATAAATAAAATTAATTAAATCTTATTGAATATTTACAAAAAAAAACTAAACCTCCCCCCCACACACGTTCCGTTCGTGTGCATGTGTAATGTCATAAAATTTATTCAATGATATGGAAGTTTAAATGATGCTGCAGCGGCATTTGGTGGCAAGTTATATTAGAACGGATATAGCGAACATATATTTTTTTTCATGTTGGAATTAATATATTAACTTTTAGAATAAACAGTTGAACTATATAAAACATAAAATACTACTTTATAATCCTGTTTGGTAGTTAATAACAAAACGGATAAAAAAATCGTCTCTTTAATAAAATATGGTACATAAAGCTGTATCGGTGATGATCATTTCCATGAAGTAGATGATGAATTTTCTCAAACTGATTTGGTGATGCAAATTCATATTGAGAGTAGAATACACGCAATATATAGAATTACAGTTCTTCCCGTTGTTTATAATTATGTAGCTAAAGACATGAAAGGATAATACAGAAATTAACAAAAAATATTATTCAGTGATATTAAGCAAGTACTTTTTGTAACTTATCAACTTAACATTTATTTGTTACAAAATATTTATCGCGACTGTTCTCTGTGAACGATTCATTTAAATGTTACCGTGTTTAACTCGTAAAAAGTTCAATTATCCTTGTGTTCCTTTAGCAATTAAATGTAAACCTGTAGCTAACTAAAGTGTTATATAACTTGAATTAAGTACAAAAATATATAGCATTTTATATAACAATTGTTACTTTTTAACTTTGCTTCAATTAGAGATAAATATACATGAAAATAAATCATTAGAAATTACGACTAAGCGTAAATTCAATCTTTGATGTATCTCCTACTCTACTGCTACTTTTTTCTATTACGCTTTAAAAAATAGGCTTTCCAACAAAAAAGGACTATCCTGTAAAAAGTTACATTCAGACGATCTATAAATATTGAAATTAAGGATAATGAAAGTTACTCTGAAACGGTCAAAGTTGATCTTGGGCTTTAATCATAGTGATAGTACTAGTAAGTTTGTTTGATCGGATTTCTCTGTAAGTGAGAAATTTTATTATATTTATTACAGTTTATTGGACGCTGAAAATAGGCTGAAATGTTCATGAAATAACTAATACCTCCGCAGAGTAAATTACGTATACACAATGATATTAAACGACGTATATAGGTTTTCGGTACAGAATTTCCACTCTTCAATGCATTGTTTATTATTATTATATATAGCGTTTGTTAATATTGAAATTTTAATGAAGCTTTATAGATTTTAATGTTTTTTTCTATTAGTAATTAGTTTAAAGCTTATTGCATCATATAAAACAGCGCTTACAACAGTCGAACTTAACGCCTCCAGGCATTCGCTGTTTGCCAACCCCATGTCAGAGTAGACTCGGATGCAAATAATATTATTTAAGAGTATCTAATAATTATTCAATATTTAAAAGAAACAGATATATAATCACACAGATATATAAAAACATAAGATATCTATAAATTATCCTCAATAAAATATGTTGTATTGAATAGAGTTTTGTTAAAGAAAATACACAATATCTTTTGAAAGATTAAATAAGAAGTTATGTACTTAAGACTTTTTAGTACGTTAAAATAATATCTACTACGACTAATAATATCTTCGAGTGTGATTTTGACAGTGTAATTATTGGCTACAGAATCTGCTATTGACAGATCATATACGCGATAGATACTAGATGTAGCTATTATTCGTATTGTGTCTGAAACAGTGACCGTATACTAAAACCTGAGTATCAAGTTCGTTTTACTAACCGTCGAAAATTCATAGAACGGTAACCTTCATGGTCTACGTCGTCTATTGTTATTAATTTTTATACTATATGTTTTTTTTTATCGATCTCTCTTCAAGTGGTTCCGGATTCAGTACGTTTGTATTAGAGAAAATGATAAAAAAAAACCGCGTCGGAAAGTATGATGCAACCATTTCCAAAACTATGTAGATACTTTAAGCCTATTTCTACCGACAAATAGTATACTGCATGCATTACTGTGTTTCGGTTGGAAGGATGCTGTACCTAGTGAAATTACTAGGGTAACGAGACCTAACATCATACGTCTCAAGGCGACGAGCGCAATGTGGTGGAGTGTGTATGATCCTGACTGACGTTGTTGTGGGCTCAACCTGTCGCTTCAAAGAATAAAAAAAAAGTTTACCAAAGTAAACTACAGCTTACTTACAAAATACACTTTTTTGTACAAATAGTAAATCTAATTATAACATAAAAAGCAATTTTAGGAGCACATTTATCAATGAATTTTCATCATCATCCTCAGCCGATAGACGTTCACTGCTGGATATAGGCATCTCCAGATGGATCGGTCCCGCGCTGCTCGCATCCAATGGGTTCCCGTGGTTCCAATCAATTTAACCACCGTAAAATATTTTAATAAAGCCTATAACTTTCACAAAGTTCTCTATGAAATTTCCGTGGTTCACTCAGGGCGGTGTAAGAAACTTAAGACCCTGCAATGTTTTATGAAATTCGGAGGGTCGTATCACATCTAAAATATTTTACCTTTTCGCTGTTGTGTATTGATCGTGAAAAGTTTAGATATAAAATTACAATTTTCCGCAAACGCCTGAGGGTGGTAGCGTAAAAAATCTCTGACAGGAGAAATGGCCACAGTTTTCCCAACAGGTCAGAGATTACACAAAAATGTTGTATGAAAAGTTTACTTCTATTTATTTTTACGATAACGACATACTTATTTATTATGACAAAATATACTACTTTGTTTATTCCGTTTAAATTATACTCTTGCCTTAAATCTTTGTACATTTAATGTACATTGATAATTATGATCCTTTTTCACGATTTTATGGTTACTTTCAGTCTGAAACATTTTAAACGGATAAAGCTCTCTAATATATAATTATCTTGCATTAACATGAAACAAGGAAGCTTTTTGTGCAATCTTCAAAAAAATTCTTCATACAGCAGATTATAAACACTTATTATTATGACCATGTACACAAAGCAAGCACATAATTTATAGTAATTAATTATCATCTTGGTGCATTACCTAACTAGTGATCAGAACTTGATCATTTAATTTCTCTGTAACTGAAAAAATTAGGTAGAGCATCTTTTAGATTGCCTTAGATGTAGATGTGCCTTAGATGATAGATAGCCTTAGATGTATCGTGGCTGTGTTCCAGATATCTCACAGCAGGGTATCTTTTTGAAGATCGGTGCAGAGAAAGAATACTTTTTCAACAAAATATAATTGAAATTATGAATTAATTTTATATATTTTAATTTTTTGTTGCTTAATTTCAGCATATAAAACAATGCTTACAATAGGCAATAATTAACGCCTCTAGCTCTATCAGCTCACTTTTGGTAGAGTTGAAGCTATATTATTAGACTTCTGTTGCAAGAGACGATTTAAGTAAAAAAAATCGCAGCTCTTATTTCTATTGCCAATAGTCTTTCGGTATATAGAGGGTTGAAAAATTTATTGAAATTATCATAATAAGAAAATTACTAATATCTCTCTAGAATAAGTTAAGTTTACACAATAGTATACTACATAGATACAAAATTTTAATCCTTCAATGCGATAGTTATATATAGCGCCTGTTAACATTATATTATAGAAAGAAATTAAGAAAAAATACTTCCACCGATTTCAAATGACTTCTTTTTCTTTCATGGCTTGAAGAGTTTTATTGAGGAAATATGACACGCTTCAGAAATCAAACTAATTCCAAACTCCGTAACAACTTTGTAGGATTTCGATGACTACGTGATTCGCAGGTATACTTTGCCTTGTTGTAGGAAGGCGTTCATTTAAAAAAAAAAAATCTATATATAGGGTGGCGCAAAAATAATCTTAT
The DNA here is from genome assembly GCA_029030555.1 of Ornithoptera alexandrae. Lineage (NCBI taxonomy): Eukaryota > Metazoa > Arthropoda > Insecta > Lepidoptera > Papilionidae > Ornithoptera > Ornithoptera alexandrae. The sequence goes on along the minus strand of JARDVY010000037.1, from coordinate 4,120,575 downwards.
AAAAAGTACGTTATCACCTGTGTTATAAGGTACTTTTTATAAGGTTATTTTTGCGCCACCTATATAACATACACTAAAGAAATTTATTTGTATTTAATAAAGTGTAAAATTGAGTAAGATATTCACCCACAACATCAGCCAGATGACGCCCATTGCCGAGCGTAGGCATAGAGAAACAAAGATGTTCGCCTAATAATTAATAATGAGCCTGTCCATAATAATGTGGCCAATTAAGTTGATATACACTACACTCCGTTGTGTTTGTCGCATTGAGACGTGAGATATTAATTCTCGTTGCTCCAGTAATTTCAGCTTTGACGACATTCAATCTGAAACAGTAATTTTTAACATTACTGTGCGACGGAAGAAACGAGCGCTGCGGTAATAATTATTTAGACTGTCTCCAGTAAAGTAAGTACAAATGAATAGATAGTCAAATGACAACAGATATAGTAGGAATGTAGGAAAAGTAATTGCAAAAGATAGATGAAGAGATAAAAGACTTTTACAAGTTCTATGGAACCTTGCACCTATTTGACTTTGATTTTAGTATATAGGTCATATACTTTTTTCAATCACCTCGTTACGAAACCTTCATTAAAATATTATTACATTTAAATAAAAATATACGAAACCTTCTGAAAGTAAGTAATACATATTTTTTGGAAATAAACTAACCACAAATTCAGTTAGTTACTTAAAGTATATTGTATCTTTATCACAGTAACATAAATAAATTTTCTTAGGATGAAGATATTATTACACAGTTAAATTCAAAATAGATGAATGCTAACAATAGAAAGGATTTTTTTTATCATTATTATTATTATTTCTCATCTAATAATTGTAATCATCTTAATATTCATTTCAGTCTAAAAAAGCGAAAAATGTGATAAATCAAAAATGTCGTGTTCCAGTTTCAAGCAATAATGATTGACAGGGATGACAGTTTAAAAATCTAATATCCGCTTCCCTTTGTGCTTTAAGCTGTGTATAGGACTGAAGTGAAAATGTTACATTATTACAGTATTGAAATGTGTAATAAATCGAAAAGATGAAACATTATTAAGATCATAATTCTTGCTTTATTAAGATTTAAATTAGTTTTTTTTTTGTACCGTTGATAATAATTTTGCTGCATTTCTTCCATGGTCATTTCCAATGTAAAATTCTGTGTGTGTACTCGTCGTAGAACTTTTACTGTTGCTTAGTCTTCTCACCAGACCCGCAACACACTCGACTCCACAGTTTACGATGCTCTCCTAGTAGCCGGAGATAGGACGAGATGTCGAAACATTATGAGGACAAGAGCGATGAGTGGATGTAGGCACGACGCTCAGACACGAGGAATACGATTTGAGGGATCTCATTTGGGTATTGAGCTGCGTTTAAGCAGTTTTCCGCAATTCCAATCGAATCAACGCTCAAACCTGCTAAGGACCTCCCACCACTTTGTCTATCGGTACGCGGCTACCGCTCGAAGGCTATCACCATGTAGACAATTATAATCTCTTTGTGTTTTTCGAGTTGATATTCAAAATAACTCATGCAACTTGTCATATTTATTAGAGATTTAGGTGACTCAATGAATTCCATTATATTTTCACTTCCGCTCATCAAACGTTGCATGGTCTAACACTCCGACATTTTATGCAGTGTCAAGCGAGCAAAAGGAAATATGCTTATATCAGCTTATTGTCGTCCACTGTTGAGCAAAGACTTAAACAATCCTTATGCAGGGTGATCAATCCTGTACCTACTGTATGCAACGATGCATCCAATATCTTCTTCAGTAATTAGGAATATGCAAAGTTAATTGTTATAACTTCTATCTAAACTGGGTCAGAATCTTGTGCGCATTGTTTGTGTGCAATCTAAGCTCATCCTCTGTGAAATAAAAGCATGATAACTCACATCCGGACAAAGCGTCGCTAAATATAAATTTCATTCAAAGTCTTATTAAGACGAGGGAAACATTTTGTGTTGAATATTTTTTATCAAATAATATGAATTAAGTTATTAAATAGCATTCAAGTAGCTCTTAATACATAATATTATATTAGATACTGGTGGTAGGTTTTCGTTGCCAGAGACCGTCTAGGTAGGTACCACTGCAGCTGCTATTTCTGCCGCCAAACCATAGTGTCCAAACTTTACTGTGTTCCGGTTTGAAAGGCGCTGTAGCTAGTGTAATTACTGCGGTAACGAGGCTTACATTTCGTCTTAAAGTGACGAGCGCAATGTGGTACTGTGAATACCCCTATAGCTATCGCTACGTTGTAATGGGAGGACGTATCACCTACCATCAGGTGAATGACCCGCTCGTCTGATCGCTTCATTAAATAAAAACAAAATACTTATACAGCTTTCGATGATATAGTTTTAATGCCAAATAACTTTGATTTGTTTAAATAATTTCAAAAATTAAGTAAATAAGTAAAGGTAGAATTTTTTTGTTGGTACAATTTCGTAATAGAACATTCAATTTAAAACTATGCGAAGGTTAATCAACCTGGTATTTAGTAAACTTCCCAACTTGTGCAACAAGTTTTTGCTTGTGTTATAGTTGACACTTTGAAAATCGTTGAATTGAATTTTCTTTCACATCAGAAAAACTTTTTAATGCTTACTAATTTAGAAAAGTTATAACTCTCGCAAAGCCTTTGTTTGAGGTCGGGCTGCTCGCGTCAACTTTAACAGACCTTTGGAATAATGCCGCAAAGGATAAAAAAAGGTTTCGGGGAAGAACGAAACACATAATATATAAAAATGGTTAGTTACTATTTCTTTATACTAAATAAAAAAAAAAGTTTCTAGTCTCAATAAAATGCAGAAAATCTTATTGCTTATAATTTGCAGGGTTGTAACAACAGCTCCTATTTGAGCTGCCAACGGACTGTGGTGCTAGAGAACTATCATCAGTATCTTACTACTACTAAAACTCCCTTTATAGTTGTACTAGTAAAACTCCTTTTATAGTTCATAGTCGGAGTTTCCGGTTAGTTTCCGAAAACCTGTGCGAGGTTTTTTTTCATACCGCCTGTTTAGCTACCACCCTCATATTGTAAATCTTACGCCATAACAACATTACTGTGTTACCGCTATCAACATATGAGAACTAAAGTATTCTGGACAAATACGCTTCACCATCCAAGACGTCATTGTCACTTAATATCACGTGAAGTCGGGTTCAAGTATTACATAATTTTCGATAATAGAAATACTACGTGCTGCAATCGATGGAGCTTGTAATAAACCGGTTTCGATGGCTGCGTGAATTTTCATTATTACTACACTCGAAATCCTGTCGTAGCTCTATCTCTCTCTCTCTCTCTCTCACACACACCACATTTCGATTCCATTTATTGAATTATTGAAGTGGAAACAAGAATCGGTCGCCGTTAGAAACGAACTGATATTTGTATTCAGATACTGAACTCAATTTGTTCGTGCTAGAAAAGTGTTTGAGATTTTTTTTTAAATAAATTACTAGAGACTGATTTTGATAATAAATATTTTTTTTTCATTAAGTGATACGCCTACTAATAACAGTGTAGCGCTACTTAGGATAATTTACACTGTACCACTACATGCTCGTCGCTTTTATATACTATATGTCGTCCCTCATTCTGGTTTTCAAAGCGCCTTTGTTTTTCGAAGGTTAACGACCCTTAAGGCAATGTGAACTTTCGATGGCATGGTTCAAAAAAAGCGGACGGATGCTCTAACAAAGCCTCGTTACTTTAGTAATTTTACTAACTACACCACGTTTGTAGGTTTACGCAGAGATAGGAACTGCGGTGGTATTTACCAAGACGCACCCAATACCTATAATTATATTACCTGCGAAATGGTTAATTTACGTTTTAAAGGTTTTATTAATCTTTAGTAATCACTGCAGGATACCAAAATAACCTTTGTATCCTCGTCTACAAATCAGATGTTTATAAACTGTTTTACAGGTTGTATTTTACAAGTCTTTGTTAGTAAACACGTTTCATGAAATACGATCGAACAAACGGTTCCTTCAAGCTATCCAATTGGCTACGAAACTAATTCTGCTAACTTTCCTCTGCAGGGCAGGGGCTACGACAGTGAACACCGACCACTTAATTAACATTTAATACTAACTAGTTGTTTTATTGTCAGTTTTCCCTAACAGAGATTGCTATAACAACTACTTAAAGGTTCAACTACAAATTTCATTCTTAACCCGTAATTTCACTAGCTCCTCGTTAGTTTCTCCTATCTACATCTAAGTACACGTTATGCTTATAAATGAAGAAGGTTCCTCGTTCTTGATACGAACAGTTGAAATTTCAAACAGCTTACTTCCGTGAGTATTCCCGTTCAAATACATCGTGGGTGGTCTTCAAGAGGAGAGTGTTTAGGTTGTGAATAAGCTAGTGCTTTTCACCATCACTTAACCACTTAACATAAAGTGGGATGATAGTGAAACCTATTTAATTAAACAACATCGTTATAGCTGATCTATTTTTTCAATAGCATATATTCGATGTACCCTACAAATTCTAACAACTGAAACCGGGACCATCATTGATTTTCTATGCGCTGTAAACGCCCGCCTTTTCCTAGTTTGGAATTTTACATGTACATCCGCATCCGCGTCCGCATTGTCGCTTTTGAATAGTATATTTTATCAGCTTTTTACGTACTTTGTTATTTGATTAATTCATTACTTAATTATTGAGTAATTCTGATAATATATGATACAAAGAGACGTTATATTTTAATAGAACAAAGTATACACGCATAAATAATATGAGATATTGGTAGTATCTGGGGTGGAGTAAAAATATTAATATGATTTACTATATTTATTATATATATATATATATATATACACACATATGTAATCATTGATGTCATCTCGAAAATTGTAGTTGAGCATTTATTTATTTAAAGTCTTTATTGTACAACTTAGACATAACTTTTTCGATCCAGGGCTAATATTAGTTATTTAGTAAGAAGCAATTAAAGAATATACGAATAAATGAAACATACACATATAAAGCAGATAGCCCTTACAGTGAGTAGTTTAAGTAGAAATTTGTATATGCTATGATTTATGCTATTATTAGCATTTTCTCATACTTAAGAAAGCTACTATCTTTACTTTTATTTATCTTTAATATTTTTATTTATTTTCGTATATACCAGCCAAGCAAAAATATATAGACAACTCTCATTGGTGATAATTAATATAGAAATGATATAAAAGCATTCAATATATATATATATGTTAAAGGTATTACTCGGGTATATATTACTGTACGTGGACATTGAAGTAACAGTTAGTTGTACTAAGATAGATGAAACATTTTCTTAAATTGCTCATCATTTATTTAGTTTCGATGTACTCATAAACTCCATCAATCTAAATAAGAGCCCCGGAGAAGTACTTGTGATCCGACTTTCTGGACCCTCCCGAAAACCCTTTTCAATCACATAATTTTCCGCCGAAACTCGATTACGATCGTGACAAAAAAAATTTCAAATATCCAAAACGATTTTTTTTTTTTTAATTAAGTTTGTTTATTACTTCAAACTCTGACAAGGTTTTTCTTTAAGGGCTTGTTGGGTACAAAGGAAATTGTATTTTAAAATCAAACGAAAATAACTATCGGTGTGGTGATTTTAATACTTTAAATCCGTTTCTTAGTAATAAGAGACTCTTACGAAGTAATTTTTGAAGGGCCTACTAACTTTGAATATTTGTTTAATCTCTAATAAATTAAGTAAATGCGACGTCGCCGTCATAAGACGGGACTAATGATAAGATGAAGAATTTATTAGTCTCTCCTGGTGAGAGAAGACGGCGCTTTAAAGTGGGAACATTAACAAAATTGTTATTTTTTGTTTACATACATGTAATAACTGCAAAAATAAAAAAAGAAATAAATAAAAAAAATAATGCATTACTTTGTGTAATCCTAGAAATAGACTTATCAATTTCTTTGCTATGAATTATATACGCATGTTTAGTAGAATTATTTATATCTATATATATATTTATGTGTACGGGGTTCCGCTCAAAATGTTACGGAACCCAAGTCAACTTCACCTGCACGCGGTGCAACCTATTAGCAACAGACGAGGCTCTGACAACTCACTAACCTGTACTAGACCAGCGTGGCGGGATAAGACCAGCAGTGGGCGTTATCCGGCTGATAATGTATGTATATATATATTCAACTAGTATAAATATATATATTTTTTGTTTTAGTTATTAACTATTTATTTTGTATTAGAAATTTATATTCCTTATTATTTATATATTTGTATTTATAAATAATAAATTTTGTAATTCTGTAGTGTAGTGTGCGCAGTATGGAACCCGTCGGAAAAAAAAAGTCAATAAATAAATAAATCATAATAGATCATCCGCTTAACAGATCAAGATTAATCGATTTTTATAGATGTAATATCATTCATACAGTATCATGATCATAAAGAGCTTTGAAATCTGGCGATCAGATTGACAAAACAGACTCAGTCCTCGGAACTAATAGGTCCACAGCTCTTCCTCTATAATGCAGTTAACTTATGACCAGTACTGCACTGGTTTCTATATATGGTTGATACGGTTCCACAGATGTAGATAGGTTTTCGATTTGTGCATGCACATGCACATGCACAACTCGCTTTCGTTTTGTGCGAACTCTATGAATATTAATGCCGGCGACATCTGGTGCACCGCGGGCTCCAATATGTGGAGATTATTCTTCGGTAAATCCCCAACCAGACACTGTTGATTTCATTCACGCCATATTGCAATTCCAATACGCAGCGGAAGCTGTTTCGCTTTTTGTTTACTTTCTTTAGGCATTACCTTATTGATTGTTGTATCCGTTATTCGTTATAAATACATCTAGATTTCGATGCCGACATTTAGTTTTCTATATCCTCCAACAATTATCGGATTAATGTTATTTCTTAATGTCTTTTGTCATCATCATTATCAGATGCTCTCTTCAAACAGAAGTATGGCGATCGTAACCTAACCTTGTCTTCAGCTATTCTGTTTAACTGATAACATTTAAGCCCAGTCCTTTACGTTGTCAAACCATTTCTTCCCTTGGCTTTTTCTCATGATAGATTTAAGATAACGTTGTAATAAGATTTTTTTATAATTATTTATTATAATCAACAGCGGTATCATTATTTTGAGTTAATAATAACCATTATTAAACATAAGCTTCCCAAGCATAATATAATTGATACTATTATGATTTAAATGATATTAAAGATACATAAATGAGAAAGTGACTGGTGGTTATAGTATCTCCTGCCGAAGACCGTCCAGGTAAGTACCACCACAGCTCCAATTTCTATCGCCTAACAGTAGAGTGTAAACATTACTGTGTTTCGGTTTGAAGGGCGTTGTAGCTAGTGTAATTACTGGGGTAACGAGATTCAACATCTTATGTCTCAAGCGACAAGCGCAAGGGAGTGCAGTATATATCAACCGTCTTTAATTGAATAAAAAACATTTATTAAATAATAAAGAGTCATATAAATCATTTTAATCTGCTTTTCTAGTCGTTTGATAAAAGCATTCGTTTGTTATTTATTAAGATTTATATACATATATAAAACATAAGTAAACTGTATTTATTTTTGATATTAAAAATATGTTACCAGGTGTTAAAATAAATAAACTACCTAAAAAATTCTTAAGTTTTCTTATAGTCAAAAATAACGCTTATACAAATACATACAAATTTGAAATTTGGACGGTGGAAAGATAATTATGCGGTTAGACGTTGAAAAAATTTCAATACAAGCTAAATTTATATCAAAGTCTGAAAACTAATTAAACTAGATAAATAAACTATATTTTACCCATTGGCTATTGACTGGTGGTTTAGTAAAGACTGCAACTTTGTCTAAGATTATTAAATCAAAGTAAAATAATGTACCGAAAGCTAAACTCACCATTAACTATTTAGTTATATTAATGTTTTAGAATTAAGTAATCTATTTAATATTCAATACAATTAACAATAATGTTTAAGTGATTGTCTCCACCCGTATTGGAGACGGGTTAATATATATGAAACGTCAGCTATGTATAGTTATTATCGCAGATGAAATCAGCCGGTTAGAAAACCTAAAGTAATCAGTCGTTGTATATATATTCTTTTCGTTGTGTAAATACGGCTCACCTCATAAATTATAAGGAACTATTATATATTAATAGTAACAAGTAAAAGAAATGCTAGTAAGGAACGGGAATGAAGAGAGAGAAGAATTAAAGGAGGATGCGAATATTACAGTAAATAAAGGAAAAGAAATAAAAGTAAAAAAGATTATAAAGCCTTATCCGACTTTACAGAAAAAATAAAGAAAGAAAATATTATTGACAAGTTATAAATATAACACCAGGAGGGTCTTACAACCATCAGTTATTACCGTATTTAACCCGCTACTATTAATTAAATTAATCAGCGTGAAGCTTTATGTATATTGCATTTTTCATAATCCTGAAATAGACACCACATCGTTGCATTTTTTTTAAGTGCATACCTGCTGTTCAGCACTTAAAATAATTGCATAAAAATTTTGCAATGAAACTGTCTCCCGCTCAGTTACGAGGTTATGATATTTTGTTTGGGAAGGGATGTCGCTAAGAGCGATTGAGCTCCGTTTATGTTTGTTTTGCACTTACTGGAGTTTCGGCTCGAGCATTACTGTAATTGTACAGTAAAAGAAAAATAAATGAAGTCATTTACGAAGTAATTGATTGTATAATATATTTTCAAGGTTTCCTTTTTCCTACAAATGTAATGAGACCGTGGATGATAAAAGGCGCTCGCTTGGAATACTCTGTCTCTCACATGTTGATACAACGCCAATACTGTTATGACGACATATTCATAATATGAGAGCAATTTGCCAGATGTGCTAGATATATCCATCACCATCACCATAATCACAACCTTCCGACGCTGGGCATGTTTTAAGATATTCCACAAAACACTGTCCCACTTTGTTTAAGTCCAGTGGCTATCTTACCACCGAGTAAATTAAATAACTCATCGAACTAAACCCTCCCGTGTTACCCACAGTATTAACCACTACTCCACGGATGCATTTTAAGAATCTTCGTGAAATATGATGATACCTTCTAGACACATCGTCCTTGACGGCACCAAGATAACTTCAAATAGAAATTTGTTTCAAAAGAAAAGTTTAAGTTAGGCAACTAATTTATTATATAGTACTAACAAGTTCAAAGGACAATCATCGTTCGCGATTGTCGTAAATTAACTACAAGGTAGCTAATTAACGTTACAATTATTTTCATTTGAGCGACATTATAAACGTAATGTTTGTTTTGTAGTCATCTCCATACATATGGAGTAACAAGACGTACAAGATATTATAATGGTTATATGGGTATGTTCTTATAGATGCTATGTCCTACCAAAATAGTTTTACTTCGGTTTATATTTATTACTATTCAAGCCAGTGAATATCCCTTGAAAATAACATATTTCTATAGCTCTCTAATTGTCTCCCTGGCACAGCAGCATACGGCTTATCATATAACATACACTACACTGATTCGATTCTAAGACCTTTATAGGTGTAGTTTGGTTAGGGTTTGGCTTTATTGGAATACCATTAGCTGAGCTCTTACAAAGAAAATCTGCTGCTATAAAGTATCTTGAGCTTCACACCTATCGCTTCTTAGTCAATAGTTAATAAAAAAAATAACCGCTTTTCGACATTTTCATTTCTCACTGATGCTTTTACAAATACTTCATCACAGCCTTACTAAAAGAAATAATTTGTACGCAAATCAAATAAGTGAACGAGGTTTTCTTTTTCTGTTTTCTGTTCAAAGCAATACTCGTTACCAAGTGGATATTCAATATTCCGTTTCGCCGGGTTTTTATTACACCAATTGCTGTTAAGCGAAGAAGACGAGAAAAACGTAAAATGTGATTCGCACACTTACTGACAATCAATTTTATGACGACATCGATCGAACCGTTGACCTGGGAGAAAGTAGATTCACTTCGAGAAAGTATTTTACGCTCCATTAAGAAGTGACAATAGAGTCCGTCCCTAATTTATTAAATATATATATATTAGACTGATGTCCTGTTAGGCAAAGCTCTAACCTCTCTGTTGCCAGAGACCACAGGAAGTAGAAAAATATATCATGAAAAGGTCTCGGAGAAATCGCGGTTGTGATGCTAATGGAAATCCTCCTAACACTGAAACTATTAATTATACTTTCTATTGGTTCTCTTATTTAATTCTCATCTTTATATATTTATAATAAAAAAGAAACATTGCGAAATTGCTTAAGCTTTCAGCTGTTAACATACTAGACGAGTCTGACGAGTTTTTAGTGTGTGAAAATCCCAGATAACTTAATAAAAAAGGAAGAATATTTTTTGAAAATCGTTTTCCTTGTTACTCGGAGGTCCTTGCATTAATTCCGGAACGACTAAAAAGGTTTGATACCCAAAAACTTTCCGGACTTCATTGTTTCTACCCATTATTTTCGTATCGGAGGGTAATCTTTTAAAGCTGCACGACTTCTATGAAGAAGTCAGAGTCATATGAGATTTTAGCCCACTAAAAATCCATTGATGATCTCCTTCAGTACGCTAGGAGGAACCAGGGGATCTTAGAACACACGTGCTCCTTTATACTATGACTTAACACATCTTAAGGAAGGAACTAAGCTTCTTCAGCACCATCTATGAGCTACTGCAAATATCACGTCGCACTACTGTCTCATTTGAGTTCGCTTATTGAGCGATATAGCCAACGAAACTTGCTCACACTTTTAGTCGCCTTCTACAACAGAAAGGGCTTATCTTCTTGTCGTATTCTTACTAGCCGGTGACTGTAGAACTCATCATCTTCGATCCTATTATCAATCAGCACCACAATGTCTCATGCATTACGAAACTTTTTTTTCAAATATTCGAGTTTTGTTTATACTTTTATCTCAAGCTTCTTAATGTTGTTTTAAGCATCCTAAATGTGTTATTTTATGATAATGTACTTTTTAGTAAAATGCCTGTGTTTTTCTGTTATCTTCTATAAGAAAAATTCTCCAATGTTCAGTGACGATCGGCTGGGATCTTTGTATATTTAATTCAAAGAGACAACCAGTATTTATGTTTACATATCAAATAATAAATTCTTTCTGTTTACCATTTATTATTTTCAATAACTATTAATGAAGCTTTCATCTTTTTATAAAAATACCTTTTAAGGAATTAAGGCAACTTTATATAAAAGTAACGTAAATACTTTTACTTAACATCGTGTACTCTTCGGTTTGGTGAAATTATTTTCAAAATTTGATATATTCTTAACAGATACAACTTTAATTAACATTCTTAAATGACAGGTAGATCTTCAATTCTGCAGGTCTTATATTATAATCTTTTATTGGTTTTCTATTTGAAGAATGTCTATGTACTAAATATTTTGAGCTAAAAACAAAGACAGTCTTATAATACAGCCCAATATATATGGCTTAACTAAAAAATTATAATTCTTTTTTTTTTTTAATAATATCATCATCATTTCAGCTTACTATTATCCACTGCTGTAATAGACAGAGGATATAATTTTGCTTAAAGTTACATAAACTTGTAGTTCAAGTTTGTTTCAAACAGAATTTTTGAGTTGGACGTTTTAGAAATTTGTGGATTTACCTCAGGCAAGTATGAACATTAATTACTAAAGTTACTAAATGGTTGCTACAGCACTATACCATACGAGTAAGTAAAATAAGTTATTGCTAAGCGATGCAAACATCTTTCAAACTTTCTCATGTTCACACTAAGGAACAATGCAAAGCAGAACTATGTCAAACGCATCCAAAGTTAGGACCGTCTACACGTTGCTTGAATTTAATATCAGCCTTTATAATTAGTCAAATAATATAATTATTAAGAATTTTGACATTAATATACAGCTTATTACATGTCGGTTACAAATCAAGTTAACGAAGATAAATTACAACAAATAATACCGTTGATTGGTAGCTAAAATTAAAGTAGATCTGAAATCTTACAATTAATTCTTATCTTGTATGACAATCTCTTAAACTACTATAATTAATATCTAGATCGTTCCAAAATAGTGTTTTTTACTTGAATATTAGAACAGTTATTTGCTGATCACTCCTAAGTACATTATAGTTAATTCTATAATTAAGTTACTAATGAACTTACAACGGTTTACTTATCGGAAAATGAGTCGGGGAAACTATTTGCGCGGCGAAGGCTACACGTGTAACATCAGTTCTATCGGATTAAAGTTTTGGTATGGTTGTGTCCTCAAGCAGAAAAGGGTTTATGTCTCTAGATCTATTAGAAGGGTGCGACTGTTATTAAGAAAATTACTTAATTTAATTTACCATATAAAAATCATATTAAATAATAAATAGGAAATTGTTTCTAGAACTTCGTCAAATGAATATTAAACCTTAATACTTCTGAACAAAGTTTTAAATTGTTTGTGATTTATTTCGATTCAAAATCAAAAACTCCCAATTCAAAAGAAATTGTAACTTTTAATGCATAAGGTTGAAAATCCTTTGCCTGTTACTATATTTGGTAATATTCAAAAATTAAACAAAAAAAGGAAATCATATTTCCTTTTTGTGTCTTATTTTTAAAGGACATAGGAACCTTTCTAGTTTACTCTCCTTATAAATTCGGCCTAATAATATTTTACTAACGCCAGCATACCGTCTAAAGTATTTATTTCAACCGATTGATATTTACTTTCTATTCAATGAAGTGACGAGACGAACGAGAAGATCACATGAATGTAAGTGATACTCCTGCCCATAACAATATGTCGTTAGATAAGACGGTTTACATTGCGCCCGTCGCCTTGAGACATAGATGTTGAGTATCGTTACCCCAATAATTTCACTAGCTACATCGCCCTTCAAACCGGAACACAGTAGTCTTTTCACAGTACTGTTTAGCAATCGAAATAGGCGCTGCGGTGACTGTTTCAAGGGGATCCGTTGTCCTAGGTGACGACAAGAGGCCGAGAAGAGTTGTATGTTCCGATGCGGCCTTACTGATGTGGAAAGGGAGGATGTTTCTCCCCTCGATAGGGGGTTGTGTGATGCAGTCGGCACTAGCGAGTTCGCGGAGATTTGCGAAAGCATATTCGTGGCTCTGCCGTAAAACGACGAAGGTAGAACATCGTGGAAGTTTTAGTCGGTGCAAGTCCGACATAACTTGTGTTTGCTTCCGCGAGGTTAGGTCCGCGAAGGCATATCCCCCACGTAATCTAAAAAAAAGGCGCTGTATTGACTCTTACCTAGTATATATACACAAATAGTATTATATACGCTCATAATATCGTTCCCAAAATAGGGGTACCTGGGAATTAGTATGTTATATGTATACTCTGTAGCAACATTTTTAATGAACATATTCCTCCATTGAAGTACTTATACCAATCAAAATTCGTATTCTAAATATTTCTTTTCTATTTACACCTTATAATGTATATATCTATTTATATATATTAGTACTGCATGGACAGATAAACAATTTATCTATGTATATAACATACGTTAGGATAGTTTCAAACTATTGGCAGTCTCCAACAATACAATGAAATGGAGTATTGTTCCCGCTTACTGACCCTTCCGAATAACTGCTACGGAACCATTAATTATTGCCTTCCAATGGTGTTGTGTCAATAGAAAACTATACAATGGAACCAATAGTATGTTATAGTTTGATATCCGGTGTTAGCCACTGTTCTGTAAACCGGATATTGTATAGAATATATCGTAAGATGATTTTTGTGTTGGGCAAAGTCCTTTTTTTTTCGATTCGATGAAGCATCGAGACGAGCGAGACTTGATGAACGATACCACCATACAACCCACCAATAACAACGAGGTATAAGTTAGGACGATATACACTACATCGTATTCTTGTTGTCTTGGGACATATCACTTTTTTTTTCTTTTTTTTATTCCATTAAGTGACGAGACGAGCGAGACATTCATCTGATGGTAAGTACGCCTTCCCATAACAACGTAGCGCTAGGTAGGATGATATATACTGCGCCACATTTCGCTCCTCGCCTTGAGACAGAATGTTGAGTCTCTTTACCACAGTAATTATAGTAGCTGTAGCGCCCTTTAAACTGGAATACAGTAATGTTTGCACATTACTGTTTGTCGGCAGATATAGGCATTGCGCTGGTACCTACCTGGACGGTCTCCGGCAACAGAGTACTAACACTAGTAATCCATTAGACTTTTATATTCAAAGTAAGTACGATCTTGGGTTCACGTACTTTGAAAGTCGGCGATCGGAGCCTATGCCACAAAGCTGTGGTCTCGTCTTGCTATAAGTTTAAACTTAAAATCTTAGATATTCCGCATATGCTCTCTTACCTCGACATGTTACTTTATTTCTTCAGTCTTTTCTCTATTGAAAGTATCTTTTTAACCAGAAATCCTTGAGGATTTTTATATACTATAATATTTTAACGAAAGAAGACAAAGGCATGGATATCATCTATTCTTATTTTTTTTTTTTGCATGGTGAACCTGCTGACGTAATGCAAGTGTATAGATACAATTACTTATCAAAACTTATCATATACTTTTGTGTCATCTACAAGTTATAACATTTTATGCAATATAAAATCATCAGCCTTTTTTTTATGTAAATTGTTTGCCGTAGAATGTAACATCGAGTTTGCTCATTAAAAACATTTTACAGGCAGCGGAAACGCTTTTTGCTTTTTTCGTAATTTGCAGCGATATTAAAAAGGCAGTGGCAGTCATTGTTACAGCGGACGGCCATTAACATGCGCCCGTTATTATTTTTTACATTTAAATATAGAAAATAACCCGAAAAAGAAATTTTGAAAATAAGGATCTATAATTTAAACGTTCATCCTTACGCTAGATATATATTGCATCTAAAAATATTTTCATAAATTTATAGGTAATACGAAGTTTATCTTCAACATACATTTTGTCTATTGTTTACCGGTTATTGCAAAAAAAAAAATATCATAAAATGTTTTAATTTTACTTTCGTATATATTGTAATGTTTAGAATAAATAACAAAGGATAGAACATCTTAAAAAGGGCTTCCAACCCTGTAGGATGTACTCAAAAGCTTAAATATTAAAGTTTCGTTTGAATTAGGTGTTTGACAGAGTTGTTAGTTAACTTATTGTTTATTAAACCGCAGCTGTTTTTAACAGCCTCCGTGGCGCTAGGGGTTGCAACATGGACATCCCCAATTAGATTCCGGACCTATCCCATCCGTACTAACCAATTATCAACGTCATATTGTAAATAGGACGTTACTTCAAAATTACTGCGTTCCCGCTATCAGAGGATTCTGAGCATGCTTCATCATCCACGCTCTTTTTATTACTTGACATAATGTGAAAGGTAAACCATACTTAATGAACACTTTTTGTATGTAGTCAAGATCCTGAGCTTAGAAGGAGCGATGAGGTAGAAGAAATTGTGGACAAATGTTGACCTATAGTTGATATACCCTACAAAATGTTAAGAAACTAATGGTTTTTTAATTATCATCATCAGCCGATAGACGTCCACTGATGGACATAGGCCTCCCCCAAAAATCTCCACATACAGTCAGCATGGCCTCTGGTACCGCTGGGTACTAAGGGCTGTTGTATATAGGGGTTCATATGGGGGATTTGGGCCTTTACCCAACACGATGACGCGTGGCTTCCCAATGCGGGCTGGCGCGAGCCGGAGCCTCATTTGGTGATTAGCAGGGTGCATCAAGAGCTGGCGAGGTTGGCTTGGGTCCCACGAGTTATCGTGTGGGACCCCTTATATGGTTTTTAAAATTAGAAGTAAATAAATAAAAAAAATTGACAAGCACACAAATTATTATTACTTTAAAGTTCAGTAAAATGGTCAACCGCCACTTGGCCAGCATGATCGATAAATATCCTTTGTCTTCTCTCGTGAAAACAGGCTCCGGGTCCCAGCAATAGGACCAGTAAGTCGACTGTCTATTATTATTGTTATAAACCTGTATTTGTTTTAAAACTATATTAAATGTTTGGGAACTTTTAATCATCCTTATAAGAGAAACCCTTCGAAACTTTTGATTAGAAAACTATTTCTTAAGTCGTTACTTTAGTTACCAAAGCAGTTTTGTGGGTAGTTAATAAATGGTTAAGGAATACCCTAAAGCTTTTGATATTGAATTTCCTATAATCATCTAGTTTCCTTTGTTACTTCTTGTCAATATTTATTTTTTAAAAAATATATAAGAAAAATGGAATTTATTTATTTATCATAATTAATTATTTTCCATTTCTTGCATCTTCCTCTGTCGGAGTGAAAACGCCTTTCCGCATTAGATATCTCTTTCATCCCTGTGAGTTACAGTTGACCCCTTTTTGATAAAGGTAATATCGCTGAAAACCCGCTGAACTACAGTTAGGTGTTACTTTGCTACGACTCACGCCCTTGTATCCGTTTCCCTTATAAAATTAGCATATTGTGGTATATGTTAGAGGACCTACCCTTTTTAATCAACAATAGGGAACAGTTTTACTGGTCTCTTATGTTCGAAAAACGTTAACGTTAGTCCTAAATAAATAAAAATAAAACTCACCAAATATGTGAAATTAAATATTGTAGGTTCTTGCTTAAATTTAATATTGATGTTTCTTATTTGTTTGGAGGAATATATATATCTAGAAAGAGGTTGCGAAAAATTTCAGTTTAACCCTGTAGATTTGAAATTATACGATTGGTTTGTCTAGTTACTAATTTCAGTTTATGATTGTTTGTACCGTAGATTCGATTTTTTTAAGAGAAAGAATAAATTTCTAATAGAGTTTTGTAATGGCGCTCAGGTCTATAGATTATATAATCATGGTCGTTTACTCCAGCTCTCATATGTTGGCAGTCGGAACAGCAACGCTGTCACGACGGCGGAATTACAGTGAAAGTAGTAACTAACATGTTGGGTTAAAAAACTCTATCACCAACCAAATTATTATTATAATACAAACAACGGATAAAAAATACATTAAAATTTTCGTGATATACGGTGTCGGTGACTGGAGCATATTTTTTTTTGCAAAACGATTTTTCCGTCGGTTCTCATGAACGGCTGTCACTTGCAGGAACGTACGCCGGTAGAATGTCGGTAGGTTTACCTTCGTAAAAAAGTGAATTTTTAAAGTTGGTTTATGATTAATTAATTCTTGTAAATCATCTTTTTTATACATCCACCTATCGTCCAGTTATTTTTGATGAAAAACTAACTTAAAAATGAATTATATGTGATTCTTTCAGATATTGCTTTCTACATTACCTACTACTATTAAAAGTTAACAAACAGTTGTTGTATAAATAATTTAACATTCACAACTATTACTCTTTTTTACTTATATTATATACTGTATAGATTTGTTTTAAAATAAGAAAGGTGTATAAATAGTGTGGAAATGGATATGAATAGAACATAAACATAAACCGCACAGTACTAACGAAATTTCTTTCGGTCTGTCATCGCTTTACCTCTTATTTGTTGAGAACTTATTGACAGAACATACACTTGATTATTAGTGATGTACACATAACACGGCGGCGTTAGTTACGATGATATATACAGGACCACATTACGATGTTAAAACTCGTCGTAGTTACAGGAACATCACTAGCTACATCTCCATTTATATTGGAGGACAATAATGTTTGCGCTGTTTGACGGCACGAGCTTAACATAATGTTTGTGTAAAGAAGATTTTGCGTAAGTTGTTTATATTATCTGCATATTCCAAGGCTCCTATATATTCCTTTGTAAACTCGATGCCAGAGCTGGTGGCAACGCAATATTGTAGACAATAGGAGAGCTCCGCATTATTGACAGGCGATAATATGCAAAGCAGGGCTATTGTGCACAGTTAGCGGTGATGCCACTTCATGCTTAAATTACTTACTGTAGGAATTTATGCTTACTATATAACATCACAGAGGCTTCCATAGAAATATTTATTATACAATCTATAAATAAATTATAGGTAGAAGTAAAAAAACGCGTGCGTCCTGCTTCATTACAGAACTGTGAAAATATTACAGTGTGCGGTTTGAAGGGCGCTATTGCAAGTGAAATTACTTCTGTAAAGAGACTCAACATCTTACGTCTCTAGATGAAGAGCACTATGTGGTGCTCTATATAATATCCTAACTAGCTGGCGCTTTTATGGGCGTGCGTATCACGTACCATTAGGTTAACGTCGCGCCCGTCTCGTAACTTAACTTAATAATAATAAAAAAAAACAATTTATAACACCATAATACTACTGCGTTCAACAATTTCTGTACAACGGGTTTGACTACATTGTTAGTATTAAGTAATAATTAAGTTAATATATTATAAACAATTGATGTAACTATTTGATCTGCTTTTAATAACTTACAAATGATGTAACTTAAAGATTATATATTATTATATCGTTTAAAATAACTAAAATTAATCGTAAATTTTTTTTATTGGGAATTCATAGAGTGTTTTATATTATAAAAAATTCTTTATTCTTCTTTGTCGGTCACTCTTAACAGAATGGTCGTGGTCATTACTTCATGTGTTGGTGACAAGCTTCACAGCACTCCGCCACTCTACTCTGATGACAGCCTTCCTCGTGCATTCATGTAGTAAATTCTTCATATATTTCAATTATAGTTTAGTTTCCGTGTGTCCGTATGTTGCCCGCGCTGAGCTAAATAAAACCCTTCTCCACATCTCACCCACTCCCGCGAACTTAATTCCCTTTAGTGCATATCCACTGAACGCTATTTATAACGTAAGGAATCTTTATTAAATTAATATTTAAATTACACATAAATAGTTAATTTTCTTATCAGTTTTATTATTTTGTTCACTGATGGTAAATCTCTATTGCGGGAGACTATCTACCATTGTAGCTCCTATTTCCGCCGCCGAACAGTAGTGTGCAATCATAAGTGAGTTTCGGTATAAAAAGGGTTATAGCTAGTTAAATTACTGGAGTAACGAGACTTAACATTATAAGTTTCACAACAAGCGCAATGTGGTGGAGTGTATATTATCATAACTGAAGAAAGTCTTACTCATCACATTGCTTCGAAAAGTATTATATCTACCAACTCTATACGTTATACAATTGTGTTTTAAAATCCGTTGAAAAGTTGATAAATAAACGCTTTGGGATCTCATTAGTTATGTAAAGCCACAATTACACTATAATGAGTGGGGTAAGTCCTAAATAAACTCTCAAATGCATTATTCAGCTGGAGTATTTGTTCTAACCGACGTTTCGTAACTAACCCAACAACCCTCGCTGCTAAAAATAACTACGTGCACACCTCAATAAGCGGACGCTCTCATGCGGGCGTAATTCCCTTTAGTTTGCACGCTGAGCTTTAATCAGGGCCCTGTGAAAGCACTCTGTTATGTTCCCCCATCCTATACATCGATACTGTAATAAAATTGTGAGTGTGTCTGTCACTTATTACAAGCGACATACGAACGACACTAAATATAACACTGTACTTATTTATATTATAATATAACACTTCATTTATTACTACGAGAGTTCATAGAACATAATAATTCTGATATCAGAATGCGACATATACGGAAGAGAGACATTATCTAGAATTAAAATTAAACATATGTATATAGGAGATATCCCGAAATTCATTGATTTATCATGAGATCTTCAAAACTGTTAGATGTAGACTCAAAATTTGGTAGAGACTTTGCTATTGCCGTTTAGAGGTCAGCTAAGAAAGGATTTTACAGAATGCCTTCCCCAAAGAGAGTTACAGAGGTATTACGACTAACAGCCCAGGCAGGGGACAGCTAGTAACAATGAAGTATTTACGTTAATAAATAATAAACTAATAATAAATAATTTACATTAATAAATAAAGCGTTTCGAGGTCTTCTCTGATAAAAACAGAATAAAAATCCATCAGATTGACCAAGTGCAAGTTCGTAGATGACTTGTCTTGGAAAGCTGTTTCTAAACGACCCCTTTAAAAGCTGAGCTATCACAGCTATAAAATAAGTGTTAAGATTGCAGCACTTTTGTTTGTTACTAATAAATAACAAATATCAAAGTTATTAATGTATATCTTATTCGTGTAATATATAAGTAAAAAATTTTTTTCGTAAGCAACTCTATTAAATATATAGAAATTATCTTAAAATTATTTTACTGTTTTTTTCTTTCATAGATATAATCTATTGCAAATTCTAATTTAATAATAATTCATAAAATTAAATATAAAATCATTAGATCATTGTTATATTTGTAGTTACTCTAATAAAATCATTAGTAACAAGCTGATAAAAGAATTTTGGCGTATAAAAGGTATATTTAAGTCTTTGGATAATAAAGTCTCAGTGAATAAATAATATAACCTAATATTTTACAGGATCCTTCATCGAAGTTGGCTTTGACGTTTTTAACCTACAAAATCCCTTTGAAGTGAGTTGTAATAAAGATAATCAAGTCCTGCTAAATAATAACGCAGATTTTGCGAAGGGAGCTACGTAATTGCAATGGCTGCTTTTGTATCCGAATATAAAGGTAGTAATAAAAATGTTTTTCAACATTTACTTCGCAGTCACAATACTTGGTATTTTCGCTATTATACAATACGAAAATATCTTTATGAATGATGTGAAACAAAATAAAAAAAAATTTAAAATGTAACGAGACAATGCAGAATAACAGCGACAAACACAGAACAAGTTATTTCAGTGTTTAAAATCATAGTCGTTATTAAATGTTTATTATTGATCTAAATATAAAAATATATTATTTATTATTACTAGTATTTTATAATTTAGTAAGGTATTAAATAACTGTAGGATCTTAAATATTTTAAAACCTCACTGATTGTTTAATTAAAATTAAGGTATATCGGGAGAAACGTTCAAGGCAATCGAATCGCCTATTGAAAGTCCTTAAAGGCATTAAATGAACAAAATATATTTCAAATTGAAACAACTGATTCGTTTAACAGTAATCCAATTAACAATATTATGTTCCAAGCTTTACAATGAGAAGTCTTTGATAGGATAAGTTCGTTATAAAATTAATTCTCAATATTCAATCAAAAACCGTGAACATAATCCGCTATAAGATAAATGAACCCTTCTAACGTTTATTGGTGAAAACGATCGGTGTGGAATCTTTAGGTAAAGACTACGTCCAGTAGTGGACATCTACCAGCTGATAATGACCTTCAACCTACTTAATCTACTAGCTGATAATAACCTATCATTAATTTTTCTCGAGCTTGACGGTAGCCGTATCCGTAAATATTACCGCAGCTTATTTGAATTTGAACAGCTTGCATGTATTATTGAAATTACAATAATATATAGAAGTAAGTGCAAAGGCACTTATACCAATATGGATTTTCTTCCAGTAGGCCTGTGGTTGGGAGATGTGATTAAAGTGACAGTGAACCTGGTGCACGCTGATAACAATATAGAACAAAACTTATAAACTAAATATAACCTAGAATAGCTTATAAGTAAAAAGAAATGAGAGAAAACAACAAAACAAATTCAAATTTATAGGTATTACTGTACCTAGTACTCAGAAATTGCCGGAGGAAGTGCATTCCAGAGTCTCCATGTATAGTGAAAGAATGAGAATATGATTCAGAACTGTAGGACGGAAATTTAAGAAAGATTCTTAGGTGAGATCTACGTTCTACATTGGGTGAGTGAACAAAGGAGAATCCATCTCGCAAATACAATGGACATGACGAATTATGTAGGATGTTGTGAAGGAAACAGAGAATGCGTGTGTTCCTGCGAAGACGAATTGGGAGCTCTTTATGTTCCTGTCGGTGGGAAACGTCTTCTTCTGTCATATAAAGAGAATAGAATATTATATTAATTGTTATTACATTTGTATTTAATTTGATTGTCGAGAGAAGATAGTATACAATATTAAATCAACGTTTGCTATAAACGGAAAGGCTGCAATCGAAGCCTTGGCGGGAAATTGATTGAATTTATTCACGTGGAAAAAAATATGCAGATGGCCAATGAAAAGCAAATTTTAATTAATACTGCGGAGGAGTTGGACGATTTTCACTTGTTATTTCCATTCCATTCTCACCAGCAATAATAATTTCAGCATGCATCAGACTCACTTTGATTACAGTACAATGAATTTAAAAAATACTTTCAATTAATTCTCACCTGATGTACTTTATTACTTCAAATATATTTCCAATAAAAAAAGTGTAAAGCTTTATTTGGACCTTATAGGTAAAATACAGAAAACCTGGATTTAACAATAAATTGTGGACGTTAAATAAAAGCTAATTGCAGACAACTTTATTAAAGACACCTATCAATACTTTTTTTACGCAAACAAAGCGACGAGACTACTAGAGCGGTCATCATCATCATCAGCCGATAGAAGTCCACTGCTGGACATAAGACTCCCCCAAAGATCCTAACATCAATCGGTCCTGCGTTATCCGAATCCATTGGCTCCTTGCGACGTGTTGGGCACCAGAGGCCATCGTTTGCAAGGGTTCATATGGGGGGATTTGGGCCACTTCCCACCGCGCTGGCCCAATGCGGGTTGGCGGGAGCCAGAAGCTCGTTTGTTGATTAGTAGTGTACACCACGAGCAGGTGAGGTTAGCTTGGGTCCTGTAAGTTGTTGTGCGGGAGCTCTTAAACCTCTAGAGCGAGCGCATCCGTAGAGCGATGATAATGAACCTGGCGCTAGTTAAGATGATAACACAGCACCGCATTGTACTCGTCACTAGTAATTTCATTAGCGACAATGGCCTTCAAATTGGAACATGATTATATTGCCATGCTACTGTTTGATAGCAGAAAAGAAACTCTACTTGTAGCTACTTAGAAAGATTCCAAGAGCCGAGTCCTATCACAATGCCTGCAATAAAATAAATTGAAACAAAAATTCTTTCTCTGGGTTAAGCTTTATCATTGTAATAAAAAAACAATACATGACCTGATTTTCGTATCGTCTTCTAAATGAAAATGGTTTACTATAAATCCACCACTACTGTGAAGAGTAGAATAAATGGGAACTAAAGACTAAACAGATTTCCTTAGAACTGTTGCCTGCTCAACGTAGTAAATATGGCAAATATATATGTAATAATACAACTTCATTTGAATAGCCTATTTTGTCTGAAAGGGATCTTCGAAAATATACTTCTATCTTTTAAGTATAAGTCAGGAATGTGTTTGGTCTTAAGTGTTTAGAGATATCACGAAATCTTCGTTCGAAACCACCGCAGCTCAGCGAAGACTTCCGTCCAGTTCAATATCTCCTTCATATACAACATAGTAATACTGAATTATTTGTGGTTATATTTCTTATTTGTGGGTAGTTACATAATATAGAAATACATGTTTATAGTTTGCTAGTGCTTGCATAGAAGCAATAATCAAGTTAAAAGCCGGGGACGCATTTGTACCGTTGGCTTATGGATTAAAAGGATTTCAGAGGCATACCCTACTTATATTGAACAATAAATCAATTAGGATTCAGAGTACCACTTTAACATAAATGTCAACGCAATTTTAACCTTTTGCGTCTAAAGGGAAGATGTCATAGAAGAGGTTAATATAAACTAGAATATTTTTTTTGTTTTGAGACTGTTTCAAGTTAACAATCATA
This sequence comes from Ornithoptera alexandrae, assembly GCA_029030555.1. NCBI lineage: Eukaryota > Metazoa > Arthropoda > Insecta > Lepidoptera > Papilionidae > Ornithoptera > Ornithoptera alexandrae. Next base: position 4,096,836 of record JARDVY010000037.1, on the reverse strand, counting down.
TCAGCGAGAATATAACATCAATATCGGAGGATATAGTAAATAGAATTTTAAATAATTATCAACTTGTTCAAATATCTGTCATAAAACAACATTCATCACCATCATCATCATCAGCCGATAGACGTCCAGACCTAGACATAAGGTTCACCCAAAAGATCTCCAGATCAATCAGTCCAGCGCTGTCCGCATCCATCCACTAGGGAGCATCGTTTGTAAAAGTTTATATGGGGGTTTATACGCATAAAAAATCACGGGACCCAAGCCAACCTCATCTGCTCGTGGTGCACTCTGCTAATTAAAAAACTGGACTCTGGCTCCCTCCAACCCGCATTGGACGAGCGTGGTGGGAAATGCCATGCCTAAATTCCCCATATGAAACAGCATTTACTTAGAAACAATTTTAATGGTTTTATAGCTATATTACTTATACAATTTAATTATATATATTACTTTGAACCTATTATGTACCACTTATAAAAGCTATTAATAAATATTTTTAATCTTTAATCCAACAACTTATTTTTTTAGTTATTATTTCTGATAATAAGTTGATGCTGATCTTTTATTATGTTTATTATCTTTTATTATGTTATTATGGGCAAAGACAGATTACGTAGGACTTGCATCATGCGTCATATCTTTCATCCTCTGTTTTACATTTCGCTCTTTTCTTCTGTCATGCATGCCTCTCATGCCAAAAATCTTCCCTTAGTAATTGATTTTCCATCTCTTTTTTTACATTTTTTATATTTTTTTCTCTTTTAGCATATTTTACATTCATATTTATGTTTATACCGCTTTTTAAATTCTACTATTCCTTGTTTATTTATTCTTCTATTTATCTTTACTTATTTTAATTTAGACTTCTTACTTTTAATTTTGAGTTTTGTTTCTATTTACTACTTTCTCTATAAAGTCTGCCAAATTTTAGAAATATATGACGACTTTCGTCTATACTTATCAGAGATGTTCTGCCATTTAGATATAGTGTGCAAATATTAAGCAATGATTTATCATAAAGAATGACACTATTTTAAAAGAACTATGCGAGAGAGGCATAACTTTTTTCTAATATGATTATATGAATACTTCTTCTAATGTATAAAAATGTAATCACCTCATGAAACGGAAATAAATGAAGGTATTAGCTATAAAGACGGTTACGTCGGTACTTCGATAATTGGGTAAATAGATAGACGAGGAAACGCGTGCAAAGCTAGTAAACCGCTTTGTGAGGCTCCATGGGTGTACCGGCAGAGATTTAATTAATAAAGATTACGCTCGGGTGGAAACCTCATATCAAACACTCATAACATGAACCTGATAAGTTAAATTACCAGGAAATTATATGAATGTAATCTCATAAATTCTTAATCAAATTTAAAATGGAAGTTCTCAATTCGTCCCTTAACTGTATACAATTTTGTTACCCTACTCAATTTCTGGCCATCTTTAATCTTTTACACAATCCAATTTAGGGGATTAAAACTATTAAAAAATCTAAAAAAATATTACGCTGATGGATCTTCTAGACCGTATTTACCAACCATGTCTAACTATTACAGTAGCTGTAGTCAACAGGATAACCTTTTGTCTTGAAAATGGTCGGTAATTAAAACTTGAGAAGTTGATAAAAGTTGTTGTTCACAACTGTCGAAGCGGAGCTGAGGGTCGCAAGTATTTTGTGAGGCGGGGTTGTTCGTGGTTCTTTTAATTTTATATTCTTTCGAAGCAACATAACTGTTGTGTAAGTTGGTAGATTTTATACATAATAAATGATCATTATTACAATGTATACAAATAACAAAAGACACAAAGTTTCAACAGAAATTATTGAAGCGTTTAAAAATTCTATTTCTTCACTCTTAGCTTGAAAGTTTTTTTTTTTCTAACATTTTCTGAGAGAATGTTTTCAATAAAAAAATAAAAATTAAAATCATTTCCATATTAACCATGTCACAAGAAAAATGGTATATAATCAAAATTATAAATGCATCCGCTTTGAAAGCAAACTCATTGTTATCAGTTAAAAATTAACTACATAAAAATATTAAATATATAAATAATAGTATTATTAGTATTTTTTTTAATTTATTTTTATACAACTATTATTACCTGTTGTATTTTCTTGTCTACTATAAATATTAACCAGTTATCAAAGAGATTGCTCTGTGGTATTATGTTTGCTTTTATATTTGTATAATTATATTGTTATTATTTATTTCACTTAAAAAAAGAGTGTAATAAAAGTAAAAAATAACAAGTAATTTTGCTGTCCATTGGAGAGGGATTGTTACCCATAAGTCACCACGCTGGGCATACGTATTTCCGACGGTAAGGTTTTGGTAGAGATGAGGCGATGTGGGAGGAATGCAGGTTTTTGAGAGGAAAATAGCGAAGTGTAGGACGCCTTCCCTCTAGATGGACCGACAACATCATCAGAGCGGTCGGAAGTGGATGAATGGGAGAAGCTGAGGATCGCATTTGGTGGATGACATTGGGGAAGGCATGTATCCAGCAGTGGATAAATTAAGGCTGATAATGATGATGAAGTAAATTTACCTATTAAATATAATTTAAATTATTATATCATTTTTAAAATTCTTAACTCGTATAGCATTCTTCTAGTAAACATAACTAACAATGCAAACCCATGGATTTTAAGTTGTTCTTGTTAATTTAGTGTTTTATTATATAAATATGAAATTTAAAACGTAAGTAAAATATTTTTAATAAAAAAACAAATGATTATAAACAGTGGTTTATAGACTTTTTTAACAAATATTCTAAAGACACCCAAAAATAGAATTATATGAACTTCTACATCTATCCTACTCGAATCTTATCAAGAGTCAGTTCTGAATGTAACTTATGATGAAACTTTACACGTTTGCCGGTGAATAACAAAAGGAATGTGCTGAAGCTGTAATGAATTGCTCAAGTTGTGACAAAAGCTCGTTACAGTAGTTAGTAAACAGTTACCCGTGCACTTTGACAACGTACTACACTCCGATGATTCCGCCTCGAGATGAATCTACCTCTTTCACTTCGCGTTAACAAATTGATGTTATTTATTTATTTATTTATCCTTTATTATACACCGGTTACAAAATGTGGAATACATTATATATAAACATAAATGTACAATGGACGGTCTTATTGGTCAAAAAGCAATTTCTTCCAGACAAGCCATTGGAAAGGAAGACGTGAAATAAAAGCAAAAAGATAGTGATGCATTGAATTATTAAAAACTACAACACTTCATGAAAGATACAAGCAATAGCATAATTAGACAGAATTTATAATTTAAACTTTATGATAGTAGTTACTTACAAGTTACAAGTGTCTTTTGAAAGAGAATAGGGATTTGGCGATACGAATAAGGTTCGGTAAAGAGTTTCATAAAGGAACCGCCGTAACGGAAAGAGAGTTTTGGAAAAATGAATAGGAGTGCACAGGACGCGAAGGGAAAGATTTATTGAAGAGCGAACGGTACGACAGTGCAAATCAAAAACAAATTCGAATTGATATTTTGGGTAGGTATCTGTTAGAGGATTGAACAATATCTTATATAATACTTGCTCTCATTCTTTCTATTGAAAGAATGAGGGTACTCCTGCGAAGACGGATTGGTAGCCACTTGAGTTTTTTGCGAAATACAAAGATGAGATCATCTTTGCGTAACCCAAATATGAATCGTATACACAAATTTCGAATACGCTCAAGCTTATCAAGCTGCGCTTCGGTTAAGTCAAGATAGCAAACATCGGCATAGTCGAGAATAAGCAGAAGAGAATTAGCAAACGCAACCTTAGTGACTGTAGGAAGAAAATTGCGGAGTCTGCGCAAGGAGCTTACAGCCCCATACATCTTTCTACTCACCTCATTAATTTCCGGTGCCCACGATAGACAGGAGTCAATAGAAATACCTAAATTCTTAACTTTGCTATTTTAAGAAATTACGTTACCGTTAAGAATAATTGGCGGTACACCGGACAAGTTAATTTTGAAGAGTAGTCTTAAGCTTCCGATTATGACTGTTGTGTCTTGTTAGGGTTTATGTTCAGACCATACAATTTAAATCAATCCGTAATACAAGCAAGATCAGAGTTAATGCTGTGAACGGCCTGACAGTGATCACCAAGAGAAGCTTGAGTGTAAATTTGAAGATCGTCAGCATACAAGAGGTAAGAAGAAAATAAGGCGTGGGTTAGACTTGATGAAAATAACGAACAGGATTGAAAACAACACGCCACCTTGAGGCACGACAGCATCGGTGTTTAACCAGGTGGAGAAACACTTGGACCCGCTGTTGACGGCCAAACAAGTAACTATGAAACCAGTCAATAACAACCGGAAATATATTAATAGCGCGCAGAATACTTAACATAATATTCAAGTCGACGGTGTTAAAGGCATTACTAAAATCAAGCAACGTAAGTACTGTTAATTTTTATTTTCCATTCCATGACGAATGTCATCGGAGATTTTTAGTAATGCTGTAATACTACTATAGCCAGGACGAAAACCGGATTTTAAGGGATTAAACAGGTTGTTTTTCAAGAGATATGGACTAAGTTGGTTAGATATTAATCTTTCTAGAACCTTGGACAGAAAAAGGAGTAAAGAAATAGGGAGATAATGAGACAGGCACGAATGGGATTTTTTTTCAGGAAAAGAATTGTGTTGGCTTTTTCCCAATGGGAAGGAAAGAATGAAGTATTAATAGATTTGTTAAAGATTGAAGTAATGACGGCACAAATGATATCTAGGATGGGAATTATCATTTTACGACTAAAACAATCAACACCGACGGCGTTCGAGTGGATAGATAAAATTGCCCTCTTAACATCACAGTTGTTCAATTGACTAAAATTAATAAACATGTGTCAGGAGTTCGTTTAGCTGAAAGATTTTTAAGCGTTGTTTGCTTAACTTGCTCAACGGACTAGAAGAGAAATGCTGATTTAACAGATTAGAATTGATATTTAATGGTAGGTTCGAGTTTAATTTTCCAACACACAACGACTTAAGAAATTTCCAAACCCTGGAAGGGTCTGGATCTTGCACGGATTCATGAATATGGCGTCGTAATGCAACGATTCTGTGTTAACCTGTATTTCTCTTTATTGTCGAGGGATCCGCTTTGTATTTCGATTTTAAACGAATTTTCCTTTTAATAATTTTTTTAATACCATTATCCAACCAAGAGGAAGAGAGATGACGGACGCGCACTGGACGAGTAGGAGCATGTACCTCATATAACTGTATCAGTTTAAAATTAAACAGAGTTACTTATTCATCCACAGTAGGTGCGTCCAAAACTTCAGACCAGTTAATTTGTTCTCCATCTTTTAATAGACCTTTAGAATCTAAGCGACTAAAATTACGCTGAAGTAATATTCTCGATTTAGTCTTAGGATGTTTTATTTTATAAGACAGATAAAGAAGGTCGTGATAGGAGAAAGCATATTGTTGTTCGGAGTTACTATACTACTTCCAGATATCTAAATAGAAACAAGGAAATAATTTCAAAGGGATTTATAAACTTGGGCGGTTTATTTTGTTAGAGATCGTTTCCCTGCTCGAAATGCGGTCATGGGAATCCTTTTCGACGTCTCTGTTTTTGACATTGCCTGATCACATAGTTGTGACTAGGGCTTACAATACCGAACTAAAATCTGAATATCGGTATTTGATATTTGAAATATCGGGATACCGGTATTATTAATAAAAAATTTACTAGTTATATTGACTTGTTAACAAATAATATATGAAATCCAATAATTTTTGTTCTGAAATTAGTAGATATTATTTATTTTATTACATAGAGAATAGGAGTAGATTAGATACAAAAAAACGAACAAGTAAAAAAAGTACATATTAAATTCTATGTTACATTTTACATATAATAGGCTCGTATGGCTTGGTGCCATACTCTGCTCGGTACGTGTAATAAATGTGCCTGATATAGATTTTAATACAATGAAATTGTTTCTTTATCTTCAAAAAAAATTTCTTCAAAATTAATATTATTTTAAATTACATTTATATTTTGTATAAATTAAATTTTTATCAACTAATGTAATACCAAAATACCGGTTTTTAATAACGGACAAAAATCGTCCGGAATTCCGGTATTCGGGCTCCCGGAATCCCGGTATTGTAAGCCCTAGTTGTGACCAGTATATGCATAATTTATTTTAAATAGTTTGTAGTAATTATCTTCCTTACTTCCGTGTAAAGTTAAATTGTAGGATATATGAAGTTATTCTAAGCGCAAGGCGCTTAAAACATAAGGAAATACACATAAATGTTTATAAGGGTTTTGTTTTATATATTAATATAAAGATATGTCTTGACTTGTAACGAGATGATTATTAAGATATGAATATCTCCACTACTGTGTATTGTGATGTACTTTTTGATTTATACACATAAGTGTGGAACTTTGTTACAGTTTTTAAACCTATAAAACCGATGACATAAGATGGTAATGAAACAAATTTGACTCTTTCTATTTCCTCCTCTCTTCATATGGATTTAAAAAATAGGACTCGAGTATATATTCTTTGTAAATACCATTTATGTAGATCATTTACCGAATTGATTTATGTATGTCATTTAGTATTACATTTTCACTGTGGTAGATATAAAATTCTACATATTCTCATATTCAGGTATTGTGTATTAAAATATTTATCAAGTATCGTACGTTAAAATATTATTGTTAATATTATACTTGATACATCTAGTTACATTTAATATCGATCTCCACGTTTCTCTCATTATATTTCCACTTTGCGAACTTCAGCAGGGGAAATGGATGTAACAGAATTTTTAATTAGCGACAGTTCGACTCGTTAGAGGCCTTTACAGTGCGAGTGATGGGAAACGATCTTTTTAATTACAAATTCTATTAATCTAAAAACCTGTAAAGAGTTTTAAAACTGAAAAAAAATCTCTTAGAAACATGTATTACTTAATTATTATAACTACACTTTCTGTATATAAAAAAAAAATACTAATTTACTTAAACATAACTGACGTACAATTTGTTACAGTTATAAAAATAGAAACAGAACATGGAGTTAAACTTTACTGTATGGATCATCTACGACAATGTTCTAGGTGTAATACCTTTTTCTATATCGAAGGGAATCTTTTATAAAGATACCCTGTTTCTGGAGGGACGACAATATTATGTTGGAGTTTTACCCACTAAAACCCACTCGGTGATCATTTCCAGTGCGTTGTGAAAGGCCTCGGGATAGCTTACGAAACGTTCCGATGCCTTCCTGCACTACGTCTAAATAAGTCCCAGAAAGGGACATGACCCGTCTCGGCACCCTCGTTTTGCTATGACGAATACGTTACCCCCTCGTTTGTCGTCCACCTCTGGCTCGCTTATTGGGCAATGAGAGCCCGCACCATTAAAACCCACGAATACGGAAACCCTTTTAGTCGCCATCTCGGACAGACAGGGTTTACCTTAGCCCTACTGTTAATAGCCAGGACTATTGACCTTTTTTTCTATTGCGGGGGAAATCTTCATAAAAGATATCCTGCTTCTGGAGAAGACAAGGTCATGTGGGGCTTCTATCCACTAAAAGCTCCTCGGTGGTCTCCCTCAGTGCATTAGGAGTGGTTCTGGGATCTAAATCATCCCACGGAAGGGCAAAACCCTCCTTAGCACCCACGCTGTGCTACAGCAAAAACAAGACCGCAATGAAATTGCCATCCCCCTAAGGCTCGCTTATTAAACTCTGAGGGCCCCAACCGTCAAGGCTCACGAACCCGGAGACCCATTTAGTCGCCTTGTACGACAGGCAGGGAATACCTTAGTTTCCTATTCTTAATAGCCCGAGACTACAGGGCTGTGACACTATTGACATACCACTTCATAGTGTAATTTAATATTGTAAGTGCTTTAATCGGTATACATATTTAGTAAAGATTGTTTTTTTTTTCGTACAAATCTGAAGTCGACTTTATATTAATGTAATCAAAATTTATACTTTATAGCGATAAAGACAAGAATTTTGTATTAGCATTAAAATTTATTTCATGTAGTTTAAATAGAAAAAGTTTTCTCATCAAACGATTTTAAATTGAACCAATCGCGGAATGTGTGTGTGTTTGTTACAAAGCTTAATTTATTATTTGAATAAAAAAAATCGTTTCCTCCTAAACTCAGTTTTTATGTTTATTCCACGAAGCGAAGAGACAAGCAAGACGTTAATCAGACGATAAACGAATAAGCAAGCCCATAACAATATGAAGCGAGTTGCGATGGCATTCACTGCACCACATTGTGCTCGTCATCTTGAAACAAGAATAAAATTTTTTTTTATGGAATTAGTAAAACAATAAAGTCAGTGTCATAGAAGTCAAAGCGGAAGACATCTTCGATTTCTTCTCATGGGATTTTTTTTTATAATCAATGAAGCGACGAGAGGTGGGAGATGTTCACTTGATGATAAATGATATGCTTGCCCATAACAACGTGGCGCTAATAAATATGGCATACACTGCACCACATTGAGCTCGTCATCTTGAAACAAGACGTTCAGCCTAATTTCTCCAGTAATTTAACTAGTTACAACGTTCTTCAAACCGAAACGCGATATGCACATTACTGTTTGACGGCAAAAATAAGAGCTCCGGTGGTATCTACCTACAAGGTCTCCAGCAAATGACCTACCACCAGTAATCAATTAGTTAATATAAGATATTATATATAGATATAAAATATTATTCTTCTTAATAATTACTATAGTATAATACACTATTCCGCGGCAGCAATTAACGTAAGAAATTAATCACATTCATTAACAGTATATTATGTACAAAGACTTACATTTCAATAACACTTGGCGTCAGGAACAGGAGGAGGAAGGACATCATAAATAGAAGTAACTTAATATATTTCAAGTAAATTTAATTCGAAACCTACTGTTCGACTTGATAAATAAATTTTAAACAATACTAAAGGTAGCTTAAGAAGTTGACAAATAATTGAGTTTTGCAAAAGTTCCTTACGGTTCTTAAGCAGACAGTGTCCAAACAATAACTCCTAGGTTTTAAAACATCAAATAATAATAGATTTAATACTTAATTACTAGTAATTCATATATAAAGGTATTAAGCTTTGTACTAACTTTAAAATAAATCAACGAATAAAATTTAAGTATATATAATTTACTGGTGGTGCCGCAGCGCTTATTCCTGCCGCCAAACAGTAGTGTGCAAATATAACTATGTTCCGGTTTGTAGGGCGCTGTAGCTAATGTAATTACTGGGGTAACGAACCTCGACATCTTATGTCTCAGGCGACGAACGCAATGTTGTGCAGTGCATACCATCTTAACTAGCACCACGTTGTTGAACTTAAGTATCTAACTACAGAATTATATATAGCAAAGTGGCTAAACCAGGGTAATCTTTTGGCCAATTTAGATTTAGTGCTGAGAACAGACAGCCGGAAAATACACTTTTCACTTAGATTAGACAGTCACAATTATGCATACTCTTGTGTGTCTAAGCCAGCTGACAGAATCCTTGTTTCCTTGAACAACAAATTTGTTTTTGATGATGAATTGAGCATTCTCTTCATAAAAGCTCTTTAAGCTCTTTCTAGATTGAGAAGATTACTTTTAATTAAACTAAGTAATATGTTGATGCAATTTGTACAACATATACTATGGGGCTAATAAATTCAGAAGAAAGGTAGCTTTCGTCGTCTACAGGCAGAAACGAGCACAGGTCTGCTTTAATGAGATATCATTATCTGACTTCCACAAAAAGACATGTCTCTTTTAATGTGTTCCACGAGCCACGGTCTTGCACTCTTCGAGTCCAATTGCTCCCAGCAGTGAACGATATGACTTAATTATTTATATATTCTGTTTATTAACAAAACAAAATCCTGAAACAACAAGCACCTGTTACTGATATGATACGTCACCTAAAATAACATGGAGCAGTTCCTGCGATAGAAGTCTGTAGAAACAATTGTTTTAAACTAAAAATTTATTAAACATTTTTAAACCGAAGTTTAAATTCGCGAGAGTTCTGAATACACTGACTAAATAGCTTCGACTTTCACCTTATATTAGAAAGCATCGAAGTCCCAGTGGTGGGAACATTAAGTGGGCTTTTAATTATACATTGACTACATACTTAATTAAATATTTATACATTGAAGAAGTCACTAGACGAAAAATTTCTAAATTTTGCACGCGATTGCTAGACACAGGAGAAACGTATGTTTTGTGCTATATGACTTATATTGTTTATATATCCGAAGTTTTAGATTATATATCTCCCACCAACCCGCATTGTGCCAGCGTGGTGGGAAATGGCTCAAGACCCCCACATGCACCCCTAAAAACGACGGCTCCTTGTGCTCAGCGATGCGAGTAGTGCAGGACCGATCGATGTGAGGATCTTTGGGGGAGGCCTATGTCCAGTTGTGGACGTCTATTGGCTGATGATGATGATGATAATCTGAAGAGACATTATTTCTTTTAAAACTGTTATGTATATGTATATATATGTACAAATAAATAATTTTATTATTTTTTCCATATACAGATGTATCACTTTAGTACCGATAGATGCTCTCTTTTCCCAATTCACAATAATTTCATGGAGGGGAACTTGATTATCTTTATGGTACCTCCCTTCAAACGAATTTTGCAGGTTTTAACGTATCAAAGGCAACTGTAAAAGCTTTGAGTTCGTAAAAGCGAGTGTAAATTCTTCTTTTTTACGTAAATATTAGGATTATTATGGCTTTCATTTAGCAAATTTACAAAACCGAGCGTCTCAAATTTTTATTAGACATTTCTCATCCATCTCCGGTTTACATAAAAGATAGATTTTTATAAAATTTAAACTTTTAATGAAACTAATATTTCTATGTCAAATTCTGTTGCAATTTGGTTTAAGAACTTTTTAGAATATTAAACATTAGGAGATCACTCACTTTAATTTCAAAAAGTTTAACCGTAAACTTTTCCTTTGATTTCAAACTACTACTACTACAAAATTGTTGTTAATGGTTTTTTAAAATGTTCTACTAAACTTCCATCATATGAAGTCATCATCGTTATCAGACGAAAGACATCCACCACTAATTATAGGCCTACCTTAAGAATCTCCACAACGATCGATCTTATTGTCTGCATCCAGCGACTTCATGCGATCACCGTCAGATCAACTGCCCATCTTACAATGAACCAAACAATACGCGACTATAACTCGACGACCATATCTTTATAATAACAATTATTACATTATTAATTTTCGCCTCTTTAATTTATTATTAATTTTCTCATACTTCGGGAACTAATATCCAATATAATATATTATAGTAGCCAATAAAATAATTTTAAAAGAAATAACATCGTCAATACTAAAAATTATAGGTAAAAAAACTTCCTGTTGTTATTTGCAAACTGGTATATTGCAGAAACCTAATAAATACTACATGTGAAGTATATTTCGAATGTTTCCTCAAACATCGCAGTTATGTACTACTTAATCTAACGTATTAGTGAAGATTAATACGTTAGATTAAATAGTTAAATACTTGGATAAAGTGGAAGTATTTTCTCCATTTTGGGTAATATTCTGAATGTTATATATTTGGTAAAAGTCAAGATCGATTTTATGAAACTTCCGTCTTATTAAATTTTAATTACAATTTACAGACTGTTAGATTTTAGATTATTCAAATTATACACGATACTCGTTGTAACTTAATTATAACTTGCTGGAAAATGTTTATAAAGATCTCTTCCCTTCTTGATTAAAAACGGTTTAATGTACGGAATAATTAATTCTATATCTAGCTAATTGTACGTGAATACATTTATATGTGTAATATATTTTATTTAAGGTTCTTCTAACGACTCGTTTTAAGTGTTACTTAAACTATAGCTTATATAAGTTGGATTTTAGACAAGGTTGTTTTATGATAAAAAAAGACAACCAAATGTAACAGACTTGTTATTATTCCTGTTGGACTCGAGATTTCTCTCACAAGGGAATCGAGATCACTCGTTCGCCAAGTATGAGATAGAGGATGTGATATATCCGTTAAAGCTGTTATATTAAGAATATCTCTAATTTCTTTACGGAGTATTCCTTTACTAGAAGCTAACACTCCAATAAGGATCGAAGCCGTGCCTCTTCGCGAAGTTTAGCGAGTACGGCTGCTTTACAAACTGAGCTATCACAACTACAAAAAAAAGTTTGTGTTCGAGTTTAACCTTAAAGAAATTTTTGAATTATAATTTAATAACAATTTCCTTTAATGTAAACATATTATAACATGCTTAGAATGTGTTACAAGTATTTCAAGCGTAACTTCCTCTCTCTTGCTTAAGAACTTCGCTGATTTGTTCCAGCGGTTAAAAAATCTACTGCGGTTGCTTTGTAAAAACCCTTAAACTCGTTAAGTATTCTCTTAATTATAATAGTTATCTAGAGGAGCATACTCATGAAAATTATGTTTAAACGACACGGTAACATTCTAGTGTAAACGTGGATTGAGGTATTAGATACTAGATGGAAATGAAACTGGATTTTGAACAACAATAACTTAAAATATTTGGTATCGAGAAAAAGTAAAATGTTGTACATTTAAAAAAGTGACAAACAAATTGATGATGTGGAATCCGTCAGCAATGGACAATAGACAAATGGAGAAGAGGGTTGTTATAGGAAGGGTTCGGCCGACGTGGGCGCGGAACCTACCGGAAGCTAGAGACGACGACGATAAAAGTGACCAAGAAGTTGGGGTGATGCCCCACAGTGAGCCACCCTCCCCCACTGAGACATGGGAGCAACAATCAAAACAAGAAGATAAATACGATGTGTTTGGAAAAGTTTGTATTAATTCTTACAAAATACTTTTTATATTACTGCTTACTGGCTGTCAGTGTAGTTGTTTTAGATTTTACTGTACTGTACAATATCGCTTTTATTTAAAACCAGTTGTCAGATCTTTTTAGTTAATTATTTTTTATCTATATTTGATTACATCTTGACCTAGATTAACCGAACGACAATAAAGCCGTCGATGGTTAGTGTTAACTTTGAAAATACTATAGCTTTATAAGAAAAGTATTTCTTTAATATATATTTACACTTGAAGTAAAAGATGTTCATAAAATTGCTATTCAAATAACAGCACATATAGTATGTTATAAGCAATTATATCTAAAGCTTTCATTATAGCTTCTCTATAAAAACTAGATATCAAATCAAAAAAAAAAAGATTTAATAATAAAGAACTTTGCGTATTTCAGGTGATGCTGCTCGGCGATAGCGGTGTTGGCAAGACTTGCATGCTTGTTCGGTTCCGTGACGGCACATTCCTAGCTGGAAACTACATTTCTACTGTTGGCATAGACTTCCGGGTACAGACTATGTTGAGATCACTTTACTCCGAAGTTCATGTGTTTTTGTAACAATTTAAAATCTTCTTGTTAACCAAAAGACTAAGACGTAATAATTTCATTGTCAACTTGAATTGTGTATGTTTGTAATGGCGTTTATACTAACCTATTATGAACAGCGGATTACATTCTAGTTATAAGATAATACTAAACTCTTTCTATAGAATTAATAAAATTACTATGAGACCTAGGGAACTCATTAAACGAAACAATACGTACATACATACAAAATTTAAACTAGTGGTAAATAACTATATGTTGTCGAAGACCATCTATATTTATTTACTAAGTACTTACATCTATTTCTGCCGCATTACTTACATTACATTACATAACAATAGTATGCAAACATTACTATCTTCCGGTGAACTAGTCCAAATACTACAATAACGAAGCTTAAAAAGCGACTTTACAACGTGATGCAGCATATAATCTTATATAAGAGCAAATTGTTATAGCCGAGCGAGCATGACTCATCAACTGAAATAAAAATAAAAAAAAAATAAAGTAAAAACAGCTGCTCAATATCAAGAATAAAAATTAGTATTTGCTTTGGATGATAGAATTTATAATACATCTTAAAAATTTAACAAATTACTCAAAAAAATAAAATATTTAATACCTCATTTTATTCTAAACAGTTCATTGCTTCATACAACAAACAGTTTCATAAGAACAAATCGTATAAGTTGAACGTAAACTTTTGATTAGTATAATATAGCGGAATATAAACAACAACGACGACGTGTAACATTCAATAAAAAGTTATCATGTCGATATTGTTTTTTTCTCAAGACGTATCATTGAATAAAAAAAGGCAATTAACTAATAATAAGCAAGGGTTCGGCCTGAGCGGGCCAGTCACGGATGCACGCGAGCGGTGCGCCGCTACGCCATTGGTGTTGGTTTAGCGAGCTTTACCCGTGCACGCCCCTAACCCACAGCCGTGATAGAACTGACTCCATCACTCACTGATTTATTGTTACGCGGACCTTTTTTTTTTTGCTTTGGAATTTTTGCCACTTGATTTATTACATCTGTCGCCGATTGCTATAAAGGCTCTGATCTCTCAATATAAAAACCATTAATGTTCACCTCTTTTAAGCATATCGAAGTTTTATAAATCTTACATTTTTTTTAGTTTATGTGACAAGTAAGAAAATATATTTGTGCACGACAATTATTGACCGTTGAACGTTATAAATTACTGTGTACTGTTTACTACCAAAACTGTAATATTTCTACGTTAATAATAAAAAAAATTAACCGTGAATCGATAACAGTTATGTCTGTTATTATTTCTAACTAATCAATGCGTATACAATGTAACTAAAACATTGGTACTTATATAGTAATACAAATAATATTTTTAGTAATACAAATATGTTATTGTACATGCCATTTTTATAAGATAAACCATAAACTACATTTTCATTCAATAACATTATAATATATTTATAACACAGTGAGCCAATAATGTAAAAAAAATCTTTATTAATTTTTATCAATCAATGCAAACCTAATGTGCTATATTACAGTTTCGCGAGAATCCCTAAAAAAAATGTGGTTTTCCAGAAAAACCGGTAACGATTAAAACTAAGGTACCTCAAAGAGCCGACATTGTACTATAAATTTTATTTTTCTATACACGTGGCGCCATCTGTTTTCAGAATAAGGTAGTTACTGTAGACGGCGTGAAAGTAAAGCTTCAAATATGGGACACTGCGGGCCAGGAGCGCTTCCGTAGCGTCACACACGCCTACTATAGAGATGCACACGGTAAATATATATTTTTAAAATTCTAAAGCCCGCCGTATTTACTAGTTTATGTAAAACCGTTCTCTCATCGATATTGACAATAAAAAGCTGGCTATAAAACTTTCCAGTGCTAATATTTTACAGCGACATCTGTGAATTATTCTAAGTAAGATTTTAAAAAATGATTAAAGATCTTGTTAAGAATATATTACAGTTAATTAATTTAACATCATTTTAAATAACACAATTCGAACAAAATACTTATATTAAATACTCTCGGGTTGTTATAGTTATAATGGGGTTACTAAAAATTGTAAATTTCGTTAATATCTCAGTCGGTACAAGTCAATTATGACCTCGATTTGTTGCGAGGTACAAGTTTGCAGCGGGCTGAGTGGCTCAGGTAGTCCAAAATAAGAAACCGGATCACGGCATCATGTTGGGAGTGCGATTTGTTCACACGTTTCTTGTCATTATTATACCACATTAGAGACATTTTTTTTATAATCATTAAAAAAACAAGTCTCTTGTCGCAATCATGGATTTCAGTTTAATATATAAATATGATAAAGAATTTAAAATTATACATGAAGTGTTTATCCTTGCCAGTTCAATATATTTCACTCATTGTTTATTACTATCGTGTGCATAATTTAATGTAGTTTGATTATAATTACAAATCCACAAAGACACTGAAAGTGTGGATTTAATTTCTTTTCTATTCCTTTAAAAGACTTAGAAATAGATTAACCATATTCTGAGACCTGAGACTTCTTATAATCATCAAAGATCCTTTGACGATCGAACGAACATTTTATGTAACATGATAAATTAAATGATAGATTTAAGTTAATTGAAGAGCAATATTTTCTACTATTTGAATGTTTAACAATGGGACAGCTCTCACATTACTTAATATGGCTCAATATTCAAGTCATTAATTACACTGGACGGGACCAGACATCATTATGTCGACCATCCGGTTAGGTCAATTTGATTGCTCATTGGTATTCATTGATTAAACTTACTAACCAATTCTACGCGTTGAATACATAATATGAATACACTACAACCAACGTCTTACGGTAATTATTAATAATTAATGTTTATGAGATGATAGTTTTATTAAGGTTAGGATTTGTCCTGTTCCATTTGTTTAGATTCATTTAATGCAAAATTTATATTTTTAAATTATGCAAATGTCTTATGTATGTATACACGTCATATGAATATACATTTATTTTAAATTGTATAACCAAATTAGATAAAAACACAGGTAATATACAAGGTTATTAAAATGTTTACCATTTGTTTTAATAGACAGACAGGCTATTTGCATAGAAATTCTCACACCAAATATAAGTCATATATAACTAAGTACTTATAAAATACATTATAAGTTCATGGTATTATTGATCTTGAGTGTTATTCTTTCAACAGCCCTTCTACTCCTGTACGATGTGACCAACAAGACCAGTTTCGACAACATCCGCGCATGGCTCGGTGAGATACGGGAGTACGCCCAAGACGACGTGGTCATAATGTTGCTAGGTAATTACAACTTTCCTTTTACGCTATCAGTTATAGACCGTCACTTAATCCACACTCTTATAACAGTGGATGAACGATTTGGCTTTTTGTTTGTTTTAAATTATTTTGTTTCAATTTTGATAAAGAATTAGTCAAGAGATAGAGAAAAGAATAGATTATTTTTGACGACAAAAAAACTTGAAAGGATATAACAGGATAAAAAAATAGACACAAAAATAGTTTCTCAACTTAGGAACGTGATCATTTGATATATTGTACTTTTGATAGTTATTTTACATTTCTTATAGGCTTATTGTGTTTTGATTTATATCCTAGATTATTCTGGTGTACTAAGCTCGCTAACCAGTATTACAGATAATTCTTGCAATATTAATCTGTACTTAACATACGGTTTAATCTTATTAAAATTCCATTTGTGTAATGCAAATATAATACAGAGGAGAATTTTTTTATAGAAGCATCTTTATCCACCATATTTGTATTATAAATTAACATAACACTTGAATAAAAATCTTATAATAAATTTTGTACCAATTTGAAAAGACGATCGTCGTCGTCTCGAGCTCATGATTCAGGTTTAAAATCTGCGACTATACGAGGAAACAACGTCTCATTTTCCTGTAGGAAATAAATCCGACAGCGGGTTGGAGCGGGCGGTGAGGCGTGAGGAGGGTCAGCGCTTGGCGAGAGAGTATCAAGTCGCTTTTATGGAGACGTCAGCGAAAACCGGACTGAATGTGGAAGCGGCTTTTGCTCATGTTGCTCGAGCTCTAGTCGCAAAAGCGAACCCAGTTGACCCAGCCAGGCTGGCGGTGCGCGCGCAGCCGTCACAGGAACAAAGATCTTCGTGTCCACCTTGTTCGTAAATCGAACGGCGCGTTTTCTTCTACTTCAAAATTGGTGACACAACCATTACGAAGTGTACTAATATTATAATGTTTCAATTTTCAGCAAGTTGTATATATATCTAAATAATGCACATGTATGCTTACTCCAAAATTAAAATTTAAGTATCAGCACTAATATGCTTATATGTACATATATAATCTCAGCGCTGGATTTGGCCGTACAAAGTTTGATAGCACAATAATATTGTCTGTTAACTGTAAGCTTCTGTATTAAAATAGTGATACCTGCAAAGTATAGAAGAAAATCCTAAAAATTCATTAATTTCATATAATGCACATATCGTGTCTTGTAAAAATTACTATCACAAAATAAAATAAAAAAAAAAAAAGTATAATATATAAAGTATAATTTCATGAGGATACACATACATATTTAGAGTAATAATTATTTTAAATGGATCTACATAAATTAACTTGTATTTAGATAACTTAATTGTTGAAATAGGAGTTGAGTGTTGATCAGGCAGACCCCCGCAAGGTATATAGGCAATAAACGTCTGCTGGATGTGAGCACTACAGAACTATTCTGTATTGTGATCTTCGTACATCAGTGAGCGTTTCCGAGTGATGATGATGAATTGTAATTATTCATAACACGAAAAAGCTATATCATTATACATAAAAACAAAAATTCGTAGAACAATATTATAGGCACTAAAAATATATTCAAGATCATAGGTTTTTTTTTCACATAAACAACGTTGCAGTGTCAGATTTAAAGATCAATTTTGGATGATATTTTTAGAGTCAAAGAGGTTTAAGGATTTAATTAAAAAGAATTAAGATAATTCGGATTAAAAAAAAAAACAAATTATGGCTATTAATTATAAAGTGTGATCCGCGTTATACCAGCAAAAATTAAAATTTGTGAAACAGGCTTTCAATTTCCTTGGGTCACAATAATAATATAAATAAAATAATACACGAGCACCCTAATAATTATAAATCCGATGAGTTGTATGAATCGGTCCAGTATCTAGCAGCGTCATACATAATCAGAAAGTAGACACTATATACCCTAAAAATATGTGTAACAATATTTTCCAACCTTCCGACCAAAGTTATTAAGATGTTTCCAACATTTTAATAATAATAAACGAACATAAAACTGAAACATCTAAAAGCTATATATTATAATAAATTCAAAATCCATTGATATAACAACAGTATTGTTATTAATGATTGGATTAACGTGAATAATCATTATTTAAAATGAAAATAAGTATTTGTTAAGTAATATTGAATATATTGTTTTTGTGTAAATGTAAAATTGTGGCATTAAATGTAGTATGTAATAAAATGCATTTATTAAAATGAGTACTTGTTTCATTTACCTAATATTTTCCAGTGTATCAAGCTTTGTAATTTACTAATAAAAAGTTCTTTGATGTTCGTCAATATTTAATAAAATTGGTAAAATTCTTAGTAAATCTAAAAATAATAGTGAATAAATTCGATTAAATCGATTTAATGCAGTAAAAAAAGAAAATAAATTTCTTTCATTTATCTTTTTTAGTAAAAAGAATATTAGAAATTTTCTATACTAAAGTATAGAATTTTTTTATGTTCGCTAAAGCGAACATAAAAAAAATAGTGTTAAACCTTTTAAGTCGGCAACACTGACTATCAATAAAAAAAAATACTTTATAACAAATCAATAATAAAATATGTGCATTTTTACAAGAATCTCGAAAAAAAAACAGCATAAATCTAATACTAATATACTTCTTCCTAAAATAGTACTTATTAACACGTTAAAACTTCACGCATACAATTTGTATTTCCCGCTTCTAGCAAACAGCTGCTAAGTTCAGTGATGTTTAAATTTGCCGCCACGAAAAAGTACATTTAGAAAGAGACGGTTGTATCTTCCAGAACTTATAAACCTTTTTAGCTCACTATAAAAACGAATTTTATTATCAAAACTGAAAGTTAAAATTTCGTACATTATTTTTTCGAAAACGTTATTGATATTTATAACTACTTTCACTATTAATCATCTAACAAATATTAATTGTATACAAAAAAGTAACATAAATTCGTAGTGTTAGCGAAAGCAGCTCCTGATATACATTTTTATTATTATGTAGTTCATTTTCAATAGACGATTCCATGAATGAATGAATGTTTGCTTATATTTTTTAAAAAAATATCGCCGGTTTCGCATATAATATAAATAAAAATGTTGACGAAACCTGAATGTAAGTGCTCGTTTGTGTCGTGATGTTGGTTGCCTTGACGCCATTTTACGCGCACATGCGCAGAACGACAGGTGGTCGGCGACTCGACCCAGCTATTCCGACCGAACATCGACTTCTCATGCTCATCATCAGCCGCTTTCATACTCAAGCTAGAACGATGTGCAGTGCTTTGTGTTGAAGTTCGTGGTGACATGGCGTCCGTTTATTAAATGTTGTAGAAGTTATTATTTTAAAAATATTGTTTATTTACAATGAGTGTGAATTATGATCGTGTTTGTAGACTGTGCTTGTCATCTCGAGGCGAATTACTGCCTATATTTCCTACCACCAGTTCGGATGACTCGGAACCTCATGTCCTCGCATCGAAAATTAGGGATTGTGTGTCCGTAGAGGTGAGTAATGTGTAAAATAAGTGCTGTAAGGATGTTTTGAGTGAAAGTAGACCCTTGGTGTACGTGAGAACTCGTCATCCGTCCCGGATCAAGTAATGACAGGCAACGCTGCGTTTAGGTGGAGATGTCGTAAGATCGTCCACCATTTTGTAATGTTCCACCGCTATCGCTCGGTTCGTGGCCGCGTCGCGTCGCATTCCGTGCAGCCGGCGAGGAATGGCGCGTATTGTGAGGGTCGGGTTTGGCATTATTCCCGGGGGTCTGGTCGGGAGGGGGTCTGCGGGTCGCTAGATAGGCATGGCGTTGGATGTATTGATTTATCGGACGAGACCAGGCCAGTGCAGCTTATCCCTCGGACGACGTGAGCGTCGGTGTCGGCGTAGTGTGCTATAGGCATGTAAGCGTGTGTGCTTACAGCGCGGTAACCCTCGAGGGGCTCGCTGGTTGCCACTCGACTCGCTTCTACTTATTCGGTCGAGGAGCAGCCGTCCGTCGCGCGCTATACCTACGCCTACTTAGTTTCTCCTCGCGTCGTATCTATCTATACACGAGGTGCGGTTTGACTCGTCCGTTCTGATGAAACAAGCGCAACTTTCGGCCTTCGTACACTGATTGCGTATGGTTATTTTTTCAGATAAACGAGGATGACGACTTGCCAACTAATGTGTGCAGAAAATGCTGTGACAATGTGAATAACTGGCATATTTTTAAGGCTGTATGTGAGAGGACTCAAAACAAACTACAGTCTTTATTAAAAAATGATGGCAGCCAACTAGAAGAGGTTGGTTTATTTCTTTCCTAACCATAGCTTTTAACTGTCAAATTGATTGTTGTTTACACAAAATTATGTTTTTACAGGTGCACATAAAAAGTGAACCTTTGTCTGATGAGGCTTATGATGATGGAGTCATTGTTGATGCATCATATCCTGACCTTGAGGTGTGTTATAAAAAATTTTTAGTTTATTTATTTTTTTAATAAAATTGATAATCTTTTTGCACTTAATACATTTGTGGAAAAATATATTATAAAGTAAATAAATACACTAATGTTTTGAGTGTCAAGGCTATTTATTTATAATATATAATTAATGTAGTTACTCCAACGTTAAAAAAATGTGTTTAATTAATGTTTCTGTTTCCATCTATTTAGTTAATTTAAATGAAAAAGAACAATTTCTTATATCATAATAGTGATTATTTTTGGCTAAACATTTCTTTTCATCATTTCAGAGTGCTTCTAGTAAACTTCAACAAGAAGGCCCTCCTATTCTGGCTTCATTGGGTCTCACACCAAGAAGTGATAAGGTATAGATTAAATACATTAGTACATAAATGTGCCTTATCATTTTAAAGACACTTAGAATTATTGCATTAAGTTTGTCTCTTCACAACATCTGATACCTTTTTAGTTTGTGTGATAATTTTTTTATTAATTTAAAGTAGTTTTAAACAAATTGGAAGAAAAATTGAAGATTTGTGTGGAAATACCTTGATTGCATTAATTTCATTCACAGAATTATATAGATCCCCGGATGGACTGGCACCGGGTGCACGCAATATTGGATATGATTCAAGATGAAGAGGTCATTGACTCTCTGCAGTCTGCTGAAGAATGTGATGTATTGCATCACTCAGATCATGACTCTGAATCTGAAACTGAATTGATTTCTGATATTGATGAGCAATATATTCATTGCAAAAATGGTTACATTTGTAAAAGTGGACAAATAATATCAAAAATTCCTTTGATATCAACTGCTAAAAATAATATAAAAATAAAAGAGGTGTCTAAAAATAGGAAATCAGATATTACACCTCACAGGTATTGTTTTTTGCCAAAAAATGCCTGGCAATTATTTTTCACTGCTGATTTACTAGAACTTATAGTCACATCAACAAATGAAAAAATTGAAAAACATAAAAACAAGTTTTCTACATTTACAACCATTAGTGAGATAAAAACCTTCATTGCAATTTTATACTTTCATGGTATTCTGCGTCCAACAAATGAAAAATGCAAGGATCTCTGGCATAATGAGTGTGGAATTGTTGGTATTCAAAATGCCATGAAGTATAACCGCTTCAAATTCCTTCTAGAGAACCTTAGTTTCGAATGTGGCAATGATGATGCGATGCAGGTTGATGTCATGAAGCCAATTCGAAAAGCTTTCGAAATATTTACTTTTAATTGTAGAACTGCTTTTAACATTGATAATGTAGCAGTTGTAGATGAAATACTTCTTCGAGTTTTTTGTCCGTGTCCATTTCGATTTAAAATAGACAGCAAACCACTGAAATGTGGTATTAAAATGGTATTGTTGATTGATCCTACAAATCTTTATATCAGTAATTTGGATGTTATAACAGATCCATATTTCAGAGCTGAAGACATAGTTAAAAAATTAGTGCAGCATATACGAGGATCAGGGAGAACCATTATTATGGATCCTTGGTACACATCCTTGACTCTAATAGAAATGTTGCATAAAGAATATCAGCTTTTTAGCATAGCTGCAGTTAACCCAAATGATAGCATCATTCCTCCATTATTTTTGTCCAAACACAGAGAAAATAATTCTATGATGACTGGGTTTTTAAATGATAATATATCTTTAACCTCCTATGTAAGCCAGAAAATGAAGTCTACTAATGTCTTGAGTAACGAACCAACATTTTATAAAAGAAGTCATGTTATCAACAATTCAGTTATGTCAATGTACAAAAAGAACCATTCTGCAGTGGAACTCATTGATGTCTTAATGCACTATTACACTACAACGCAGAACACAAATAATTGGACTCATTCATTGTTTTTTATGTTACTGAATATAGCAGCGGTCAATGCTCAAGTGATATGGGTTTCGCAGAATGCTGAAAAAATTATTAACCGACGTACCTTTATAAAGGATTTGGCTATGAGCCTTTTGGAAATTAATGAACAGACTCCTAATGTACTTGAAGAACATTTAAAAAAAAGGAAAAGTAATGTTTTACAACACCTTGCACCGTATAAGGGTAGAAAGAGATGCAGAATATGTATCAAAACATTGAAAAGGGATAGAAAAACACAACAGTACTGTGTTAAGTGTGGTCAATTTGTATGTAAGGACCATACAGTTTGTGTTTGTAAAATGTGCGTGGATGTGAACTGAAATGTTATTATCTCAAACTGTATACTTGCCAGTGGTAGGTATTTAGCACTGGTATTAGCCTTTGTAGACACACCACAGCGCCTATTTTCGCCGCCAAGTAGTAATGTGTTATGACTTGGAAGGGTTGTGGGTAGTGAAATTACTGCGGTGATAATACTTAACCTATTATCTCATGTCTAAAGGCGACCAGTGTAATGTGGCGCTGTGTATCCTTCTAACTAGCGCTGCCTTGTTAAACAGTTGTATGTCTAGTTCGTCTTTGATTCGTCGAAAAAAAATATATGTTTATTGTTAATCAATTTTCTAATTAATTCGGTATTTAAGTTTATGATATATATATGTTTAATATGTGGGGCTATCCCAGTCGTAAGATATGATTGTTATGAAATTTTATTATATCCTTGAATTCTAATTAAATGTGAAATATCTTGGTTTAAGTTGAGAGATTTTAAAATTAGTTTTTTTTTTTATTTATTTATATCAACATCTACCAAAAATTTTATTTTTAAATCATAAGATAGATTATTATAAATTAACATTGTAAATTTAGTTAGTTCCTTAACACATCCCATGGCAAGCCATTTATACCTGACTTATCTTTCAGACTATTTGATATTTTGACTAAAGATGGATATATTATCGCACAATATTTACAATTAAATTTTTTCTTTTTTCTTTAATGCAACTTGAATAATGCTTCATTGTTCATGTGGAAATATAGTTTACAGAATTATATTTGTAATGAAATATATGTTTTTAGCGCATTGAATTAATATGACTGAAAGTACCACTGGTGGTACATGTGGCACTGAACATGTTAATAAATATAAATTATATGTTTTCAAAATATTTTCCTGTTTTAATGTAATTTGTATTTATAACATTTAGTTAATATGAAACACTATTGTTAATGTTTTCGCATTAATTGAAATATGGTTACATATTAAATACTTGAATATGTTTTTAGAGACTTTTACCAAACCAATTTAAATAAGCCACTATATTTTTTTATTTGAATAAATGTTAAAAATATTTTTTTCCCAGGGTATGGAGAGTGAAAATAATGAAGAAGACGACGACGACGAAGAAGAGATGAATGATAACAGTCAACATTTCGCAAATGTACCTAATATGCCTGAGGTCTCTATCACTGTTATGCGTCCATCTGGAGAAACTTTGCACGCTCGTCAAGGAATCCAACAACTTGCTTCTAAGGACTGCTTAGTGTGTGGTCGCTCTTATAGATATTCCCATAATGCTAGACGTCACGAGCTCAATTCTCACAATTTTGATAGATATACAAACAAAATTACAACCAAAAAGTCGCATAATGTACACATGCATCCAAAACTTAGGCCCAATCCATTTAATCCCAAAGCTAGACTTATGCCAAATCCTATCAGCCATAAAATGCAATTAATCCCTAAAGGAATAAGCGCAAAAATTATTCAAGGGAATTCTGTTTCTTCACCAAAACCTATACCAATTAAAACGTCAAACATTCCTCATAATAATTTGCCATATCCACTTCGTATAAAAGCACTTAAAGACTTACAAATAAAGAAAAAAGAACCGCAAATTCTTAAAACTTTATTGACAACAAAACCGGAAGTTTTAATATCAGAACCAGAAATAATGAATTCGGGTCCAGAAAGTCCAGAAACCTTGATATCCGAGCCAGAGATAGCATCATTTCAAGTAGAAGCTATTCTGTCTGAACCAGATGTTTACAATCAACAAGATGACGAAGATGTAGATTGCGAAACTCAAAATAATCAAGGTCAAAATTATGATACTGTAGACATGGAGTCTGATAATGAGATTGAAATTGCTCGACAACAAGAATGTGGTGTCGAAGTTGATCAACAAATAGATAACGAAGGGGAGGATGGAAATGGAATGGAAAATGCAGATAACGATGATGAAAATAACTTGGAAAGAAATCATAGCGACAATGATCAAATTGACGATAATGCTGATAGTCAAGACGTGTTGCAAATTGTTAATGACGTTGAAGGCAGAGGGGATGATGAAACCAAAGAAGGCGAAGAAGGGAACGAGGATAGAGATGATGATGAGCAGCTAGAGTATAACCACGATGACGATTACGACGACTTACCTCCTATAGCTCCAGTCGTAGAAATTAATGAAGATATGCAAACAAATTCCTACAATAGTGAAGCAAACGAAGAAGAAGATATGGACGAAACTGGCGACGCCAATGAAACCGCCGATGATGTTAAAGAACTTGACCCTGATAAATTGTATGTAACAAAAACACAAAGAGACTTTATACTCAAATATCGTGACATTATCGAGCAGATAAACACAAAAAGGTGCCTTTGTTGTGACAGAGAGCATCCGCGGCGCAAAGCCGTGATACAACACTTACAGAAAAATGGACACAAGGTCCCGAAGCACACTTGTTACAATTGTGTTGTTACGTTCGGGCATATCGGCGCTTTGCTCAGCCACATGCGGTCTAACACTTGCACCGACTTGTGGAAAATTATATACAACGAAAACGGGATCACTGACGATTTAGTTTTGGAAGATGAACCTAAAGATACCAAAGTCCAATATAAAGACATCTTTAATGCTAGGTCGTACGCATGCAAGTTATGTCCTGCAAAATTCCAACTGAAACAGTTTATTATGAAACATGTTTTAGACGTGCACGAGGATGGCCAGTCCCGCGTGCAACTCGTGTGCGTCCACTGTAACTCCAGATTCAAGGATAAGGCTATATGGAAGAAGCACATCCGTAATGGGGAATGTACAGTATACATCTCGTGTGACTTATGTTCAGAGAGATTTGGTAACATGCAAGATTTCAATGATCACGCATTGGCTGTACATGCGGGAAGCTTTGACCAATCTGATAATCAAAATAAATGCGTCGACGGGAGACCGACCGACTGTCCGATTTGCGGTAAGAAGAATAGTAGTTATCCAAATTTAGTGAAACACTTGAAAATTATTCACAGTGAAGAAAAACCTCACTACTGCCAACATTGTGAATCTAAGTTTGAACAAGCTGCTGATTTAAACAAGCACATCTATATGGAACATTCTGACCGAACATTGGGAATGCAAAGCTACGAGCCGGATATGTCGCTCGTTAAAGAAGAAGCCGAGGAATATCACTATTCCTGTACAGAATGTAATGCAATATTTGAGACCGTCGACGCTTGGACAGATCATCAGGTGGCTGAACATAATCAAATTGCGCATCACTGTGATCAGTGCGATAAGAAATTTTTAAGACCATCTGAACTGGCGGAACACAAGAATACGCATTTACGGGTAAAATTTTATCCCTGCAGTATTTGCACGAATTCGTACAGTACACCTCAGAAACTTTCCGAACACGTTCAGCAGAACCACCCGGGAGCCGCGGGAGCTTACGCACCTTTGGATTACGAATTTTTCTGCGACATCTGTATAAGATCGTTCAAAAGTCGCCAGGCGTACTCGAATCACATGCGTATACACGCTAAAGTGCCGACTACTAATAGAAAACCCGGGGATCCGAAAGGATTTGCTCCACAAATTGTCGGGAAACCAATTAGGTCATATTCTGTGGTACAGCCTAGTTTTCTTTCGTTTAAACCCAACTGTAATGTTCCTAATGCTCCTTATTCGTGTGATATCTGCGGAAAAGGTTTCATGCACAAGAAGAATATCTGGAAGCATAAGAAAGTGCTCCACGCCGATCTGGTTGGCGATAGGAACGATAGTGAAGAAAATACCATGCAAGCTTCTACTGAAGAGGATGAATACAATTTAGACGAAAATGGAGCCATTCTGTCGACTCCCCAGTTCAATAGTTTTAATTTTGCTAATTTAACCAATAGCTTCCCGCAGCAGCAGCAGACTTCCCAGGACGCTACGCCTTTTTCTTGCGAGTTATGTTTCAAACGTTTCCCGCTCAGAACAAGTTTATGGAAACATAAACGTGCTAAGCACGGCATCATCAATGCGAGTGCCAGCGGCAGTGGTGACTCTCAAGGTATAATAGGAGAAGGTGGCAGATCGAGTTGTACTATTTGTAAAATTACGTTCTCGGACAAAAAATCATACTATCGTCATAGAAAGAATGTTCACAAGTCTTCGGCACAGATGTGTAAAATTTGCGGGAAACCTTTAAATTCTCCAGTAGAACTGTACGAGCATTTAAAAGCTGCTCATGCTAGAGAGCTTCTGGGATACAACGCCAACCAAGGTTCCAGTAAACAGGAGATTGTTCAAGAGTTAGAAGTCGAGTATGAAGCTGACCAGGATTCGGTAGATCCCGCCATGGAGTATCAAGCTCGTTATCCATGTGACACTTGCGGTAAGCAGTTTGTAGGGTTGCTTGCTTTGCAAAACCACCAATGTATAAATCAATTACAGTCGTCCCCTCAAACTTTTGATTGCGAAATTTGTCACAAAAGCTATACCTCTATCTCTGCACTGAAGAGTCACCGGGGCTGGCATTTACGTTCCCCTGATGGTAAAGCGGCTGCCAATAACACCGGCCTCTGGATGCCGCAGCACAAAGTCACTAGTAAAGTGAGCAAACACGAAGTTGTTGACCCGTCGCAACTTGCAAGAGTTACTCATGCAAACCCAGCGAGCATAGCCAAAAGAAGACTCCCGCCCGAAGTGGAAGTGACCGTCGTGAACCCAAATAAGAAAATGCGCTCCGACGATTCGCTAGAGTTGGAGCAACAGAATAATTCATCGACGGGTGCGGAAGATAGGTATTGTAACATATGCGATAAAGAGTTCACCAAGCGAGCGGCCTATCAACGTCACATGGACGAAGTCCATCAACCGAATTCGGTATTCTGTCCGTTATGCGACAAGAGCTTCACACGAAAATCTACGCTGATCGTTCATCTGAAGAAACATTATGATAGTGGAGAGGGCGGCTCCGCCCTTATCGATCAAATGGAGGACGATGCGATGGCGTGCGACATTTGCGGCGCGCAATATGACAGCGCGAGCGCACTCATCGCCCACCGAGCGATGCACCACGGCGACGAATCCGGCGAGTCGGAGGACGGGGACGACGGCGCCAGCGTCCCGCCGCCTGGCGAGTTCACCTGCGCGCAGTGCGGCGACGGCGTGGCCACGCCGCGAGACCTCATCGCCCACCGCTCCATGCATGTGACGCCCACCAAGTTCTTCTGCAACATCTGCAAGGTCTACTTCGCGCGTGCTCTCGACCTCTCATCTCACACGCGCGCTAGGCACGCGGACAATGAGAAGGTGTTTTTTCCGTGCGCGATGTGCGAGCGGTTTTACATGAACAAGAAGAGCCTGCAGCGGCACATTGAGATGGCCCACTGATCTTAACCTTAACCTTAACATCGGCTGCCGAGTACCTCTTCGCGACGTCACCGAAGATACGAACTCTGGTTCGATTTCTTAAGTTACTGCCTCCTAGTAAATAGTGTTTATGGTGAGTCGATTACTTGATGTAAGTCGTTTTGTACTTGTACATAATAGAGCTGGACTTGACCTCGCCGACCTGCTCGCTCGTCATTAGATTGGACAACAGTGAAACTGTCTCTGAAGGTTTAAGTGTCGTATCATTGTCATTCCCTAACCATGGTTTGGTTAGTTTTGTTTAATGATAGGGAGTTTTTTTTTTATTCATTATTTTATTGTTTTAAGCCTTGCTCATTTATTACGTTATTTATTATTACACTGTGTCCTGTTCGCTGTGGTTTTGTGAAACTGTTTACAATAGTAATGGTGTTCATTAATCCACCTCGGATAACTTTTAGTTGTACTTATCGATATAATTGTCTGGTGAGAATGGGATTTTAGTAGATTTCGACATTTAATAGAGTAACGGGCCAAAATTATTAAAAAAAAAAAAATAGTCAAATCCAGTCATAAATTAGCCTTTTTAAGTATTTTTTTAACTTGCAAATTATATTTCGATGGAGATCATTGCGATCGATGACAATGAATTATTACGTTTTTAACATATTCTAAGGTAAGTAAGTGATTCAGATGTAATGTAAATAAATTCGTTTACTTAGATTAACTAGTTAGAAACTTGATGACTTTAAATTGTTGAAATGATCTTTTAAGTTTCGTTACAAATGTACTGATTATTTCATAGTAACGGGAAATGTATATTTTATACAAAACGGAACCTCTATTACCGCAAACGGCATATCTCCTCGTCTAATGTGATATAGCGCATCGTCTTTTGGCCTACATATTACAACCTGTACATTTATAGACTAAAGAGTGTACTAAAATCGGTTAAGGACTTATATAGTAGGATTTATACTTTTGCACGGCGGACACGATTTCGGTTCTGTTTGTGATCTAGATTTAAATAGTGCCAAAAATCAGCTTCACTAATTTTCCATCGTTAGGGTTAATTTTAGGCTACGCGTTAATATAAATTTATCGACACAATAAATTAATCTAATTGTATAAAATAATCCATTACGTAAAGTATGTAAAATGTTGATATTGATAAATATTTCAAAGCCTTTGCATTTACATCCGGTGTATTTTATTATCGATTTAATGCAATTATTATCACCCGTGGATTTTACATTATATATATTTCTGATTTGCCATCAAACTATATGTTGATTAAGACGTATATAAAAAAAAAAAATATTGTGATATGTGTGAAATTCTTGACGGAATTTTTTAAAAAGACTAAGTTGCCCTTAATTAATTTAATTACCTTATTAAATCATCCCGATCGTCATTGCGTCTTGTTGGGGTGTTACCGTGATGTGTTTCAAATGGTCCGAATGTGACCGGAAGTTCGCTGAAAAGGATCATCGTGTTTGAATATATACGGTCGATAGATGAGGTTTAATTTTGTCAACTTTTTGGTTTGGTAAATAAAGTGACTTAATAGTTGTATCGCTTTTCATTTAAAAAAAAAAATATGCCTCATATAATTTTTTTTTTTACACGAATATTGGTGTGTAGTGGGGGAGGTGTGTAAGGAGTCCCGCACAACAACTGACGGAACCGAGCCAACCACCTGCTCTTGGTGCACTTATCAACAAACGAGGCTCTAGCTCTCACTAACGCGCATTCAGTCCGCGTGATTGGAAATGGCTTAAACCCCCCTTATGAAATCCCCTACAAAAGACTGAAGGTCGCGGGTAGCCACTGGATGCAGGTAGCGCAGGATCGATCGATGTAAAGATCTTCAGAGCAGGCCGATGTCCAGCAGTGGATGTCTATCGGCTGATGACACGGATATTACACATTTTAATAAACCTAAGCTTGTGGATTTTAATTATTACCCCTACTTTTCAAGTTTTTAATCCATGGCGTCATAACTGTTGTTTCAAAGTTACTGATGATAAGCCAATTACTGCGTCAGTTCATAGGTGATCCTCCCGGCCTGGTACCTCTTCCGTGGACAAGTCGCTCAATAGCTACCTTGCCCCTGGCTACATACGTGATAAATAAGGTGAGGATACGAGACTACCAAAGATGATAAACGCTGCTTCATGCTGTTCTCGAAGTATAGATTCGTTGGTACGGAATTCAGTCCACGACACTGAGCATTCTCCTCGTGCACGACATCTCTAAGATGTCTATCATCTCTACCTACAGCAGGTCCACGTTTCTGCGGTGTACAGAAATATCCAGAATACAAGTGCCCGACTAAGCCGGATTTTTGTGGCTCTAAATATGCTGCCACTCCTGCATATTTCCTTAGCTTGTCCATTGCAGACTTAGAAATTGTCATATGCCTCTTCACTGCGTGGATACGTCCATTGTTCTTTGCAATGAAAGCTTCTAGATAAATGTATGATTGCACCACATCACAATTAGCAATTTGTGTAGTTTCTGGAGAATTGTTGAATAACAATGAATCTGCAGTCGACAATCATCAGTTTTGTTTTATTCCGGTTTATCTTAAGTCCGAATTCAAGGCTAACGCGTTCCATCTTGCCGAGAAATTCTTCCATGTGCTGGATACTAGTGACGATCAAAATGTTATCGTTTGCATATCGCAGTTTGAAGATCTCAAAGCCATCGATCGAGATGTTATCTGTCTAGTTCTCAAGTACAATCCTCATAATGAGCTCTATGTGCACATTGAACAGAAGTGAAGAAATAATACATCTCTGACGAAATCCCGTAATTCAGTAGCTCGCTGGCCTATGGTTAGAGCGTGCGGCCTTTATTCCGAAGGTCGCGAGTTCGAATCTCGACATGTACCAATGACTTTAATATTTAAGTTATGTACATTTGTGAACTCTAGTAACAACAGCGAAATACAAACGGCGAAGGAAAACGTCGTGAGGAAACCTGCACATGAATTAGAATTTATTCTAAGGTGTGTGTGAAGTCACCAATCCGCATTGGGCCCGCGTGGTGACGCATGGCCCATCACCCTCATATTGAGGGTAGGCCTGTACTCCAGCAGTAGGGACGTAATTGGCTGTTATGGACGAATTCCCACGCATAGAGTGAAACTGATTAGATTGGATGTCATCTGCCCGTACTGAGGCTGTGGCATCCACATAGAGTTTTCGCAGGAGGTTTGCTAGGTGTTTTGAAACATTTTTGTCGTTTAGTTAGTTACATCTTAATTAAGATTCCAATAATTCCTTGCCTGTATGACGTATTACTTATAATTTGAAAATCATTTATTTAAATATATGTATGTATATATATATATACTTTGTGAATCCTATATATCTCGAACACTAGATATTACCGTAATATCTAACTAGTTTTTCGTTCGTCTGGATATTATTGATACTCCTGCACAGAATAACGTGGCGCTAATTAAGACTATTGCATCACACAGCACCACATTGTGGTAATCGCCTTAAAAATGAAATGGTAAATCTCGTTACCTAAGATATTTCACTAGTTACAACATCCTTGACTCCAGAACACAGTGTTTGCGCAGTATTGCTTCACTGCAGAAATAGGAGCTGCGGTGGGGCTAGCTTTTTATCGGTGAAGCGACGTGCAGGACGTTCACGTGATGGTAGTTTCGTTATCTGCACTTTGACTAGCTACAACGACTTTCAAACTGAATCCCAATTATATTTATACGTTACCATTTAAAGATAGAAATATTACTACTAGTACCTAGACGATCTGCAGCAACAGAGACCTGCTACCTGTAAATAAAGAAAACTATTCCAGAAGCGCAGTATTTTTCTATTTCATAATATTGAATGAATTGCGATAAGCTTTTGGTTCTGTTTTTGTAGTTGTTTTTGTATTATTAACATACGAATTTAGTGTTTTACTATTGGCCATAGGACGCCTACTGCCGACCATAGAATACCATAAAAATAGTCAACCTAAATGGTTCGACGCAGCCAAGTCCATCTTGTGAGGAACTTTTTTTGATATCGTGAGAATTCTATGGAGTTGACCAGGTTATGCCAGATTTGTACCTACTAAAACTTCCCAATAATTTATACTAAAGCCAGTCCATGAAAGTGGATACATACATATATTTTATGTATTGATTTCCGACAGTACGTCATTTAGATAGTTGCTTCAATGCTTTAATTTTAACTGCCAAGTTACAGTATCTAAATATTACTGTGTTGTGATTTAATATCACTAGTGAATTTATGATGGTAATAAGCAAATTAATACAGACCATTAAAAAGCGGAAGGATGATTATATCAGGCACGTGTTCCGGCACGACAGATATCACTTGCTTCAACTTATGATAAGCAACGTTAAGGGAAAAGACATGTTGGACGCCGAAAAAAATCCTGGCTCTGAAATATAAGAGAGTGGACCAGTGTTGGGCATCTGTTCCATATGGCTCAAGACAGGTACAAATTTACTAATTTGATGGCCAATCGCCAGTAATGGTGAGGGACTTTAAGAAGAAAAATAAGAATAATGAAATGCACCAGATTTTAAAATTCGTTTTTTCCCAAAACAGTTTGCGTGTACTGTAAACGCTTAGGATATAGGATTTTTAAGAGATTATCTATTAAATAAATACACTTTATAGATTGCACAAAACATTTTAATATAAACTTAAAAAGTCGTACAACAATATGAAAAATTATTATTGACTAATTTATATTCGCGGCTATGGAATACACCGCATTTACTATATTATGCAAATATTATATTATCTTTAACACTTCCATCGAATATATCTTACAAAAGAAAGAAAATAAAAAGTTTATTTTTAGTAATAAAAAATCTCATTATGCTAGATTGTATTATTATTAAACTTACGTTATAGATTTTATCTACAAAATACTGTAGCGTTTTGGTCAGGTTTTCAATCGAGCCCGCTGCATGTTTACGTAATTGCGTTTAATAAGAATAGGGTATCGATAAAGTATTAAAATCATACAACTACACTTAAATCTAAATCATCAAAATATAAAAATAGTAAAAAAATAGATGCAAATTCCCTATACGTCTTGTCACTTGCGCATCGGAACGTGGGGGTGCCCTTGGCGGGGAGAGGCGCGTGCCGGTATACGTGTGCGTACTCCAATAGATACTAGGTAAAGTTGCACGGAGGCATTGGAATACGCACATCGATACATGTGAGGTATTACATCACAGGGCTGCCCGGTAAGATCCCGCCCTGAAGCGACGACAAGTAGTTTCGCACACTTGCTGCCTACGCGCTGTACTCGGTACACTGCGCTATGCACACCCCTTAACAAACTACATACCTCGATTGAAACTCTGAGCCCAATTGCCAAGTGAAATATAAAAAAGATAAATAACACATAGTACTTTATTTTCACGAATTTGCATGCACCCGTTATTTTATGAATTGAGAAATATTTTTTTTTTCTATCATTTATTCATATCCATGTCTTTTATAACAATATTATTATATAAGTATACCGTACGGACTAAGGCGGCCTCCGCAGTGCGGTCGGCCGGTAATGTACACGAGGACTAATATCTTCTTAAAAAAATACTGTTAGATTGAAACGTAGCTAGACCTATATTTATGTATACTTTAATTATTATAAGGGTACAATCATACAAGTGATGATTAAACTAGGTGAGATCTCCGACGCCTGGGGCGGGCCGCCGCGCCCTCCGCCCGCGTCTCAACGGATATGCAAAAATTTATGTATTACACAAGTACAAGACATGCCAGTACACTATACACTTAGAAAGTATGAATTTCAATATTAAAAATACGTAATTTCTCTATTGGCATTTCGTTCCCACGTGAAAAATAAGACGTTTCGCGTACGAATATATATATATATATATATAATGTATACATATTAATATATCAGTATTCTCTTAGATCGGAGGACGTATGTATACAGGCTCGCTCTAGAAGGTACGTCGTCGTATGCGCACGCGGCCACTCGGCCCCACGCTCCTTAAACCCTAAGAATATCGATATCGAACGAAGATATCTAAAACTCGACCCGGCACATTTTTTTTTTTTAAATATTACGAAAATAAATCGCCGGCGAGTCGCGCGACTGTTTATTGCTTCTATTCGATTAATTTACACATATTCGACGTAACGAACGAGAATACAAAAAGTTATGGAAAATCGTACGGTTATCACAAGCGGCGGGCGGCGCGGGACGCCCCCGCGGAAAATAAAAAAATAAATCGCGGCGCGCGCCTCTCTCGTACAAAAGTAAAGACTCTATAGGGGCGCCGCGCGAGGACGCGGATGGTGGTGGGGGAGGGGGAGGAGAGGGAGGGAGAGGGTGAGCTTAGCGCGCGGCTCAGTTGGCCAGCAGGAGGTGCGCAGGAGCTTCGCGCCGCGCGCCGAAGTACGCGCCTGCCTCGGCGCCCGGGGAGAGCGCGCGCGCCGCCAGCTGCTGCTGTACGGCGCGCTGTTTGATGTAATTGCTGAACTCGGTGGGCGACATGCGGTTGGCGCGCTTGCTGCTCGTTTTCAGCTTCGTGCTGCCGAACTTGGTCTGCGCGAAAGTGGCGGTGGTGAACGTGAGCGGCTGAGCGCGGAACGGCGGCGCTGGTGAGAATGCAGCGGGCGCGGGGGGCGACGGCGCCGCCGGCTCTACCGGCCGGAAGCACTGCGCTTCAGGGTTGAATGCGCGAGTCACCTGCAAAGAACAATTATAGTTTACATAAGCTAACACGCGTAATACCTTTAATTTCCATTAATACCTCCCTTATAATTAGACAAAATAGTAAAAAGGAATATTTATAAATTACCTAAATAAATATGTATTGTCTCTTACCTAAATCATGACATGGAGTATTTTCTTTAAATATTTATATTTTTAATAAGCACGGACTATTACTAATTAATAAACTATTAATTTCAACACTCGTAATATTTACTTTCATAGCAACAGTCTGATTGTTGCAAGAGTTTAAGAGGCGGGATGGTAAATAGCACCTTATCATAAATTGGAATTTGAATCGAGAACCGTCTACACATGGATTGGTAACTAAAATCGATTATGGCAACAGCAATAAATCTGATTATTACGTTGGCAGTTAACCAAGCGATCACGTTTGCGGTTAATATTGATTCCTCGATTGGTACAGGCTCCGTATTACAAGCGGCGGCAGTTTAATCATAACGTTTAGTTAAAATTAGTAATATCGCGCAGAACATTACTGCCGCAAGTATATTAATATTTACGAGATAGTAAATCCTACTCTGTTTCATCCTATGACCACTACTCTGGTAACTCTAAACTGGCTGTCTTGCCAGAGCTTAAAAACTTTTGATGCCAGATTAAAGAAATTTAGTCGTGCAACAAATAAATATTAATTGTAAACAAATCAAAACTAAAAAAAAATTGAGAAAATAAAGTATTACAATAAAAAAAATTTAAGCAACCTAAATAATATTGCGATAGCGAAATGATACTTCCGGTTTTACAACCCGCCGTAGGTTAATTAAATAGTGTATCGGAAACTGATAATATTAAATCCATACATACAAAACAATAATGAGGAATTTAGAAATAGATTTTTATGGAGTTTTTGGTGTTCTTTTACTTGATCATAGTCTCTTAATCCAATTTTTCTATATCCTCCTATCAAAGAATGATAAGAGCTTTCTCGGAGAAAAAAAAGAATATAAAAAAAAATCAGCAGAGATTAGTTTCCGTAAAGCGACAGTTCTATGTTTTCATTCAAAATATAATATTTGTATTGAAAATATATTTTGAAAGTATCGTGATAGATGAACATAGAAATTTCGTTTCCGCCCACCTCTCTATCCGTCCGTTCGTCGGCGGCCCTCTCGTCGCTGCTGAAGAGTACTTTCACAGCGCCTTTTTCACCAATGCGATAAGACACTTCGCCTGAAAACGAAAATAAATTAGTGTTTAAATTTTAAAGCTGAATAATTACTTAGGGCAGAGATTAAAATAATTTATTATACACGAAGGATAAAAGATGGGCCGTTATCTTTGGAACGATTTCAAATTACACTAGTTATCTTTATTCTTAAGATAGATCTTGTATTCTTAACTATAATAAAAAAAAGAGTTCTTTCATGATAATTACTACTAACTCCTGGTATCGATGGTATTTAAAACGATACTCAGATATATTTTTTTTTTGTTACCTTGTTTTTATATTTCGGATCTTCTTTGGATATAGAGTTTTAAGTAAAAAATATGACGACCCCAATAAACAAAATTTTTGATTATTAATAATTGATAGTTTATATTGAATATAAACAACCAACTTCAAGAAGGGTTGTATACATATATAATATAATTTTAGTTGATCTAGCTTACAGCAAGCTTGCATAGTTACATATAGTCGTTAAAAATAATAGTTACTTGTTCACGGGGCTGTGCATAGCCGCATGACCTTGGATACTTAGCGCTTATGCAATGTTCTATGTACATATATATACGCACTAAGTATTTAGTTTGAATGTGTGTTATGTAAACGAGGCGATAACGAAAATTTTCAACATTTTAAAACAAAAGGTGTATTTAAATTTTTTTTTCCTTTTTTAAATATTTTTTATTATTACAACGCTACTAGTTAAAACATCGTAATGTCTCAAGGTGTTTCCGCAGATGGATCTTTTGTGTTATAATTTAAACAAATTGAAATCAATGATAAAAATGGAGCAGTCATCTCAGTAAGTGAATTATACAGATCATTAATAGAAAATGGCTGCAAGGTCCCATTTGCATTTGAATTAATTAAGAAAACTTGTTATATGAGAAAAGACGACGTTTAACGATGAGGGTCGCGAGAGATGCGCCTGCTCATGATAATAAAGCGCTAATTAGGTTTGTTACTGCATCACATTACGTTTATTCTCTTGAAATATATTTGCCTTTAAATTTCATTATCACTTTAATTCAAACCGATGCACAATGGTTTGCTTACTGTTTGGTGGCAGAGATCGGCGTTGTTCATATCCGGTGTATATATATACAAAAGTTGTCTAGAACAGCATTTTTCAGTAATAGACCAGATAACTTATATATTAAAAATATTTACCTGGATCAACCCAAACGGCCAGGTCCCGCGGGAGATGCTCAAGTACGTCACGGACAGGTACTCCGGACTCTCGCGCCGCTCGCTCCAGTACGGGGTCTAATGGACCTCCGGTCTTCAAGCAGCGGAAAGCTGATCCCCTGCACGGCCTGTCTGGGTACCAGTGACCCCTGAATTTGTCCTTGAGCGCTTTTTCCAACTCCTCACCGAAGATATTGACCCGCCGTCTCGGCAGCTTGTTGTACAAATACGATATGACGAAGTTGAGAGCGACTTGCACTTCAATATGCATTTTTGGATTTTACTGTGGACAAGGAATATTAAAGTTAGATACTTTTTTTTTTATTTACGATAATAATATTAATAACTTTACAAAAAGTAAACTAGCGACACTTGTTTAAAGTTTAAGCGGTAATAGCTAAGTTGCAAATACGATGGGGCCCCACGACTGAAAGGCGCGTGGGTTTAACCACCACCGAGATTCAGCTTCAGGTGACACAAAACATCGTGGAAGAGCCGATTATATCTCCACTGATGACAATCTTAGTTAATTAACTTTACAATTCCGGTGCATGATAGCGATCAGCTTTTAAAGACGTGATATCCGCCAAGTTATACTTGGCCAGCATGGTAGATAACGAGCCTCATCTCTTCTGTGCGAACATTAAGTGAGCTGCTGTTTTGTTTATCTACATGGTGGTGGTGTTTCGATAATAAAATTTAGTAGTATCCATTGATAGAGTTAATTCTATTTATCATCATATGTAAAAAAAGTATTTCCAGAGTCTACACGCCTCTGACGTTCAGTGTATATAACCTCGTTCAAATAAATAAATACAGCAAAAAATTATAGTGGTGACGGCCTCTACGGTTAAAAGCCGTAACAGCTGATGATTATCTGACCATGACTTTAACAGAATAAGAGCCTTCCTTGGCTACATTGTTACAAATCATATAGCTTCCGCAATTATCGTGGTTGACTACAGCGAGGGCGTATGTAGCTTTAATAGATTTTATTATGCGACATTATTGCTGTCGTTTGTCGATTGCTAATAATTTCTGATAATGATTTGCAGCTCCTAATTCAAACAGCAGTATGCAAACATTACTGTGCTCCGGTTTGAAGGGCGTTGTAGCTAATGTAAACTGGGGTAATGAGACTTAATACACTGTCTCAAGGCGATGTGGTGCTGTGTATTAGATTAACGTCAAACCGATCACGTCGAATGAAAAAAACTTAAATTTACTTAGCGAGCTATGTATTGGGCTATTCTCTTTGCTCTCTTTTTCAATTGGTCATCCATAGAAGAAACGAAGTCGTTGGTATAGTTCAGCAGATAAGTTAGCTGTCGTCACAATGGGCTGATGGTACAGAAAGACAGAGTGACGAAGACGACCACCTATCAAGTAGATCAACGACTTGGAGTAGATTGTGGGGATCTTTTGGTAGCAGATTGAAATCGAATGAGACCTATGTTCAGCAGTGGACAACGATGGGATAAAATGATGATAATGGGGTTGAGATTTACCTAATCGACTGCGGTTTAATTTCTTCAATTAAGGTTTATAAATGATGTCTCCCTGGACTTTCCTAGTGGATATCTTCAGCGAATGTTTTCTTATCAACTGAAATTCCTTTCATCTTCACAAGGTCGTCGGTTCAGTTTATGGAGAGCATCATTATTATGTGCATCTTTACGTGGATTACATCCGTTAATTTTTTGACATGTTACGGAATTATCTAAACCGTGACTGAATTTTTTTGTCAAGTTTTAAACGTTTACTTACTGTACTAAGTTACGAAATTTTTGTTATTGATAATATTTGAAATATTTTTTACAACTTTAAGGAAAACTTCTCTTTAAATATTTTATCTGAATGTTTAAGATTTCCAGAGATCCATTGACTGATACCGACATCTCTGAAACTATTAAACGTAAACACTCCAAATTTGGTAGAGATATTGCTTCTGTCATTTAGAGGTCAATTAAAAAAGGATACTACAAAATTCCATCCCCAAAGGGAGTTGCAGGGTTGTTACGACCAGCAAAGCGGGCAGGAAACAGTTAGTTTTAACATATTCTTTTACTATAGATAATATCTCGTAAGTTCAGTAATGACACTTGATCTATAATAAATAATCACACCATTTGTTTTATTCATATTGGGAGGAGGGGGTTAAAATAAAACGTAAATAAACAAACCAGTGAATAAATTAATTTATAACTGATTATATGTTCATAATACATAATCTTTTTCTGAATTGTGTCTTGAAAACAATAGTTTCATCTCAATATGTGACATCCGGTCAACGCACTGCGAGCTCGTGAAACGTTTATCAATGCCATTTCGTGTACAAAATTAACTGACCTTCTTCCGATCTACTATGAGTGGGCGGATATTAGTCTGGTATTTGTTTTGCTTCCGTTAACAACTGTACGAGTTTATTTTTATCGCTTCGTAAAATGTAACGTTAGCAACAAAATGGCAAGTAACAAAAATTGTTTTGCGATATAAAAATAAAGATAAAATAAATTTTAAGTATATAACTTATTTTTGTATTTATTATGTACGTATTTTACTGGCGGTAGGTATCTATTACTGGAGACCGTATAGTTGGGAACCACCGCAGCACCTACTTCTGCTACCAAAGATCATTTTGTTTCGGTTTAAGAAGAAACTTCTTGCTAGTGATATTACCGAGCATATGAGTCGACTGGAACATTCACCTGATGGTAAGTGATACGCCTGCCGATAACTATAGAATAATATATACTGCACCATATTGCGCTCGACGCCTGAGTCAAGGTGTTTAGGCTAGTTACTCCAAAAATTACACTAGCTACAGCACCCTTAAAACTGGAACACAGTAATGTATATACATTACTGTTTGGCGGCAGAAATAGACCCTGCGGTGGTACCTATCTAGACAGTCTCCAGCAACGGAGACCTACCACCAGTAAATGTATGTAAGATTAAAAGCACCTTCCACTATGTATGATTAAAAAATTTTGTATTATCTTGATACAGGAAACTCGTGGATTGTTTATAACTCCCATATTATTTTCTTAAAAATCATCTTATTCAACATTTCTCTCTTTAAGTCGGTTACTTAATCCTGGGGGTCATGACTCATCGATAACCTGTTCTTAACACCAGTTACTTCTATTTGATACTTTCTGTATAGCGTTATATATGTGTTTCAATGGTCTCCGCCACCTGGTCATTTAGCATTTATTAGTCTTTTCTTTCATTAACTTGTTTTGCCATGTCATTGCGATTACTTTAATTACCAATCGGATAATCTAGATATTTGGTGGAAGCAGTGCAGTGACTAATGATGATAGTAAATCAGCAGTACATCACAAAAGTTTTTATTATGTTCATTTATAGTTGTATGTGTTTAAATCCAATTGAACGAATCAAAAATGTGGGGATCCATAGAAGAACTGAGATCATAGACTTAAGTTGCGATGGGAAGCACCCATTGATGAACTGATTGATGCTGAAGTAAGGTTCGGGAATTGAGTTCGGAAAGTCGTGATGCTGGCCTCTGAATGGCCTCTCTCAAGGTGGACCGACGATCCGCTGAAGATAACGAAATGTATGGCTCGTGAAGTTGTATATATTTATATATAGGGTGGCGCAAAAGTAATCCTCCTATCAGAAAATGCTATAAATTTTGCCTTGATGTGAAAAAATTAAAAGACCAAATAAAAATAATCCACAAGAAGAATCAAAGTTTTTCATATTTTTTTTTAAATTACAGCCAAAAAACATCGGAAGGTTATTTTTACGCCACCTTGTATGCAAGGTATACAAGGTTGTTGTGGATTATTTTTATTTGGTCTTTTAATTTTTTTACATCAAGGCAAAATTTATAGCATTTTCTGATAGGAGGATTACTTTTGCGCCACCCTATATATCAATGTTTTGTTTTCCCGTTAAGGAAAGTTTCTGGTCACGTTCTCTCAACTGCCTTACGGACTCGACTCGTTTCATTTGCCAACTCCCATCACGTGCACTGTCACACAATATTTTTAATGCCCACTATAAACTAAAGTATATTTAACTTTGTTTAAAATAATAAATTTATCTTAATGCTAACACTGTGTAATAGTTATTTCCACGTCTAAATTTTTCGTGAAGTGATAATGAATTAAACTATAATTACAATAAGTTTTTTTAGGTTATAAATCCATACAACGTCAATTTTACTGGTGGGATGTCTCTGTTCCTGGAGACCGTCTAGGTAGGTATAACCGTAGTGTGCAAACATTACTGTGTTTCGGATTGAACGGGCACAGTAGCTAGTGTAATTACTGGGGTAACGATACTTAATATCTCATGTCTCAAGCGGCGAGAGTATCACTTACCATCAGATTAATATCCTGCTCGCCTCGCCGATAAAATTACATTGGAACATTTTCTTTATGACAATATATCAATAAGTATCTTCATTACACTCCCGTTAACCTGCAATGGGCCAGCGTGGTGGGAAATGGCCTAAATCCCCCTATATGAACCTCTACAAATGACGAACCTTAGTGCCGATGGTACTAGTAGTAGACTGTAAGGTCGCGAGAAGTTGCTAGATGCAGCCAATGCATGACTGATCGATGTGGATATTTTTGGGGGAGGCATATGTCCAGTAGTAGACGACTTTTGGCTGATGGTGATAGTGAAATATCTTTATTATAACTTATTAAAATTTTTTGGCAATTCGTGTATTCATATCCTAAGTTGTATGGAATAATCAAATCTACCTGCTATCGCTCTCTACATAGTTTTAGTACATAAGTAACTTCTGTATCTATTTATTAAATATGATTAATATCCGTTGTGATTTTTTCTATACTTAAATATATATTTGTTTCCTTTGAAATCTAAATGTTAAATTATTGTAACAAGCCACAGAGAATATAAAAAGAATTATTCTATACGAAAAAGTAACAACTGGTCCGGTTAAAATGTTTTTTCAACGTTCAACGTATAATTAAATGAAGTTGGCAATTGTTGCGCTTAAATAAATACATCGTATTATTATTTGGTTTAAAATTCTATTGTTTCGAGGTAATTTAACATCTCTTTCTCTCTCTCTCTC
Source organism: Ornithoptera alexandrae (assembly GCA_029030555.1). Classification (NCBI taxonomy): domain Eukaryota; kingdom Metazoa; phylum Arthropoda; class Insecta; order Lepidoptera; family Papilionidae; genus Ornithoptera; species Ornithoptera alexandrae. Next base: position 4,053,868 of record JARDVY010000037.1, on the reverse strand, counting down.
TTATATTTGTAAATTTTTAATACAATACCTTATATTAACAAAGGCAAAAAACAGAGTGGAATCGTTTCAAAGATTTAGAAAATTTAAAATAACTATCGTCAGGATAATCGTTACCCTCTAATAAGCAGGGTTTTTATTTTTATTCAATTAAGCGACGGATGATATACACTGCACCACATTGCGCTCGTCGCCTTGAGACATGTTAGTCTTGTTAAACTGGGAACAGTAATGTTTGTACACTACAGTTTTGCGACAGTCTCCAGAATTAGAGACTTATCACGAGTAAAACATTTGAAACTTCGCAGTATGGGGTAGGTTTCCGTAACCGGCAACCGTCGAGTTAGATATTCCTATTTCTGCCGCCAATGATTAGTGTGTTCCGGTTTCAAGGCCGTTGTAGCTAGTGAAATTATTAGGGTATTCAGACTTAATAATCTATATTTCAAAGCGTTGAGCACAATCTGATATATTGTATATCAACCTAAACTGCTCTATATTGTTATGGGCGACCACATCATTTATCTTCATCTGAACCACACATCGCTTTGTCGGATTAAAAAAAAAATTATAATAAAATCTGTAAAATGTTTTATTAAACAGTTTCTATATCTGCTATTTGTGGAAAAGGTTTTGGAGTTCACGTTAAGAGCTGGCATTAACTTGGGGAATTTACGAATGATAAATCCTTTGCGACAAACACGTAAGCCCACATCAACGTCGGATGAAACTCTCCCCTAACTTCCAACAAGTACTTTTCGTAAGTACGTAATATATTTTCATTATTACGTAGTAGTAATCAGAAAATATTCAACAAAAATTTCATTTATTTCGCTACTTTATTTCATCTTAAGCTTCATCATCATTAGCCGATAGACGTCCATGGCTGGGCATAGGCCTCCCCCAAAGGTTTCCAAATACAACCAGGATGGCCTCTGGTACCGCTAGGCACTAGAGGCTGTCGTATGTGGGGGTTCATATAGTGGGATTTGAGCCATTTCTCACCACGCTGACCTCATGCGAGTTGGCGGGAGTCAGAGCATCGTTTGTTGATTAGCAGGGTGCACGAGCAGGTGAGGTTGGCTTGGGTCCCATGTGTTCTTGTGCGGGATCCTTAAGCTTACTGAGGTTTAATAATTTTACTGTTGGTAGGTCTCTGCTGCTGGAGACCCTTTAGGCAGTTAACATTACACAGCTACAGCTCCTATTTCTTTGTGCAAACATAACAGTGTTCAGATTTAAAGAGGGTGGTGGCTAGTGATATTACTGGAGTTACGAGAATTAACATCTTCTTAAGGCCACGAGCACAATGAGGTCACCATTATCAGCCGATAGACGTCCACTGCTGAACACAGGTCTCCCGGAAAGATTGCCACAACGAATAGAGATTTATATGGAGAGATTTGGACTATCTCCCACCACGCTGGCCTAATGCGGGATGCTGGGAGCAATAAACTCGTTAATTAGCAGGTGAGTTTGGCTCGGATCCCGTGAGTTGTGCGGGAACCTTTACACCCCTGTGCTGAGCTGTGTGTGTGTCCGGTGCAGTGTATATCATCCTATCTAGCGACACGTGTTGAACATCTTGCTTCTCTAATCGTTGCTCTTTATTTGAAGAGTTGGACATGAATGAAGGAAATGTGACATCATGACTCATAGTAATATAACACTAGGATGATTACACTAACAACATTACCGTTAGATATAAGTTGTTTAATTTCGTTGTGGTAGTAATATCAATAGTAACTGGAACACGGTAATATTTGCACATTACTGTTTGATGGCGGAAGTAGTGTCCGCAGCGATGTGTAATTACTTTAGTAACAAATACCTGTCAGAAACGGTTTTTTTTTCTTTCCTGATGATTTTATGAACTTCAGTATTATTTTAATACCATACCATTATTTTAGGTCTCAATGTCGTGAGTCCGACCATTAAACTTATTTCTAATAAGTGGACTCGTGGAATGTCTCTTGAAATTGAAATGGAGTAAGGGTGGATGTGGATAAATTTTGTAGTTAAGCCAAGTGCTGAACATTGTTAAAGTAGCTGCTTATTCTTTCGCTGTTAGTCGCAAACTATATATCTTCTACGTGATCCTCATTCTCGTGAGATAGAGCACGGTACGGTGTTGTGCGAATGAATATCAGATTTTTTAAGATATTCAGAGATTATTTTAAATCTGTTTTTAAATAATCTAAATCACAACCCCTAATACCAGCACTAGTATAGTTTTCATTATAATAAATTATATTTTTGATTGATAATATTTTCCGTAGAGGCGAGCTATTAATATTTAACATTTCAGTATTAAATTGTCAAAGGATATATATATCCTTCATTCCTTCAGTTTAAAGCATATTTAACTAATACATATATTTATTTTTACAGTTATAAGCATGCTGTACCCTGAATTATGTTTCATGATTAATTATTGCTGTCATTGTTTTGAAATTACGCTCCACGTAACAATACAAGGACATTAAAACTCTATTATAATGCGAATAAAATATACTTTAGCATGATCAAATTAAAATTTAGTTATTCTTTCGTATTTGTAGTAAGCTATAGAGAAAAATAAGATGAAAACGATATTGATATGTGAAATCAAGTCGCTAAATAATATCCGTTTCAAAATACGTTGACGTTATCAAAAGGATAATTTTTATCAATCAGTACTGGATGTTTATTACTAAATCATCGTAGATAGTGCAACGATGAATCAACGTCATCCACTTTCAGTTTGATTTGGCTGCCATTGGTAGTAATAAATTTATATATGTCAAATAATAAATTTGCTGAGCTGACGGATGAGGATCGCCGTGAACAATCTTTGCTTAACAAAGGAATTAATCTTTTTACAAGTGCAAGGTTTTTGTCCGGTGACCATATATACATGGTCGACCTTATTTAGACAAGTGTTAGCGCGTAAACACTGTTTCAGTGAGACTTTTGTCTCAAATTGACAAGAACATAGTGGTGCAGTGTCGCCAAATTTTAATGAGCAGGTGATCACTGACATGACGTTGGCAGAATCCCTTTGAGAGAAGCTGTATAACAATAATAAGCAGGTGTTACTAATCAACAGATGAAAATCTTGTTTATCTCATTTTCTTATTCGAATAACGCAAAGTAATATTTGATACCTTTTCAAAAAGTTGATAAGTTTTATCCAAATTTGTATTATCGTTTTGTTATATACATTAACAAGTGAAAATAATTCTTTTTCACAATAACTTAACTAACTATAAATAGTTATGGAAAAACGTTTTAAAAAAAATTAAATGGACCATAATTAATCTTCTCAGTTCTCGTACCGTTAGCATGATTTAATTTTTTCTTGAAGGGAACAATATAGAGGTATCTAAATAAATTTCATAATTGGTTTGTGAAAAGGTTGTACGAAATGTCTATGTTTTAAATTTGAAACCTAGTTTTCAGTAGTTGGTTTATTAAATAAAAAAAAAGTTGTTTATATATCAGGTCTTTAACTGAACTGTACAGTGTCGTTCAAGGTAAACAAGAAGCATTGTCGAATATGGAATTCCTGTCGACGGCTGATAGCACTATGTTGCTCTTGCGACATTGCCCAAAACATTTGCATCCTAGCTGAAGAGTTAATTAGTGGAGAAGCGGCGAAGTGCTCTTGGATGAATCACGAGGGATTAAAAATACTAGTATTCCTGGATACTTGCCAAAGTTACCGAAAAACCGCCACCATTATTTATACCCATTTGCTTAATATTAACGTAACTTTCAGTAAAGTCTTCAAGCTTAGAGAATATAAAAAAACTTAAAATAGTAGTTAAATGAAAAAAAATATCCTTTTATTATTTAAATACAAATTGAGTAACTTTTTTTAAATGCTGGTCTTAATGGAGTTTTACGAAAATGTTAGGAAACGGAGATATCTAAATATTTTTAAATGAAAGTAAACATTTCGCAGCGTTCAACATAAAAATAAACTGTCGTCGGAAACACAACCCTTTCCCTGGGAATTGCGCTATCTGTCGTATACGAAGGCTTTAGATAAGGACGTCAATGTTTTTCCACTGTTATAAATGAAAAGGACTCGGAAACCCTCTGAAGGGAATTGAACAAGTTTCTAGATAAGTTACAGCGATACAGTCGACGCCCGCTGCGATGAATTCATAGAAATGGAGAATCATCTCAAAGTTATTTTACTGTTTTTACGGTAATCAATTTTTAGTGGTTTTTCATTTCAAATTAAATAATATAAGATTTTTAATCATTTTATTATTATACATATAATTGTTAATAGGTTTTTTTATGTCTTGTAAGACTCCCATAGAAAAGGGGTCGCTCCGCATTTACTCCTCCTTCCAGTGAGGAAAAACATCGTAAGGAAAACAATAAAGAAATAATCACTTCAGTGAATATTTGGTCTCTTTGGGTATTGGGTATATTTAACTATTGGGTAGGTGACCACAAATATTGACTACTACATGCCTGTTTATACTTACGAAAGGTTTTCTTATTACTCACCTACTCGTAACCTGTATCTGGACCATATCAACCATATAAGATGTTGAGTCTCGTTACTTTAGTAATTAAAAAAGTTAAAACGCCCTTCAAATCTATACACAGTAATGTTGGCACACTATTACTTGACGGAAAAATAGCTGCGGTGGTACCAGTAAAACTAAATAATATACTATAATATAATTAACAGTAAAAGAAAATATTAACAATATAACTTCTGCAAGGAATGTAAGGGGCACCCTGTTACTTGCACAACCCTGCTAATCTACAAATGAGACTCTGGCTCCCGCCAAATCGTATTGGGCCAGCGTGGTGAGAAATGGCGCAAACCCACCCATATGAACCCCTATATACAACAGCCCTTAGTGCCCAGCGGTACCGAAGGCCATACTGATTGTATGTACAGATCTTTGGGGGAGGCCTATTTCCAGTAGTGTACGTCTATCGGCTGATGATGATAAATTCTGCATAGTAGAGATGGTTTTTTATAAAGTTTACTTAAACTAAATACTTAACGATTTTTTTTCAATTGTTTCCGGACCTAGAATGATCTAAATACAAATTCTCTTCATTATAAATCAAACAGAAGACGAAGCTGCGGATGCTAAGAGTCAATAAATACTATCCGGTTAAGTGATTTAGTAACAACGCTGGACGTAAATTTATTCGGCGCTACATTATTAAACGGCCGAACAAATTAATTATCCCGACCTTCATACTTCACGGCTCGCATGTTCAGGGGAACTGCCTCGCTCTAAGGAACCACTATTATTATATTATGCGCTCCAATTTATTAAAGTCGGCACAACCTTACATAATGGAAGAAATTTCTTTTACCCAACACCAGATGATAGTTCATTATTATATCGTTTTGTTACTCCTTTATGAGTAATGAAACTATTAATATTATATATATTTTTTATTATTATTAAACAAATAAAAAAACAATTTATGAGTGTTATAAATCACTTATTTTTTATTCTACCTCCACCTGTTAAATTGCCTGCTTAATAACGTGGCGCTAGTTAGGATTGTATACACTGCACCCTATTATGCTCGTCACTGAATCATAAGCTGTCGACTCTGATTACCCCAGTAATTTCACTAGCTTCAACTCCCTTCAAATCGGAACATAGTAATTTTTATACGCTAGTCTTTGACGAAAGAAGTACTGCGGTAGTATTTACTTAGACGGAGACTTACTACCATTATTGATTATTAGTATGGAAAAATATTTTTTTTAAATAATAAAAAAAAGCCTGCAATAAATGCACTGTTGAAATTATTAAGTAATAAAGATGTATGTTTATCTGTTTATTTACGTTTTCTTTTTATTGTAGCGATAATAAATTATGGTTATTCTCATCATGACCTTCGCATGAGGATAACAATGAACTAGTTATAATAATGGGAAACGTTTGTGTGTGAAATTACTCTATACATACTAAAATACATATTCTAGATGTTTCTAGTTAATTTTCCATTGCGTAACATTTAAAGCTATTATGAGTTTTATAATGAATTTTTTTTTATTCAACCGAGCAACAGGACGAGCGAGACGTACGTTTGATGGTAAGCGATACGCCTGCCCATAACGACGTAGCGGTAGTTAATATGGTATTCATAGCACCACATTGTGATCGTCGCCTTGGGACATAGGTTTTTAAGTCTCGTTACCCCAGTAATTACACTAGCTACAACTTCTTTTACTCTGGAAAACAGTAATGTTTTCACACTCCTGTTTGGCAGCAGATATAAGAGCTGCGGTGGTTCTTATATAGACGGTCTCCGGGAACGGAGTATAAACAATCATTACACATTACTATTTCTACTGTATTTAATATAATAAAGATATAGTTAAAGAAAACTAAAGATCTAGATGAATGTGATAAATTTACTTTATACAAATGAGATAGAAAAATTTCCTAGGACATTTGTCTGTTTTACGATTCGACATAAAATTTCGGGAGCGTTTTCTCGAGAGGGCTAGATGATATAAAAGAATTTTATTGTGACCCGGTTTCATTTCTTCGTATATCAATTTGTAAGCGTTGTGACACCGCAGACGTTATTACAGCATCCATCTCATCTCTGAATCGATTCACGAGAATGAAACCGAGCGTTAGCAGCGTACGGCCTTAAAGTTTGCCTGTCCTATTTATATCTGTACCCCGGTATCGATCTACCGCCCCACTGCCCGACAACCCCCTATTTTTAACTTATCCAATAAAATCGCTTATTTCAATGGCGGCAGAGCTCACTGTGCAATACGGTGAGCCCGCGGCTACAGTTAGCTCGATTTAAATAGTCAGAGCAAATTCAAATACCATCCATGTTTAAAGATGTTTTCTATTTGTTCACGTTCAAGCATCTTTGTTCACCTTGCATTTTATTTTTATATGACCGAGAGGAAAAGTAACTTTGAGTAATAGTCTTCTATCAGGAGGACTTATATGTACTTGAGTTACGCGTGCATTAAGCGTTATAATCTCTTTATATACATTTGTGGCGCTTCTACAAGAATCGTTAATCTGCACAAGTCCTTTTCACCTTGTTACTATAACTTAAAGTATTTTCATACATAATATGTTTCAAATTTTGGATAACTGAGATATTCTCTTCATATACCTCTTCCGACATCCTAAGTCATTGTCTTTTTTTTAATATACTGTAAATTGTCCTAAAAAAGTATAATTGTATACAGTTAATATCTTTATGTCTAGTATTCTAATATCTCTATGTAATACAATTTACTAATGTATGTATACATGTATAATTAATTTTTTTAATACATATACCTAATGATATACGGATACGTAAATATATTAAAACACATAAGTAAAGTTCAACTTTTTTAGGTACTAGTAAAAAAAAAAAAATTCAATTTCCGTGTCTTTTTTGTATGGTAGTTCTCTCTTTAGTAATACGTCGGTTCTTATTTTAACTTATGTCTGAATGTGTATTAGCAGGCGGTGTAACACCGCCAAATAAAAATGTACATAAATTACTGTGTTTCGGTTTGAAAAGCTGCAGCTAGTAAAATTATTAGTATAACGAGACTTAAGCTGTTACATTTCAAGGCGATGAGCACAATGCCGTTGTATACGTCTCGTCGTTTCGTCGATGTTTAATATCTGCTATGCACTCTTGTAGTTTTAAAAATAAGAGAAATGAAAACATGTCTCGATCTTTGAACAGTGTCACGATTTTAAATACAAAGTATTGTTGATACTTCGGAATTGGAATATATCAACTCTATTACTATACTTAGCACGCTGAATGTCGTCAGCGCCGCCGTGTTACAAATTACTTCCATTCGTCCTTCTTTCAAAGGCTTCAGATCTAATAATGTAAAATATGTTCATTTCTTAATAATCAATCCCACCTTCCATCTGAAGCCGTTGCATTCGAAGAGATATATCGCTATTATAGTATATCTGAGAACGCGAAATTGTAAATAGACGATGCGAATTTAATGACGTCTGAAGACTTTGAAAGAAGACATATTTTCCACCCCCATTCTCGTAGCTCTTAAAAAAGCTTTTAAACATATTTTATGCTTCAATAGAGAACGGGGAGCGGCTGCCGATGAGTAGTTTTATTGGTATTTATTGAATACATAGAGAAGTTTTATTTTCAAATATTTCCTTCACAAAGTTATATTTTACACGATATATAATAATAAGATAAGTAAGCGACGAGACGAGAGAGAGGCCCACCTGATGTTAAGTCTTGCAATAACAACGTAGCGCTAGTTTGGATGATGTATACGGCACCATCTTGTGCTTAACTGAGATATATGTTGAGTCTCATTACGTCAGTAATTACAGTAACTACAGCGCCCTTCAAATCAGGACACAGTAATGTTAGCACAATATTTTTTGACGGCAGAAACGGGCGCACTGGTTGCATCTAGACGGTTTCCGGTAACAGAAACGTACCACCAGTATTAGTAGCAATATTTAATTTTTTTATATTATAATATATAAAGAACTTAATAATCTTAGTAATTTACATGAAACATGAAAGACTTGAAAGTTATAATGCGATCAAGAAACACGATTCCATCAAGATTTACATAACTAAAGCGGCACCCGCATTACAGAGGAAGCAAAGCGGTGCGTAAGGGACATCTCTATTCACCAGGTTCTGAAAGGCTTTAAATGATGTAGGTAAATATTTACATATACACTGAACATGTATTTACATTATTGTCATGCAAATTGTGTAATTTTTGTGTTAATGGAAGGACATTTTTAAGATTAATTTATTCAATGTTATTTTCTTTACTCCTTTACATACATATTGTTAACGGTTCAAATGGAAGGATATCAATATGTTTGATCCGAATATCCTTAATTGTTTCGTATTAATTATGTTTTCAACTTATGTTGTTTTTTTTGTACACCGCCTGTTGTAAACTTTCACCATCTCTCTAGTAAAATGCTGCATAGTATTAAATTCGCCGATTGTGATGTGAACAAAGTGTAGCAATAATACAAATATAATAACCGGATAATGAAAGTCGAGCATATAAAAAAAAAAATACTTTTTATAGTTGAATTATTGTAATATCGTGTTGAATTTGATTAATGTAACACGCTGTTGCTGTTATCGCGTTAGACTAATAAATATTCAGTGCAGCGTGATTGTAATGCCTTGCGTAAACAAGGACAGAGTTTCGGATGTAAATTAGAGTTCGGAAGGTGGTGGAGGAGAGGATATCCTTCTTAATACACGATTGAACGTTGATAAAGTATCAACCAACCTTCACCTATTTTTTGTGTCAAATATACATCTCTATATATGTATAGAGGTCGTGAAGAAGGAAATTAAATGTAATTAATGTCCACAGGTAAATTTATTGAATGTTTCATACACGAATAATAAGTGATCGAAAATGTTATAAAAAAAAAATTCAAAAAATTCGAAACCGACTATTTCTTTTATTTACTATCTTATATTGTGTCCATAGGAGTATAAATAAGTATTAACTTAACAAATTTATGACAGCCTTTGTACTCACTTAAATTTTTAACGCGATACACAACTATGTTTAGTAGATAAGTGACTAAATATAAAACAATTTTAGTCGACTTAAATTATTCGTATTATCCAACAATAAGAGGCACTGCTGTAATAATTATTAACCATAGTTATATCTGCTGATATTAATAAGGATTAAAACTTAACTAAATCTATCTATCCTGAAGGAAACGTTAAAGGTTTCTTTGTGGCTAATATAATAAAAAGTAATTTAACTTCGGTATAGTGTAATAGTGATTTTATCCGCCTCGAAGGGCCGTGTGTTTTGTTTCGCAGTTAAACGGGAACTCCCCTTTTGCCATTTAGACGGCTGAACGACGGTTAATATGGTATTTGCTGTCAGCTTTGAATACCTTCCGGCGTGGACTGAGTTGGGGCACGGTATCAATTTACAGGACATCGACGTCGATGAAGAGTTCGTTCACCGGCAAGTGTATCGGTTAAACGAAGCGCAAAGGACGATTACAAAAGGCGGGTTAAACAGGATTTATATAAACGACACTGTCTGATAATTCGTTTTCCTACGATGTCTTCAAAGGATAAAGATACATAACTAATAATATAACGAAATGGCTCTCGAACTATTCTTGTTATAAATAACTTGAACCAGAGCTCGCCAAGTGGTCTGCATGACGTTTTTTTTTATTTTTGTATACGTTGTATTGTTTACATTTCGTTTGTTGTATCATTTGGCTATGTGCATACGTTCAGCCCGAATAAGGCATTCAAAATCCTCTCCACGTTAAGTTATGCTGGATGAGATCTTTATTAGAATGAACTTCGTCTTTGTGTTTTAAGATAATCATATTTTTTTCGTATAAATAAATATATACAAAATAATTTCGTTGACCCACAGAAAAACGTGAGACATACTTATTCAACATATTAAGTTGCGTTGAAACATATTGTTTAAGTTATTATTGTTTATTAACAACACTATTGGACTAGGTTACTATTAATAATTTTATTTTATTACATACGACCATTTTATGGATTCTTAGATCACAATTTTTTTAATAGTCATCATCACCTCAACCGATGGACCTCCACTGCTGAACATACAAAGGTCTCTTCTATTTTTTTCCATAAAACCTAGTGTTCCGCTGTTTAAGTAGCTTCCGGCGATTTTTTTAACGTCGTCTCTAATTTTTTTTAAATATAATACCACCTAAAATTCCTATTAGTGGTTCGCGTGAATTCAATAATAAATTTACGGGTCTGTGAGGTCAAAAAGTTTGGCGACCGCTGACTTGACTCGTTTAAGATGTAATTAAAAATAAATAGGCTTTGCTACGATAATAAAATTAACCTAATCAAGAATGATAATTATTAAATTATAGTTATCATTAATATATTTTTAAAGACCGATAAAAGCTCTTTAGAAGTCTCTGAAGCGGACGCTGTCACCAGTACCAAATACTAGGCAAAAATACGTATTTTCCCTTACATGTATATTATATATTACTTCTACCCTTAATATTTTTTTAGCTATGTAACATTTTTAAAGACTATGCAAATTCCCACAGATATGACAATTTTGACATGTATTATTTGGGATGCGATGATAACCATGTAGGTTATCAGCGTTTTGTTAAACTATGCACACAACGCAACGCGTATCTGGTACAGTTTCATTCTCGTGTTACAGTTTAGCAGTAAGTATCTATACTGCATTTACTATACTGTTATCTATACTACATGATACACTAGTTATGTTAATGTTACACGTATTTTCAAACATTTATATAATGGGACATTTAAAATTAAACTAAACAATATTAAATGGCGTAACATTTGAGATACTTAGATCCGAGTAAGTTATGTACGGTTTATATGTCTTCATCTTGTATCTGTTGGGTAAAAACACTCTCAAAACACCGTATAGATACGACAATACTAAAGTGAGATTTGAGAACGTATGATCTTCAATGTTAGACAGCAGCAAGCACTATTTTCCAATAAAACATTCACAGATGAGATGTTCACCGCTGTAGACTTAAATTTATGGACATGACTCCAGTACCTTATTATTGAAAAACTTTATTTTGTTAAATTTATGAAGAAATCAATCATAAAACAAAACTGTAATTATTTAGTGGTTTTTAATTATTACAACTGGAAAATTAAGTTATTTGTGTCTGGTGTTAAATCTGTTAATGTTTCCTCTTAATTGGTCTTAGTATTAACTGATTTCGTTTTCTGTAAAGACTTTAAATATTTTAAATTTGAATGAAAATAAGCGAAACGAAGTTAACAATTTCTTTATATAGTAATATCAAGCAAATTTATATGACTTGTACATTATTAGTTCAGTTGCTATTTAATTTTTCTCGTTCGCAATAAGTTAATATCAACTGCAAACATAATACACTTGTTGACGTCAGTTCAGAGTTTTTGCGTAATATTAAAGACTCAATACAGTTGTGTGTTGTTTGATGAGTTTAGAGACCAATATATGTTGTGACGTCAGCGAAAACACACACACAGACATAAAAATAAGATAAGATAAAATTTTGTTCGTATTATTATTTGAAACGATCTCTTCTATGAAATTTATCCGTGTTCCAGTTCAGTAGGAAAAATGGGCAAGTGTTTATGAATTTGAGACCTAAATGCATTTCCTTTATCTCCAGTGCACTGAATTTTAGCAACATTCATCAATCGTACTAAAACTATCAATATATATTTTAAGATTTATGACAGATTATATCTATATCTATATAAACAGTTATTTTGTGTTAATAATCGAGTAACGAGTAATGAGAAAAGAAAGGCACGATATTGGTACAGTATATGTTTATAAGAAACAGAAAAAAATATTGCGAATGTTAGTATATTACAGAATTTTTTTCTTATTGCGAATGATTCTTACGGTGATTTTTTAAGTATTTTATAAACCATATAATTCCGTCAACAGCGTTATCCTATGATTAAGAGATATTATTAACGTAAGCAGGTTAAACAATATTCGAAACGTTTTAATCTCTATGTAATTTGTTCTCGTGTTCGCATAAAATAAAACGGATTTATTATGAAAGCTTTCGGATCCGCTATTGTTTTACTGGCGTTCATTCGAAGCAGCGGTTCTGATATTAAACGTTATATCGTACGAATATCGCGCAAAGTTCACTGAGATGTATTAAAATTCGTTACCGTAGCCGGCGCCTGTAATGAATTCAGCGAAAGCGTATAATTAACGCGCCAATAAAGTTGCGAAATTATCAAACTTTGATTATTCCGAGCTAACAGTGGGTTGGTTGTTAATAAATTAATTGTCTTTGTTATTAATTTACGAAAAAACATAACTCGTATAAAATAATGAAATATTGCAGAAACCTTTTAAACTTTTAGTATCCCCTTATAACACACTAAATAGAAGCGCTACTTTTACGTATTAATACACAAAGGTAACTATTTTTTAATGTAACACTTAATTACAACTTTGATATGATGTTGATGATCAGAATACTTTACCGCTAATATTGACAAAGATTATGATAACACAGATTGACAAAGATTGTGGTAACTAACCAGGCGACTCTGAAAAACCTTGCCACTATTAGAAATTTAACCCTTGATTTGAACCAGGCTTTATCATGTCACAATGCAACACTTAAATTCGAGACGAATTTGGTACATTAACATAAAAATATTTATATCATAGATTAGTGAAGTGGTATTAAATCAATATTACTCTCGCGGTAACAAAGTAAATGATGCTTTGTTTGATTCAATATATCAATCGCAAAATCGTATTAATGTCGCGTGGAAATCGCGATTTTTGTTTAATGATGAGCTTAACAGATGTGTTTTTTTGTCACAATCGCGAATACTATATAAATTAATCATTTCTTTAACAAAATGTAAATCTAGTTGTATCTCATCTATGTGCATGATATTTATTAGCGATCGCACTGACAAAGACTTTTCATCTTTCTGTTATAGATTTCTTTTAATTCTATAAGTAGTTAAGATATAATTTTAATGTACATATTTATCTAAAATTATTTTGCTTTTAAGCCAAATTATAATATTTAAACAGCAGTAAGATTCAAGAAGCTCATATTAAATCCAGTTTAAGAAACCTTTCGAAATCATTTTACTGACGACTTCGTGGAAAACGATGGATGGTCGGTAGATCCATTAGGAGCCTGATTTTTTAAAGGAATCTCTTAGGAAAATAAATATAATAATAGATACGTATTGATGGATTAATGGCTATCTATTTAGAGATCTGTGTCACCTCGGGCTCCGTAGGCGTCACCTATAGGCCGTGGCGATTGGAGGACACCATAAACAATTTAGAGTTCGTTCGGGTACACAATATGTCAAGGTTTTATCCTTATTATACAAATTGTGTACTGACAGTAATAAATATAATGATTTCGTAATTCAATAGAAGGAAGGACATTTCGATACGAAAATAAGCTATTAAAGGATTAAGAAAACAAATAGGACATATTTGTATAGGAAGACCCCGCTTAACGCGAAGAATACATTCCAATAAGTTCCAGCCCCAAACGAAACAAGTGTTAAACGAGGCACCTCAGCTGGTACATATACAGGATGGCGCAAAAGTAATCCTCCTATCAGAAAATGCTATAAATTTTGCCTTGATGTAAAAAAATTAAAAGACCAAATAAAAATAACCCACAAGAAGAATCAAAGTTTTTCATATTTTTTTTTTTAAATTACAGCCAAAAAACAAAATGAAAAACTTTGATTCTTCTTGTGGATTATTTTTATTTAGTCTTTTAATTTTTTTACATCAAGGCAAAATTTATAGCATTTTCTGATAGGAGGATTACTTTTGCGCCACCTGTATAATGAGGATCACTGAAAAAGAACAGATAATACAAACATCCACAATGTTCTTTTATTTATATATTTTGTAACATTCCCCGTCAACATTTCTACGTGTCTCATGACTGACTGGTAAAGAATGCCCCCTAGGCATTAAGTTAGGCCACTACTGTACTATGTCCTCTTCTTCCAAGGAAAAGTAAATAAATAAACAAATAACATATGATTTAAAAAAAAAGGGTACGAATAAGAATCTCATGTTTGAATTCGAAGGTTTCTAATACGAAGCATAAAACTAGAGCAGCTTTAAGTGGAGTAACGTTAAGCACGGTCTTACTCTACTTGATATCAAATAAGTGTCATAATATTAAATACTAGCTATCTAATGCTCAATATATTAGAAGACAGAGAATTTTTATTCATCTCCCAGTATATTTTAGAAGATTGACAGCTAAATAAAGTAGAATAATATTAATATATAGGGTGGCGCAAAAGTAATCCTCCTATCAGAAAATGCTATAAATTTTGCCTTGATGTAAAAAAATTAAAAGACCAAATAAAAATAATCCACAAAAAGAATCAAAGTTTTTCATTTTGTTTTTTGGCTGTAATTTAAAAAAAAAAATATGAAAAACTTTGATTCTTCTTGTGGATTATTTTTATTTGGTCTTTTAATTTTTTTACATCAAGGCAAAATTTATAGCATTTTCTGATAGGAGGATTACTTTTGCGCCACCCTATATATTACGTTATCAATGTTTCATAATATTTGATTAGTTTGTGAACAGGCAAGTGTGAAGCTATTGAATAACTACGTTATTTTATGATAATAAGGTCACATTAGTCAGTGTTAAATGTAACGTATGTTATGTAGAGCAATTCCGACATTTACAAATTAAAAAGCAAGCTGATGAATAGTCACGCAATAGCAATATTAGTACGGACTGTAAGGGCACTGATTCGAATATAAATCCAAGTATAACACAATAACTTAATACTACACTAAGTTTATTGTGTAATTCTTATATTTTATTTATTTTAAACAGTGTTTAATATACATATAGATAGATTTGTAATGTATTATTTAAAAT
The DNA here is from genome assembly GCA_029030555.1 of Ornithoptera alexandrae. Lineage (NCBI taxonomy): Eukaryota > Metazoa > Arthropoda > Insecta > Lepidoptera > Papilionidae > Ornithoptera > Ornithoptera alexandrae. Next base: position 4,038,428 of record JARDVY010000037.1, on the reverse strand, counting down.
GTTTATGTATTAATTACGCGGTATTGTAAGTGCATTGGAATGTTGTGCCTTATTGTTAGTAAATCACCGTTGTCCTGGACCGTCTAGGTACGTACCACCGCAGCTCTTTATTCTGCCGCCACAATTGCTGTATTCCGGTTTGAAGAGAGTTGTACCTGCTGAAATTACTGCGGTATAGAGACTTAATATCTTACGTCTCAAGGCGACCAGCGCAATATGAGGCTGTATATATCGTCTTAACTAACGCCACATTGTTATGCGTATCACTTACCATCAGGTAATCGTCCCACTCGTTTAGTAGCTTCGTTGAATAAAAAAAAATGTCGACTAATACGACTTGAAGTTGACTGTATTCAATCCATCGAGTGCCCGAGTTTCCGGTGAAAGATAACATCGGAGAAACAACGTTCCTTGAGCAGCAGCTTTCTAAGATATGCGACATCCAACAAAAAGCACTTGGTCAGCCTTAGAGAGGACAAAATATTAACTTATGTTATGTGTACTTACTGCATTCAAGTAAATGCTTCAATTTACTCCTATTTGTTAAAATGTTTAAGCAATATTCATGATGCGGAAATGGCTAAGTTACGACAATGCGTACGTTGGAGGTAGATTGACGATATTTCATGAACGGCTCGTTACGGAGGAGCATTAGCATATGAGATATAATGCATATGTTATGTGTACATACATACATATGTGTACTCATCGTGAATGAAGTTTAGCAACGATTAGCATCATTGGATTGCTCCATCCATGTATTTACGAACCGAAAAATATTAAAGTGATTTTATAAAGAAATTAAACAAATCTATGTATAAAGAAATCAATCTTACAATGAAGACTGTATGTTATTGTAGTAAGTAATGTAAATGAAATTTAGCTCTATTTTTTAATTAAAAAAAAAATAATTTTTTTTTTTACTTCTTTCAAAGTGCTCACAATGGTTAATAATACAAAATACACATTTCGGGAGAATAAAGTTGATTATTTATCTATATTAGTAAAGTATTGGAATTAGAAGGGAAACTAAGCAACATCATGTTTGGTCGTTTAAATGAGAATGTAACAATTGTTATAAACTTCCTCTTTACTTATTTAGATAAAAAACAGTATATATTTGATTTGGTATGGTGGAAAAATATAGTGTTAAGTAGTATGCGTGAGCACCAAGTGAACGCCCATCATATCAAGAACAGATCGAAGAAGAGAAAGACAAAGAAACTCGCCCATCTACTGCATGAGATAATAGTTAGGAAGAGAGAGACTATATATATTATATTTAATGTAATTCATAAATCTTTTAATAGATAATGTAAACTTTACAAGCATTGTAATTACGATTGTTACTAAATGTAAATGTAAACATATTCATAATTATTTAATAATGAAAGGTCACAGATAAGAAAAGGCTGTAGCAAAATAAGTTGTTTTTTCCGTTTCTATGTTATTGAATCCATGAAATGGCCCCCAAAAGTTTGATGCTGTCTTGCGAGAATAATTTCTCACATTATACAAAAACGAGCACAACAGAAACATGTGTTAGCGGAATGTAAAGAGCGCGGTGAAGACGAGGGGCGCCAGCGTCGTAATGTGGGGCACTGACGTCAAAGTTTTCGCATTAGCAAAGCTACTGGGTCTGGGTCGATGGGAGGTAGGCGGGGGATCCTACATGGGGATTAAACACTTCAGCCCTTCGAATTACAGAATAGAATTCCATGAATGTTTAAAATTCATGATGTAATTCCTGAACTACTGCAAAATTAAGCCAGCACTCAGTCAGCGGGTTAATTCTAAAGCAAAAGGTTTCCGTAGAGCTCTTTATATGATAATAGTGTATGAGGGATAAAACGGAAACTTACCTAAGGTTGAAGATTAATCAGACTTGATTAATAACATTAACATATTTAACATATTATATACGAACGTATAATTATGTATCATAACACTTTAATGTACATTATGTTCTAATAATCATAATGAGAATATATTCTGCGGTGGAAATCACCTACCGTGTTATATGAAATATATATATGAGAAAAATATAAAAAAATATTTTATTATAGTTAAAGCCGGGTAGAAAATAATTATCGCATTATTTAATTTAATAAGAATCAATAAATCTTATTTCTTTTGATCTGTATATTTAACTACGATTTCTGGTGCCTTTATTCAAACTTTAATTTTGATGTATATTATACTGCAGTTAAATACTAGTTACCTCAACACAGATGAAGAAATAAAAAGGCAGCTTGTAAAAGGAGGCTTTAATTTTATATGGAAGTGATGTAGGGTGGTATGTGTAATCTCAAAAACCTCAGAGTTAAAGAGCTTTCTTTACAGGTTTTAAGAGGCGAGGCAGAATTGCTGTTCTTTCATATAAAAATCTTTTTTTATTAGGTTGAATAATATTTTAGAGAGAACGTCATATACTGCTGCCTTCGGCGGTATTAACAAGTACCTTTTTTTAATTATGAAAAGAACAGCTAGCGAGCTTTACCTTTGAGTGAGGGCCTATTCAGTTTTTCTTAAACGAGTTTAATTTTTGAAGAACCAACAAGCAGAATTATTAATTGATATATTTATAGGGAAACATTTTGAGAGATTTATTAATTCAATACTTCTGTATGTGCGGTTTTAATTAGATATATCACTATCCGCGGATGTAAGCTGTTCCAAATATTGATTTGGAGTCAAGCCCCTTTGCGTCATATCTTCTACGATCAATAGATACATAAGTCTAACGCAAACAGATATTAATTATATTGCCTTTTTATTACATGTCGGACAAACGTTTTAATGCATAAAGAAAGCTTTTTTATTTCACTAATAAAAAAGTGGGTCGTACAATAAATTTGCCATCAGAAATATTTTATAGTTGTTTGTTTTCTTTGACGCGTTATTAGCCGACGTCGAGAGGCAGAAAAAGTCAGAAGATATATTCGGCGATAAAAGCGACATTTTCAAAAGAAACTGGGCCAAACTACGTCTATCTATAATGATTAATGTTACCCATTTATTTTGTACAGATCCCTCGGGATAGCCGCGGGAAAAACTTGATTGATGTGGGATTGGAAAAGGACACCAGTAATATTTTCCCTCATTTCCGTGCCTTATGTTTTTTTTTTCGGACAGTTTTGATGGATACGTTTGTAAGGGTTAAATTGTCTCTTCGCTTGCAGAATGTGAAATATAAATGAAAAACACTTCCGTTTCGATTAAATATCTAAACAGTTAAAGACAATCTGCAAAATATTTCCATAGTATTATGTATTTTTTTTTAATCGTATGCAACTCATATATTACGATTGTCTATTGTAAATAATAAAGATTATTAAATCCACATCCTAAACGTTTGATTTTAACTAATTTTAGTAGAGGTAAAAAACTTCATGGGAAAACGTCCATGATCAGGGAACGCAATATTATATAGATTACTTATCTGGAATTGGTCGTAAATATATTTGTTATTTTTATAAATTAAATAAATAACTACTTCTACATTCAATGTAAAAATAGTGATTTTTTCACAAATCCTCGTTAACGCTTTAGTATATCTGTGCATATTGTGCATCTGTTGCGAGTGCAGCCAGTTTAATATAAAGAAACAACTTTAATCTAAGTTGAAGCCGAGGGACCGTACTAAAGTATTAAGTAGTTTATGTTATGAAGGTATGGGATCGGTGGAATTAAAACATCCAAACTCTAGAGCTGAATCGTGGCACCAGCCCATTAGCAGCAGCAGTGACGTGACACGCGATGAACCTGACATTGTTACTCCATCGCAAGGTCGGCGATATATTTAAACCAGTGTAATAAGCGGCTAAGGTATTCTTTCAAAATCTGCTGACCCGCGTTATATGTTAAGTTTGTGACTTTTAAATCTAAGGTCAGAGTGAGGTCGGCTGCTATTAGAATAATATGGTTAAATAAAATATCCTTTTAGGAAACGATGGATTGCTTTGGTGTTACGTAAACGTCGAGATAAATATAATATAACGTAGGTTGATACTTGGCGTTACAGGTATTTCATACCCTGTTCTGTAGTCTGGGGTAATTAAGAATAGGACTATAGTTATTTCAGCCTGTCGTAGAGAGCTATTAAAAGGGTCGTTTTGCTCTCGGACCTTCCCTTATTATCCACTGAGTTTGGGGTGGAAAACAAATACAAAGTGGTCTCGTAGTTATCGCCTTATTGGTGTGCTATGGTTTTTCCTAAGTTAAATGCAGGAGGGCATCTGTATGTTTTCAAGGAGAGTCCCGCGCAACTAGCGAAAGGGTTTCACTTGGTATAAATCTCCCATAATATCTATCTGTCATAGTGTCTTCTATTCCACTCTTCCTCCATAACAACAATGTCTCAAACCGTTTGTAACCGCGCTACCTACTTCTCACGTCAAGTGTTATTGTGTAAGAGCAGTATAGTGGAGTGTAAACATCTTAATTAGTCACACTGTTATGTACATTTCAGTCACCGCCTGGTCCGTCCTATTTGTTTCGTTACATAAAAAAAAATTCAGTTATTGTATTGGAGCAACGCTGTCGCAGTTAACATTGTACTGCAAGCCAATGTCATGGAGGCATTCATCGCGCGGCCGGTACGCACGGATGATCTCCGATGCGTGACACCGTTTTATTTATATACTTTTTTTTTCCGCGAGCTTGGACGTTTGAAGGTGTTCCTCGTTGTACACAGTTGAGGTAACACTGACCGTGACTGATGTAAAGATTTAAAAAAAAAAAGTTAAACAAAAGACCGTATTCAACTGATTTTATTTACGCGGGAACGCTTCGCGCCAAATTATTTGTCTTGTCAATCACGAATTGGAACATTTAGTTAATTTTTAGTGGTGGTAGGTCTTTCTTACCAGAGATCGTTTAGGTGGGTATCACCCTCCCACCCATCAGCTCTGTGGTCCCAGGCTATTAAGAATAGGACTAAGGTATTCTCTGCCTGTCGCACAAGGCGACTAAAAGGCTCCTCGGATTCGTAAGTCTCAAGGATGGGGTCCCTCAGAGCTCAATAAGCGAGCCTTGGGAGGACGGCTAATACATAGTGGTTTTATATTTGCACTAGCACAGCATGGATGCTAAGGAAGGCTTTGCCCTTCCGTGTGATGTTTTAGCAAGAGTGCAGGGGGGCACCGGTGCGTTCCGTAGGAAATCCCGGAACCCCTCCTAATGCACTGAGGGAGATCACCGAGGGGGTTTTAGTGAGTAGAAGCCCTACATTACCTTGTCTTACCCCAGAGGTAAGGTATCTTTTAAGATTTCCCCCGCGATAAAAAAGGTGGGTATCACCGCAGCGCCTGTTTTTGCAGCTAAACAAGTGTGCAAACGTTAGTGTTCTGGTTTGAAGAGCGTTGTGACTAGTGAAATTACTGGAGTAACGAGATTTAAAATCTTATGTCTTAAGGCGACGAGCACAATGTGGGGCAACGTGTTTAATTTTAAGTCGCTATGTTCTTACGGGCGGATGTATCACTTGGTATCAGGTGAACATCCTGCTCGCGTCGCCTCGTAAAATTAAAAAAAAAAAAAAAAATTCTGTATTTATTATAAGTTAAAATTTTTTTCAATGCATGTAATATCGATTATGTATTTATAAACACTGAGTCGTGGTGGGGGAATGTTAATCTTTCAAATATACTTCCAACATCACTTAGTATGATCTTACATTACAACAAATATTATGTATGATAATTTATCTTTTTAAGGAACGGAAATAAACATATATATTCAGTTTTAATATTACATATTCTAGACGTTGTTCAAGGTTTTAACATAGTTTTCTATCACGAGCCAGCTGTTGTAAGTAGAACTAATCAGTGAATATCACTTACGCATTTTATATACGGTACATATGTACGTATTATGTATATTTACTCATATATATAATTTTCCATAATATTGGATGCTAATTAAATATTATAAAAATTGTTATACTGTACTGTTAAAGTAGAATGCAGAATTTTCAATATAAATCTATGCAGCCATCCATTATCAATCAATAGACATCCACTGTTGGATATAGGCCTCCCCCAAAGTTCTCCAATTCGATTGGTCCTGCGCTGCCCGCATTTACCGGACAGTCAGCATTGTTTCCGGTACCGCGGGACACTAGGGGCCGTTTATAGGAGTCCATATGGCGGGATGTGGACCATTTCTTACCACGTTGGCCCAATGAGGGATGGTGGGAGCCTGAGCCTGGTTTGATTAATAGGGTGAACTAAGAACAGGTAAGGTTGGCTCGTGTTCTGCGAGTTGTTGTGCTCGACCCCTTATGGTCCAATGTGTCGTATTTTTCTATAATATTCTAAATATGTTAATAATATAAATATATTAATATATTACTGTAGTTATATAATAAAATATAATTAAAAACTACACAATTTAACCATTGCAATTGCTACATCGTGCTTCCATAGTTATATAATGACGTTAAGGTCTAATAGACCGTGTAACGGTTACCGTGAAGGTCATATTTTTTAACTGAATTATACTTTGTCATTGTTCGTAACACTTCACGTTTTAACACCACCTTAATAATAACATTCGATAATACATGTAAACCAATAATATAAATGTTACAATCATAATATTTTTATAACCTCAAAATTTATGTTATAAATATTTCAATGTTTGCTTTTTTAATATTTAGTTATAATGTTCCTATTTACGGTGTCATGTGAAGTATTTAATAGTACATCCTTTAATATGGCGTCAAATTGACGATGATCTTGTGATGAGAAAAACCCTTCTTAAAAATCTTGCGATTCCGCTGTTCATTATCAAACTTCCAAAATGTTTTGCTTCTCAAATGAAATAGATACTTGCGTTTAATTACTAGTAGTTTTATGGCTTGATTGACCTGAACGGAATTGCAAAGGAGTATGTCAATAAATCAGTGATGAACGATGACGGATGCTTTTCGAGGTCGGTTAGATCTAAACTCATTATCCAATATCCTCGTTGATGATGCGGCAGTCGAGTCTGCGTCCAATGCTGTCTGGTTTCCTAGCAGACTTTACGAGTTTTTCGCTTCGAATGAAACTGCACGACATGACATCTACACGATTACTTTTCTGAGTAATTTTCTAACCAGCTCCATGGTTTTTTTTTTATCGCGGAGTATTAGAGTAGACTGGTAATAGAGTTATTCTAAAGTCTATAATCTGCTTTGTTATTTATAGAAATATAATTAACGAATAATTCTCTGTTTCTATGATATGGTCACATGAAAGCGAAAGTATTCTCGGCGATTACGTTTCACGATACGCCTCATCGTTCAAGTGAATTTCAGAAAAGAGAAGGTACTGGGCACATACATATCGTGCAATTATAGTGACGGTAAGCATGTTAGAGCTATAAGATTGGAAGTGTGAAACGTTTCAGCTATTTCTAAGCGACAAAAATTTATTGTTGATGAACGACGCGATAGCAGGAGCACGGGCACGCTATCGCAGCGGTACGTTGTTAAATCACTACTTCGTTTCAAGTTATAATACCGTATTAAAGTTTTTTTTTATATCCCTATACAATGCTATAAAGCTAGTGTACAAGCTTTGAGTTATATTAGTTAGAAACTTCAAGTATAATATATTTATGATGTTAAAAGCTTCTCGCGGTGTTAGCGTAAACGAAAATAACTAAGTAATGTAGAAAAGTTTTATTAGAATAGATTTATGAAATTCTCTTTGCTTTTATCCCTACCGAGGTGGATCGAGAATGGTTATCGGTTTAATGTTTGCCAACCCGCACTGGGTCAGCGTGATGGATGGCCAGGATTCGTTCCTAGCGAGAGAAAGCCCCGAGCCTCAGCTGAGGCCACATAAAGTAGGCCGCTCATGTTATGTTACGATAGATGAGAGCTAGTATATTTTTAAATGAGCTAAACATACAACAGTTAAGTGTACGCGTTCCTCTTGACATATTATCCGCTTTGTTGATATATTTGGCAATGTTAAATTTAAATTACATTTCAGCGTCGAGCACCAACAAGTGAACATGGCAGGTGATTGATTGTTATAGTCTTGTCACTTTGACGGCACAAGTGTACACAGATTAGTGTTGTGAACAATATTAACAAGCAGTTCAATTAATACAACATCAAAGCATTTTCTTATAAAAAAAATTTAAAACAGAAGATTTATATAAGTACTAAAGTAAATTATGTATTTGTTTATATTTTCGTCGTCATAACTAAGACCATGTTTACTTTCTACCATAATGAAAATACTACGCGAAAATTTTTCCAAATTAAATGATAAAGTTGTTTTTAATACAGTAATAATTCAATGTAAATTTCCAAGTAGTGGAAAAAAAAAACGTGCTTGTAGCATGCATGATCATAAATGATTACCATCGCTAATGGAGAGTCTAAACATAAAAAGAGTCGCAGTTGCACTGTCGACCTTCAATTTGTTTTGAATTTAAGACGATGATTAAAGATCTGCAGAATTATAACAATTCACTTGTGCAAATAGTTTGTTTGAAGATTTTAATATATTTTTATAAGTAAATAACCGTAATGTGGCCTTGGTGGGAATTTCGTAAGACATTTGAACGTACGCCAGTGATGTACGAAAATTTACGAATAATCTCGCCTCTTTTGGCATAAGAACAGACGACCTGGATTTTATCTTAGACATGAAATCTTTCGTAAAGAGTTATCAGAATAAAATGAACAGTATTAATTTGAGGTGCCTCATATATGATTGAATATCTCAGTGAACTCATTGGTAATATTAAATATAAATAGCTTTATCAAATAGCATCGTTACAGATAGTAATACGTTTTGATGCCAAGGCATGTTAATTTTATCACTATCTTAAATCAATATATATATATATATATATATATATATATATATATATATATATATGCTTTAAGCGCTTTGATTAGGAATTCCGATCTGGGACACACTGAAACGTTTACGCAGATCCAGTTAGAGGAGAAACTGCTGCTCTTTCCTCGGGGTAATTTTCTCTTAAGTCAACTTTTACGATAATAGTACTAGTAGGAGTTGCTGCCTGAGATGAGGTTATTCCAACTCCCTTCTTCAAAACTGATTATATTTTCTTTATTATATTTAACATTTGGAATATCTACCGTTTTATACTGTCTGTACTGTAGTTGCGACGTGAAAATCATTATATATTAACATAGTACATGAAACAGTAAGATATACGCATACAATAGTCTAGGTATCGCAGTCTATTATTATTGCTACAGGTTTACTATAACAAAGGGACGTAACAACCGTGACACAGATGTACTTAACCGCAAATAAAATTTTTATTGACAATGTGTTAAAGGAATCTATTAACATAATGAGTTTAAGGCCACTGTGTAAATGTTTATTGTCTTTGCCCTTGGAAATAACTAAATACGGTCATGATTATTAAAGGTACATACATGTTTGTTATTCCAATTACTGTTATATTTTCCTCGAGGAACAATAGTCTACTAAAATTAGCGTAGTTTTCAAACTGAATAATAAATTTTACAATTTTTTTTTAAATTACTCTTAGTAATAATTAGGGAGTATTATTTTAAATCAGAGTTGAAGATAAGTACGGAAGTTTGTTGAACGGAAATTAATAACTCTCACACGAATCTAAGAGTACATTAAATATATTGTAAAACTTAAATTAACAATAACCGGAAGCAAAGTAAAGCATCGCTTAGTCTGAAACAACTGAAATGGAATAATACTCCCATTACAGCGTAATTTAGCTCAGCACGGAATTTCAATCGAATATAATATTATAACCTATTTACATTTAAGAGGGACGGAAGAGGGGGGCGACAGGTTCGTGTAGAGCACTGTAATTTATAAATATATAGCTATAAACGATAATACAACTGATTAATCACCTTTTCATTGTTGCGATATTTTCGGTGTACAACTACGTAGCAATTTCATTGAGTAAATAGTCACATCGCGTGTTTATCGTCCGATCTCTGATAGGGCCCCCCGTACAATGATATTTCTTTTTTTGCGTAATGCTAATACATATCGCCTAATGTACAGAAATACTAGCTGTTCCCCGCTCGCTTTGCTGGCTTAGCACCCCCGCAACTCCCTTTGGGGAAGTAGTTTTGTAAAATCTCCTAGATGGCAGAAGTAATCATCATCATTATCGTCAGCCGATAGACATCCACTGCTGGGCATAGGCCGCTAGCTCTAGCCTTTAGTGGGTTTCCGCGATTCTCACTAGATGATCGGTCCACCTTGTGGGAGACCTCCCAACACTCTGTCTATCAGTACGCCGGGGCTACTCGAGTACCTTATTGCTCCATCGGCCGTCGGTCCTTCGAGCAATGTGCCCTGCCCAGTGCCACTTAAGTCTAGCAATCTTTTGAGCTATGTCGGCAACCTTAATTCTTCGCCGGATTTCGAATCACATTTCTGATTCGATCACAAAAGCAATACCTCTACGGATTTTGAGTCTTTACGTTTAATAGTTTCGGAGATTTTGTGATAAGACAACGAATCTCTGGATATCTATATATAGAGATTGAAAGACTACTAGAAGTACTACATAGAATTTATGCTTTTCCGTAAACAATTTTCTTATCTGTGAATCAATTAGAAAACTATCATTGCCAAATGATTGAACTGTAAATGAAAATATAATGGATTATGTACGACTAAGAAGTTGTGATTTAAAATTTTTCATACGCCAAGGATAACAACTAACAATTTAATTTAATATACACATATATGCATAATGTCATATATATACATTATGTATTGATTATGATTATTATATATATATACAGCAGTTTTTATGCAATCGGTTAAATACACAATGAGACTAGTTTTTATTGTTAATTTTAAAGATCAATGATTTTAGATACATTATATGTTTTATAAACAGGTTCGTCCAAAGTGAGAAACCGGTGCGAACTACTGCGCAGTTTCTCACATTGAACTATAGAAAGGTCCTCCGTAACAATGATTGCGTGACCGTTGAAGACCGAAGGAGGTTCTATTATACATTTCTGTCGGAATCACGCTAACGATGAACTCAATGAATTATACTCTATTACTTTTAAAATTAAACATGTAAAACAGAGAGCGTTTAAAAAAAAAGTATTTCTTCGTCGTAAATTACTGTAAATTATTATGACAGATGTAGGGAAGAATGTCGTTGCCAGGAGTTGATCGCTTCCGTCAGAGAAGGACAATCGTCGGACCAAAAATATCTACACAAACACGTGGGCGTAGAGTCGAAAGTGAACATCATAGAACATATAGACCAGTAAATTTAAATGTATGATTTATTAAAAATCTTTATTAATGGGTGACATATGGTGCAATTAGAATGGAGACTCCTGGATAGCCAGCACACTCATATCTGTCGTCATAACAACGTTTCTGTTTCCAGTTTGAGTGCATGATAACCAGATTATTCAAGTTGAGCACGGTTCATCATCTCCGTTGTCGTTGTTAAAAAGGAATGAAATTGAGGGAGTATTAACCTATTTTTGAAAAAAAAAAGAGTGTTGTAATTTAACACGTTACCTTTGTTATAGTAGATCAAATATAACTACAACGATTTTGAAATAGTTTATTTCTGTAGAATTGAACGGCATTATATCAACATATTGTATTGTGACATATTGTAGCAACAAAAACCTTATTATGTATGAAGATTGCCACATTTACGTAAAGTTTGATTTTTTTTTATTAAGAATCAAGTATTATACTTATTACATAAAAATATTACATACACAAGTTTTAGTGTTTTAATGCTTTTCAATGTTATGTTATGTCATTTATAAACGAAACTGTAATAGCTCAGATAGTAGCTCAGACTCTGGTTATGTTTCCATTGAACGTGCGTTTCCGGTGAAGATAAAAATTGTGAGGACACAGACTTGATATAAGAACAGCTTTCATGGGATGTACCATCAAAAAAACATCACTGGACTGTATGAATTGCTCTTGGCCTTGACTCCGTCTTTGTAGGACGAGCTAAGTTTTAGATTTAGGTTTATATAAGAGGGCTATTTATTTATATATAATTATAGATATTATTCTATATACACTTGTACGAAGTATATTTGTTTAGATATATGAAGATGGTCTATCAGATAGGCCCGTCGTGTTTTATAATTCTAGATGGGTCGCATGCGTGGTTGGTGATCGAGATTCTCGCGACGTCACCAACGGCGGCCGCGGCGCTCCGCCTTGACATCAATACGTGCACGCTGTGTCACATTCAGCAGCATCAATATGCAATAAATCATGACCTTCATACAATTAAGCATCATCAGAATAACAGTTCGATAATCGTAAACACAATTAGACGATTTATCTATATTCTTTATGCGTAGATCAGACTGTAAACAGTCATTAAAAATCTGTCGGTACTCCATAATAATTATAACGTCAGGACATCTGTCATCACGGTTCTCCCAATGAGTGTTAGTGAACACTCAAAACAACGGGACAGTACATAAATGAATAAGCAGTATATAATGTTTAAAATTTTGTTATTAAATAACCTGTGTTTTACATATTATTGCGACGCGAATTATTTAAATTATATGATAACTTTGACGTTATTATCATATTGATATATTTCAAAGGCTAAATAAGTAAAATGGTCAATTCAAGTTATATTATTAATAAAATGGTTTAGTAATATAAATGGATATTTATATAACAGGATTTGCGGATAATTTTTAAATGCGTACGGCTTCTTTTACGTATTATTGTAAAGAGTTAACGCTTTGATCAGTTCATTTCTGTTGTCAACGGTTTGGGAAACGATTTCAACATAGTAACATTTTATTTTTTAATTACTTATATAACATATTTGTATTATATATATATGTGACACATTGCAATTAATTTAATAACAAAATATAGGATACATTTTGAGACAAGTTATGATAATTGAACCCCTCTGTTTAAACATAAGTTATAAATAAATAGCTTAACCAATGTGGACTTAAAGTAGTGAACAAGTAATAGACGTTAGGTTACATAAAGCTTTGAGTTATTAAATATACATATATATGAATAAATAAATAGTACAATAGTGTTTAAAAACATTGCTGTAATAATAGTAAGTTAATAGTAGTGCCATGAGACACAAAGATGATAATGTTCTGGAAGAGTTTTTTTTAATTGTTTTGTATTAATACGCAACTGTGAGTATTATCACAAGTAAGATGAAGTTAGAGTTCCTAGACAGTCTATCTCCAAGGAGTATGCGATACGATTAGACTTTAAGTATAGTTAAGTGTTTCTACGTATCCAATTTTACAAAGAAATTTCGAGTTTGAGTTTGTTTTCAGCTTAATATACATATATGGCGTTGTAGTATAATTAATGTTTAGTAAGATCGTACAAATTACGCTTTTCGGAGCAAGAGTCATTATCAAACATATTTTTATTCAACGAAGCTTTTGATATTTATTTCGTTTAAATAATAAAAACTGAATCGATTTTCCTATGCATTTATAATAGTAAAGCAACTGCCTAAAGGTAAAGATAAATATTTCGTTTTGATTAATATATAAAAGCGCTTGAAAAATTATTTAGGTTCGATTAAAAAGTTCAATACCTTTTTATATTAAATACTTTTATATGTATTGTTAAGAAAAAAGTCAGTTTTAGAAAATAAGTCAGTTACACAAATTATAGAAATAGGCTGCATATTCTTCTCTTCTTATGTTTTTTTTTCTTCTTATATACGTATATTTAATGTTATATATTATAAAAGAAGATGGCATAAACTTAACTTTTCGAGTTATTTATACCCACATACGACTAGTACGTGCCCATATAATGCCGAAAGAAAACTATAGAGTGATTCCTATTTCTAGAACCAAATAAAAAAAAAGAAAACTGTATTAATTGTAGCTTTAAAAGTAATATAATGCCTTTAACAGTAATCGATCAGAAACAGTAATATAATGCGTTTAAAAATAATCAAACAGAAAGCGAATTGGACATCTACCGAGAAGTTAATTGCTGAGTGATGGAACAAAAGTATGAAATGAATGTACAATTCCGAAGTACCACGGTCGTTTATCTGTATAATTAAATTTTTTCTCAAATGCTTACAATTGATACAAGACCAAACTTTTCCAATAATATCATCACGAATTAGGATGAATCGACATATACAGTACCTTAGTAAATTTTATATAACTTCACTATTCTTTTAATGATAAACTACAAACAAATTTTTAGTTAAACCATAAATGTTTTTTAAATATATATGGAAAAAAAAACTTTGTTTCAATTCATATTCTACCTTGTAGCAAGTAAACGATAAGAATCTAATAAACTCACTTTATTACCCTGCCATTGAAAGGGAAACGTTGATATGAATTTATTGCTTAGCTAAAATTCAAAACATTTCTTTTAATTTCCGTGATTTTTAATTAACTTATTCCATAGCGGAAATTATTAAAAGCATCAGTTTTATGGGTCAAAGGCTATAATTTACATCTGTGAGTATTAAAAAAAATTATATTTCGGGGATATAAATATATAGTTTAACATACTCGGAAATACATTATCTCTCATTGAGTATACTAGTAGCATAATTCGCAAGTATAGTTATTAACTATATATATATATTTTGAAATACAATTACTGAAATTTTTTCATTATCAAAATTTTTGTGTTTCGAAAGACTTGTGGACGAGCGACAAATGAAATGCAGGTGCTTTCTTCATTACATTATCATCATATATGAATCCTTGCCTGAACGTACGCCAAGGAACGCAACAATGTTATTAACGGACCTAGGTCATGATCACATCAGTACGTCTATCTGATAATTATTAAGATATCGTTAAAACTAAACAGAACATCTTTAAATTTCTTCGAAAAGTTTTATTAGATAAAACTTTTTTAAATATTTTAAGAGACCCCTGCGATCATGTCATTGGTGTAATACCAAATATTCCTAACACACAAATCCTATTACTTTTGCACTACTACTCATTAGTATGTTATGTTAGATAAATTTAATAATTAGAGAAACTGGAACGCGAGTGTAAACCGAAAACGTATTACCTAACGCAAACATAGCCGGCCTTGAACGTTAAGCAGTACGAAAATACGCCGCGCGTGGAAATAGAAGCACGTGATTCTACGTACCTCGAGTACAGTAGTATGGAGAAAATCGATGGTGCTTATTACTCGACGACCGGCGGCTGACTGAGCCACTGTGTCAGCGGAACGCGCCCCGCCCGTACCTCCGCCCGCCTGTGCCGCTATCACAGTTTGCAAAAAAAAAAATACTTTCACCTTTTTATCGCACTTAAAAAAAATAATGTCCGTCACTGGTGGTTCAGGCGTCTGTGAGGTTGAAGTTGTGATCGCGGGGCGCCGCGGCGTGCGGATGCGTGATCGCTGAACGAGGTTGGGCGGCGGACTGAACGGTGCGAGCCAGCCAGCGGGCCGTCGTACGCCTCCTGCCCCCGCCGTGACGTAGGCTCCGGCCCGCGATGGTGGAAATTAGCAGTTTCCCGAGCGAGGGTCGTCGGATGTAGGTCACGGGGACTGGGCCTGCACTTGCCCACTCTACCATGCTGATACACTTGACAAGTTTAAGGACGTAACAATGATATTAATCGTATGCTAACAATTACCGGAATATAATCGCTACGGCCGCGTAGCGCGTTTAACGTGACGTAGAGACAAAGGGCTACGATACATAAAGTTAAAGTTACCTGTAGTCAAGTATCTCTTCTGCGATTGTGTAACAATGCCTAAATATGTTAATCTGTTGGCTATGTCATTTTTAATAAATTTTTTTGTTCTGATTTTTTTTTAATTACAGTACAACATTATTAATAATAAACAAAAATTTACACACGTTTAGTAAAAACGGTTCAATACCAATATAAGTAAAAACACAATTTTTTTTTAAGGGACGGTATCTTGTATTTTTCTTGTTAACAAATGTAATGTTTTTTTTTGTTATTTGACTTAATTTAAAGTACATATAAATTAGGGGGTAGACTTTGATATTAATACTGAAAACTATTTACAGCGTATGTGTGGTATTTAACAGATGTGGGTTCACGTCACCCTGTAAACCGAAAAAATAAACCACAGAATGTGATCAATTTATCAAATACAGATAACATATAAACAAATTTTTAATATTATTCTTTATAAATAAAATTTAATACATAGAGCTCAAACAAATCTATTAAATTTAATTATAGTTTTTAATAAATGTTAATAATAATCACTTAACAAAACTGTTGTTTTGAATTGTATCGTTTAAGGTAGTAATTTTTCCCCCTCAGTCTCTTTAGTATTATGAGGTCGTTACAGGACGGTCGCCCGCAACTTCCGCTAAGTAACTCGAGGCGATAATGGAATTGCCGCGGTGCCGGTCTCCGGTGATCGTGATTGTTCGTTAACTGAATAACAGCCATAAACTGGAGAAGTCACGGCTCCGCTGATCTCACGTGATAAGGTGTTGTTTATGACACGTTCCTCACTTACAACCAAGCTCTGTGACTAGGTGCAAGTTGCGTTAAATTGTAAAGACGTTTGCTTATATTCTTGATGCTGTTAATAAGTATCTATTGTACAGAAAATATTAACTACTTATCGATAAATAAAATCTAAATTTTTATTATCGATGAATAAACTAAATTTGTCGATTACTAGTTATGATGGATTTATACAACAATTTCAGAGATTTACTCTCAGTATAAATTCTGTAAAAATATTTTTATATCAAAGCTAAGTTATGCTTCATATATTCTGTCATCCCCAGAAATAATTAGAAACATTTTTCCAATATACTTTAAAAGATTTACAGCATTGCTTTATAAGATTAATTAAACAAACTCAAATTCTAAGTACATCACTTACACAATATCTTGTTAACATAAAAAAAACTTAATCCAGTAATTACTGTAGCAAAAATTGCAATTGCTACAATTTTTTTTTATTAAATTAAATGTCTATAAATGACAACATTATTGAAACAGTAGTTCACAAATTCACGTTACCGCTTTGTTTGCAGGATTTCCGTTGTTACTGCTGAAATCATATGGTTACTTGTTTTTTCTAATAAATAAAATAAGAAATATTTCGCATAAATTCTATGATTCTAGCCTAAAATCACTAGATCTAATTCTTAAAAGAATTGTTTTGTTTATTTACTTTTCATGAGAATTTTTTTTTATATTACTTACCTCTTTTGTTGTAATTCTGCACAATATGGCGGTGCAGTATATTATCTCCCTCCTTTGTTCGCCAATCACGTGAAAACTAGTGTAGGTATTAACACGGGAACATGAGCATTGGATGCGGAATGAATTGTAGATGGTTATAGGGTATTTCATCATCATCATCATCAGCCGGTAGATGTCCACTACTGGATACAGACCTAGCTTAAAGTCTCCACATACAGTCAGCATGGCCTTCGGGACCATTAGGCAATAGGGGCTGTCGTATGTTCCTATGGGGGATTTGGGTCATTACCCACCACGCAGGCCCGATACGGGTTGGCGGGAGCTAGAGCCTCGTTTGTTGATTAGCATGGTGCGCCACGAGCAGGTGAGGTTGGCTTGGGTCCCGTGAGTTGTTGCGAAAGTCATTTGCAGACAAATTTTATAATACGGCCAACAAAGCGGCTGAGAACAGCTAGTCTTATATACTTAACGTTAATATACAAAATATCTAGGTAACAGTTTGTTCCAGCCCTGAAATCTCGGGCTATTAAGAATAAGACCAAGATATTCCCTGCCTGTCGTATAAGGCGACTGAAAGAGTCCTCGGGTTTGTGAACTTTAAGGTGGAGGCCCTCGGAGCTCAATAAGCGAAACTTAAGAGAACGGCAAATGCATGATGGTCTTGTAGTTGTCGTAGCACACCGTGGGTGCTAAAGAAGGCTTTGCCCTTCCGTGGGATGTTTTACGTGTTGCCAGAGGGCAGGGCGCTACCGGTGCGTTCCGTAGGAGATCCCGGAGTTTCTCGTAATGCACTGGTGGAAACCACTGAATGGGTATTAGCGGGTAGAAGCCCCATATAACCTTGTCTTTCCCCCAGAAGCAAAGGTATCTTTTATGAAGATTTATCCCGCGGTAAAAAAAAGATAACATTTTGTCTAATTAAAAACTCATTGTTAAGTAAGATATCTAGCGTTCGAATCGAGGTAATAACAACATTTCACTTAAAGAGATTAATGCTTAAGAGAAAGCAACAATGATTAAAAGAAATTACTTTGAGGCAATTGCTGCATTCGCTGTAACTGTTATAATTCTCTTAACATCTTCAATTTAATAAAGAATCTTTCAGCAGACATTTTTCATTTCGTATATTAGTCAAATACTTTGAAAACTTTCCCTGTTGTTGCGAAGCTAGTGTAGCATCAACTCGTTGCATTATGCTCATATTAAGTTGTTTATCGGAACTTTAAATTAAAACCTTTCGTTTAGCCCGGGTTCGGTGAACTGCTTAAAAGCCGTTTAGTTTTATGTGTGGTTGCAATCCGCCAAGTTTTTAAGTAACGTTAATAAGCTACGCCAATTTAAGTTTATACGTACAAAGTTACCCTTTATCATTTTTTGTAATGAATTAAAACATTTAAATAGTTAAAGGATTTAACTTACGTGTGAATTCGTACAAGTAGATTTATGGCGTTAATGTTGGCTGATATATTATTCAGTAAATAAATACTCACTTTCTGGACATTTACTACATTCCAGCGGCCACAGATTAATTTACTTTAAACGAAAACTGTATTAGTTGAACCTGAAAATTTTAATCCAAACAGGCAGAGGTTGTATAAAGGGACTGCCTTTGATCGTTCATATAAATATTTAATTTACGAGATAAAGCTGTGAAGAATACTTTTCACATTTACGCAAATACTGCTATTGTATACAACATGTAATACGTTTACGTTGTGTGTATGAAATAAGTTTATAAATAAGATAAATCATTGATCTTATCGCTAATCTTAAATTTACCTTTTAACTTCGTAATGTCATGTCTTGATTGATAGTGCTCATATACAGATAATATAAACTTGTTTACAGATCGATATCACGTGTTATTTTATCTAAACTTTCCTATTTTGTATTCAAAGAAACACTATTGAGATGGATTTGAAATCGTCATCATTATCAATCATTAGAATGTAGAAGGCAACTGCTTACATTAAGTTTCTTCCAAAGATGTCCACGCATATCGGAAATGAAATACTTATTATTAATTATATCATACATTTACATATATACATAGATCTAGTAGTTGTGGGACACATTGCTTGTAGAGGCGATAGAAGTTAGAACTTAAGCGGAAACTGGAGAGTCCAGGCAGGCCCTCGATTAGATAAGGGAGTATTAAACTAATCGATGGTATTGTGGAATACCTTACAAGAAGTAACCCTTCAGCAGTAGACAGCCGTCGGTTGAGATGATGACGATAAATGAAATGATTCTCATAAAGACAAATCTAAATCGTTACATCCGGAGGATGCTGATACTGAAATAAGAGCTGCGTTGGTATCTACAACAAACCGGCAAAGATCTATCACCAGTGACAACTACCATAAGATGAATCAACCAAAGCGATATTAGCCGAAGGTGTAGATAGATATATAATGTTAAATATTCATATAAATAATAGTTATATACAAATACCCATCGTGTCAGCGTTTGATAAACAAACGTTGCGCAATTCAGTTTCAGCATATGCAGGAATAATGCGGGAGAATGTATTTTATATCCAATAAGCATTACTTACGCTTAGTTTGACAAACAGCAGCAGTACCAGCGCGAATTCTTTTGTTTCTGTTATATGGAGCAAAGAAAATCAGACATAATGGAGTTAGTTAGGTCGTTTACTGTTTCCGTTTATGCATATTAATTTACTCGATTATTTACAGAGTACCATAACGTAATAATCATTGTTATACATTTTGAGTATTCAGACAAAGAAATGTAATGTACAGTTAAACATTGATAAGATTTCTAATACATTAAAGTTTTATTCCCTAAACTATACTTTATAAAGGTCAGGGTAAAAATTCAGGTATTAAACGAGATCTAATTAATTTTAGTATTTCTTGTACGGTCGGCAATAAACTTGTAAATATAACAATAACAGTAACCATCAAAGTTTTAGATTTTAAGAAATGAGACGGTAAGAAATAAAAAAGCAGATCACCTTTGTTGGTGATAGGGATCTGTTGCTGGACACCGTCTACGTAGGTACAACCGCAGCTCATATTTCTGCCTCCAAACAATACTGTGCAAACGTTATTGGTTCCGATTCGAAGGGCGAATTACTACGGTAACGAGATTTAATATCTTAAGGCAATGAGCACATTGTGGTGTTATGTACGTCAATCTAACAAGCCCTTTGTTGTTATGGGTATCACTCACCATAAAAAGAAAACCTAGAAAAAGTTTTAATATTTATCAAGATATCAAATAATATTATTTTCTTAGGAAGTTATTAGAGCTCTGATTAACTTCTTATAATGTCGCTGAAAAATATATAAATATTATATGGGAAGAAGATCTTTGGTGCCTTTTCACGGATATCGATGTCAGCGAATAGTTTCTTGTTATACCATGGAGAAAACAACACAATTTGTAGACATTAAAAAAAATAATAATTTCCTTAACATTTATATGGTAAGATCAGCACTTAAATCGAGTTCTTCGATCACTGAACATAACATTAATTTTATTATATCAAAGCTCCAAGCAAAAGCCTCAGTTGGAGCTGATGCGAGTAAAATACACAAAGGATTTTCGGATCTCGAATTGTGACAACGTGTACAGCAGTTACTGTATTTTATTGATCGTCCCCTGACATAACGTGAGCTCGGATACATAACGTAAGGTTCATGCTGTACCAAAACGTATTCGATGTACAATATTCTAGTTTTGTATGGATATAGAGATAGAAACTTTATGATTAAAGTTATAATAAAAATATAGAGAACTTTTAGAGAAAGCGTTTATGTTAATTTAGAAAAACAATAGACCGCGTTAAATTAAAGATTATTTCGGTTAATACTTTAGTTGCATGAAGATCTTTAGATAGCTGAGAGAAAGGCTTCATGGATATTCTGAATATCTTTGTTTATGATGACACGACGAAGAGCCAAGATGCGTGAGACGTTTGTCTGATAGTAAATGACACGTCTGCCCATAATAATGAGAAGTGAGATGTTAAGTCTTATTTTAGCGGTAGAAGTATGAGCTGCGGTAGTAATTACTTAGACAGTCTGCCACAACAGCCCTGTGGTTAGTATTTTTAATTATATCTTCTTACCACAAGCTTAAGTCTATTTCTTATAGGTGGATGGTAACTGAAAGTAAAAATTTTGAACAGCAAAACACGCTTCCAGTCAAAACCACTAATCTGAAACAGCAAACGCTGCTAGGAAATAAATCGTTGGAAACAAACTGAAGTTTCATAAATTCGAGCCTCCGCAGAGATATTGCGAAGGCACTTCAGGCAGAATGTTTATCGAACGTTAAAGATATAAATTCGAGCTACGTTATTTTACGTGAATAACGTTATTTGAACTTTTTGGAAAATGCTAGTGGGCAAGCCGAGCAGAGTATAAAAACATTAATATTCCAACAATTGTTCTCTAACTTAATCTGTGACTGATTAAAATACTATTTGTATCAGACGATTTTGATTGATCTTAACCATTTGCTGAGACTGTTAATAATGAATAAGAACTTTCCACAGTTTTATTAGGTTTTGAGTTGCTGTATACTTTTCAGAGTCCTTTTTGAACAAAAAATATTAATTTAGATATAACATATATATTTAATTTTGTTTGTTTGTATACTCTATTATCCGATTAAATAAAATGTTCATAGTCAGAGCTCACACTAAATATTTGTATAGATACTCAAATTGACGTAACTTCAGCTTTTGTTTTATTCTAGAAAACATGTTCAGTTGTAATGTAGAAATTACACGATGATTTAGATTCACCGTCATCATGGTCATTAGCCGACAGACCTCCACTGCTGGCCATTGACCTCCCACATAGATCTCCACATCGATCCATCCAGCTGCTACCCGCGACCACCACCAAATCGTCGGACCACCTAGTGGGATGCCCGCCATCACCAAGTCTTCCGGTACGCTGTTGCCATTCGAGGGCCTTGGTGCTCCATCGGTTGTCTTTCGAGCGATGTGTCCTGCCCACTGTCACTTGAGATTAGATGTGCGTTATAGGTTGCTAGGGCCAAGGTCGTTTGGTGGGCAATCTTCACCACCCAGGGATTGTTCGCACCCCTGGTACCAGCCTGGCCTCCGGTCGCGCCGGGCATTTAGGGCCGTTTTTTCTTGGAGTTCATTGAGGGGAATTGACCGTCGTAGCCCACCACGCTGGCTCAGTGCGGATTGGTTGGTGGTTAGTCCCGTTGGTTATTTATCAAGGTGCACCGTGTGGAGGTGAATTTAACGTGGGCTTCGTAAGATGTTGGGCGTAACTCCTAAAACCATTTATTTTTTAGATTATTAACCTTAAATTATGATAACCTCAAATTGGAGCGCAATCATGTTGAAAGCATAACAAATGCTGACCAGTGAATATTGAACTAAATTGCTCATCAATAATAGCCGGTAGCGGATCTCGAGTGATTGATTAACACATCTTACTACAATATAACGCAGGGATTCTCCTACATTTATTTATGTTAGTCGGGATTAGGTGATATTGATTTTCCGTCTAGGGCACTAGGGTAAGGGTGCCGTCGCTTTCAGTTCGGGCCCGTGATAAATCGTTTCACGATGACGCGACAAAATCTGTGAACCAGTACGAGCATAAAGCCAGGAATAGCGCTGCGTAATAGTTGTTTAATGGTGGAAAGCATTTCACCGCGTCCAAATATTTCGCTTCAATAGCTTTCAAAATCAGCGTGTGTAGTGCTGTCGTGTAATTTAAATGTATCACAATCTTGAAAGCGTCGCGTACGAACTTTTGTTACATTTTTGTAACAAACGCGTCGTAGATTATGTTATGATATGTTAGAAAAAGCTACTTGCGTTTTGCCACCCTTTCTCATGACGCCTCTTAATTTTATTTATAACGGCGTGAATAGCCACTACTTTTAATTATAACAATAGCGAAAATAATAAGTGAAGAAAACACAGTTAACTTGACATTTTAATGTAACACTTCTTTGTGTAAGGCTTTTATGTTTTTTGATACAAGGACATCAATTGTCCCAAGAATTAACTATATAAACTAATGACTTATTGTACTTGTAATTTTATGGATTCCGATTTGAATCCTCCATTAGTATTGCGGCACATTTCCTGGTAAATGATTTATCATTGTTTTAAAAAAAAAAAAAAAACTCTTTTCAATTGTTAGCGAACAAATTTCAGATAAGTCTATAAAAAGATAATAATGATACTGCTATTAGGAAAACTGTCGCGATATTGTTTTTCCTCAAATCTAGAAGTTGTTATTCCATAGATACTGCATAGTAATCAAGTTTGCTAGACCATGACGGAATCTATGTAATTGGAGGCCAAGCAAGATGCATTTCCTTCTTCCTAAACACGGTTCCGTAGTGAAAAACAGTATGATTTCTATAAAAAAAACATGAAGGGCCTCGAAGGCTGGCGTAAACAGCGTAATAAGAAAGAACTTCCCGTTTCCACGAAAATAACGATATTTTGTTTACCACTTGCGGTTTTCATTCAACACGTAAAGTATTACCTTTATATTACAATGCCGGAAATTTATATATTTTATTCATGGCAGGTTTCACTGGTGGTAAGATTCTGTTGCCAGAGACCGTCTAGGTGGGAATCAGTGTCTTCCTCATGCCCTTTTCCCATTCTATATGGGGTCGGCACAGTATGTACTTCTCTTCCACATCTCTCTATCAGCCGCCATATCTAAATTCACACTCTTCTTACACATGTCATCTTTCACACAATCTATCCACATTTTCTTCGGTCTTCCTCTACCCTTATAACCATCCACGTTCATTCTCATTACTTTCTTTATTATATGTCCTTCATCCCTCCGCATAACATGCCCGTACCACGGTAACCTCTTGCTCCTCAACTTCTCTGTCACTGGCGCAACTTTCTTAGGTGAGTATCAGTGTGGTTTCTATTTTTACCGCCAAACAGTAGCGTGCAAACTGCGCCAAACTAGAAAGGCGTTGTACCTAGTAAAAGTAGTGGCGTAACGAGACGTAACATCCTATATCTCAAGACGACGAGCACAATGTGTTGCAGTGTATATCATTCTAACTAGCGTCACGTTGTTATGGGTAGGCGTATAGTTTAACAGTTGTATGTCCCGCTTCGTAGAATAAAAAATCGGTTCCTCTTGTCAGAGACTGCGTAGGTAGATACGATCGTAACGTGTACTTTTACTGGAAACAAAAGTATGACAATATAAGTAGCGTCTACACTGGAGTTACCAGACTTAATACATCTTGTTTCTTAAAGCGATGAGAGAAATTTGGTGCTGGGTATATATCCTAACTGCCAGGGCATTGGGGAGACAACCTATGTCAAGTTGTAACGTCTATCGGCTGAGGATAATGATAAAACTTCTCACCTTGCAACTTGTTATGGACAGGAGTATAGTTTTATGGTAGGTTAAAGAAAATATCATAATACAGTATATATTTCGTAGTAACCATATAATGCCGTTCACTTACATATTTGGTTATATAAATCAAAAAGAGATTTACGACAACACTCTTAATCCAGTGAGCAGAGAACAAGTTTAAAATGCGTACTTTACTTTATAACATACGTTATGTTCAAAGTTAATAGCGTGTTGTTAGGTGTTGTTTTATTAAAATCACTTTTTTTTTTATTATATGCGAATTTATTGATATAAATCCATCCCAGACTTGCTCCCGCTTATCTCGTACAACGCTAGATAAAAGACGATAATAATATATCTGCACTGATAATATACACAGTGGCATTACAGATCGATAATAATATTCGTGGAAGCCATTTTGTGAGAGGTTACAAGCATCTATATTTAAAATCATATAACACTAAGTTTATTTCCGGGACATTTATTCGGTGGTAAGTGATACACAGTACCACATTGCGCTCGTCGCTTTGCGACATAACATGTTGCTCCCTACAGTAATTTAATTAGCTATAACGCCCTTCAAAACGGAACACGGTAATCTTTACACACTACTGTTTTATGATAGAAATAGCTGCTTAGTTACTTACCTAGACGGTATCTGGCGACAGTGAACTGCACCCAGTAAAATACATATTTATAGTATACAATATAAGTCTTTGGATCATCATCATCATCATTCCAACCGATGGATGTACACTGCTGAATATATATAATATAATTTTTATTTAATACAAAGAAAAGTGGAGCCATTAGAGAAAATAATCAGTGGCAAATTGGTAACCACTTAAGAATTTAAGATCGTAGCCCAACATTGTTAGTAAAAGGCCAACCGAAGCAATTACCGGAGCATTTGTAATTCTAACAGTGAATTTAGATAAAGGAGATCTAAGAGGCTAATTAAGCGGGATAAAACACCTATCTCGGCGCTAGATAGACTTCACTAATTAACTTACGGATTAGATATAAATAGGTCTGAAAAGTAAAGTAGTTTTATTACGTCCATTACAAACGTTCCCATGATATCAAATTCCTAAAGCTGTCTAGTTACCATAAGATATCACCGCAGCATCTATTTTTGAGATCAAGCAGTACTGTTTTTTTTTTTATTTTTATTTCTGGTCACTGTTGCCAGCCATATTATACAAGGTAAAGCGACAAGCGAAACGTTCACTTGATGGTAAGTACGTTGTGGAGTAACGTGGCGTTAGCTAAAATGAGATACACAGCACCATATTGTATTCTTATTACCCCAGCAATTTCACTAGCTAAAGCGGCTTTCAAACCGGAACACAGTAATGTATCCACATTACTGTTTGGCGCCAGGAATAGGAAGTACAGTGGTACCTACCTAGACGGTCTCTGGCAACAGCCTTACTACCAGTAATGTGTAAATATTATGATGTTATAGTTTGAAGGGCATTGTAGCTTATAGAATTATAATAATATTGAGACTTGTCATTATGTTTTAATACGGTGTTGTGGGAAGATAGACTACTTGACGAATAAGATGGCCACCATTGCAGGCACCGTCGTTATATCTTATTAAAGAAAGGAGAGGATAAATCTTAATTAATCATCATCATCAGCTTCGATCAGATCGAAAAGGTATTCATATGGGGGGATTTGGGCCATTTGTCACCACGCTGGTACAATGCGGGTTGGTGGCCAGAGCCGCGTATGTTGATTAGCAGGGTGACTTCGAGCAGATGAGGTTGGCTTGGATCTTGTGAGCTGTTATGCGGGAATCGCCTTAATAATATTAGAAGTTAATAATTAATAAATCGTAATTATAATATTACCTTCGATAATTTAAAATTATTGAGTAAGAAATGAAGTTCTTCTCCAAGACGTTATGATGAACCAAATTATTATAAGTATTGCTGGTACGTAAACAAAAAGTGTTATTATTGAAAAAAATTGTGTTCGCATTTGAGTGGTGTTGTAAATGCGTCGAATGTTTACACAACGGCCGCGCATGCGCCTCTTATCGTATTCTTGTTCGTTATTGTGCAACCGACTACTTGCTCTTATCGCTCTAACAAAGCCTTCGTAACGTAATCAATTGTACTTGTTGCCGAAGTGAAACAAACTAACGCGCGAACATGTAACGAAAATTGCATAAATTGATAACGGAGAACAAGTGTACGGTGTTTTAATTGCATCCATATTTACTAAAGCTGATAGTAGACAAAAATATCGGATATTAATCTCTGTAAATATCAGTCACCAACAAAATTTATTACTGGTGGTAGGTCTCTGTTGCCGGAGACCGTCTAGGTAGGTACCACCGCAACCCCTATTTCTGCTGCCGAACAGTAGTGTGCGAACATTACTGTGGTTCAGTTTGAAGGGTGCTGTAGCTAGTGTAATTACTAGGGGGCGTATAACATATCATCTAGTGTACGTCCCTCTTGTCTCTACGCTTAATGAAATAAAAAAATCTCACCACCTTCACTTATGTCATCGTGGAAAAGGTTATTGTGTTGTCCCCACTGTTATAACTAGTCCTTAGATGGACCTGCAGCAGTTAACTAACCTTCTGTACTAGTTATTACATCTTTATTATAATTTGTATATAATAAACGATAGGTTATAGGTTTCGTGTGAATTATATAAAAAAAAAAAAAAATATTTTGTTAATTAAAGTAGTCATCAATTAACGTATCTTTGCCAACACAGTTCCGGTTTATTAATGCCCTTATTGTTAAATTTAGCTGGACGGGAAGCGAAGAACTCTTTAAGACGTGACCCTATTGCAGCGGTAGAAATTGTCTTTGGAGAGCTTGTTGCCTTCCGTCCAGCTGATTTTTACAAGAAAGGCATGAGAAAACTGCGCTGCCTTAGCAAAGATGCACCCATTTCATGGGTGAATTTGATTAACAGAAATTAAATGGCCAGAATAAAAAATACTATGGTTTTGTACAAAACGGCAATTTCATTAGTAAATGCATACTATACTGGTGGTGGGTCTCTGTTGCCGGAGACCGTCTAGATAGGTACCACCCCAGCGTCTGTTCCAGTTTGAAGAGCTTGTAGCTAGTGTGTTCGCTCAACATCTTATGTCTAAAGACGACGAGCACAATGTGGTGCAGTAAACATCATTCTAAATGGAGCCGCGTTGTTATGGGCGAGTGTATCACTTACCGTCAGATGAACGTCCATAATTGAATAACAAACTAGGGAAATTTGTTATTAATACGAATTAATAATTTAACTGCACACACCACATGATTACTGCTACCAGAACTCGAGCGCAGTAAATATAATAACCCTGCAAATCTTTCTTTAGAATTGCTTATCTTTAATATTCTCCGGTGTTTATTATAATTGTGCAAATACTAATTTAGTAAATTAATACAGAATGGAAGTAATTAGCAATGAGACGTTCAGACCTTCCTCTCGGGAGTTCAGCGCTGCTTAGTCAAATTGGGCCTGAAAATTCGAATTAACATTAATTAACTAAGCAAATTAATAAGAGACAAAGATGTTGACACTATTATTCCTTACTTGAAATACGAAGGTCGTATTTCCATTAACTTCATACTTGAACCTTATAAA
Organism: Ornithoptera alexandrae; assembly: GCA_029030555.1. Classification (NCBI taxonomy): domain Eukaryota; kingdom Metazoa; phylum Arthropoda; class Insecta; order Lepidoptera; family Papilionidae; genus Ornithoptera; species Ornithoptera alexandrae. The sequence continues at coordinate 4,010,237 of JARDVY010000037.1, read as the reverse complement.
ATTATTTACTTTTTTCAGTATCATTATTTAAATTGATTATTACAATATGTGGTGGTAAGCATCTATTGTCGTATTTCGGATTTAAGGGCATTGCAGCTATTGAAATTATAAGGGTAAGACTCAACATCCTATTCGTCAAAGCGACGAGAGCAGTATGGTGCAGCTTACACCTTCCCATCTAGCGCCACGTTGTTATGGGCAGGCGTATCACTTACAATCAGGTGAACGTCTCGCTCCTGTCGTTTTCTCCCGTCGTCTTGCACATTAGATATTATTAAGCCTTGTGAACCGGAACACAGTAATATTTGGATTGAAAAATGGAGAAGCTGCAGAGGTACCTACCTAACTTCTTGGGAGTTAAATATAAAGTTTAACTGTAGAGTTGACGTTGAGTTAACAATACAACTAAATAAATGATGAGAACCTATGTTACGTTAGTAACAAGTAGCAAATGATCCTCCCACGCGGCAGAGCAACGCGGCTGATTGATTTTCGAAGGAGGGAGTCAAAGCGTTTCTAATTTTCGCCGATACAGACAGTCTTGATGATGATGATTTAAATTAATTTATCTATCATAAAATGATACTTTTATGACTATAGAAATCATATTAACGTTTGTATACCGACAAATGTTATTTTAAAGACTTCTAATAACAAATATTCTCAGGGTTGTACAGAAAATTGTAAAATATCTTTGAATTTTCGATATGTAGATAGTACTCTAAAAACTCTTTTTTTAACACAGTTCGGTACTAACATGGTTAAAAAAATTATCTATTTCCACATCCGCCACGAGGGTTCCTGTGTTAGACATGTTAAAATAGTAGAATAAAGCTAGAAAGGAAACCCTTCCTTTTGTGTAGGCATTATTTTTTTTACAAAGCAACGACAATACGAGCGGGCCGTTAACATAATGGTAAGTGATACGCCTATCTGTAATAACGATGCTCTAGTTAGGATGATATACACTGCAACACATTGTGCTCGTCGTTTTGAAACAGGATGTTAAGTCTCTACCTCAATAATTTCACTATCTACAACTCCCTTCAATCCGGAACAGTATTAGTGCTTTTCTCGAATAATCAGTGCTTACAACTATATCAAGACGGTATTTAAAGGTGAATTTGCAAGTTACTAAGTTACTCGCCATGTTCTCATAACTTGTAATGAACGGACTTACTCGTATTGAATAAATTAAATATTTATTCAATGTTATGTTGTGCTAGCTGTTTTGGCAACGTTGAAACTACTTGTGGTCCTCTTTGATGAATTATATTGTAGCCATTCGCGGTTGCTGTGAGTTTATCACAAGTTTGTATTGTGTTAACTAATCATTACTAAATCAATTTTGTTGGTTTAGGTCTTTCAGTATCGGGACAGTGTTGGTCTTTGGTATAAGACGTAATTTAGTTGCCATCAAATTGATTTAGTTGAGTTGGTCTTTATAGTTTTACTTGTTATTATTACAACCACTTCTTACTGTCATATTTCATAAGTTTTTTTTAATGTTTAACGTATCTCAGTTTGCGCTTTGTGCTTTTTTTTTTTGGTAAATTTAAGTTGCCTTTTAATAGTACTACTTATGAGATATCTTAATTTAAAGATGTTTACAATTAATAAATATAAACTAAGGTCTCCTATTCCAGTTGACCTGTTTACCTATTTGGTCGTTGAATTAAACATTACTTATTATACTTTATGATAGCTAACTTGTTCAAAAAAATTTAGTACAAACTATTCCACACCTGTTTAGCTGACCGTAATCCCCTCGCGACTTTCTTGGGGGAAGGAAATTAGTAAAATCCATTCTTAGCTGACCTGTACTCGGTAAAATAAATATTTCTAACAAATTTCAAGTCTCTAGGCCTTACGGTTCCAGATATAGTTATGAGTCTGTACATGGGAGAAAATCTCTTTTAGATTACAAAAAAAAAAAAATATTTTATTTAGTTTATTAATAGTGATTTTAATTAATTAAAATGATTTATATGAATTCCAAAAGCTATCGTTATTACTTAGTATAGTGAAAGGCAACTATAACGATCAACTCTTTAACTTATACTGGATCATTTCAAACGTCTGCTTAACTTTCTGTACTGCAGCGAACTCTCTAAATTAAAGGAGCAAGTTTAAATTATGTCCTTGTGCAGTAGCGAAGGATAAATGCAAAAAGCATTAGAACGATTATTATTTCAGGTTCATCTCGGTACCTAACTTTGCGCAATTAAATCGAGCGGTGAGAAATTACTGACAGGAGTAAGTTTCAGGAGTGAAATAGTTTGAATATTTTAATTGCATTTATGTACAATGCTGCACATTAACATCATGATATATCTGGTGTAATAAAAAAATTATTAGTTTTTCTATTCAATAATCAGGTATCTAAAAAAAAAAAAATCTCATGTACGTTGTTACTTTTACTGGTCTGTCTCTATTGCTGAAGACCGTCTAAGCAAGAACCACTGCAGCGTATATTTCTGCCGCTAAATAGTAGTATGCAAACATTACTGTGTTCCGGTTTGAAGTGCGCTGTAGCTAGTGGAATTACTGCGGTAACCAGAATTAACATCTTATGTCTCAAGGCGACGAGCGCAATGTAGCGCTATGCATCTTAACTAGCGCCACTGTTACATGCAGACGTATCACTTACCATCAGGTGAACGTCCCGGTCGTCTTGTCATTTCATTGAATTATAAAAAAATATATTTGTGGATGGTTATAAGGGTAGAGGAAGACCGAAGAAAGTGTGGATGGATTGTGTGAAAGATGACATGCGTAAGAAGAGTGTGAATTTATATATGGTGGTTGATAGAAGTATGTGGAATAGAAGTACATACTGCGCCGATCCCACATAGCTGGGAAAAGGGCAGGAGGAAGAAGAAGAAGAAGAAGAAGAATTTGTATGAAGATATGATTCAAGATATACAGTATGGATTCGTCGTTAGACCGAGGAATACAAATTCGTAAATCTTTAAACATTTGGTTGTTTATACTATGTGTAAACAGTTCCTGTCCTGGTAAGGACCAGGAAGGACCAGGAGGAACAAAGGTGTTAGTGTATTCTGTATAAGAAATATACACTACCAAAGGACCTTAAAGGTTATGTATCTATTTTAAAGTAATATTAACAACCGCTGACATTTAACGTTAAATTTAAACGCATTCACAGTCCAATTGCGCCCGGATCGATAGCGATTCAGTACAGCTTCCCCTGCGTTACATCAAGTGACTTTTGACCTTTCACATACGTGTTACTGGTAACATTTAGTATGGGTTAATTTTAGTAAATGATTTTTTAGGCTTTATAATAAAGGAAGGTGTTTAACGTGTAAATATTATACGTTACTTACGTTGGAAATTACCGGTGGAAGACTACTGGCGTGGCGGAGACCATCGAAACACTTATATCTGTAGCCAAGCAGTACTTTGCAAACTACAATGTGTTTCGGTTAAAACAGCTCCGTTACTAGAGTAATTATAAGGTAATAAGATATAAAACATGTCTCAAGACGATAGGCATAGTATGATGGAGTGTATATCATTTTAACTAATACTATTTTGTTATGGGTATAGCGTATCACTTTTATCACAACACAGTTGAAAGTGTTGCTGGTATCCTTGCTTTAAATGATACTAATACTTAGTTAACTTAATGCTGTACAATTACAATTTTTTTTAAAATAAATCAACTTATCACAATAAAATTTTCCTATAATTTATATATAACAAGACATTTCTTAACTTAATAAATAGGACTTTTGCCTCAAGCGTTTTTTATATTTATTATGTGTTTTTAAATTTTATGGCGTTAAGTGATAACAGGGTTGAAAATGGTGAAGTGTACTTGCGAAGAGTACTCTGACTCTCATATGTTGATAGTTGGAACATGGTAACACGGTTATACTAGGAGAAATACAAATATAACTGATTGAATCGGACAGATCGCCTCCGGCCTATGAACACATTCTAAAAACATCATTGCACTTAATTTCTCAAGAAAATTATAACTTTACTGATGCTTAAAATCTTAAATCACAATTTCTAGATCAAACTTCAGTATAAGCGCATTATCTTCAAGCTTGAATCTGTTATATACAACAGAACAGTTGTTCGTCACAGACGGGAATATTTTCGTCTCAAACAGATGATGCCTTTGTATTCGCAAATCCCTTCTGATGTTTGCTCTATTTCTGTCACCTGCTGGTTGATATCACGAAGCCGCTCTCTTCGTTCCATCGCTAAGCAAAGATAAAAGCTCATTAGAACATTAAGTTGTTGTTTGTTGCGGTGTCCTCAACCGTGTACATGAATTTAAGTGGATTAAACTTCGTCAGAGCTCCCTTTAGGATGCTGAAGTTTACAGCGGATTTAAAGTTCAATGAACAGTTATGTTAAGGCTCATTAACATTACAGTAGTTACGTTATTTAATTATTATGAAACAAAATTATATATTTAAATACCTTTTAATATTTTTTTATTTGACTCTGTCTCTCTCTTACCTTACGGTTGAGTGGTCAGCTTTCATTATTTTTCTTCTCCTCTTCGTTTTGTTCTTGACATCATCGTCAGTCATATAGCACTCACATATTTCTCCTGACACTAAATTTTTTCACATTGCTTTTGGGTCTTCGAAGAGGAAGATCCAGCTGCAGTGCCAAGTTGCCAACGTAATGAGTTCTTTCTACGTGACCATACCCAGCCTTCTTGCATCGTGTCGGCGATATCGCGCACACCAAGGCTACCTCACACGTACTCGTTAAGCCGCACATCCATCTCATCATTTTTATTTCGGCAACATGGACAGCACGTTCTTTTGAGTAACGGCACAGGTTTAAATTTTTTTTTTATATCATTATGCGAAGAGAAGAGCGGGATGTTCATTTGATGATGTACCACTGCATCACATTGTACTCGTCACCTTGAGACGTTAGAGGTTAAGCCTCAATACTTCAGTAATTTCATTTATTTCTTCAAAATGGAACACGCTAATGTTCAGCACAGATAGGAGCTGATGTGGTGCTTACTTACACGGAGCTCTACCACTGGTAAAAATCTTAAGGCATTTAAAAATTCACTTAATTAATATTTGCTATTTGATGACAATGACCTTTTCCACCTATGGAGGATGAGGGTCTTGTTGACTTGTTCGTGATATTCTAATGGGTAACAATTGTTAGCGTAAATTATAACTAATGATACAGAATATGATATGCAATTTACGTGCAGACCTTGGTTAATAATTCAGGTGTGATGCAAGAAAGCTGACTGTATCATAAATTGTATGATGTCATATGAGGTATTACTTGTCTTAGTTGTTTACTACATTAATTTTCATTATATTGTTTGTTACATGGTATAAGTACTAAGTAATTTATATATACGATTTGAAACTAGATGTGTCACATTACTGTGCTGTACCGGATATGAATATTGCCTTGAGCGACGCTGTGGTATGATTGTGAATTACTGTATCGCTTTATTACAAAGCATAAATGAATAGAGACATTAAATATTACAGCACAGAGATATTTAAATAGCACATTTTCACTACCTTGCTATTTCTTGCTTAATCATACTTCCGTAAGTGACTTAACATTTGAATTAATTGCGGGTTGTAGGTCTAGGTTTCCGGAGATCGTCTAGGTAGGTATCATCGTTAGGAGATGGAGAGCAGTAGGCATACCCGGAGATGTAGTCTTATCAAGACCTCCCGCTGTCGAAACCCCGGTTGTGTGTATCCGAGTTTCCAGTCAAATGCGCTGAGTGAGAAACAATGGAGTTTTAGCCGGTAAGAGTCCGGCTTAACTCTTCTGTTGCTCCGACAGCAGAAGGGTATCCAATGCAGGATTTCGCCACAAAAAAAAAGGTAAGTAGTTAGTGTGATAAAACTGCTTTATTCCGGCTAGTGAAATTATAGTTACTACGTGTGTTATGTTTACCTTAATATTTTTAGAGTGAACAGACAAGAAAAAAATACAAGAGAAATAGATAAAAAGGCGGATATAATACCATAAGGGATTTTCTTCTGGTTAACCAATTTTTTCATACTATAGCATTTCTTAATTCTAACGCACATCCTTAGTATCCTTCCATATTGTTATTCCTTTTAATGAACTCCTTCACTTGTTCTCTTATACATTTCTTTTGGTTCAAATTATGTTTAAAATATATTATCTCTAACAAGACATATCCTAGATAAACTTTAGGCGTGCAAAGAGAACAAACTATTATAAAAAAAAAATATTTTTAAAAATTCTACTTGTTTATAGATGTCTTATTATAAACCGGAAGAATCGCAAAGTTTGAATAACAATGTACACATAGTTATATCTAAAAAATATTACGAATTGTCAAATGAGTATATATAGTATTATATATTTTTTTTTATTTCACCATCATGAGGTGGCCTCTTGGAACTGAAGTTTGGTGAGCAGATTGAGAAAACTAATTCGGTATCCGTTTCCGTATATACGGAAGTGCTGGTAGGTGTGTGATGTAGCTAGTGAAATTACTGGAGTAACGAGACTTAACATCGTATGTCTCAAGACAACGAGTCATAATGAGCGGATAGACGTCCACTGCTGAACATAAGTCTTCCCCAAAGATCTTCACATCTCTCGCTCCACAGTCAGCATGACCTCCAGTACCGCCAGGTAGTAATAGCCGTCGTTTATAGGGGTTCATATAGGGGGATTACGAGTGCAGAGTATGCCATCCTCATTAGCGCCATACCCGGTGAGGGTCCCGCTCGTCGAATTAGTTATACAGAACAACTTTTAATAGTCGACTGATTTTAATAATATATCCGCATGTGTTGGTTATAATTATGATCACTGTATAGTAAACTTCTTGTTATATAATCAGTCTTATAGTAGTGACAAAATTGCTGGTATACTGTTGCTGTATTACAACAATTAATCTCGAAGACCATTCCACCGCGTTAATGGCGCCTTATCGGGTTCACGAGGCACTTCACCACGGTACAACGACAGTGATAGATTGATCCGGTCTTGAAGAACAGGTCGGGCGCAGTTCTTTTACTGTAAAGAATTGATTTTCAAACGATAACAGTTTACTCCTCTCAAAACATGCCGCAGTGAAAATTATATATCTAATTTAACCCTTAAGGCCTAAAGGGTATGATTTGCCTAGTAATAGACCCTTCTGGTGGGGAACAGCCCCAAGTTACGAATATCTTTACAAGTTACAGCGGTAGTCCGGTTACGGTAAGACTTGTGAATGAATGATTTGGTTTTTTCTTTATTCTACGAGATGAACGGCACGTTCACCTGATGGTAATTAATACGCACGACCATCACAATGTGGCTCAAGTTATGATGTTATACACAGTCCCACATTCAAACGGGAACACAGTAATGTTTGTACACTGCTATGTAGTGACAGATGGTATCTACGGTGGTATCTACCTAGATAGTCTGCAACAGGGATCTACCATCAGTAAAGTTGGTTAATCGCCTACAACAAATGTTTCTACCTCACGGCAGAAGTTTACTAATTAATGGTAAGTTTATCAATACTTTCGTTACGATCCAAAGTTCAACTAGATTTTTATAAAAAACGATAAAATCACTCGACATACGATCATATAGAGATACATGCGATCAAGCGTTTTATCGTATGACGGAAAAAAATTAACTTTGCTTATATCTTATCATTGGAACATTGTCAAGATTGTGCAGAGATTGATCTGTTACAAATTTAGACGGAGCTGATCATAGACATTGGATTTTTTTTTTCAAACGACATAATAATAATACAGCTAAAAGGATTTTAATCTCTACCATTCCAATCCAATTCATTGAGAAAAATTATGTACTGTATATTTCTATAGGAATTGAATATCAATTAAGGAGATATAGTTATTATATTTATTTATTTAACAAACATTTGTTTACTTTTATCATTATCTGTTTGTCTTAATTTAACAGCCAATTTACATCGCCACTGCCGGGGTACAGGCCTACCCTCAATATGAGGGCGATGGGCCATAGTCACCACGCGGGCCCAATGCGGATTGGTGACTTCACACACACCTTAGAATAAATTCTAATTCATGTGCAGGTTTCCTCACGACGTTTTCCTTCGCCGTTTGTATTTCGCTGTTGTTACTAGAGTTCACAAATGTACATAACTTAAATATTAAAGTCATCGGTAAATGTCGAGATTCGAACCCGCGACCTTCGGAACGAAGGCCGCACGCTCTAAACATTAGGCCAGCGAGCTACTTTTTCTTTGTCTTAATATGACAGGGAAATTAAATATGTAATTTGAAAATTTGAGTTAAACTTAACCATCCACCGTCCATCATTATCATCAGCCTATACATGTCCACTGCTAGGAGAAATAGGCCAATAGGCCTCCTCCAAAGATCTTCACATCGATCGGTCCTGCGCTGCAGTTAGCGTGGCCGTCGGCAACGTCGTTTGCAGGGGTTCATAAGGGGGGACTTGGGTCATTTCCTACCACGCTGGCTCAATGCGGCTTGGTAGGAGCCAGCGCCTCGATTTTTGATTAGCAGGGTGCACCACGAGCAGATGACGTTAGCTTGAGTCCCGTGAGTTGTTGTGCGGGATTCCATATACCCTTACCACCTCCCATTAGCCTTAAAATGATTTTAATTTGTGATAAAAATATATTTACTGGTGGTAGGGTGGTACCTTAAAGGTAGAAGATATAGCAACTCCTATTTTTGCCAAAAAACATTACTGTGTTCCGGTTTGAACGACGTTGTAGCTAGTTAAATTAATGGAGTAAGGAGACAGCATCTTATGTCTCAAAGCGACGAGAAAAATGTGATGCTGCGTATATTATCCTAAGTAGCGTCATGTTGTTATTTAGGGGTATTACTTCTCATTAGTTACTTCCTTGACTAAAAAAATATATAGTAACTTAAATTTTTAATCTGTACACTTAATTATTTCTCGATAATAATTTTCATTTTAAAGCTTCTTTAAGTTTTAAACTTAATAGTTATCTAAGAAGTTATTTATTAAAATAATTACTTGTCTAGTGTTTAAGTGATGAGGAGGATGTAATATGAAAATAATTTAGCTGCTTAAATGCTAATGTAGCTGGAGCATTTACTAATCTACCCCTCCAACGGGTTCTCGCCGTGTCGTGGCGGAGGGGCTTAGTAACCGTGGGATGGAAGACGGTGAAGCTAAGTGTAACCTACCCGGCCGGCCCGCGGTGAAGGGCCGGCCCGAGGCGGCCGCTCCAGGTTCGAGCTCCGGAGGCCCACCGAGAGCTCACCCGAGCGGCCGGGGCCGCAGGGGCGGTTTCATACCGCCCTTCGCAGCCGAGGTGGGGTCGCGGAGGGAGTACCCTCTGCGGCCAACCGGGTTCGCACCGGCGATGCGGCGGCGGTGGGGCCGCGCGGGAAGAGGAGTGTCGGTATTGAGATGCGCCGTTCTCCCTATCCTCTGCGGCCGCTCACAGGTTAAACGCGGGCTTAACATCTCTCCGCCGCGGGGAGCCGAGAGAGGTTTTCTCCAGTGGCTCCCATGGCCTCTGGGCGACGGGTTTAGGGGAACCGGTCGCCCGCGCGATGAGGTCGAGGAGGGGGCGCGCTGCATGTTCCGGCGCGCCCTGGAAAGGGAAGGTTCATCCCTCCCTCCCGAGGTGGTGCCGCGCAAGCGGCCAGCGCCGGCAGGGTTGCGGTTGAGTGCGCACCCGCGTTACCGTGACCCTGCCATCATGGCGATGAGGTGGAACATCGTGAGGGTTTTAGGCGGTGCAAGTCCGACAAAACCCGGCCTCGCCCTCGCGAGGACGAGTATGCGTAGGCATTTCCCTAACGTTAAACAAAAAAATAAATTACTAATCTAAATGAAACCATCTGATGACAGAATAATCGATCCAAAGTGATTTGTTACTGGGTAGAAAGGAAGAATAAATAATTACGAATTATTATATAAAAAAAAAATTCCATGACAGTCCAGAATTTTTTGGATTTCCGAATTATAATAAAGTCAACTTATATCAGCTAGTTGAATAATGTGATGAGCTTTGATATAAGGTAAGAGCCTTATCTTTACATACTTAATTCACATATATGTTTCTTTTTTTAGGTAAGTGACACGTCTGCTGATAATAATGATGGTATACACAGCAACATATCTTGCTCGTCGCCTGAGACATAAGATGCTGCGCCTCGTTACCCCAGTAGGTACAGAGCTCTTCAATCCGGAACACAATAATGCTAGCACAGTACTGTTTGGCGGCAGAAATAGAAACTTAGGCGGTATCTAACTAGACGGTGTTCGGCAACAGGGACCCACCAGCAGTATAATGTATATGGTATTTCAAGGACTGGTGATGGATTCTCCACCCCATTTAAAGTTATCATTGGTATAAAACTAATGTTTGCTATAAATAAGGAAACAGCCCAGTCATCGGTTAAATGGCCTCTGCCGTCGCGTTGCGTGTTACGGATTTGATTCTCGCACGGCACAAATATTTGTATGCTTATCAAGATTGGTGTATCTATAGACATGACTCCGTTATTTACCCTTGTCTGTATCACTTCAAGGTCTGATCTATAAACAGGTAAAAAACAACAGTTTTGCAAACATTTTTGACATATAAAGGATTTTCGCAAACAAACCTTTCCTATATTTTCGATTGAATCAATAGATAACTGTATATTCTTATTGTAAAAATGTAGAAAAAAGAACCAAAAGTTTTTTTTTATATTCAACGAAGAGATGAGAGGAGCGAGACGTTTACCTGATGGTAACTGATACGCTTGCGCATAACAACGTGGCGCTAGTTAGGATGGTACATGGATACAGCATTGCGGGTGTAAGGGGTCCCGCACGACAACTCACGGGATCCAAGCAAACCTCACTGGCTTCCACCAACCCGCATAAGGCCAGCGTGGTGAGAAATGGCCAAATCCCCATACACGAATCACCACCTGATCGATGTGTGAATCTTTGGGGAAGGCCTATGTGTAGCAGTAGACGCCTATGGGCTGATGATGATGATGACACAGCATTACATTGCTCTCGTCTTTTTGAGACGTAAGATGTTAAGTCTCAACACCCGAGTAATTACACTAGTTACAGTGCCCTTCAAACCGGAACGCAGTAATATTTGCACACTACTGTCTGGCGGCAGAAATAAGCGCTGCAGTACGAGGAGAGATGAAAAAGTAGTGAGAATGAGATAGAATATAATGACTATTGATAACTTAATAATTTATTTCTCTACATAGTCTCTGAGTCTCTCTAAACATCGCGTCCAGCGCTTTTCCAAGGCTCAATCCCTTTCAAAAAAAAAGTTTTGTTAAGGTCCTGCAAAAAGTTCTCCACGGCATGCATCACTTCGTTATCGTCTTCGTACCTGTTTCCCCTTGAGTATTCTTTCAATTTGAGTAACAGATAAAAATCGCTAGGCGCCCGATCTGCTGAATAAGGGGGGTGGTTAATCAATTCGAAGCCAGCTTGTTGAATGGCAGACATCGCAACTGTCAACCTGTGCGCGGGTGCGTGTCGTGATGAAACAGCACGTCTCTTCGAAGTTTCCCTCTCCTTTTCTCTTTGATTGCATTCTGTAACTTGGGAATTAAAGTTGCATAGTATTGGCCTGTAACAGTGCTTTCACACTCCAGGTAATCAATCAATAATAACCCTTCCGAGTCCCAAAATATTGAGGCCATAACCTTGTCAGCCGATACCACGGCACGAAACTTCTTCAGGGTCGGTGGTGATGGCCGTTTCTATTACGAAGATTGCTGTTTTGTCTCGGGATCAAAGTGATGGACCCATGTTTCATCCATTGTTACGAAACGAGACAAAAAGTTTTCAGAATCTTCTTGAAACTTGTCCAACAATATCTTCGAAATGTCAAGTCGATTTTGTTTCTGACTGTCGGTTAACATTCTCGACACCCATCTTGCGGAGACTTTTCTCATATTCAAAGATTGTTTCAATGTGGATTGAATACTTCCATATGAAATGCCCGTTTCTTGAATTAAGTATCGGATGGTAACTCTTCGATCGCTCAATACAATTTTTCCGACTTTCGCAACATTTTCTTAGGTAACTGACGTCGATGGCCGGCCGCAACGATGTTCGTGTTCCGTGCTCGTTCTCCCTACTCGAAATTGAGAAGCCCACCTTGCGACAATGGAATACGGCGGAGCAGACTCTCCTAATGTTGCCTCCAAATTGCAATGAATCTCTTGCGTCGTTAACGTTTTTGAGAGGAGATACTTGAGAGGTATTTAATAACGGCTCGCACTTCGTTTTCCTCCATTTTCGAGAACAGGTTCCGACTCGAAGTAAACAAATGACTACATTTAGAAAAAAAATAAAAGAGAATCGAAGATTTTTTTGTTTATTAATATTACAAATAAGTATCTGAGCTATGGCAGTATTCATTTTTTTTATTACCAAGGAGTATATATGTCGTTCTCACTAATTTTTGATTCATCCCGTACCTACCTAGGCTCCGGCAACGGAGACCTACAACCCGTAAACAGAGACTTACCACCAGTACGGCAATCTACCACCAGAATAGGTATACTAATATTTTATGATTTACGTACTCCATTGACATAAATGTTGAAAGATTTAATCATTCGAAGTCGTCGACTTAATACAATTTCTTTCTACTCCCAATGAAGGGAAGGAGAAAATTATTTTTCTTAACAAGTCACCTCGCTTCCAATCGCTTTACTTAACAATTTGCATAATCTAAAAATTTATCTACCTAATAAATTTAAATTTATACGATTTTAAATTACCTACAATTTTGAAAAAAAAAAAAATTAAAAAGTATGGAAAAATATTTTTAGCAGGATTTTCAATCAACTTATGAATTTAAAATGATATACTGGTCTCTGTTGATGAAGACCGTCTAAGTATGCTTATTTCTGCCGGCAAACAATAGTGTGCAGATATTATTGTGTTCCGGTTTAAAGTGAGTTGTAGTTAGTGAAATTACTGAAGTAACGAGACAACATCTTTTGTTTAAAGCGATGAGCGCAATGTGGATACCATCTTAACTAGCGTCACGTTGTTATGGGCAAGTGTTTTACTTACCATCGGGGAATCGTCCCACTAGTCTCTTTGTTTCGTTGAATAAAAGAAGTATTTTGTTTAGATCTATGAATTTCAAAGTAAAATATCATTTCTAAGCTGTTTTTTTCGGAAGAATCTACTCGATATACCTTATAAACAACTTTATTTAATCAACAAAGTGATGAGACGTGAACGACGTACGCTCGACGATAAGTGACACGCCTAATCATTGATGATGCTATTTAGGATGATATATACTGCACACGTTGTGCTCCTCGCCAAAACAGATGACATCTCTATATTTGAGTAATTTCTGTAGCTACAGTGCCCTTTAATTGGAAACAGTAATGTTAACACACTGCTGTTTACTGGGGTAAATCACTATACTAGTATATTAGTATATTACTATATTCGGCAATAAAGATCTATCAACAACAAATCTATACATAGATCTTTTTCTATAGTTAAACTTTAATACTGAAGAATTCTTATTAATTAATTAATTTATTATGTAGTGTCCATAAAAGTAATAAGAGTACAGATGGGACAATTCAGATCATATTGATTCTGACAGAACTATTCCTAAACAGAATCTTTATATTAAACTTCGTTATAATAATTTTATTTTGTTTCTGTAAAGTATTCGCAAAAGTATCTAAGTACAGTGGGCGTTACTAAAGCTACTTATAAGTTTATATTTATAAACGTTTTGAAAGTATCTTTATAAGCGGTTTAAGTTAATATCTCTATGATTGTATGTTCATCAAACGTAATATAAAAATAAACAGACAAAAATTTTTATATTTTTTTATCTGTTATAGGTTAACACACTTGACTTGAATTTCACATGATTTTAAGTGATAAATACTTCGCTGATGGTGAAGAGTTCTTGTTCAGAACACTAGATCTGGCTGTGGCGATAGATAGCATTGTTAATATCTATGTAAATAAAAAAAATATCTTTAAATCTTTGTAACATATATTCAGTAGGCATTTGCAGTGCTTAAATGATTTATTAAGCATAATATATGTTCTTTTGTATTTGATTATATTGTAATAATTATAATATTGCTGTTGGGTAGTAATAGAAATACGTTGGTATCGTTTTAGGAAATATAATAAAAAAATTGAAAATAGTTACAAAAGCAATTAGCTTTACATACCGTCTCTAATTTGCAACAAAGTACGAGGAGGTACAGGGTGGCGCAAATGTAATCCTCCTATCAGAAAATGCTATAAATTTTGCCTTGATGTAAAAAAATTAAAAGACCAAATAAAAATAATCCACAAGAAGAATCAAAGTTTTTAATTTTTTTTTTAAATTACAGCCAATTAAATTAAAATTAAAGCAAATTACACCTTGTATACAAGGTATACAAGGTGGCGCAAAAATAACCTTTCGATGTTTTTTGGCTGTAATTTAAAAAAAATTAAAAACTTTGATTCTTCTTGTGGAATATTTTTATTTGATCTTTTAATTTTTTTACATCAAGGCAAAATTTATAGCATTTTCTGATAGGAGGATTACTTTTGCGCCACCCTGTAGTAACAACCCTTTTGTTTATCTGTAGTAAAACCTTATTTTATTATTTACAGGTTTTATTGACAAATAATGTTATATAGTTATTTAAATAGAAAAGTCATTTTTTAGTCATAATAATATATAGGTTCAGTAGTTTAAACGCTGGGTTAGGTTCGTCATGTAAATTATCTCCCACTTTTACTAGTGGTAGATATCTATAATCAATCTTCTTTGAGAATTGAAACACCACAATCCTCATTCGTGCTTTTATATAAGCAGTTAAATAGAATTTCGATTTAACGATCCATGAGCAAGGCGGAGAAAGTAATCTCCGGAGAGTTTGTAACAGGACGGGATTAAAAAGTCATGGAGGCGTATTTATCAAAGGCCGGAGATTCTCTCCTACTATCCGTTGTCTACGAGGGTTAATATTTAATACGCTCGCCTCATAGAGCGAGGGATGAAAATGAAAGTGCATTGTAAAGCTTTATACCTTATCGATACATATGTATTCTATAGAAGTCATGTTTAGATTCATAAAGATTTATTTATATACAATGGCGAAGAGATATTAGAACGATACCGAAGATGATGAAGATAACTTCCCCAGGATACAGTTATATAGCAAAGCTATTATGGTGACAGCTTGATTATGATGGTGATAAATAGCCCCGTGAACCTTTTAGACATTGGAATAGAACCTACGTGATACAAGGCAAGCGGTTAACTATTGTAGTTACGAAGGTTTGAGAAGATATAAATGATAATATAGTAATGCTGCTCTTAATTTAATTATCTAAGTACAATCATATATAATTTTAAGTAACATACTTTGCTTTTTATTTTGTATTAATCTTTCAAATACAGTTTTATAAAAATGATGTACGATATTGTTTTGTCACCCAATTCCTATACAATTTTAACACCTTGTAGTTAATATGAGGAACCAGGAAGAAACTGTAAATGATCATTTTAAATTGAACATGTCTTCAATAGTTTTTACAAGTACTAACCACCTCACAAAATCAAATAACTTTAAAACACCTTACGTTTTAAAATAACAGTTCGTCTATTTTGATTTAGTTTCAAGAATTTTATATCATAACTTTACCAACTCTGAGGAGACCGCAGTCTCTGGGTAAGTAAAAATTTAAAGGTTTCTGTATTACCAGAGATCACCTTCACAAATAAGCTTGCACGATTGTATTAGCACGGGTCTCTTTAAACATGAAATCAAATCTTATATAGGAAGGAAATTGAAGGTAAGACTATTAATCAATGACCATTTCAAATATAAATTCTTAGTTCACCACCGTCAACACCTTTACCACTAAACGTCGTGTTAAATTGATGTTAAGTTTCAGCCCAATGTTATATTAAGTAACTTAAAAGAAACATACGCAATATCACAATTCCTTAACTAAATTATTCCTGCTTTCCTCTAATAATTGTTATAAACAATAACTTAATATTAACTGCACCAATTTCGAGATTTATTCATACACAATATTATTATCATTAATAAAAGCTATTCGTCATTATATAGTAGATACTAAAAAGATATATTAAGACATACTACATTATAAATAAACGTGTACATATACCTTTAGATATATTCTCGAGAAGGCTTTGATGTTTCAGTACAATAACGCGACGCGAATAGTTTGGAGTTTAATATACAATATTCTATATTAAGATAATGTTTGAAAAAGAATATTTTCAGAACATGATTCTTTTTCAGAAGTATCATAAGAAATACTCCTATTTTTTCTAGATAAATAATACTATTATTATGTTGATCTTTTGTATCTTCTAATATAAATTAACAAGTGTATTTTTTATCTCATATTATGTACATATAAATATATTATGTATGTAATTTTTCAATGTGTAATTGAAATTATTCGAATGTTTAGTTTTTTAGCATCGAATCAACAACACAAACAAAACGTTCATCTGATGGTATTAATACGCTTGTCCATAACCACGTGGCGCTAGTTAGGATGATATACATTACACCACATTGTGCTTGTCTTGAGATACTCGTATCTCGTTGTCTCGTTACCCCAGTTATTTCACTAGCTACAGTGCCCTTTAAACTGAAATACAGTAATGTTTGTAAACTGCTGTTTGTCGGCTGAAATAGGTGCTGCGGTGGTGCCTACTTAGACGGTCTCCGGCAACAGTGACCTACCACTAGCAATGTACACTGCGGCTGTGTATCTTTGTGTTTTAAAGTGGAATTTATTCAAAACACAAATAAAAATTGTATGCGGCTTCCAAGCGGCAAGTTCAGTGCTGCAACTAATTAGAGAGATGGTCCTAACGGTCAGCGAGCTTCCATCCAATTTTAAAGCTGACACTTCGCTCCACACCCCATCCTTTGTACTTTAAATAAAACATACCGTTTTAATTTGAAATTTCTAAACTTATCCCTATGTTATTCTGTGAACATTACTCAGACATTCTCTGTGAAAAAGTTGTAGTTTGAGTTTTTTTTAAATTATTGAATTACCTTCAAAGTGCTCTGGAGTATTTTTAATTTTAAATATACACATCATAAAGTTTTTACGAAGCGACACGTGATTAGGTTTATTATTGGTGTAAGAGATATATACCGTAGTGTATTTCAGTCATCAAACATTACTCTGTTCTTCTTTGAAGGGTTCTGTGGTATTAACTGAGGTAAAGAGATTTAGTATTTTATGCCTCGAGGCATCTGTTATAGCTAGCTATTTTTATGGAAGAGCGTATATCCAACCAAGATCGAACACGATGGAGGATTACTGTCGACGCCCTTTGCTCCATTTTGAGGCCACAGGATATTAATAAATGAATGAACGTATCTCCAACCAACATAAAGAACATCAAAAGTTTGATTAACATTAGAGTGATCTTGGTTATGGTATATAAATGACATGAAATCTTAAACCATGTTAATCTCTTTATTTCACAATATACACACACCATTTAGACTGAAACACAGTAATTTTTGTACACTGAAGTTACTGATTGGAAAATGAATGATTCTACAGTAAAAAAAAAAACAAGAAATTTAAGAGAAAATTGGTAAAATAATGAAATGACTACGCTATGAAGGTACACAGAAAGAGAGAGCGATTGATCGACACTTTTTAACTCGTTGAAGTTCGAAAGATGGAAAGACAGATAGAGAGTGATAAATTAAAACACAAAAATTATATTGTTAGATTAATCTATCTTAAAATTATTATGACCTAATAATTTAAATAATTATTATATTTAAATATAAAAATAAGTTTTTGATCTGTCTCTGCACGGGTACGGCATACGACGCTAGTAAAATGGACTGAGAAGTACTTTGTACTAACAAAGAGATGTACAAGGAGAGGCAAACTGAATAGAAATGCGTCTTATCTCATTTTCTTTAACCCTATAGATATATTTATAGTTATTTCTTTTTCATAAAATCCAATTCAAACCAATTGCTACGTCAAAAACATCTTACGATTACGAATTACTTTAACTGTGATATATAAAAACTCATATAAACAGACAGTATTTTATATACTAGTTGGTATTTTACATCATCATAAAATACTAGCTGTTCGCCACCGCTTTGCTGGACGTAATATAAAATAAGATTTGAAATATGTCTGAAATATTCCTTGAGAGCAACCGTAAAAATAATACGAAATGAAAATATTCATAAAAGTTAATTAGAAATATAATGATGAAGCATCTAAGAAATCCAAAAAATAAATAGCCTATAAACATTTAGAAATGATCCTGCGTCAAATCGTCATGTACCCTTATTCCGACACATTCAGTAGTATTCACGCGATTGTCGAACATACAAAACCCATTTTCATTATATACATATTTAAAGTATATAATATTTAAACGCCATACACAAACACCCGTATTAAAAGTATAAAATTACTATTTAATAATAAAATAAATATAATCAAAAGTCTTACGACAAAACTAGTTATTATTGTTTTATATTAACCTTTCAAATCTAGGCTCGGTGTTGAGTTACTGCTCCTCCGGGACTGACTGACGTGAGTTAGTTAACTATTTATTGTTACAACGTTTTTCGACTGCAAATGTTTATATTGCTGTGTATAAAGAATAATTTTTTTTTTTAGTATGATTAAAAATTTATATTAGTGTTAATAATACTTTAAATAATAATACAGAAATAACTTCAGAAGTTTAATTCAACGCTTACTCTTTGAAGTAGTTTGTAACGGAT
Organism: Ornithoptera alexandrae; assembly: GCA_029030555.1. Lineage (NCBI taxonomy): Eukaryota > Metazoa > Arthropoda > Insecta > Lepidoptera > Papilionidae > Ornithoptera > Ornithoptera alexandrae. The sequence continues at coordinate 3,991,428 of JARDVY010000037.1, read as the reverse complement.
ATAAATTTAGCTCGTACATTAAATACAGCTTAGTTAAATATTTTCTCATTATAATACATTCGTAATAGCTAGAAAACTAAATTTTATTTAATTTAAGTTATAGCAACACTTTTAATACGGATTCCTATAAAATTATTCATTGTAATTATGAGTTAAAATACATTAAAATTATTTACAATGTTTTCATCTAAGGTGTCATCTCTGTTGCCGGAGACTGACAAGGTAGATACCACCGCAGTGCCTATTTCTGCCGCAGAACAGTAGTATGCCAATATTACTGTGTTCCGGTTTGAAGTGTTGTAGCTGGTGAAATTATTGACGTAACGTCTATCAACTGATGAGACAAGTAAGATGTTCAACTGATGGTAAGTGATACGCCTGCCTGTAACAACAAAGCTCTTGATAGGATGGTATACACATTACTATATTGTACTCGTTGCATAATATTAGATGTTAAATCTCGTTACCTTAGTAATTTTATCAGCTTTACTACTGTTTTTCGGCAGATATGAGCTGCAGTGGTACTTGCCTAAACGGTCTCCGTCGACAGAGATCTACCAGTAAGTAGATCTATCGCAAGAATTGTTTTAATCAAATTTAGGGTGTCTTTTCTTAACCGTGCTGTCAGTGTGGACCAAATTTCCTGTCCATCCTTTCTGATATATCACTAACTCTAGTGCGTCTTGTACAGATCTCACCAACTACCTGTTGTCACAATGTAGTAGAAAAATTTGAATATGATATTCAGCGAGATGTAAAAGATTTCAATCGCCGTCAATTTGTTCAGCGGCAGTCGTCCGGGGATTTTAGAAGTTAACACGATATCAAAAATGTTTACGTAAGTCATTTTCAGGTCAACGCATCCTTGGAAAGTGGAGCTGCGAAAATTCGGTACCACAGTTAAATTTCACCGCTTCTGACCTACTTTAACGTAGCTTATTGTAAATATATTGCTTTGATATTGTAACTAAACATAACATTAAGTATTTTTATTATTACACTTGTTAATGCTTTAAAATAAATCAAAAATGTTTTATAAACTGATTATTGCATTTACTTCTAAACGCTATACTATACAACTCTGTTGATGGAGATCCTTTAGGTGAGAGCCATCATATCCTGCTCTGTAGTAGATGCTGCTCTGTAGTCTGTATTTGGGGTTATTAAGAATACGTCTGTCGTAGAAGGCGGTTAAACAGATTTTCGGCCTCGCGAGCTTTGAAGGACAGGGCCCTCAATGCTCATTAAATCAACCTGGAGTGGATGATGAGTGGTGTAGTATTTGTTGTAGCGAAGCAAGGGTGCTGAGCACGGTGTCACCACTCCCAGGGATCTGATTAGGCGTAGTGCAGGGGTGGAGCATTATATAGCAGCAAGGAGGGAGGTATTGTGAAAGATATTCCACATAACGTTATCGTTTCCCTAAAGGCAGGGTATCTATGAAAAGGTTTCCTCCGCTAAAAGAAAAAGACTAAAATAAAATGGGTACCTACTTTTTAAGAACAGGGAATATTTTTCTTGCATAATTGAATAAATTAATAAGTTGAAAATCTTTTCATTTCATCTCTAAGTGGGTTATTATGACTAATAAAGAAAAATTTATACTCCTACATAAACTCTAATTGAAAGAATCAAACATAAAATCTATATTATTTATAAACATTAAATATATATAAAGACTGTACTAAATAAATAGGAGGCAAAGATTTTATTATTGAATCTATTAAAAGAATAATAGGAAAACTTGTTGAAAATACAAGCAAAAATGTGATGCTGCAGCGGAGCGAGAAATCCTCAGCTAGAACTAATTACAGAGGCTGCAGGCGCTCGCTTACATATTATAAAAGACATTCCACGTTAACTCTGTCCTTTGTGAACCTTCTGTAATTGTAGTATTATATAGTAAATTAATCTTCACATAACTTCTTTGTCTTCTTAAATTTACTTCTTAAATATTATTTATAAGTATAACATTAATTTTAACTTAGAAATGTTAAGATTCTTTCACTAAATATCTTCAAGGAACAGTTGTGACTGTTTGCTTATTTCTAACAATTATACTTTGATTTTAGAAACTGGTTTTTTAAAGAATCTATAAAAAATTTTTTTTATTTATTTTTGTTTTATTTTCTATTTTCTTTACCAGTTTAACTAAGTTTTTGAATATATTGAAGCGTCTTTCAGAGGCATTTTTTGAAAATGTTTGCAAAAATGTATCAATGTATGTTATACATCCGGTCATCGAATTCATCCTGTGCTCTCAACAATCGGAAACAAACAGGACATCTTTTCATTTCTAGGAGTAACCGACAAAAAATATTTCAGTTACAGAAGTGATTTTATTTTAACAGTGTTAGTTATTTCGATTTAATAAGGTGAAAATATTAAGAAATGAGAATACTGAAGTATTTATTTTATTTATTTATCCTTTATTGTACATCAGTTACAAGATATGGAATGCATTATATATATACATAAATGTACAATGGGCGGTCTTATTGCTCAGAAAGCAATTTCTTCCAGACTTCCCATTGGAAAGGAAGACGTGGACTAAAAGCAAAGAAAAGATAGTGGTGCACTAAATAATTAAAAACTACAACACTTCATGAAAGATACAAGCAATAGCACAATTAGACAGAATTTATAATTTAAACTTTATGATAGTAATTACTTAAGTGTTTTTTGAAAGAGAATAGGGATTTGGCGATACGAATGTGGTTCGGTAAAGAGTTCCACAAGCGAACCGCCGTAACGGAAAGGAGTTTTGGAAAAATTAAGAGGAATGCACTGGGATGCTAAGGGAAAGGTTTCTTGAAGAGTGAAGAGTACGACAGTGACAATCGGAAATAAATTCGATTTGATTATTTAGGTAGGAAGGTGTTAGCGGATTGAACAATATCTTGTATGGAATAGAAAGAATGTGAGTATTCCTGCGAAGACGGATTGGCAGCCACTTGAGTTTTTTGCGAAATTCAGAGATGTGATTATATTTGCGTAGCCCAAATATGAAACGTATACACAAATTTTGAATACGCTCAAGCTTATCAAGCTGCGCTTCAGTTAAGTTAAGATAGCAAACATCGGTATAGTCGAGAATAGGTAGAAGAGAATTAGCAAGCGCAAAGTAGCGCGTAGTAGACATATTCCTAAGTGATGGATAGAGCATGTCCATAAAAACCTCTCCATAATACAATAAAAATAATATTGTAGATATTTTAAATAAAATAATAGTACATTAACTTCTTAATTGTAATATATGGATATAGTTTAAAGTAAAAGCAGTTAACTTCTAAACATTAACTTCTATATTAATATTAGTCTTGCATATAGATAGTCTTAAGATAAGAAAGAAACAATATTAAATTATTGTTTATTTTCGAACATATTATGTATGTATAGAAGCATCTTCAGAACGTAGATTTATTTAGCAATTTCTCCACTTACAAAGGGTTTTTTTTTTAAATTGAATACTTGATAACAGGGCAAATTCACTTAGCAACTGCAACTAATTGCCACTGCGAACGTTCAACAGACTGTCGTCCAATTTAAAAACTAACAAACAACTTGTATTGTCTTTCGTTTTATCATTTTATTTATATTTATAAGTACTTTCAACTAAAACAAAGTGAGTATTAAATTTTTATTTTAATTATAAAAATTAAATAGACTATTGATTAGATTGGTCGCCTAGCAGTCAAAGTTTTTAGTGTTGCAAGTTCGATTCCCAAAATCTATTTTCAATATGAGCCAAATTACAAGTGTACTGGTATTTAATTATTAACTTTGCAATATCCAACTTCTCAAGTGGTTTCATTATACGAGACCACTATAGGCTGTTCGTAAACAATGGGTTTACATTAGACTGAAATTCACAATAATACTATTTTAGGTTACAAACGGTAGGAAGACTGAGAAAACGTACTCGTTCAGAATACTTTGACTCGTATGTTCACAGCAATTTGATCTCCGAATCGAACCGGGGATCTTCGTGTTACAGACTTGGTACGAGTTATTATATTACCATACTGTAGTATATATATTTTATTAACCAAATAGAACTTTAGCTGATCGTAAGAGTCCCTTGCTCGAGATATATATTTAGGAGGATCTACTTAGGTACTACTTATTATCATTTCTTCCGCCAAGAAGTGCGTAAGCGTTAATGCCGTTCCGAACGAGAAATTAAATTATTTCTCAAGGTCACAAGACCAAAGAGGTTTCAAGAGAAAATCATTGTTTTCCGAGTATCACATGATTGTATATTATAATACGTCCAATAGGTATACTTCTTACCTCATCCGTTCGTAACATAAAAAAAAACAATATTATTTTAACAACTCATTAACAATGTACGAAAGTTATACTGTTAAACATATTAACATTTATAGTTTTAAAGTAAATAATTTTAATAACTTATGATCAATGCAAATTTATCAACGCTTATTAATTTCACAGTAAACACAGGTATCATTGAGGATTTTAATTAGAAATCAGTTTACATACATTCATATGAAATTTTACACCGACAAGAATTAACATATTCTAAATATATTAACTCTAAACATATGGCAATAATAATTTTAAATAAAATTCTGTATCTTTATACAATTTTTTTACTTAGTATAACATACTACAGGAATTTATTACGAACAGTAAAACCCAAAAAATCGGTATCGGTTTTTAATCGCTGGGAGGTACTGGATTCGAACACTGCAAGACCGTGCTTCGTGGAAGACGTTACAAGAGACCAATGTCCAGCTGTGGACGTCCATCGGTTGTAATCATAATGAAAAAAAAAAAACTTTAGAAAGACATTACAGCGATTCGCCTTTAAGGTACCATACCGGCATTTTAATTTTTATCACATGCCAATGGAGGAGAGGAGACGCGATTAGAGAAATCCATGAAAATTATTTAAACCCTTAATTTTCTTAGGAGTATTAGGCACATGGTTTCGCTATGAGGCCGATTGTAAATTAACTTCAAATGTAATTTGAATAGTTACAATCGAGTTTCTTAAAAGCAAAATTAGTAATGTACAAGTAACGAAAATAAATTCAAAATGTAATGAAGCTGAAAGCGTAGCGAGCGAATATATTTACGTGCTAATGAAAATCCGTACCTGAGGAAAGCCTGAATTATATATTTGCGCCGGGGCGGACCGACCCCCGGCGGACCCCTAACTCGCCGCGATGTGCACGAGCTCGGGAACAACACATGAATGTGTAATCATTACTTTTCGTTTCAATATTTCAGTAATCTTTGTTTAGGCGCCATTTATATCATAAACAATCACTGTATGTTTTTTTAACATTTCACTGGTCTTTAGTCTCTGTTGCTAGAGAACCTCTAAGTACAGTTGTTATTTATTTACAATCAAGTTACGAGTTTAAAAAAAAATCTTTTGATGTTTGGAGCATTAACATCTTAGAAATAATAAGGTACGTAATATGCAAATTGTTTTCACCTTGAGAGAGATTTGGTAGCTGAAAAATATTTCTTTAGGCTCTTGAAGAAACAATATGAAACTCACGGTTTTTAAATGACTACGATATTTATGTACTCGTATTTATCTGTATAAGAACGTACGTAAGATCTCACAAAGAACTGTTTCTTTGCGGAATCTAAATTTATGTTTTCGCGATTGTTAATTATTTAATTATTTATATAATTAAAAAGATGTAAAATATACATTTCCTCTATATATTTTACCTATTGTAACCCTCTCCCTTTTTTAATAAATTGAATTGTAAATAAACCCTTAAACAATATTTAGGATCGCATATAATTATATTTTAGGTGACCAGGGTGATGTATTCTTTTTAGTATTATTAATATGTATTAATCATTTCAGTCAAAAAGTCAGTTCTTTTTGGTTTATATAGGGTGGCGCAAAAATAACCTTATAAAAAGTACCTTATTACCTGTTTTATAAGGTACTTTTTATAAGGTTATTTTTGCGCCACCCTATATAAGAAGGATGAATATTCGTCTAGATAGTCCGATGCCGTTTGTGTAGTTTATTTTTTTATTTATAATCCCATTACACTTGTAAAGGGCTCCACGTCTGGTTACGGGTTTAAATATTTATTAATTCTTAAGATCCCGACAAGTATTCAAGTTCGCATCCTCGTATTTTTAAAAAAATTAGGGGATGGCATACAGCTCCAGTAAACAGACTCCACCGTATGTGGTGAGCGCTAACCAAATACTGCGCCCCCCCGAAACAGGGAGAGTTTAATTGGCCTCAAACCGCAGTCCGCAGCAAGATTTACTGGCGAACCAGTAGAAGAGCAGTCGGCTCACTGTTAGTGTGTAAGCACAAACTGATCAAATTGCGTATGGCAATGTGAGTAGGCATCGCACAAGATACAACCGTAACCAGATATACAGTGTATGGTAAGCGCATATTCCAGGACACATAATAGATATAAAGGGTACCGACTCAAAGATAAGTTTTTGTATGAGCCACCACCAGCTAGGTGCACTAGCACACGCATTATAAAGTGTTGGAATTGACATCACCACCAACTACATAGCCAGCGCGGATCGCAATCCGCGAGCGCATTCGAGACCTCATAACTCACATCATAGGATGGCAAAGCGATTACATCGCAGCCTTGAGAGATCGTACTCCCACCAGCAATCACCATATATGAAGTAAATGTATAACTCCGCCAACCAGTGTAGTAGATATAGCCAATAAATATCAATTTTATTGTGAGCCATCAGGCATAGGGTCTTTGTCGTGGAGTAAAATGTTGTTTTGATCAAGTTTGTCTCACCCACCGACAACTCGCCATGTAAACATGGAGAGCTATCGAGGCCTTCATTTACAAAATTTATAAAATAGGGAGGGCAAACAGTCTGCAGCCCCGTCATCATGGGAACCGACTTGGAAAAATCTAATAAGATAGTGTCAAACTATAACGCGAGGCGCAACCTTCAAAGGCGATATTTATGCCAGTGATCGTCGAAGTTGTCATCACTGAACTGCGACAGACATGCAATCGACTATCATCGGCCTACATCATCGTAAAAAGGCTCAAGACATCACAGCAGACGTCGGTATCTTGCAAAAATCCTCAACTAATCGAATCCGTAAGAGCATTACTTCAGTAACGGTGCAAACGTTACTACGACAAGACGAAATATCAATTAAGCATGGAGCCAGTAGTTCGCGTCCGCTTCCGTTACGAGTAGACTTTGGAATAAAAAAATGTTATTGAACATGACGTGTTATGTGGCAAGCCATTAAGATGCCGAGCATCCATGTATCATAGAGCGGAAGTCCTAAGACATGGTTCCGAGTATTTCGATATCACTGAAGTGCTATCTAACACTCTTCCCGAATCGGAGTATAATCCAAGTAGTTACTTAAATAACCACCAACTACACCCGGCTAGTATCTCTCCTTCTCCACCATTGATGTTATATATTAAATTTGCCATGAACCATTTTACACGGTTCCGATCCCGTATACTTTATAAATCTCATTAATAAAGACTTTCACATCTACTTTATCATATTCTGTCATGATATAATATTATTTGCATTTTTATATTTTTCCGGGATTCGAACCGATATATCCTTTACAACTCATCACCTAGACTTTCACACTTTTATACTTTCATAATTTTTCACGATACAATCGCATTTGTATTTTTTTTTAGGATTTCAATCGGTATCCTATAAAGTACATCATCCCTATACATATTTTCAGTATGTATTGGAAGGTCAATAATAACCCCGATCAATATTTCAATCAATTTGCACGAAGCAAATTTTTACATTCGACACGTACGCAGTACATGTCCGGACGGCCGTCTTTCGGCCACCCCATACGTATGTAGAAGCGCGAGTATGCGTCTGCCGCCCATGCAGCCAGTCGATACACGAACAATTTTTTATTACGTCCTTAGGGCGTTTCGCGAACACCCAACTATTGGCCTTTAAGTTTTTCACTCATTGTAATGAATCTTTTTCAAATTAACTATTTTATATATTTTGGTATTTTAGTCATATAATAAAGTTTGTTTAAAATATTTTTGTATAGTTTTATATTTTAGAGACATTCATTTCACTCTTTTAACTTTCGCTAAATTATATTTTAAATTTCATTAGTTTGAATAATTTTTATTCGAGCTTTTTAAACGCCTTTATTATTTAATATTTTTTATAGAATCATTAATTTATTTTTATAAATTAATGTATTTTGTTACACTATCAATTATTGAATTTTGTTTCAAAGTAACCTAGGTTTCCTATTATATAAACTAGCCGAGCTTGGCCGACGTTCTCACGTGTATTTCTTTTCCACAACGTCAAAGCCAAAGGTCAGAATCAGATATAATTTCAATGAATTTTCTTTAGTATTCACGTTAGTTTCTCCTATTCAATGCAGACAGTTACGTCAGTCTCACTTTTCTGATATTAGAATGATATTAAAGATAATTTTGTCGGATTTTTTAATTTCTTTTCGATATTAATATATAGTAACTACACACAGCAAAAATGGTTATGTACGCTTCCCGAAATGGGAAGATCTCAATGAATAAGGTCAGAATGAGGTAAGCTTTAAATTGTGAATGTCCGCCCGGTGACCGTCCGCACCAGTAATGTAATTAGCTGCAGCACCGGTAGGAATTATACGTTAGGCAGCCACGAAAATTGCTCGTTATGTTATCCAACTTGAACGTAGAGTTTTATTACACGCGATACCAATTCACTAAGAATTATCACACAAATCTTTACTTAAAAGCAATGATATACTCTTTCATTCTACATAAAAAAGTACCTTCTATTGATCATCTTACTGGTGATAGGTCTATTGCCCGAGATCGTCTAGATAGATATCATCGCTATTTCTGTCGCCAAAAAATAGTGTTTGCACAGTATTATGTTCCGATTTGATGGGCGTTGTAGCTAGTGAAATTTTGTCTCAAAGCGACGAGTATAGTGTGGTATAGTGTATACCTTTCTAACTAGCGCCACGTTATTATGGGCATCAGAGAAACATTTCGTCTCGTTTTGTCGCTTTGCTGAATAAAAAAATTAAATACAAATGCAATAAAACAATGCATTATTTAACTCTAAGAGACAGGTTTGACTATCACTGAACTTAAACTGTTGATGAAGATAACTCATATAATTGATAATTAACAGTTAATGAAATGCGTTGCCAATCAATCTGTGCTTGACCATCATAGTGTATAATGGCTTCGACTGTACGAGGAGATCCCGAGTCGTAGCAATGGAAAAGCAAAGCGAAGACGATTACCCTAATCTGTTAATATTAAATCAAAATCTTAATAACATGCTATAGAGATGTAAAAATCAAATCAATCATCAGCCGATAGACGTCCACTGCTGGACATATGCCCCCCTAAAGATCTTTACATCGATCGATCTTGCGCTGGCCGCATTCAGCGGCTTCTCGCGACCTTCGCCACAGTCAGCAGAGCACTTGGTACTGCCGGGCACTAGGAGCCGTCGTTTATACGGGCTCGCATGGGCGGATTTGGGCCAATTCCCACCACACTGGATCAATGCGGGTTGGCGGGAGCACCTCGTTTGTTGAATAGCAGGGTGCACCACGAACAGGCGAGGTTGGTTTAAACTTTTTTCATGTTATTAAGCGATGAGACAAGCGGCACGTTCACCTGATGGTAAGTGATACGCTTGCCCATATCGTGGCGCTAGTTAAGATGATATTTACAACAACATTGCGTTCGTCCCCATGAGACAAGATGTTAAGCCTCGTTACTTTAGTAATTACACTAGTTGCAGTACCGTTCAAACCAGAACAAAGTAATGTTTGCATACTACTGTTCTGCGGCAGAAATAGGAGCTGCGATGGTACCAAAGTAGGCGGTCTCCGGCAACGGACACCTACCATCAGTGAAGACCTCTTAAGGTGTTGTGCGGAACCCGTTACACCCCTGTCGATGTAAAAAATATAACTTTATTACAGTAAAAAAAAAACTTTTACAATATTTTTTTTACTTATTCGACATAAATTTATTTTACAAATACGAACAAAATATAAAATCGTATTCATTAAGTTATTGCGGTAAGAGAAAAACATTGCAATTGGCTGGCTTACTTTGCGAAGGCTTTGCTAGAAAACAATTTTCTTTGTTCCCCCGAGGATACGAAGTAATGTTGGTTTCTCTCGATTTGAATTTTCGATGTAACTTATTATAACAACCTTACGCTTTCGTGGCGTAACATCGTTATTTGTGTCGACACATCTGACGTTTCATATTCACATCAAATAATTACGTTTAAACATTAAAATAACTTACGTTAAGACTTAACAAGAACACATGATTAATTACTGCGTCTTTCTTCGAATAATTTTATCTCATCAACAAATAAGACGAGCGAGGCGTCGATCTGATGATAACTGATACTTCTCCATAACAAAGTGGCGTTAGTTAAGATGATATTATTAGCGATGATTATTACTCGTCACCAATATTATGTTCAGTGGTACTGTATCAATCGTTGTATAAATAGAACATTTCCCATATTCCAGCAAGTGTAGGAGATTCAAGCAGTCCATCCGCATCCGCACTCTCGTCCGAAACATAACGTACTAAACGCTGACGCACACACCGGTTGCTTTTATACTATTTTAAATTATTGATTATTTACCACTATCCACATCAGTTGATGAAAGTCACATCATCAAAACTGACCTTTGGAGAAAGTGAAATTATTTTATTAATAACACAGAGGTAAGAACATTGAAATTTCTGACAATACCAACTGTCAATTTTGTTCTAAAAGGAAACTCGATATTGTTTTATATAAATTATTTTTGGTCCAATTTGCTTTACTATATACACTGCATCACATTGTGCTCGTCGCTTTGACAAATAAGATGGCTCGTTACTCCAGTAATTGCAGTAGCTACAACCCCATTCAAACTGGGACATAATAATATTTGCATAAAACTGTTTGATAGCAGAAATAGCCGCTACGGTGATACCTACTAAGACGGTTTCCGACAACAGAGACCTGCCACCAGTTTTCAACCATAATTTTTAGAACTCCTGTTATTAAAAATAATAATAAAACAAGGAAAGGCTTTCTTAATGTTCCCACTACTGAGACGCATACCCATCTATTACAATGAGAGAGTGAAAGCGATTAATCCACTATACTGGCTAAGTGCTGTTCGGTGATCCAGTTTGAACTCTCGAAGCATAAGCATTCATTTCTCAATATCAGGGAAAGAGCTATGTAAATATACCATAATAACTATTTGAATTTTTATTGTCTTCTTTTCATTATTATCATCGACAGCGCCGGCCACTCTTTTTTATTTAATGTAAACTAATAGATTAGTTCTCATGTGGAAAACGCTATTAATACCACCACTCTATCTTTGGTATATAAAGCCTCTAAAAAGAGAACAATTCCAAGGCAAAAGCGGAAGGTTTTTTTTATTTCCAGCCGCAGCAAAACACAGATTACTTCAATTTGGGTAGATCTATATTCAACAGGGAAAATCAATATCATCCAAAAATGTACAGATAAAGAAAACAAGTGATATTAAAATTTCTATTGTAACGACTTTAGAATACAATCATACTTTTAGCTTAGGTTTCCCTGTGATCTATTCCAAACTGAGTATAATGGAAAATGAGCAGTTGTCAAATAACAGATGACACTTAGATTTTCCAACAATTTATTAAACTCTTAGATATTTAATTCTCTCTTACTTTCAAAGGAACCTGACAAAGAAATAGCATCCGAAGCATTTTCTTTGTCAACTTTTATTAGCGTCTTGTCGGGTATTAGTCAAGGAAAAAGATATAAAAAAAAGCTATAAAAGCATCTATTGTTTTTATGCGACGAGAATCGAACAGTTGGATGATGAATTTCTAATGAATAATTATTATTATCACCAGTTTTTTAAAACATAAAGGTCATTAAGAGGTTTGCTTATATGGTACACAACCTAACTTTCCAATTTTTATATGTCAAGATGTTATCGAGAGCTTTCAATACTTTTATTATTTTTACAATGGATTCCATTTCAATTTTACATGATGTTAAGTGATTGAGCCGTGAACACTTAGATTTTGTCAAATTTGCTTCCATAGAATAACTTAGATGTTATATCTTTATAGCCGGAATCCAACATTGTTATCAAGGCGGCAGATTTATAATTCGAGGATAGTCACTAAGCAGACGAATAAAAAAATGCGACTTGCATCGAACCAAGGACAGCTGTGTTATGAAGCCAGAGGTTTTACCAATAAGGCAATTTTTAAATTCGTAACCAATCCTTCTTAAAAAAATACATAATTTTTTTTTTAAAAAGTTACTTATTTCTTTAATGTGCATCATAAATGTAAGTTTTGTAGGTTCCTTACAGAAGAGGAAAATAAAATATGAACTTATAGTTAGAAATGGAAATATATCTTAAATCTTTACCGCAAATTTTAAATAGACTATTACTAGATTGTTATATTCTCATACTAGATTGTTCCATGTAACTTTTAAAAAACTTAAAAACGGTTGAACTTATTCCATAGGACGATGATGTTCATATCATACTCGAGCATAAAACATATCGCTCATTTTACTTATGAAGACTTATTGACGTCATTTTAATAATAATAGAATTTTTTTCGAACTACTTCCACCAAATAGAATGATTTCTATTTGAATATATATTATCTAAATTAACATATTCATTTAAAACTTGTAAAGGTAGAGTGAAAATGTGATAAGTAGCACCAAGATTCAAGCTCAATGCACTGTTGGTCGGTGCCCCTGCGCTTACAATCTCTGTGTTTGCGCTCACTTTACTTTCATATTTTTATCACAAAAGCTTGTAGTAGAACGTTTTGGCGTTGATAAGGTTATAGACTATCAAGAGAAGAATGTTTTTTTTTGCTATAAATTTATCGGCTCGGTTAATAACACTTCTTAAATTCTAAAGAAATGGAGGCGTCATATCGGCAAAATTTTATCAATGGAGTATCGCCTGAGAACTACATTTACGGTATATTTTAAGCAAGAATCTGAAATTGTTTATGTTAGTCGTATATTAGGAGTAAGAATATTTGAAATATTAGACTAAAATAATGTTCTAATTGAACTGTCCATCAAAATTATAGATAGTTCAAGTAAAAACGTAATTTGATTTGGGGCTTGTCGGCCTGTAAATAAATAGCATTAAACAATATGATTCTTTTGGGAAAAGGTTCTATACCCTTATTATTTATTCTTAAAAAATAATCATTTGGAAACTGTCAAAGGTTGCTTTCATCAAATTTCTTCTTGTAAAGGAAACTATTCACAAGAGTAGATACAAATCTTAATATCGTTATATTACAATTATTTATTGAAAATGGCGGAAGCCAAAAAAAGTAAAGTATCAATGCACGTTCTCAAAAGTCAATCCACGGTTCGGTCCAATGTTGATTTTGGACGGAAATCAATGAGTAGACTTAGAATGAGGAAGGCATCATTTGGTTTCACCGGAGTACCTGGAATTAAACCCATAGACAGGACATCGCAGGTACAATTTTTTTTTTGTATACAGAAGAACAAATAGGAAAATGAGTAATTGAAATAATCTTTATACTTTTAAGTTATTAAAGTTGTAATATTTTTTTTTAAAAAAAAGGCAGATAAGCATCCGGAGCATCTGATGACAAGCAGTTAAAAACTAGAAAAATCTAAGCTTCGGCTGCTTATTTCATTTAGTAACAGAGTTAATCAATTAAAGCCCTGAATGAGGTTGTTTAGTATTGATAAGTATTTTTTAGGGTTATTAGATAAAGAAATTTCTTTAAAATTACTCTTAGTAGCTCACACATACACAATGCATATTTCTTTATTTGTTCAAAGGAAAACAAATAAAACAAGTTTTCACATATAGTCAAAAATAATAAATAAATATAGTATCATATACTTACACAAGAATTAAAAAAAAACGTATAATTTTCTCCGGTGTGTTATTAGATTGCATTTGAGTTCAGACGGCCGCCATTGGTATACTTAAATACGTATCAGTTAGAACCGAGGACCAAATTCCACATTGAGAAGGTGACCCTGGCAATGGAAGCTATACTGGATGAAGCTTTTACTGATCATAAGTACAATGAACAGGTTTTATGTATAGCAAATTAACTTTTCATTTCCTATAATTATTTTATCATTCGCCGCCCGACACCACTCGAGTTCAGACGCTTGTTCGATACTTCTTTATCTCAGTGCTTCACAAACTTTTTCCCCTGTTGCTAAAATACCAACCTTCATTTGTGCCAAGTGACAGCAGCACCATACCGACGGACCTATATTTACCGCATGCTGTCGCCAATACGATTTTTAGTGCGAGGGTATTACCGAAGCTGGCTTTAGAAAATTAGGAGACGGAAAGAACACTCGCTTATCTAGTCGCTTCGTTGAATGAGAAAAAAACTACTTTTCCTTGCTAAATATATTTCTACTAATCCTTACTGTTAAGTTTATATTAAAAAAAATATTCGATGTTTACATTACTTGAACTCTGCTTTGTTTTTTTTTAAATTTAATAATTTTAAACTGTGTCAACAAAATTATTAATGGTTGCTCATAACTCCAAATACAAGGTATCTTGGTGGCAGAATTATATTTTAATAAGTATGTTTAAGAACAGAATACTATTCATCATCATCATCATCAGCCGATAGACTTTCACTGTTGAACAAAGGCCTCTCCCAAAGATCTCGACATCGATCGGTTTTGCGCTGTCCGCATCTAGTGGCTTCCCTCGGTCTTTACCAGGTCCTTGAACCGCATAGAGGCTTGCTAATACTGCGTCTTACGGTACGCGGTCGCTATTCGATGACCTTTCGACACCATCGGCCGTCAGTCACTGCCTCTGTAGATTAGCCATCTGTTGGTCTATGCCGGTAATCTCAGTTCTCCTGCGGATCTTCTCATTTCTCAGTAGTATTCTTTTTCATTTTCTATTCAGGAGTCTCCGGCTCTGGCGTTGCGTTTATCCAGGGAGATAATGCACAAAATCAAGGATTTCGAATTCAATCGATACAGAATTATATCGATAGTTACTATAGCTCAAAGAAGATCACAGTGCTACAGCAACGCTATCGGCTTCCTGTGGGACCACGATCGTGACGCTTACGTTGACCTCATGAGGGAGACCAACACTGCGTTCATACAAGCTACATGTTTCGGCGTTTATTTTGATTAATTATCATTTAAATGTTATTACTTTCATAATTATTATTCATGTGTTATCTTTGTTATCAATTAACGTTTGGTGCTTAAAGTTACTAAAAATATTTCATTGGATTTTTTTTTGCTATTTCATGTGTGGTACGCTCATCGTTATATCTTAGCGATTTTCTAGAATATGAATAATGAAACCAGCAATAGAGACTTTAGTTAGTATATTAATTTTTTAATGAGTGAGAGGTGAGCGAGACTCCCACCTGGTCAAGGTGAGCGATACGCCTGTTTACGCATGTACGCATTGCGTTTGTCCCATAAACGTAAAATATCGAGTCTCATTACCCCAATAATATGTAGCTACAACGACCTTTAAGCCGGAACACTATAATATTTCCATATTACAGTTTGGCGGGACACGGTCTCCGGCATTAGGAAGCTATATCCAGTCGGTTTTAAATATGGTCTTATGTTTCATGCAAATGTTTTAATTTGTTAACTCTATGCTTTATCCGGGGTGAAAGGGTTCCCGCACAACAACTCACGAGAACCAAGCCAATTTCACCTGCTCATGATGCATCCTGCTAATCAATAAACGAAACTCTAGCTCCTACTAACCCGCATTGGGATAGCGTGGTGGGGAATGACCCGGATCTCCCCTGTGAATTCCTACCCTCTGTGGGAATCTCTGGGGGAGACCGATGTCTAGCAGTGGCCGTTTATCGGCTGATGATGACACTTTATCCGGCTACAGAAATATGACCATTTGAGAGTACAACTGTAATTAAATTCCATTCGGCGGCGTTACGTACGTACCGATCACGAGTGTTATGCATGAAAACCAATATCGAACCTTGCTTCTATTACAGGACCTCGGGCTTCGCTGTAATCTCGCTCGATACGTTTGCGTAGCGAACATTCCGCTGAAACAATAACTGGTAGACGGCGAGCAGACTGAATAATAAAAACATTGCATGAAATTTTATTGGAATCGATGAACAAAATATTTCAATTACTTTTGTGAATACTTAAGAAAATCACTGTCGCTGTTGCGATATGAGAGTATTTTTTTGGTTCATAGTTTCTTCTCGAACCTGCCTGGTTACTTTCATAATATGAAATCTTAGGTCCTCGTCTTAAGAGCTTTGTCGTTTTCCGACCATGTTGTTGTATACCGTAATTTTTTTTAATATATATCTCTCTACATCGGAAGTGTGGATGCGAGTAGCTGAAGGTCGCATTTGGTGGAAGACATTGGGAAAGGGCTATAATCAGCAGTGGATAAACAAAGGCTGATAATGATATGAATGATGAAGACAATGATCTATCTACATATCATCTAATTATACAACTGGGTATGTACCACCGCAGCTCCTTTTGCTGTCGGCAAACAGTAGTGTAATCTTACCAACGTGTTCAAGTTTGAAGCGTAACAAGTAAAAGCACTGAGCTAACTGGATATAATTTTTTTTTTTTACTAATAAAATGTGATGTAGTGTATACCATTCTAATTAGCACCACGTTGTTATGTGCAGGTGTATCACTTACCGTCATGTTAACGTTTCGCTCCTCATTTCGCTTCGTGAAATATTTTTTTTTTTTATGTAATTAAGCTACCGGACGAGCGGACGTTCACCTGATGGTAAGTGATACGCTCGCTCGTAAAGTTGCGCAAGTTAAAATGTTATGCACTGCACTAAATTGCGCTCTTCGTCTGAGACATAGATGTTGTCGCGCTACGTCAGTAATTACATTATCTACAGCGCCCTTCAAACCGGAACACAATAATGTTTGTACACTACTGTTCTGTACTCCGGCAACAGAGATCTACCACCAGGTTAGTAGATTATATGTAAAAATATTGTTTGTCGACTGTGAAACAGTCAAACTACCGTTTTTATGTAGTCGGTTAAAGAAAAGCGAAATGTTTAAGAGATAATGTAGTTTAAAATGTCCTCTAGATAAACCTAAAAAGGAGGTATCTGATTTACGAGTTATATTTTTAGAATGATGACCCATTTCCAGCTACAGGGTGCAGCTCCCGGGCCAAGCAGGCGCTCTATTGACCCACATGTGCGCAACGCAAGCTCTGACGTCAGAGCGCGATGACGTCATCGCGCCGCTAGTCACGAAAAGAGCATTTTCTCGCCGACCTTTGTTATTGTTTATCATGAACCCTCTGTAATAGCATGTAATCGAAGCCTTATAAACATAATCGTTATATGTATCGATACTTATTGTTCTCGACATGTATGAAACTTATCAGAACATTGCTGAAGATGACTAGCATTTTTATTGATTGAAATAAGATATGAAAATATAAAAAAAATTACAGTATAAAGGTCAAATATACAGTTTTAGTAAATATTTTACGGATTTGTTCCTCGTAACTTTTTTTTAGATTTATTCTGTATTAATATAATTTAATCGTGTTA
This sequence comes from Ornithoptera alexandrae, assembly GCA_029030555.1. NCBI lineage: Eukaryota > Metazoa > Arthropoda > Insecta > Lepidoptera > Papilionidae > Ornithoptera > Ornithoptera alexandrae. The sequence goes on along the minus strand of JARDVY010000037.1, from coordinate 3,973,792 downwards.
ATGAAATATATGAAAAAATGTGATAATAAAGATTGTAGGAAGAAGTTACTATAGATTTTTTTCATTGTTCTTTAAAATATGTTCTCAAAACAACATTAATATTATCAAATAATATTTATACGTAAGTTGTTTATTAAAATTAAATTTTATATACGATTAATAACCAAACAAAGTATTATACCTACCTATTAAGGACCTGTCTCGGATGCCATGTGTTACAAAGTTCCGGTACTGAATTCGTGCAAACTTTTTTTTATGGAAGGCGCGTGGTAGATTTTCACACAATACTCAGCTTCTAGGAAAAAGGGTTATTCAGGATTTGTAGTCACTGAAACACTTTCGGTAATCATTTTCGGCCTTGTTGCGAGGGTCTTTCGATCTTCTACGGAACGGACCGGTTCCCGGTATTCGCAGATCTCGAGACTTTTATCTTAACCTGTACACACGTCATTTACTAAACAATTTATATATACACAAAAAAAACTATTTTGAAGATTTTCTTTTTATAGTCATATTAAAAAAAAATCATACAAACAATCAAATGAGGTAGAGAATTTATATAATGATATTAGAATATTTCAATACTATCAATAAAGCTACAACTGTAGATAACAGTTGCGATATAAAATTTGATTTTTCGTAATACCAATGTAATCTTGAAACGATGAAGCAATTTATATTTCCTTTTCAAGCTAAATTAAAGTTAAATATAAAACGGAGACTTCAAGTGTTCTTGTGAAAGTAACGCTTAATGACGATCAGAAGCATCCACCGATGCAGCCTGCATTCAAACACTTCATTACTAAAATGTTTAAGTTAAATCGCTTTAAATGTTCTTCTCAACACTATAATTACTCGACGATTTTTTAATTACTTTTATATTTATTATTTATATTAACGAATATCTAAGCATTGCTTCTGTAAAATAGTAACAATACGAATACAGATACTTTAGTAAGCTTCGTCGTGCTTCTCATATGGTATTAATTTTTAATACCCTTTGAGATCACTTTACTTTAATTATTACGGTAAAAGATCGAATATTAAATAAAGTCTTAACCAATTATAGTATAGCCGTCAGTAAATTTATCATAAATTCAATATCCAGACAACCCAATGTGGTGCAGTGGTAAGCTTACCATCGAATGAACCTTCTTCTCAAATTCCTCATCACGTTAAATAAAGAAAACGTTATTCTTAACTAAAATTTTATATATTTAAATATACTCTTCTTATTGAGCAATATTAGGGAGACAGTCTATAATGTACTACCCTTACTTACCCTTAAGTTTTCCTGCAAACTATCATATTCAGAAGTAAACATTGAACGGCTGAAATAATAAAATCAAAACATTGTCTGTGTTCTTTATTACTGAAATTCATCCATAAAGTTTATACGCTATCGGTCATATCTTTATACTTTCAGCGCTCCGTTTGTTGAAAGTTGAACTTTCAGCTATGATCTACAAGAGAGTCGGATCTATCAGATATGTATGATCTATAAAGCAACGGTGCATATGAGCGTTTGTATTTTCATGCTTTATTCACACTAACAAAGTTCAACGTACTTTTAACGTTTGAACGTTTTACTGAACTCTGTTTAATAGACACTCAATATATTCGTAATTGTACTTTAGTAGAGTACAATTTTGTGATAGGGTACGATAGTAAAGTTAATAATAATAATAAAGAGATATTATTATGTATTGCTAAATCTATAAATTCTAATATACGGACACCTACTAAATATTTAATACATTTTAATTTCCTTTGTATTATGAAAAACGAAATGTAATCAAGACGATTAACGAAACTCAAAATCTTGTGTCTCAAGGTGACGAGCGCATTCTGGTGCTGTGGATAATATCCTAACTAGCCTCACATTGTTATAGGTAGGCGTATCACTTACTGTCAAGTGATCGTCCCGCTCATCTTGTCGCTCCGTAGTATAAAAAAAAAGATTAAATTTTTTTACAATATAATGTATCATTAACAAATAAACTTGTAGTAATTTTTTATGAATATTCAAGTAGGGTTTGGTGAAAGAAAGCCAATAAGCATACTTAACAAAGTACTTAGCCTGATCCAGTTCTTAAATAATTTTCAGGTCACAGCTGAAATTATTACATTTGTATGTTTTATATCTCAATGAAAACAGTTCTTGATTTGTTGCCTGATGCCATCCGTTTACGAATCTCTTTAAAAAAATGGTATTCTTTTTCATACATGGGTTAAACTTCATCATCAAAGATCTCCACACCGATTGGTCATGTGTTGCCCGCATCAAGTGGCTTCTCGCGACCTTACAGTCAGAATTGCCTCCGGTACCGTCGGACACCAGGGGCTATCACTTGTAGGAGTTCAAATGAGAGGATTTAAGCAGTTTCCCACCACTGTAGCTTAATGCGAATTGATTGGCGTCAGAGCCCCTTTTGTTGATTAGCAAGGTGCACTAAGAGCAGGTGAGGTTAGCTTGGATCCCTTGAGTCGATGTGCGAGACCCCTTACATCCCCCATTTATAAGCTACTTGATATAATAGTCATGATAAATAATCAATAGTGATATATACCTAACGGTTATCTTTCATTGTTTTATATGCAGTTTAAAGAAGATTGATAAATTTAACATAAGCACACTAAGCTCCTTACTTCGTGACGTCAGCGCTGTCAGTATTCATGTTGTGTAACTAATTATGTAAAGTATTCCTCTACGGTACGTAACAAAATGAATAACACGATAATACTGCGAGCTCAATGCACTTGACGGTCGCCGAACTACAAGCGAACTTTACCTTGCATAACCGCACGAGCTCCGTACCAACCGCGCTTTGTGGGGGGACTGCCCTTTTTGTTATAAAAATATTACCTTTATATTACGAGAGCTTTAGCTTTGGGGAAAAAGTAAAATTAAAAGGAGAAACTTTATAAAAAAAAAAAAAACTCCGGCATATTACATTTGAAACGTACGCAGAGCATCATTTATATTTTTGTTGAGTCTATTTATTTTAACAGAGTTTATACACATTCTCCTTTTCATAGTGATTTCTAAGTCATACGATATCCTTCTCCTCTTGCTGTTAAATCAAATCCTTTTTTATGCTATAAAGCGCCGTTTATTACTTGATAACAAACAATATCAGTTTCACCAAGTTTGGAAATTTCTGGAAACTATAATAGTATGAATCATTCTTTTTTTTATTAAAGATTCTTTTTATTTTAATTGCTATGATGCTTGAAATCATTTTTATAGTGTCTTTGCTCTTGTCACTTTATCTTAGATCTTTTTCCCCTTACCCGAATAATTTCACTATCTATAGCGCTCTTCAATCTGTAATCCAGTTACGCTTGCAACCTAGACGATATACTGACAGTAGAACCCTTTATATAAATTAGAAGAGCTAATTTTTTTTTTTTGGAAATTAATACACAATATTAACCTTACTAGTGGTAGATTTCTGTTGCCAAAGACTAGGTCTAGGTAGGTACCGCCGCAGTTCTTATTTTTGTAGCGAAATAGGAGTATGCAAACATTACTTAGTTTCGCTTTAAGGGGCGTTGTAGCTAATGAAATTACTGTAGTAATGAGACTTAATATCTTATGTCTCATGTGTTGCTATGTATATGCTATATATAATTAGAATGATAATCTTAACTAGCGTCGCATTGTTATAGGCGTGCATATCACTTACCATTAAATAAACATCTTGCTCATCTCCTCGTTTCGTCGTATATAAAAAACAAGTTTCAATATAATTAAAAAAATAATGCAAAGAACAAGAAATTCATATCAAGGATACAGAGAGAACCCAACAAAAAGTAAAGATAATTCATCGTTATCAGATATTTAATAAAACATTTTCATATCAACGTCAATTGATTTCATTAAAGTAAATTTTAAACGTGAATTGTATATTCACAAGCAATGCATATCTCGGTGTCAGTCATCGTCGGCATTGTCAACCCCACGACCGTTCCAACTTGTGCCACCCAGTTAAGGGTTGAACAGTCGCTTAACAGTCCCTTCACAAGTATCGTAAAGTAGGAACACGTCTGAATGCAAAATGTCAATGTCCCATTGTTTTATGTTACGAGTTGAACTCGTCAGACTGAGACTCCGCTATATATTTATCATTATATATTATTATTTATATATATCTTTTTATTTCCTGCATTTCGGTTTATTTCATCAATAAACTGAATTAGTGGGTGATATAACATACGGTAAAGTACAGTACTGATAATTGCGAAAAAGGAAAAATGTAGACATTTGTCATTGAAGAAAAAAATTCTAATGTAAACATTTGGAATTTTGGATTAAATTTTTTTGCACAAGTCCTTGAACTAACAGATTCGATATCTTTAGGTTTACAAATACTCTCAATCTTTGTATCTTAACCGGTCTACAGAAATGTTATCACAGCGTTATTTATAATGACATAAATTTTTGAGGGTAGTGATAAAATATCTATTTCATAATGAATCTGCTGTGGTACTATTCCTGCAGCTAGTATAACTACAGGGACAATAATAGAGCTTTTGATTAGATACCTAATTATTTAAGGTACGTTGTGTGTATTTAGTATTTCTATGTTTACCAATAAAGCTGTTAATAAATGTTTTTTTTTCTACAACAGGAATATCAGGTCTATTGTCGTCATTCTATGACTATTTTTCTGTCAAAATGAATTTTAAAATAATCAATATCAATAATAATATCGATTTTAAAGAGAAGTATTGCTTACAAATATTATAAATTACTGGCAAGTATATACTTGCTAGTAAAACTGTTCAATTAATCAAAATTTATTTAAGACTTTAAATTATTTTTTTTGTGTGGAATACTAATTTTTATATAAATATAATTTATTATTGATCCCATTATAATTACCTATTTTATTGCTAGTAGATAGCTATTTGATCACATCAACTGGTAATCGAAAGTTTCATCGAAAATGGTCCAGCGATTTCGAAGGTTAATCGAAATAGACAATCAGAAATTTTAGGATTTGATGTTATATTTATAAGCGATATACGTTTTAAATAAAGCGGTTATTATGGTATTACAAAAATACACTACGATTTTATTTATTTTTAAAGATATTTGTTGAAAGGTCAACGTTCCCTGCAAATGAAATCGCTTCGCCGTACTCTCGCGGCACTGGACGTTACTGTTGTGTTTTATTTTATTGTTCATCACGCTTGTCTCTTATATTGCTTGAAACATGTTAGGATAGTTAAGTTTTTCCGAGATTTTCCTTACATTTTATAGACAAATATTAAATACGCTTCTTATATGATAGAAAAGAATACGAAGTTTATTAAAATCTACGCGGTTTTCTAATTTGTTTTTACTTTAATAACAGTGCATTGTTTCCATTTGAGATAAGTGTCAATCACTTCTGTTTCAAACACTACTATGCTAATTTTATACAATTGTAGTATATCTTTCTTATATTAAAATTTATTATCAACAATATAAATAGTAACAAGATTACTTATACCGGAAACGCAATTAAATGTTAGTTTTTCTGTATTTGTCTTTGTCCTGAATATTCTCCAAAAATATGCGAACCTTGACTGGATTTTCATTATTATATTACTGAAAATAAGAGGCAGAATATCAGCATCTTTTACTTTAAACGCAATTAGTGATTCAGGATCAAAATTAACCTTTATAATTATCAATAAAGGCCGGTTATGTTTGGCAAATGTCAAAGTTATTGTGCCGCCTTGTATACAGTAATAATAGAAATAACTTAAATAAAATAAATCTACCCCAGTATTATTTACTGTCTGTTGTCGGAGATCGTCTGGGTAGGTACTACCGCAGCTACTTTTTCTGCCACCAAAAAATAATGTGCAAACGTTACTGTGTTCCGGTTTGAAAGGCGCTGTGGCTAGTGAAATAAAGTGGGTAACGATACGTCATATCTTATGTCTGAAGGCATGGAGTGAATTGTGGTGTAATGTGTACCATCCTAATCAGTCGTCGTTTCTATGATACTAGTAAATAGTAATATAGTTATTAATGAATAATTTTTGTTAATAATATTACATTGGTCGGTGAATGGTAGTAACCGTTTCCGCCTGAACATTGGCTTTGTGGTGTGGTGTCGTGACGATGGGGCTTAATGGCCTCAATCTGGTCAAACAACGTGAAGCTGAGAAGAAACTATTCGGCGGGCCCGAGGTGTCCGCTTCGGGTGAACAGAAGAGGAAAGGGGGGAGGGGCTCCATTAAAGACGTGCTGGCGGCGTCGCGGATTGGTGACGAAGGAACGTCATGGGGATTTTAGTCATAGCTCACAGACAGCTGGTCCTCGCGAAGGCAGGTATTGCGAAAGCATTTCCCTAACGTTAAACAAAAAAATTGTTAGTAAGCGTTTCATTGTGCGAGATGTTTTATTATTAAGTATGAATAGTCTTGTATACAAAGATCTTGCTCTAAATGTAAATTTATCGCGAACAAAGTGAAACGGGATCTGGCAGTAACAAAAGGCATCCGACGCTGTCCACTTATCACGAGAACTTCTCCCACGCGTTCATCGTCCCAGTTTTTTAAAGTGCTGTTTATAATAAATTAGCGAGCCGAGATCGTGTCGCTGTTTCAGATTGCGCTTTTAAACTTAATTTTTTTTTTTTCTTCTATATTTTTTGTAGGCACCACTGCAGCTCTTCTTGTTGCCGCTAAACAGTAATGAGTAAACAGTACTGTCCCGGGAGGGAGTAACAGTTATTGAAATTTTTAGGGTATGGTATGAGCGTAATGTGTTGCTGTGTATATCACACTAACTAGCGTCTCGTTGTTATGGCCAATCGTAATTTTTTTTTAACAGCCTATTTACGTCCCTACTGTTGGGGCATAGACCTACCATCAACTAGAGGCCGTTGGGCCATAGTCACCACGCGGGCCCAATCCGGATTGGCGACTTCACACACACCTTGGAATAAATTCTAATTCATGTGCTTCCTCACGATGTTTTCTTTCACAGTTTGTATTCCGCTGTTGTAACTAAAGTTCACAAATGTAACATAACTTAAATATTAAAGTCATCGGTACATGCTGAGAGGTACCATAAAGTCAACGTTCCCCCGTCTCGATGAATCGGTGAATGAAAAAAAAAATAAAGAGTTAATCATAAACTTCATCGAAGGTTCGTCTGTTCCAAGATGTCATTTACTGATGGTAGGTAGGTCTTTAATGCTGGATACCGTCTAAGTAGGTACCATCGCAACGCCTGTTTCTGTCAGCGAATTGTGCAACGTCAAGTAGCGGTGTGCAAACATTACTGTATCCCGGTTTGAAGGGCGCTGTAGCTAGTATAATTGCTAAGGTAATGAGACTCAACATCTTATGTCTCAAGGCGACTAGCACGTTGTGCTCACCTTGAGACATGTCTCTCTCGCTCTAACACCACATTGTTATGGGCTGGCATATCACTTACTGTCAGGTGAACGTCTCGGTCGTCTCGTCGTTTCGCTTAAAAAAAAATACTATAAAGTTAGTTTGGCATGTCTTGTTACTGCTGCAGTGTGCAAAAGATTGTAGTTCCGACAGAGAAGAAGGACACCATGATGTTTCAGCCGGTAAGAATCTAAAATATCATTTATCAGAAATGTTTTTCTTATTCGACGAATCGGTGAGATGAGCTAGACTTTCCCCTGGTCGTAAGTGATACAATGCACCAAGTTGCACTCCTTGATATAAAATGTTGTCTAATAACTCTAGTACTTTCGCTAGATGTACACGCTTCAATCCTGAAAATTGTGGTAACGTTACACTACTGTTTGAGGGCAGAAATAAGATCTGCGGTGGTAACTACTTAGTCGATTACCGGATGAGACATGTAGGATGTTCACCTGATGGTAATTAAGGGTATCTACACGGGCTGTACGAGCGATATACGCTCTAAAGTAATAAAGTGCTATATTGGGCTTTGTTTTTAGGAATATTTAAAGTTTTCATCTCTGAATATCGTTTCATTCGACTTAATCATAACAAAGACGTAACTTATATAATATGTTTTTCTTCATCATCAGCCGATAGATGTCCACTGCTGAACATAGGCATCCACTAAAGATTCCCACATCGATCGGGATTCAGGTGGAGGGATTTAGGCCATTTCTCACCATGCTGAACCTATACGAATCGATAGGAGCGAGAGTCTTCTTTTGTGATTGGCTTGGCTTTTAAACCTACCGCAATCTTCTTAGTATATTATATTTAATTGTGATCTTATTTTATGTAATAACGTTAACGAATGACCATTTTATAAAATGAAAGCTATGTAAATGAGCATTGCTGGTTTTTGTGCTTGAAGGTATAATTAAATATTCAAAGCGCCGACCGCAGACACAACGTTATAGCGTATGAAACGTGCTTTGGCATATCTTTGGCATTTTAATATGCACTTTTAAAAGTTTTACATTAGACGATCACATATTGGTTTATGATGATAGCATTCACATTACACAGTAAAAGTAAACAGATGTTTCCATCATACTAAATTCTTCTTAAATTTAACCTTTATTAATATGTATAATAACTAATTATAACTACTTAATCGCTTGCGTGCTTTTGCTGGTTATCGTCCTCTGTTGCCGCATCCTGTAGGTAGGTATCACCGCAGTTCCTATTTCTATTGCCATACACCAGTGTGTAAACAGTACTGTATTCCTGTTTAAAGGGCACTGTAGCAAGATAATATTACTGGGGCAACGAGACTTAATATCTTATGTCAGAAACGAGCAAAATGTGGCAAGCGTATTGCTAACCATCAGGTGAAAATTATCATCAAATCATCTCGCTCGTCTCATCGCTTCATGGAATATAAAATGTTGCGAATAAATTAAAGTATACAATATAGTTAATATCTACGATATCGCATGCGTTATACTTTCCAATGCCAGATCTAGAATATTTCTTTTAGCAATTTAAGAGAAGGGCTATGCTCGGGGTTTCTTTATATGATCGAATCAGAAATGAGGACTTCTGCAGGAGAACTAAGGTCACCGACATAGTCCAAAAGATTGCTAATCTCAAGTGACAATGAGCAGGACACATCGCTCGAAAGACTGAGCGCCGATGCGGCACCAAGGTCCTAGAATGGCGACCGTGTACCGGAAGACGCAGTGTTGGTAGACAGGGCTGACGATCCGTTGACGGTCGCGGAAAGCAGATGGATGTAAGCAGCGCAGGATTGATCGATGTGAAGGTCTTTGGGGGAGACCTATGCCTGCTGCAGTGGACGTCTATCAGCTGAGGATGATGAAGCGAAGAGACGAGCGGTACATTCACTTGTCGATAATTGATACGCCTGCCCATAACAATGTGGCGCCAGTTAGAACGACATATTCTGCATCACATTGCGCTCGTCGCCTGATTTGTAAGATGTCGAGTATCGATACCCCAGTATCGATATACCACACTAACTGCAGCATCCTTCAAACTGGAATACAGTAATATTTGCAGACTACTTTTGGAGAGATAGAAGCTGCGTTTGTATTTACCTAGACGGTCTCCGGCAACAGAAACCTACGATCAGTATGTATTATTATCAAAGAAACTATTTAAAGATTTTCTCGTTTGCATATTCTGCAGCACGAACAAATATCGATACAATCGTTGCTGCCGATTTTATTAACAATACAACAAAACCGAGATATAATTGAATATCAACAAACGTATTCATTTGATGTTTTTTTTTTTCAATTTTAAGCCAACCCTCCTATCGCTTATCTAGTTATATATGTATACGTATAGGATTATTTGTTTTGTGGACAGACTTTTATGCATTCTGCATTCATTATAAATAGTATGAATATTTTTAAATTAATCTATATATATATATATATATATATATATATATATACACTAGTGAACATATCGACGTCGAAACATGAGAATTCGACATGAAAGGATTTCTATATGGTTATTGGCTATTTATATTTTGAGTCCCATAGATCCTTCATCTTTTTCTTCCTAATTAACTTTTATAATCATTTAGTAGTATTTATGCGGTTGCTATAGTAACGGTTGCTGTAGGAAGTAATTTACAATTGCGGTTGCTCCCAAGGAACGTTTCAGACAAATTTCATGTATAATTTTATAATATAGGAAACAAAGCAGCCATAAAGCAGCTAGTTTTAAAGAGACAGACACATCTTCTGGTGGTAGGTCTCTGTTGCCGGAGACCGTCGAGGTAGGTACCATCGCAGCGCCTGTTTCTGCCGCCAAAAACTAGTGTGCAAACATTACTGTGTTCCGGTTTGAAGGACGCTGTAGCTAGATTAATTACTGAGGTAACGAGAGTCAACATCTTATGTCTCAAGGCGACGAGCGCAATGTGGTGCAGCGTATATCACTGTAACTAGCGCCACGTTGTTACGGGCAGGCGTATCGTTTACCATCAGAAAATAAAAAAAAGACTTAAGTAGATGTACCTTGAAAGTTTTCTTTGTTTTACCATCATCTGAGTGTTTATACTTATTACAAGCAAATGAAAGTTATTTAACTTCATTTGACGAGATAGGAATGTTGTATATACATCTCAATTTACTTACGAAGAGTAAATAATAATTCCTCATTATCAGCAATGAATCATATCAAATAATAGTAAGACATATTAAAAAAGTAATGTCTAGTTAATTTTGTAAACATTATTGTGTTGACACGGAAGGTGCTGTAGCTTTAGTGTGCTAGTTTTAAAATTCTTTATACTATACTATATTAATGGTGTATCCTTATTATTAAGGGGAACTCATATTATTATTGTATATTTGTATTGTAGCATTATCACATCGTCGTTCATTAAGCTTACACGTAATTCGGTCATCGGAAAAGAAACGTGGAAAACGATGAAGGCTATAACCAAAAAATTATTGCGCTAAAGGACTCGGACGCAATGGAGACAGAAAACTATTTCTGGGTGGACTCGGCTGGGAAACAACAGATAAGGAGTTACGCTACCACGTCAGTGCTTGGTCAAATAGACAGCATCAATCTCAAAACAGATTCCAACATAGAGATATTACGACGATTCGCTTTCATTATTTTTAAAGCGCCAGACTATACATAAAATCACGGCAGCTGCTGATCACACTACAGATCATTATAACATTTATCATTTTCAAGTTAATTAGTAAGTTTTTGAAAAGTTTAAAATTATTCTCTTCAATAGTAGTGACTTTTAATGGTAACAAGTCTCTGTTGCCGGAGATCGTTTAGTAGGAGGCACTAACGCAACAATTATTTGTAGTTTTAAACATTAGTATGCAAAATTACTTACTTCCGGTTGAAAAGACGTCGTAGATAGTTAAAATGACTATGGTACTACGACAATATAGGTCCCAATACGATGAGTACAATTTGTCGCTGTATGTATAGACCTTACTACAGCGATGCTGTTATAGACAAGTGTATCACTTATCATCAGCTGATCGTGTCGCTGGTCTCTTCTAAAAAAAAAATTAAAAGTTTTTTTTGGCGTACACTAACAAACTCGGATAAAAATGCTGTTGTCGAAATTCTATGCAATTTTTAAAGTCCAAATAACGTATGGCATTCGTTTCTAGTTGGATCTGTTTTATTTTTTTATTTGCTCGGCGAACTGGAGCACGTTACGGGAATCCCTCTGCGCTTCAGCTTGTATCGTCAAAATATAAAATTTTTTCACGATTCTCCATTTTCAACAATTAACAAATAAGTTTTGTATTTGCTTAGGTTTTAAATAATACAATAGCTATTTTATTACGTCGATACGAGATTTTTGAATGAAAACTTTATTTTTAAAAATTATTGATATCCTTGATCGATCTCCGTTAATTCCCCATTTTCAACTTATGGGTCCAGCCATCTGAAAGATATGTTTTGAAATTCAAAATGTCTCAAAGCGTTGGAATAAAAAACGGACCGTGCTTTCTTTTACACTAGCTTTTCCGTATATATCATTATTTTTCCGATCAAGTTTTGCAGCCCTGGTTATTCTACGAAGCGACGAGATGAGCAAGACGTTCACGAGCTGGTAAGTGATACGATAATGTGGCGCTACTTAGGACGGTATACACTGCAACACGTTACGCTCGTCGCCTAAGACATAAAACGTTAAGTCTGTATCCTTGTATATACACCCCAGTAATTAAATTAGCGTAAGTAGTATTATCCCTGAAATACATTAAAAATATACATGTACCTACAGCGTATAATAAATTTATAATGATAATACTTTGTATAAGAAAATAGAAATAAATTAAAACTTGGTCGATGAAATTCTGTCAGAGATACTGTAAAACAAGTTGTGTTGTGCAATTTCAAAGTGAAACAAACTATGACACGGAGCAACCTCGTCGCATGCTCCAATTTTATATTCAAATGGAGACCAATTCAAGTGGAAATAACTGCAGTTGTGTTTTGTGTAGATCTTTTATAAATTTATTATACGCTGCAGGTGGTAATATATATTAAACATATGAATTTTCAAAGTAACAATATCTGCACGCTATTCAGTTTCATTAACTCACAAATCTTACGTATTAATAGTTTGTACTAAGCATCTATTTGGAAATAAAAAAATAAACAAGCAAGACTTAAACTTCTATGACATGACAAGAGACTATGAGGATCCAAAATATCCTTGGCCCTAAATGGAACGCTGTTAGACCTATTCAAAATTGAAATAGATAACTAGTTAATGCAACCAGTTTATAGACCCTGTCTCAAAACGCACTTAATATTTAACTTCTACCCTCCACAAACACAAATTCTAAATTTAGATACTTATTAGGTGGCATGGCGGCAGCAAAGCGCACTAAAATCCGTGAAGATGACCTAGGAATGAATGGAAACAGCAAAGTTTTTGTTCGTGAAGCCCTAGCACCTGATATCGGTTTTCTACTTTGGAAAAAAACAAGAATTGAAGGGTATCTTTAAATATATTTCATGCAGAAATATTAACATCTTGTTAAGAAAAGATGAAAAGGCGAAAGATGTTTCTGTACGCTCTGTTTCTGAACTCGAATCTCTTATAGCATCCCTAGAATATAAAAAGTAGATAGTAAGTAGTGTTAGTTGCCTAATATTTTACTTCAATTTCAAAGTACATATTTTATAATCCTTAAAAATCGCTACTTTCATTTATATAACATATGGCGTAAGGACAAAAATAATTCAACTAAACGGAGAGCTAACAACAGATATAGGAATAAAACTAACAAATACACACAAATATATAAAAAACAATATTAAAACTAAAATATCAAAAAACCCACGGATAATTATATAAAGATATTAATAATAAATAAATTAATAGTAAAATTATGAAATGTATAGACGATAAATTACTTAAAATATTTAATACAGATCCTATAACTTTAAGTAACAAATTTTATAAGTTCCACAAAAATTCACACAAAATAAATATTGTTGGTGACGTTCCAATTTTGTCTCCTACTTCTTTCTAAATAATTTCTGACAGAACGATGAGACTAAAGAAAGCTGAGAATGATCAAATATATAAGATTATTAAATCACTAGATAATAGAAAAAATCCCGCATATGATGGAATATGCGCTAGTGATATTAAATTCGCGACAAAATACCTTGTTCCAGTTATTACACTTGATTAACAGCTGCATAAAGACTGGAACTTATCCTGATTTATTAAATATAGGGATAATTAGGTTCATCTAGAAAAATGAAATGTCTAATTAAAAATTACCACAAAAATCTTTTTACTGCAGTGTAACTGTTAAATAAAATTGGTAATTTTTTACGGACTGATAGAGGAACAGCCCAGGGCTCCATTCTTGGGCCTTTGGAATATCTCCTCTATGTAAATAATATGGCTCGTGTTATTAAAAAGGCGTCAGTTTATCAGTATGCTGATGACACATGCCTTGTAGTGTCAAACAGAGATTTTTTGCAGGCGCAACTGGAGCTGCAAGGTGATTTTCACATGCTGTGTAAATGGACCACGACGATCTGGTGATAAACTTCCAAAAAACAAAGTTGTTCAACATACAACAGGACTATCAGCAAACCGTTTATGGTGTGTCATAGCCATGGCTGATTACACACAAAAAGCCCAAACTGTACTTGTCCATATGTAGGCAGCACCAATAGCCAATATGTATGTCGGATGCACGGTTTTGTTGGAGACTACATAAAGATCATGTATGGATTAAATTAAGATCAATATTATGTAAGCTTGCAATACTTATATACAAGTTACCGTTTATAATCTTGAGATTGCTGTACTTGTTCCCTTACTGATACGGTTATCAGCTACGGGTTGGATAGGTGCGGTAGAACGTATAAATCATATAATATAAATTAAAACTTGTGTCTTATGAAACTAAAAATAACTATAGAAACGATGATGAAGGTCTATTTAAGTATTGCAAGTAGTTGAATGTACAAAAAACAAATTAAATTATTTATAGTTAATAATTATACTTGCTCAGATTCGTGTACAGAATACAAATGTCCATCAAATTTAAGAGAACTTGAAGCAAAGAAAAAACTTGTAGTCTCGAAATACAACATTGTTTATGGTGGCAGAATTTTTCCAAATATCCAAAATGTTGTTGCTGGGTTCATACCGAGCGAGGCTAAAAAACTGGCTCACTGCAAACCAGCCCGGATGTGACTTGCACTGCAGCTAGGCCACGGCGACTGTATTCATTTATCCAGATAAACCTTACTGGTTTTCGGGTTAATACTTTGTAAATTTTCTGTTTTTTTTTTTTTTTTTTTACGTGTATATAAAATTAACTCGTTTCCAAAGACAGGCTCCGTCTAATTTAGGAATTCCAAGAAATTAACTTTGTACCTTTTTTTTTCACTAAGGAGTTTTCATGTTCAGGGCAATCTCTACGGTTTGTAATTATTACAGGTTTAAATATATAATAATAGGTGAGTAGCCACAAGTTACGATAGCTCCGCGTATTTATATTAATTCTCTGTGATAACCTACAGTATTTATATAAACAGTTACTTCCTTATATATATAGTTCAAATACCAGACTGAAGTGTTATCTGGTTGTGATTGTGCCGACAAGTAGCATTTTTTGGGGATTCCTGTTCTGTGAGTTGACGTTTTTACGCACACTCGGTGAAGTTCAATTTTTTCATTTAACTAGTAATAATCTACTCGATCCATTAAGCGAGTAGTTATTCAGTGCAAATATATCATGCAATAAAACAGTTTGTGCATAATAAACATTACTTAGACAAAATTTTTACGATGTACCTGCAACACACATTGGCGTAGTACATTAAAAAGTCGCCCGACAGTTCAACAACTTATTGTGTGTTTGGAATTACTGTATGGTCGTTTAATCGAATTCGAGGCACTGGCATAGTTGTCGTTTGTTATATAATTAAGAACAAGACACAAAAAAAACGAAACATTATTATAAATATTGCATCTAATAACAAGTGTGCCTCATGTAACGTCATTATAAAAGGTAAGGAAGGCGTTTCTTGTTGCATCTGTGAGCTTAAGTACGATTCTCAGTGCGCTAACTTCAGATCACGCAACACATCTCCGTAACCGGAAGTGTCCGTGGTGTCGTAACAAATCACCAAAAAATGGCAGCTCGCGACTCAACAACTCTGTGCGATACAACAGACTCGTTAAATTGCAATAATGTAACTCTCAGAACAAAGCAGCACCAGTTATCAAATATACCCAACACTTACGAATCTATTGCAAGATTAGATCATGTTAGAAATATTATCAAAGAAGATATAATTTGCTCAGTCAGCATGTAATTCCGGAATTGAGAGCAATTAAACAAGAAATGTTAGGCTTTAAAGAGGCAATGGAATTCTTGAATTAGCAGTACGAAGATCTTAGGAATGTAGTAGAAGAAAAAACTGCGATGATATCCAAGCTTTAATCTGATAACATTATCCTACAATCCTCAGTTACTGACTTATCCATAGGCTCTGTATAGCCGAGCAATACATGAGGGAATGCAACTTGGAAATCAACGGAATTCCGCAGCATCGAACTGAAAATTTGATTAAGGTCAGAGTTTAATTATTGAACATCGTTGATAACCCCTTGAACGAAGAAGATATTCTCCAAGCCACGCGTGTGGGAAAACTAAACAAGAACAATGACAAGCCCCGTTCGGTAATAGTAAATGCGTAGTTTCCGGTTACGCGATTCTATACTAGCTGGAGTCGTCAAGTTTAACAAAAAGAATGCAACAGATAAATTAAACTCGAACCATCTAGGGATAATCGACCCCAGAACACCTGTTTTTGTTGCAGAACACTTGATTCCCAATAATAAATCGCTACTCGCTGCCACTCGGAAAAAATGCAGACATGAACTTCAAATTTGTATGGGTCCGTAACGGACGCATCTATCTCCGGAAGGATGAGTCATGCACCGCAATTGGTATTCGTAATATGGACAGCTTAAGACTTATAGCTTAATTACCTAGTGTTATAACTTTCTTATGTTACGTAAATGTCATGATATCTTATTATTATAGGTATTCAGACCAAAACCAAAGCGATTTATAGTAATGCGTTGCTATCTAATTGTCATCTTATTGTATTTACGGAAACATGGCCCAGATCAAACATAAAAGATGGTGATCTTATTGACGATAAGTACAACGTGTACTGACGTGATCGTTCAAGTGTCACTAGCTCAAAAAAGAACGGAGGTGGTGTTCTTTTGGCCCTACATAATAGTATATCGTCCAATCAGGTAGAAACCTGGGAAAGCGGCTGTGAGCATTTGTGGGCAATTATTAAGGGTAAATCTAACAATCATGTTCTAAAAGTCGCCATTTGCGTTGTGTATACCACCTCCAATACATTTAGAATCACTAAATAAGTTCATCAATAATGTAAATAATATATCTACTTTCGATAATGTCTTAATATTAAGAAATTTCAATTTAAGCTTTATTAAATAGTCCACAAGCGGTGAGTGTTCTTACACCGTACCGACGAATTACTGCATCTCCTTAGGATATCCATTTATTGATTTTATGTCACCGAATCATCTGCACCAATTCAATAACGCGAACAATAGAATCCTAGACCGACTAGTCTGTATTTTTATAAATAAATAAAAAAAATATATGTTTTTGCGCCTTGCAGCTAACAATGTGCTACAACCAAGCTTTATTTCGAACCGATTCAGTTCTTATCCGTTTACGAGTCTAACTTTTTAACACTATTAAAGAGATGTTCCAATTGTGTAACGTCGGAAGCTCGGAAATGTGCTCGCGACGAGGAAATTTCTTTAAAAATTTTAGTTTACGTAATGTTTTAAAAATATTCTTATATTTTATTAAATTCTTACATACATACCAACTTCCTTTTTCAATTATATTTATGTGTAGTGGCGTAAAACAATCGCCAAAGTAAAATTTGCAAATTTTGACAACGTATATTAGAAACAGAATTTGTGCGCGTATACTGGTCTCCTCTTGCTTTTCAGGACCGCATCCTTCGCCAGCTAGTCCGCCCTTTGTTGCCCTCCATCCCCGCGTGCGCTCTTACTCAATATAATCTTATATCCGTCTCTATATCTATCGCTCTCTTTATATTCTCTTTCACTCTTAACACTAAGAGATGGAGGGTGTCAAGTGCTGCGACCGTTTCTAGGGCGGACCCTGAGCCGCTCAGAACAGCACACGACTGCAGCGGCTCTCTGGCCGCGTACCCTGTCGCTTCTTTTAAGGCCAACAGCTCTGCCTGGTATACAAGTGCAGTAGTTACCCAACTTGAGCTTTTTGTTTGTTACCTCTGCGGCGCTCTGCATGACATGGAACGCCGCACCCACTTTGTAGTCAATGCGGCTGCCGTCGGTGTATATGGCCGAGTCGGCAGCCGACGTGGCCAATTGGACTTCCTTTGCACCTTTTCCCAGGCAGGAGCACTGCACACCGACCTGTTCAGTCGGATGTGGTAATCATAAGTGGCTTACTGGTACCTCCAGCTCTCGGTCTCCTAGTACTTCCTGGGAGTGCCCACGCTTCACCTCAAATAAGGTGGCTGCTTCTTGGACCTGAAGGTCCAGGGGATGCAGCCCAGCAATGCAATCTAATTATATCTCCAGTTAAAATTAGATGTTCTAATTTGTGCATCAATTGACTGTGAAAAGTTACACAGAACGGAATTATTATGAGAATTAAAATTAATTGGACCAGATATAATCCAAACTTATACCGTATTTTGAAGAATAGGTCCGCTTGGCAATCTATTTCTGTCCGTTTTTGAAAAATTCTAAAATATATCTGCGCCTAATAAAATGTCAATGTTGTTAGACTTGTAAAACTGCGGGTCGGCCAGCTGGTGCCGTCGGGTGTGCGCACGCGCGCGCTTTACTTATTGTAAACGAGCAGTGTACGAGTGGACGCGCGATTTGATTCAGACTTCAAAGTTCGTCGTATGTGTGATCGAATTTCCAACACCATTTATTTCGTGATTGTACTCTAATATTGGTAAATCTAGATTGACGCGTAACGATTTCGTTACAAAAGATCGCTGGCCGCCGCTGTCCAGCATAGGCGAAATGATAATTGTCGGGCGAATCAGCTATTTCTATTAACGCGAATGATAACAAAACCGGTTGCAAATTAGGAGCATGCGCGTGTTGGTCGTCTATGTGCGCGTTGTTAACGTTTACCGGCGACGCGCGCTGGATCCCGCTGCAGGTGCGCGTGTGCATGTGCGAACGAGACCGTAATGCAGGGCGGTACATACTTGGCAGAGAGAGGGGTTGATCGGGCACACTGCTATGAATGAGTGAATTATATATTTTTGTATATAACTTGCAAGTGTCGAATCTACAGTTTCCTACGGCATGCCTCGCGCGCAAACAGTTAACACACAACTTGATGAGAATGATTTTTTAACGTAATGAACTGTAATTATAATGAAATTATAATTAGTAAGATACTTCCATTAAGAGACGATTTTAGGTAATGATATTTTTGTATGTTGCTTAAATCTTTAGAATTGTGAACCAAAGAAATATAAGTGTAAAGAAACTGAAATTAGTGATCATAAGTACCGTTAAAGGTACAGGCAATTGTATCGACGTGCCTGTTTGGTTGATGTCGGTTACTTAAGTAATATTTTTACTATATAAATATTCTACCTGCGCTAATAAGTTATAATAACAATCTTCAAATGCACGATGTACCCTCTTCTAATTTTGTTTGTATAATGTTAAAATCTGAATATAGATTTGTAGCGCTTTGAAAGCGCAACTTTCATTCGACGACTGTTTTTGATCATTTAAAGTGTCATCGCAAATAATTGAATTTAAATAATTTGAAAATTTTCTCCATCTACCCTTGATGATAGAACGTTTTCTGATGTAATCGCAGATTACTTCGTCTTTATTCGGAGATCTATTGCGTGACCTACTTGCGCTTTGTAAATTGTCGGACAACCCCATTTTGGTAACGAATGAAAGGTGCAGTACTCACGTTTGAATTTGTATGCGCGGGCTGCAAATTAACTAGCAACTGTATTTATTCAGCTGATTATAGTCAAACAGGTAACTTGATTGAACCAATTCGATCTTGCGCTTTATTTCTTTTTTTGGTCCGGTAGCAATCCACTGTCTTAGAGAGTACTGCACCTCCGACGGTAGCTTTGATATCTCCTCTTAATGTTTTGAGTTTCTTCTTCTAATAGTATTTATTTGTACGTGAAATTTCGTAAATTTTGACTACGAAGGACCAATTTAGTGACGTAAACCAATCGCCAAAATAAAACTTGCAAAATTGGACTATGTATAATAGAAGTAGACTTGTGTGTTACAGTAATGGCATCGCGTGTGTATGAAAGTGTTGTGTCCTTCACTCTTGCGGTTCTTCCGTGGAATCGTGAATGAATGTTTGAATGTACGGTGAACGAATGAAGAATGCAGACGCCGCGTCATTCTGCGTGAACGTCGTACTTCTCTTCGAATACCGGCGTAAACGTTATGAAAACTTTTGGTGAGTTTAAAAATTATATCTTAACACTGTTTTAAAGACTACTAGATATAACAATTAAAGATGAAACATACAAAAATGTTATCTATAAAAATATGTGAACAAGTTTCCTTCAAGTTTATTAACCGTCTTTTGTAAGAGTAGAGAATTTAACAATTACGTACCTATGTGAAAAGTATGCATGTATTAGTTAAGCTGATAGAGATCAAAATATTTCACCTTTTTCATAAAATTTTAATTTGCGAAATACAATAAAATGTAACGGTGTTTTTAGTCGAGTGCATAAATCTATCTCACACAAGGCGGAATGTTCAATAAATTTTGGCTAATGGACGTTCGGACAAGTTTCATTTATTCGGCCACGCTCGGTGAAATGGACTGTAAAAAAGGATGAATTTTTGCGAAAATTTGTTAGGTACAAGTACATCATAAAAGTTCTGACAGGTGTTAATATTACCTTCTGCATACACTTTGTATCGATGACCGAAGCTGACAACCGCTTTAAACTTAGTCTGTAATAATATTTTTTTTTAACACTTATCAGCCTAAAATATTTTAATTAAATTACATCAGTATCATCATGTCTGTGAATTAAGATTTATTTATATGAAAATGCGTCGTTATTCTTTTACCACCCTTGACAACCTTTTTTTTTTTACATCTCTCATCGAATAGCGTCTTAAAAGCAAACAAAAGAATCATAATATTCAACCTATTTCCACATTTTTATCGGAAACTGATTTATAGTACAAAAATTAATAATAAATGTTTTAAAATGGAGGTATAAAAGTATAACACTCGGCATTATATAATACCTTCTTTGTTAACAAATATAAATAATTGATAAAATTAATTACATATTTTTAGTATTGAAAATTAAAAAAAATTTAAATTGAACTCTGTCAAATATATTGCAAAAATATTATTAAATCACGGTAAAAACTTTTCCATCTCTCCAATATTCAAATACAGCAAAGGACGTCAGATTCTGTGCAAAATAAACCGACAAAGATTGAAAGGCTTTTCAATAGAAGAGGTTATTTTTGGAACGTCGACCTATTTGAAACGGCAGGGTGCTGCGCCCGGGCCGAGCTGGCGTTCTGCTGACCTACTTGTACGCAGGTCCTGACGTCAGAACGACCTGACGTCACGCGGCCGCTACGAAGTGAGCCTTTGTTGCAGGCCGATTGTTAATCCGCTATAGATTTACCTCTCTATCAATCGTTTTATTGTTTTTATTCTTTGTATACGAACCGATAAAGTTTTAATAACAGATGATGAAGGTTTAAAAACGTTTATTCTTATAACAAACATATTTCTCTTAAAATTAGATACGTGATAACAAATGTGTATATAGTTTCTCCGGTGCCTGAGGTGACAATATAAATCTTAAACCTATTTTTAAACTTATTAATTTAACTGATTGCTTATAAAATCTCTCGGTAGGTTGTTATAAAGCTGTACATCCTCAAACATGATAGTTTTTTTTTCTCATAGCTTGTCTTTAGCTTACAGAAGTTCTATTTGGTTTTGGCTTCTGAAAGATTGTTTATTGTGCGTCATAAATAATTTTATAATAATCTTGATGGTGTTGCTAACAATTTCTCTTATTAAAATGCATGTTTTATATATGTCCGACTGAAATATGTTAAGCATTTTAGTGTTTTTATAAATTTGTTTGGTAGGAGTTCGAAAGGAATAATGGAACAAAACTTTGATTGTTTTATTTTTAGTGAATTTAGGTTAATTAATAGATAAGGAATCGAAAACGTAAAACCTTTTTTCGGTAAAAATTTTTTGTATCTGATTTCTTTTGGTTTGATTTTTTTTTCATGAATTATTTACTATAAAAGAAGAAGGAAATAACAACGATATTTTTCAGTGTATGTCAGTATGTACGGGTACAAAAAAGTAATAGCTGCGCTGAAAATTAATTTTGTTGATGAACACCCACATACATGGAACATTTGTTTTGAGGGTTGATATATTTTGTTTAATTTTTTTTAAGTAATTATGTATTCTTTAAAACCCTTTGAAGATTGTTCGACCAATAAATAATTTATAATTTTTTTACATTCCCATAAAATTGTTTGTAGTATAAAATAGCCTGAAAGTACTGGACCTCAATTTCACACGAAGTTAAGTGACAATGAAGACGTATATAGTGAAGCGTAGTTCCGCAGAATACTCGGGTTCCCATATATTGTCAGTCGGAATACAATAATTTTGTTACAAACAAACTTTACTACATGAAGCTTTAGATTCGAATGAAGATCCCATACTCGGAAGCAAACAGCTGCCAGAATTATTTTCATAGCTTTTGCCCTAAAATTATTAATTAATGAATTTTCCACGCTGTTACATTAATTAATCCAATGTCAACTATAATTTAATAAGCAAGATAGCAGCGGAGGTAGTATAATATTAATAAATAAACTCTCTCTCAAGGTGAGAGTTGAGCCTATACTCGTATATCCATCACGCTGACTAACGAGCACGAGAAAGCTGCCTTTTTTTGAAAACGTTGGTTTCCTCACCACGTATTCGATCACCGGAAGCTAAAGCTCAGTGGTGATCGAACTCACTCCTCTCTGATACGTATAACGTGCACGACCGCTTTACGACATATCACGGCCTCATTCTTATTGTATTTGCTTTCAATTTAATATTTTATATAATGGATGAAATAATATTTCCCCTTGCGGAACGAAAATATACAGAAAAAGAAAGCTGTCATTATCCTTTGAACGAAAACGTTTCAAGAACAAAGCAAAATAACGCGCTTTATTGAATCGCAGTGGACGGGGACAGCTTTTATATTTCTTTGATTGAGAGCTTTTTATAAATGTACAAAAATAAGATAAATTCAGTGATTCTGTACAAATGATACTGTGAAGCTTATAATATAATGATGTTAAGCAGCCCACTTAATGTCTCCGCTGCTGGTACTCCGGCTTGTCTTAAAGAGATACTCGAGGCCATTTTTTTGCCATGGACGTCAGACGTCCATAAAAGCTATTCATCTCGAAATATATCAATTTCATCGCGACGTTGATCTTCACCGGATGCGAGTGAGTACTAATCGATGGGTAGATCACTGTGTCTATACCTAGCAATGATACCGAAGATGAAACAAACTAATTTATATATATAAATGAGAAAAAACTGTTCATTTGAAAATTACTAGACATCGTAATTTTTTTCTCCTCTCTCTCGCCCAAGAAAGAAGTAAAGCCAACTTTTGCTTTAACCTAAATAAGTAATGGCAGTAAAAGAAGTTTCATTGTATTCATTACTAAAGTGCTCAAGTTTAGTAACTTGATCTGCCATACAACAAACAGGGTCATTCTTTTACTTTAATTAGAACACTCAATTTCGTTGATTGGCTAAACTATTCAGTCTGTCTGTTGTGCTAATTTTATTGCTCAATATCTTTTAGCCAAATATATTAACGTATCTACTTATATGCATCACAAACTTATCTTATTGTCTCTCTCTTACAAGATTTATTCACAAAAAGAAATTCTAAAAGTCTAACTTAAACGATATGAAATCCAAATAAATGACTTTGTAATATATACACAGGAATATTGGATACAGGATTTTTATATTCATAATATATCTATTGTAACTCTATAAAGGACTAATATTTTTCAAAGAGAACCTGGATAAACTAACAGGCCTTTCAACAAAGCAACGTTGCTTGATGGAGAGCTGCAACTAATTTAGGACTTGGAGTTGCTCTGCGGATCTTTAAGAAATACTTTGTCTCTTTTCTTGATAACTCTTGCTTCGTATCCTGAAACAACGCAAGTAACAGTTGACATTTAGTTTTTCTCGTATGGATACTAATAGCTGGAATCAATGCGAAGAATGCCTCGAAACATTCTTCATGGTACGACATCTCTTCGCATTGCTAGTCAACAGTAATCAACAACCATAAATAATACAATTTGTATATAATTTCAACATTTAAATATCTAAATTTTTTACATCATAATGGAGGTCCACGAAGATGTGCTTGAAATAATATCGCGGTAATGAAAAAGTTCTTTTCTAGGAGAGCTCGTTAAAAACAAACATTAAGAGTGGAAGGAGAGGCATAGGAAGCAATGTTGTTGATTTATTATCCCTAATTTCTTTGCTTTGTCTTCGTGTAAATCGGAATACCAGTGACTTCCAAATGTAGACTTAATGTCTATATAAAAAAAAATTATTGCTGTTCTATGTAACTAACTTTTTACCGTTTCCGTTTCTGCTGATAAGTCTAGTACAAAAGTTTAAAGCGATCATTAGAAGAACTAAAGTCGTTAACATAAACTAATGGTAATAGGGGGCCACGTAGTGCAAAGATTGACAGGAAGATCTTTAAGTAGATCGTCTGCTAGGCAGAAGAACGACCTGGAGAAGATTTCAAAGAATAAGATGGAGTAAATGTTTATTAAGAATGGAATGGTATGATGATGTTTTTACCAGGATTTATATGTAAAAGCCTATTTTGAAAATTTCGAGAACATCCGTACAATAACTATACTTATTGACCAATTAAAGAATTGAATTATAGATCATTATATGCATGTAAAAATTATAATAATTTATATGCTATAACATTGATATTATAATAATGTCATTGTTGTAATATATATATTTTTTTAAGAAATAAACAATCTACCCGAGGTTTAGATCAAGGTTATCTTATTAAGTACACGTCGATCAGTCATGGACAAACTATAATCAAGCTAAATCCTTACAATAGAGTATAACTTTATTAAATAAAGTTATACTCTATTGTTAATTTTCCTATTTTGACATTTCTCTATCGCTGAACAACCCGGGCACGTAGGATTTTGATTTGTCTATAAAACTCCGTAACGTATCAGATACAGATGTATCATCACACATGAAAACTGATAGTGCGACGTGATATAGGAATGTATCTATATATTTATAGGAGTTATCCAGAGATTCATTTAGCGCCGAGTCCGATGAAGCTGCCGTAGTAGCCAAAAACAAGATGCCGCGCAAATTTCATCATAAAAAAGAGATATCATTGACTAATCACAAGATCTCCGAAAGTATTAAACGTAAACATATAAATTTTGGTACTTATATAATAGCAAAGGTAATATCAAAATTAGTCTAAGTTATTTTAGGTTGCATACTAAAAAAAGATTTAGAATTTATTAAGATAACAAAGATAGGCAACAACATATTTTATGATCACGGATCCTATTTATAATATAAAAGGAAAGGTTTTCCTTATATAACGAATTATTTGCTGAAAGCCAACAAAAATGAGATATTTTAATAAAATCTTCCCGAGAGGAATTGGCGGAAATGTCACCCTTGGGATGAAATGTGCTTATTACCACTTTATTGAATTCTGAGGTATTTCGTAAGGAGAATTAATGCGAATTTAATGCCTAAATAAAAAAAAAACCATTTAAATTATTATTTTATCTTAACATCTTAACCGCAATATCAAAGAGAATTTAAAAACTAGTGAAATGTTTTAGTTGTTAAGTACCACCGCAGCTCCTATTTCTGCGGTCAAACTGTAGTCTGATAACTTTACTATATTCGGGATTGAAGGGCGTTGTAGCTAGTGAAAGTATTAGGGTAACGAGACTTAACGTCTTGTCTCAAGGCGGTGAGCATAATGTGCTGCTGCGTATATTAAGGCCATGTTATAAGCATTCGTATCTTTATACAAAAATTGTCTCATGATTTCTTAATTATATGAAAATATTATATTTAGAATAAAAAAATATGAATTTCATCGTGGTTTATTAAATTATTTACTACTCAAACGTCTACAGCTCCAATAATTACGAATGGATCACCAATGATTACGGATGTAGATGTCCTGACGTCATAGTCATCGCGGAGTATCTTAAGCTCTTCAATTATTGTTTACAATTCGATCTAGGCATAATAAATCTCTAATTAGTCTAGAAGTGGTATGTTAATTATTAAATTTAATGTTATTAATAAAAAAAATATTTGTTGATCATCCAAACGGATCAAATCTTTAACTCATGACATCTCGCTACGTGAAACACTGGTTAAAGCTTGAAGATTGATTTGTTTTGACTAAATTTTGTTGTTATTTAAATCACAATCCAAATCCTTTAATATTTTTTAATGACACTGTCGTATACTTTAACAAGATATTTATTAAGAAACTTAAAGAATATATGTTTTAGTTAAAGATCTGACAGATGATGAACCAGTGAAACCATCTTTTGTATAAATTGTTGTGTTATACATTTAGTATTAATTACAAGAGAAAAACAATAATATTTTTGTTTATACGAAATCTTGATAAATAAACTCGTTTAAATTTTAATTTTACTAGGGGACCTTTAAAACTATGAATATGGACAAATTTAACCATTTTCCTGTTACAGGACCAAGATAAGTAACCATTAACGTCAGTTTCTCTAAATTATGGGAAGTATTTTGCTTATGTTTAAGGTAATGAAACTTGATTAGCTGCTTTTATTGTTTTTATGAACACATTAAGCAATGTCGCACTTTCGCAACAAAATGAGTTTTACCTTTTATCTTGGAAATAGAATTTCTTGTAACCAAATACATATCTTGCAGGTTATAAAAGTAATAACTATGTATAGCCTTAGTTGGTACCAGTGGGAAAGACAGACGAGATAAATATAAGAAAAATTTAATTAGATATAAATTTCTCTTGAATCTTTGTATATTTTTTTATGTATCGTAGACTTGTGCTTTACTAAAAACTTAGTCGTTTTCACAATCCACGAAACTAGGAAATAACAATACGAGAGAGCTGTTGATTCATAAATGATACGCCTACCTATAATAACGTGGTACTAGTTAGTATGGTATATACTACGCCACATTGTGCTCGTGGCCATGGTTTATGAAGAAGTTGTTGAGAATTTATGATGAAGATGTTAAGTTTCGTTACCGGAGAAATTTCACTAGCTACAACGCCCTTCAAATAGGAAAACAGTAGTGCTTGTACGGCGATAAAAGTACGAGCTCTAGATCTACCTAGACGGTCTCTGCCAACTGAGACCTACATCATTATTATTAGGTGCCCTCTTCAAACTGAAGTTTGGCGATCAGATTGAGAAAACCAATTCGATCCTCAGCTATTCTTTTTAGCTGATGGTATTTAAACCCGGTCTATTGCTTTACCTTCAACCCTTATTAAATGATAAAGCGCATTAGTCTCGAAGCCTGTTCACTCTTTTCTTCAAGATTTCCATGTCATATCGGAAATATGAATTGTGTTTTAATAAATTTAAATATATACATAGGATTATAAATTCAAATATGAAACCTTAAATATTTAGATCATTCTGTCATATTGACCGCCCACGGGTCGGGCTTAAGGGGACGCGTCCAAACTTTGTTTGCCAGATTTTTGGGTCTCTATAGTGGGTCGAACGTGTCGAGACTACTGAAGCTGAAAATAGTTACATTGGATTAATAGAACGTGTTGAATTTACTAAAACCCCTGTTGTAAATGTTTTCTATTTTGTTTTGTTAGAAATGCACACTATTTTCGATATTCATAATGTGAACAGCGAAGGATTGGGATAGTCTGCCGGGGTCAGTGTCTTATTCCAGATAAATCTTCCAAGGAAAAGTAAATATGTTTCTTCTAAACTAGTTCGCTTTACCATTACAGATTACATCGCTGCTTACCATCGGGAAGGATCGTATATAAATAACTATATTTCAATTATTTTATAAAAAAAGATTATTTAAATAATTATTTGTAGTTCATAATATCAAATTTACTTAATTCTTATTAATTAAAAAGTTTATATAAAGTTTGAATTTAAATGGCGTCTGCAAATTTTTTAAATTACGACACCCTCTAATACCGCTGATAAAATTCGTCCAAACGTCGTACACCAAAACGTAATTGTTTGTTTTTTTAAAAAAAAATAACATAACCACATAATAACTTAAACATAAAATACGTGTATGTTCTTAAGGCGTGTTCTCACAGAGTTTGTTCTACTTTCTAGGTTCGTCGCTTAGGCGGGCGTAAACAAATAAATCTCATTAGCGGAGTGAAATTTCTACCAAGTTGAGATCGGACAAAGTTTTAAAGTTAGGGTACATTTTTAATTGCTGTTTGTTACTTGTTAAAAATTTGCTGATAGAGTACACCTATATAAAGTTTTTAATGAAAGAAATTGCTTTTAACACACATCTCATGTTATTTTAATTAGTAAAAATGATGGTCAATATTTAAAGGTACTAAGGGATACAGGTTGTAAATATACTATACAAGTCTAGTTAAAATGTAGTCAATAAATCATTTTCTAAATATTTAGAAATTTAATAAATATAAAATAATATTTATTGTCTATAAAATAACATTATTAATCTATATTATTTTTATGTCATTTTCCATAATTCAAGATCTAAAATTAATAATAATAGTTGCTTTTCTTTGAACGGAAAAAAAGTATAATTGGAGCTTTCATAGAATTAAGTTACTTCGCCGATTAGCAGTGATCACTTACCATTCTTTTTTGTCTACTTTATCTTAAATAGTAACAAGTAACCATATATGAAACTTAACATCACAGTTGGTGAAATAAACCTTGAGATTTTAAAGCTTTAACATCTTGAACCGATAAAAGTAGGAATGCCACAGCAACTACTGTGTTCAAGTATGTTGGCACATTCCCAAGATCATGCAACCTTGATAATCGCCAGAAAGGAGTTCTCTATTCAACATGGTATTTAAGTTAGCACGCTAGAGTAACTTGATTTTGCTTCGAATAAAATATTTCTAATTGATAATATCATCACCATCATCAGACGATAGACGTCGACAGACGTAGGCCTCCCTCAAAGATCGCCGCAGACAGACTGCATGGCCTCCGGTACCGCTGAGCATTAAGAGCTGTCGTATATAGGGGTTCATGAGTTGGGATTTGGGCTGTTTCCCACCACGCTGACCCAATGCGAGTTGGCGGGAGTCAGAGCCTCGTTTGTTGATTAGCAGGGTGCAACATGAGCAGGTGAGGTTCGTTTGGGTACCGTGAGTTCTTGTGCGGGACCCCTTACATGGATAATACGAGTATAATAAATGATAAATGTTGATGATTTACTTTATAATATTTATAAATATTCATAATTGTAGGAATACTTAAGTAAATTAATTACTTTTAAGAGTTAACTTGTTCTTTTAAATAATGTAGTAAGTTGTAAGTTTTAAATGACATTAGAATTATATTCCGTCCGATTTTATAATAAAGATAGGAAAGTTTATGATTTACTGACAGCTGCAGCATGTATTGCCCAGCATATTCCCTAGTGACATTGCAAGCTATTTCAATGCAACTTGGCAACACTCCAGGAAGTATTGATTCTAAGCAATACTGTTTTTAACATCTGCATAATATTATTCACTTTTTACGAAAGACATTTGTTTAACATTTCAAATCTCTTCATGTTACAACTTTTTAATTTTTTTTTTCTTTATAAAATATTCATATCTAATTTTGACAAACTTATTATATTTATTAACTTAATCTGTATGTGTTTACAAAATATTTATTTAGTTTAAATAAAAAAGTTTTTGAGTTATATATACCAAGATGTAAGTATTATAAGTAGCGGGCCAAAACATGATGTTGAACAAAACCTGAATACCCACGATAATGTTATAAATACTAAAATGGTTTTTTTTTGCTACGAAGCAACGTGACGAGAATGTCATTCACCTGATGCTAAATGATACGGATACCATAACAGCCAATTTACGTCCGCACTGTTGGGGCACAGGCTTACCCTCAATATGAGGGCGATGGGGTCATAATCACCACGCGGGCCCAATGCGGATTGGTGACTTCACACACACCTTAGAATAAATTCTAATTCATGTGCAGGTTTCCTCGCGCTGTTTTCCTTCGCCGTTTGTATTTCGCTGTTGTTACTAAAGTTCACAAATGTACATAACTTAAATATTAAAGTCATTGGTGAAGGCCGCAAGCTAATAATCATCCAGTATAATAATCAGACGCCAATTAAGATATTATACATTGCGCTTTTCGCTTAGAGACATAAGATGTTAAGTTTCGATACCGCAGTAATTAAACTAGCTACAGCACCCTTCAAATCGGAACACACTTATGTTTGCGCAGTACTGTTTGACGGCAGATATATATAGATATCATAGGCGCTGAGATGGTACCTACTTAGACTGTCTTCGCAGTTCGACGTTTAGTCGGTTGGAGTCCGACACTACCGTTCCAGGGTGTGCGTTCCGTCAGCATTTTATTATACACGTCAACAAAAAAAAATGCACTCCACGTAGTACACTTTTTTGAAAACAGGCCGTGGATCCGGGTCCACGAGCGCAGTATCAGATAAGCTGTAAGAGTTAATTTGGCTTGCAGCGTTAACATCACCACGAATCTAGATTTCTTATCAGTTACTCGTCAGACGTTGACAGGTACACATCTCCTTAAGCTCCCAGTATTTGAATCGCAATCTTATAGACAGTACCTCAGAAGCAGCGGCCCAAGTTGTAACTTTGTTGCAAGCGGACTATAATCGGCAAGTCGCTCGTGAACTTAACATGAGCCAATCAGCTGTTTCACGAGTATATAGAAAGTTTCAAGAGACTGGTGGATTCTTTCGGAGCCCACAAACCAACAGACACCGGAACACATCTGAGGCGGACGACCGCTTCATTGTCACAACTTCGTTAAAAAATTGTCATCTCACGGGTGTTGATGTGCAACAGGAGCTCAGAAGGTTTCGAGGAGTGGCTCTAAGTCAGTGGATATGTATAGTCTTTTGTTAATTGTCTTATTGCAACATCTCAATCGGTGAGATTCGATGTTACTACTGGTCATTATATACTCATAAATTGAAACTCCCAAAAATGCACAGCTTATTGCCATTATACACATAAAAAGCCTGATTAATATAAAAATAAACTCGAATTTTTACAGTACCTTACATTTTCGTCTATATTTGTTAAAAAAGTGCAATTTATAAAATTTTACGCTTCGCTACTAAACAATTGGGAATTATTGAAAAAATACAGTTATATCATATCAACACAAAGAAGCAGTTAGTAAAGCGGTTAATACTGCAGTTATCACATAATATAAATGCAACGTAGTTCCTTTCACCAATGCAATTATTCAAACATTTAAAATGGCGATCAAAATAGTAAACGCATTTGTTGCAAATGCCGCAATGTTTTGTGTTTTTATAACTGGTATAAAAATTGCAAAGATGTCAACTTCCGTTTTCAATTGTGCGTGAATCGATCGATCGAATTCTGGCACATCATTCCCGTATCCTTCCGCGGGATCCAGCACTAATGCAGTTACGTGTGAAAATATATGAAAAATATACAAATTAGTATAAATCATAATTGATGTTACTCTTAGTTCGTAAAATTATATTTGTACAAGAGTAATTAAGAAAACAAACCAGATACATATTTGTTGGGGATTCAGATGTAGTTGTAGGCCGTTTGTTCTTCTTTGACTGCTCTGTCTTTCTCCAGATTGACAATATTTACCCATCAGACCAAAATATAACCAGTGTGTTTAATAATAAATACTTTTCTTCATTCATTCTTTTTACTTCTGATATTTTTATGTGTAGTGTTAACGTTGCGCGCGCACCATTCTACAGATACTTTAGAAGAATGTTAGCTTCATTAAAGGAAATATGTGTTTTTAGCTTATCGCAATTATATAGTCATTATGCGTAGTATTTTATTGATTCATAAAATACTAATACTGAATCTAGCATCAGTCATTTAGGTAAACAATATTACTAGATTATAGTTCATCAATGTAGGAGCATCGCTGTAGTGGCTGTATTATATATCTTATACATTTATATTTGCAATTTTTTAATGAGTTGAGGTACAATAGTAAACAAATTTTAAATTCTCATATAAAATATAAATTATTTTAAAAACTGTAATTATTTGGAAACCTATAAAAGTTGCCAATAATATTATAAGAGAAGTTTGTGAGCGATATTGATGTGCTATCTAATAATTTTGGGCACGTGTCTATGATGCTTGCCAACGAGCCTGATGAACATACGTGTGTTGAAGCTACCCGCTCTTTATCATCTTTTGTGAGTGTGGAGAGTAGAAGACGCCTGAAGAAAGCCAATTTAACTCCATAGCGGCCAGCCAGAAGCCCGAAACTGACCGCAGCTCACTGTCAAGCCCGACTTCAATTTGCTCGTAAACATCTCAATTGGATTATTGAGCAATGGAGCTCCATCCTGTTCACTGACGAGAGCAGAATGTGTCTCCATGGCAACAACAGAAGAGTACAAGTATACAGGCGTCCAGGGGAACGGTTCTCGCAATGCTGTTTCGCTGAAACATGTGGTTCAGTCATGATGTGGACTGGGATATCATATGAAAGGTAGACCGAGCTTGTTTTCGTGCCTGGTGGCGGTCGGAGAGGGGTCTGACAGCTCAAAAGTACGTGGAATACATTCTCCTCGATCACGTTGTACCTTATGCAGGATACATAGAAGAAGATCTTGTATTGATGCATGATAATACTCGGTGCCATACAGCAAGTGTTACTCGCCAGTTTCTTGAAGAGGTGGAAATTGAGACGATGATGTGGCCAGCCCTCAGTTCTGACCTAAACCCCATTGAGCATTTATGGGACGAGCTCAAACGGAGGGTTCGAGCTAGAGATACGGCTCCATCAAGCATCGTCGAGCTCAAAACTGCGCTAGAGAAAGAATGGAATATAATACCTCAGGATTTTATCCAAAAATTGACAAAGTCCATGAATAATCGCATGCAAGCCGTTATAAGAGCAAGAGGAGACAATACAAAGTATTTCTGATTTTAACTTTTTTTACATTTATGAATAATCAACTTTTTATTCATTATGTTGTCGTTTTAATTTTTCCGCATTTTTTATGCATTTCTTTCCAAATTAAATTTCAACAATAAATACTCAACCGATTTTTCTCCTTAGGATGGCATTTTTTAGAGAAGAGACTAGTTTGTTAAACAAAAATAAAACCTAGACAATCGGATAAACCATTTTCTGAAAATCAACCTTTTACACGGCTTGAGTCGATTCAGTTTTTTTTTTTTTTTTTCCGTGGGGGAAATGCCTACGCATACTCGTCCTCGCGGGGGCAAGGACGAGTTATGTCGAACTTGCACCGACTAAAACCCCCACGATGGTCCTCCTCATCGCCATGCTGGCAGGGTCACGGGAACGCTCGCACTCAACCGCGACCCTGCCGGCGCTGGCCGCTTGCGCAGCCCCACCTCGGGAGGGAGGGATGAACCTTCCCTTTACAGGGCGCGCCGGAACATGCAGCGCGCCCCCTCCTCGACCTCATGCGTGTACGGGCGACCGGTTCCCCCGAACCTGTAGCCCAGAGGATGGCCTCTGGAGCCACTGGAGAAAACCTCTCCCGGCTCCCCGCGGCAGAGAGATGTTAGGCCCGCCGCTACCTGTCAACGGCCGCGGAGGATAGGGAGAGCGGCGCATCTCAATACCGGCACTCCTCTTCCCCCGCGGCCCCACTGCCACCGCATCGCCGGTGCGACACCGGTTGGCCGCAGAGGGTATTCTCTCCGCGACCCCACCTCTAGGGCCGCACACAGCTGCCCCTGCGGCCCCCGGCCGCTCCGGTGAGCTCCAGTTACCCCAACCGGTGCTCGAACCTGGAGCGGCCGCTTCGGCCAGCCCTTCGCCGCGGGCCGGCCGGATGAGTTCTACTTGGCTTCACCGTGTACCGGACCACGGTTACTAAGCCCCTCCGCCACGACAAGGCGAGAACCCGTTGGAGGGGTGAGTCGATTCAGTTGCACGCGAGTGTATATTCATCACTGGATAGTAAACAACTATTTTGTAAACATTTTACACTTAATCTTATTGTTTTTACTTACACTTAATTTTCGTATAAATATAAAAGATTGTCAAAAATTGTACAGGATACTAAAATATTCCAGTATTAATAAAGTGAGAAAATTTTCATATCGCCTACATTATGGAATTTACGGATATTTCATTTGATGAATAAAGGCTGAAGGAAAGCTTCCCTCTAGAGTAATGAAATGTTCTCTTCATTTACTTTAATTTTATCTTATTACCTTGGTGGAAAATGTTCTTATTCCTTACAGCGAATTGTTTCAAAATTAAGAGCATTTTTGTGGCGTCCAATCATTATAATCTGTTGTAAAAACATAAAACAATTTTTTTTATGAAAATTATAAGTATTCTTTTCACTATTTACCGTCCCCACTGTTTTACCAAAGTGGCACAGAAGCACACAGAGCTTATATATATATATATATATATATAGAGAGAGAGAGAAGAAAAGAAGTTTAAAGTTATCAGGGTAGAAGATATTCATTGCTGATCTCGAATTCCATACGAGTTACAAAACTCGTAGTTAACATCTTAACGTAATTAACGAAGTCAAAGTCATAAATTTACAAAAACCTTCGTGTGTGATA
Source organism: Ornithoptera alexandrae (assembly GCA_029030555.1). Taxonomy (NCBI): domain Eukaryota; kingdom Metazoa; phylum Arthropoda; class Insecta; order Lepidoptera; family Papilionidae; genus Ornithoptera; species Ornithoptera alexandrae. The sequence goes on along the minus strand of JARDVY010000037.1, from coordinate 3,939,316 downwards.
ATTAAAGTAATTACAAACACTTTTGATCATACACTAAATTACTTTGAGAAAATTCTTGTGAATAAAAGAATAAAATATAAGGAAAGATAAAGATTTAAGTAATAAAGCAATAGAAAAGGTTTTCTAAAAGTTATTTATAGTATTTCATTATAAAGTTATTTTTATTTACCATAACGATTTAATATAACTGTTGTCATGGAGATCAACAGTTCAGTTGGACAAATTGAAAATTTTTAACAATAATAGCATTAGAAGCAATTAATAAGTTAAATAAAAAAAAATCTACAAGTAAAAACGATGTAATGGCTGTTCTTCATTTTATGAAGCAAAAAGAAGACCTGGATCTACGGCTGATGGTAAGTGATACGCATGTCCATAACAACGTGGCGCTAGTTAGGATGATATACACAGCACCACAGTACTCTCGTCGCTTAGAGACATAACATGTATGGTCTTGTTACCCTAGTAATCTTACCAGTTACAACTCCCTTCAATTCGCAACACGGTAATGTTTACACACTACTGTTTACTGGTAGAAATAGGAGCTGCAGTGGTACCTAGGCAGTCTGGCAAAAGAGACCTACCAGTAAACTAAGCTAAAATATGAAACTCTTGTACGGTCCGAAAACGTCTAACCATTATTTGCCAAAAGCGGGGTGTCATTGTAATGAAGGTCATTGGCTGATTGCCAGACGTTGCAACCTTGACCAGGCTGAATGATGCTTATTGGGGAACGTTTTGTTTTAAACGCATGTTTACTTTGTATCTCGAAGATTGTAATCTTAGGCGTCAGCAATACACAGAAGTAACAGGCAGATAAATATCTTTTTTTTTCATTGTTCGCCCTGCGAGCGGTGTGTCGAGCCTTTACTAGCTGTTTACATTTACCATCAGATATCTTGTTTCTAATTTCCACATTCTCGTCTTTCATTATATAAATCTTTCGTACTCTGCTCTTCTCCCAAACTTCTCATTCCCATCATTCTACATACCATTTCCTTTTGTCATTCCTCTGTCGCTTTGTCAAGACTGTCTCCTTCTTGTAGTTATTTCTGAGTGGCGGGGGAGAGAGCATGAAAAAGAATCACCCCTGTAGCATCACTTGCCTCTTCTCAGTTTCTTGCTTCATTTCTTCTTACAGTTTCTTTTTAATCTTTAATTTATTTGTAGTTAAATATCTTGGAACAATGTCGTTGTTATTGAATCGTATATCCTACAACTCTCTTACTAGTGGTAGGTCTCTATTGCTGGACACTGTCTAGGTAGGTACCACTGCAGCGCCTATTTCTACAAACATTACTGAGTTCCGGTTTCGTGAGCGCTGTAGCTAGTGTTGTTACTTGGGTTAGGAGACTCAACATGTTGAGTTTCAGGTGACGAGCGCATTGTGGTGCCGTGTATGCCATCCTAACTAGCGCCACGTTGTTGCGAGCAGACTTATAATTTACCATCAGGTGAACGTCCCGTTTGTCTCGTCGCTTAATTGAATATAAAAGAAACAATATTAATTTTATGTGAAATATTAGATCTTGTATTGAAGATAAATAATGTTGGATAAAAGTATTTCGTCCACGCAAATCAGATAATCGTTCCGATATAAATCGAGAGTACAGAATCGATTTAACTAAAACGGTAAACGTTTAAGAAAAGCAAAACAGACTTAATAGAACACACATATTTGAAAATTGGAAAGTAATGAGATTCCTGAATAAAAAAATGATAACGTTTTTGTGTACCAGTCTAAATCGGATTTAATCTCTGGGAAAAATTAACGTTCAAGGGCAGAGAGGAAGAAGTAATTTTCCTTGTAATCTGTTCTTTCGAATCTTTTGTTGTTCATTGTACTAATTTTTTACTTGAACCTTTCTTGGAGTAATCTAAAATTATGATTACTTAGTACGTACGTACGTAGTTGGAGAAATTTAACTTTTAAATTGTTAAATTTAAATATATTGCAGGTTAACACATAGATTCTTGATGATGTCAGCGCTGCAAGCCATGCGGCTGTTACAGCTTATCTGACACTGGGCACGTGGACCTGGATCCACGGCCTGTTTACAAAAAAAAATGTGTACTACTTGTAGTGTAGTAGTTATTCGACGGCGGAATTTTATAATGTGTGTCAGGTTATTGGTTTCTCTGGCGAATCTACTCGGTCGTCGTGGGCGAGCGCGGACCCGTTCCCCGACTACCTTCGCCTGTATCGGAATCTCTGGGCGGTGAGAACCGCCCCTGATCGCGGGTGTACTTAGTGTACGCGGTGTGTGAGTACCTGTGGCGCCGCGTTCTGAAGCGAGGGCGGCGTGATGCAGAAATTCGGAGCGTGTTGGTAGTGTCCGAGGTGTGTATGGTAACGTGGATGTTGTCGGTGACTGTAGATTTGTGTGTGGTGTGAGGGACCCCTGGAGATGACGGAATTAGCGCATGCCGTGGTCTGCGCTTATTGGTCTTGGGGTTAACACATAGTCATCACTCTTACGAAAGGATCGCCAAGAATAAAAAAGATGCTGCAAATTTGCTGATATGATAATAAACTGCTCTTCTTGTAGATCTCAAATTTGTATTGCTTAATCATTGTTAATAATAGCGTCCTACATGTAGTTATAAATCACAGTACGAGATCGGTAAACATTCGGGTGCTGATGATGGGATTTTAGTTAAAGATATAGAGTAGAGATGTATAAGACTAGAACTGTATTGTACTAATTGTTAATTATATTGACCTAATGTTTATTATTCTTAATATAATATACGTTTATATAACCGAGTAGCCAAAAAGACTATTTTTAGGGTATAGACAAATATAATAAGAAACTGCCAAGTTGAAATTCATCATTTATCAAACACAGTAAAGTCGTAGTTAACTACAGATCGATCCACGACCTTACTATAAAAATTACTAAACTTATATAATTAATTGAAACGTTTTAATCTGTTATGTTCAAACATCTTGACATCTACAACCCACTTACCAGATTTATTTGTTTACCCTCGCATAACGACTTTAAGTTCATTAGGTAAGTAACTTTAACAAACACCCAGAGCACAATTATTTAAAGACACAAAGATTGATTAACAAAACTAAAACGAGAATTAATTTTGATTTATAATTAACATAATGTTTAATTAACAATGAAAACAATGAAGGTACGTCAGACATATACTGACTGCCATATGTTGACAACTGTACCACCGTGGTGCTGTTATAACGACAGATTAGTATATCTCCTATATGAATTGTCATATAGTCCGGTCCTATAAAGAAGACGAAGATAATACCTACCTGTCGTAGAATCCGACTGAAAGCATCTTCGGGATCATGGACTTTGAAGGTGGATGCACGGAGCGAGTACAGAGTTAACGAACAAATACGAAGTGCGCTCTTCGTTTGGCATTCACCGTCCATCATCACGTCTAGGTAGGCACCCATTCATTCTGTAAGAGATCTTGATAATGACCACCAAGAGAGTCCATATAACTGTGATTTCCTCCGGAAGCAAGTATCTTTTCAAGATTTTTTCCCAACACCCAAAAAAACGATGAAGTACATGAGAGTAGTAGTTAATCACCACTTAAACTATGCCAACATGAAGCCCAAACATCAACCCGGAACATCAAGAGGATCAGATTTTTTATATTGTCTTAAGTAGATACGCCACTGTGATGTTGAGAAATCCTGAATAAGCCATTTTTGTTTTTGTGGACAGATAGTAACGCTATAATTATTAAGGTCTATATCTTGCAAAATAAAACTCTTCTAAAGTTGATACCTATGGTCTTTTCTAACGTAAAGAGAATATATAAAGGTAAGCGACGAGACGAGAGGGACGATCACCTGATGTTAAGTGATACGCCCGCCGATAACAACGTGGCGCTATTTAGGAAACACAGCATCACATTGTGCTCGTCGCCTTAAGACATATGTTAAAAATCTCGATAAAATCTCGTTACCCCAGTCATTTCACGAGCTACAACACCCTTCAAACTGGAACACAGTAATGTTTGCATACTACTGTTGGACGGCAGAAATAGACGCTGTGGTAACTATTTAGATTAATCTCCCACAACAGAAGACCTTGCACCGGTAAAATATAATAAATCATGTACTTTGTGTTTACAAGTTTCTTGATTTTCGACGACTTTTTTAACAATATGTTGGAACAGCGCCAAGAACTTTGAAGTCTGAAATTTAAGTTAGTGGGTCTAATGCTCCAGATTTGTGAAGTAGTTAATAGTTAAGTTGTAATCCTCTTAAAACTTGCCATTAATGACAAAAAGAATTTTATTGAACCTTAATCTTTAACAACCTGTCGTTCTGTTTAATTTGTTTTCGTGTTCATAATGTTTTATTAAAAACCTTGTTTTATTATTAAAGATATGTGTAATATTTAATAACTAATATTATTGAAAAACATTTTCTGATATTTAACGTTATTGACTTCCGGTATTTTAATTTACAGTTAAATGTTGTTGACACAACATTATAGTCAAAGTCAAAGTTGATTACGTCTATAACAGGCATACGTACGAGTATATATATTAAGTAGTACATTATATATAGAACATTATATAATATGTTATGCTGTTTATGTACTAAATAAATAGATAGATTATATTAAAATATTATAATAGTTATTAAAGATAATTTCGTTGAAGTTAATGATATATATACATACATATATAAAAGTATTTATACTTGTACATATGGTAAGGGCTAACACTTGACCTTATAAGCAGAGATGGTGAAGAAGGCTCGTCCAGAATGTTATAGCAATATACATATATCCACCGAAACACAGCAATGCTGTTAAGCCGTTGCCAATGCCCAGTTGGTAGTTAGCCAGACGGGTTCAATTCAAACCCGCCACCAGGAACCAGGGTATCGTCTGACAGATACAGATGAACGAAATATAACTCTTTCTGTCTTAAAATGAGACGTGACGCTGTTATAATTCACGAAAAGAACAGCTATAACGTGGACAGGCGTATTATATATATATTTTTTTACATATTATCACGTCTTTTTTTCCAGTAAGAGTAGGCAGAGGCGAATAAACACCCACTTTTCGCCAGATGTGGTCAAATTAAGTCTCATGTAATAGGGAGTGAGCCTGCTGCCACTTTATTGGGGCCACCACACACACAAAGATAAATACAGTGTGCGGGTTTCCTCACGATGTTTTCCTTCACCGTTTGTATTTTGCTGTTGTTACTTAAGTTCACAAAAGTATATAACTTAAATATTAAGTCAGCGGCACATGCCGAGATTCGAACCCGCGACCTTAGGAACGAAAGCCGCACGCTCTAACCATTAGGTCAGCGAGCTACTATTAACGTACCATATAGGCATATATTTCGTACTCGCCATTTACTTAATAAAAGCTCTTACTGTGTTTCAGTAATAATCTACGAACATAACTTCTTCTTCACGATATTGTTATCTTTACGCCTGAAGTTGATTTCCTACCAAATATCACGATGTATGGAATAACACCACAATATTGGAGTAACGTAACCAGAAAAAAAATATGATATTGTTGTGACGGAAATTGGATTCTGGGAGCTAACTGGATTATTTTTACCTTTTTCCGCTACAATATATACATGTAGTGTTTACACTCGTAGTGTATCGATTTATAATATACATATTTAACTTTTAGTTCCGTATATTCGTCTTATCTCTAACTACCCACTAATCATTGACAGGAGACAGTATTTATTTTACGGTCTCCGCAGAGTCTGATGGAAAGGATACAATTACATTTTTTTCATTACTTATACAACTAGCTTGTGTAATACATGATTTTGTGTTAATGTAATTATGTATTATTAGGTAAACAATAAACTCATATTATTCCATCACAAAATTTCTCACAACTTTCATAATAACTCTGTTCCTGAAAAGGAGTCCTTTCGCCTAACAGAGACATAAAATAAACATACATAAAATCAGTAAAGTTTTTCTTTACGTTCCGACGCTGTTTTTGAAGGCTAGATATTGCTTTCCAATACTTTTTTATTTTTGTGAAGTTCCGTTTTGTAATTCGAGTAAAGAATGGAGCGAAGCGCCTCTTTTACTTATTGCTCGAAATAAAAGGAAGGCGTATTGTTTCGTAAAGGACATTTTCTTTAAGGATCTACGTAGATCGATCGCTACAGGTGAATTACAAGTATAAGGTGGTCTCTTGCTTGTTGTATCGAAGAGAGCGTTTTGAGGAGGGTTACTCAACACTTACCGGGACGTGTTTTTTTTTATTAAATCGTTTCTCTCTGCGTGTTGTGGGTCAGGGCCTTTTATTTGCCATTCATTTATCATCTCTTCATATTATATATCCAAATTCCTAATTATCATCTTTTATTCTATTCGTCTTTTGTTCTCTACTTATCTTTCATACTTTCTCTTCTCTATTATTCTACATTCCATTTCCTTCTCTCATTCATCCTCTTTGCCTGAAGTGGGGACCGCCTCTTTGTTGTATTTCTGGAGAGGGGGAGAGAAGCCTGAAAACCGGGACGTGTTTAGATACAGTGCAGAAAGGTACCAGTGTGTTCTGTAGGACATCCTGGGGCCTATTGTAAAGCAATAAGAGTGACCACGGAAGGAGTTTTAGGGGTTACAAATCCCTGTCTTTATTTCTATCATAATCCTGTCTTTCTTCCCAGCAGCAAGGTATCTTTTGAAGCTGTCCTCCTTGGCAAGAAAAGGTACACAAATAGAATACTCTTCCGTTTTGTTGGTTTCAATATTGATGCCGTTCATGATTTAAAATTTTGTTGCCTTATGCTTTTGATTCAAAACGGAAACCGTTCATTTTCATGTTATCTTGGTTTACCTTTGTCTTTTTGTTTTATTGTATTTATTCGGATTAAAGCACATATAAATAAAAGATAATAATAAACATTCTATGTAATGATTCTGAAGGAAAGTTATTATACAATTTAAATAACAGGCCTCAAAGAAAAAATGTCAAGAAAATGTAAATAATGAGGAGGCGGTTATCTTTGCCCGAGGAAATGCGTCGATACTTTTTCTCGAACAAAGACGCTCTCGGCGGTGAAAGACGATTAATTCTCTTCAAATGTAAGATACTGAAAACATTATTACATTTTCAGCATAATTGCTGCAGATAAGAAACACAACTGTAACCGGAATGTTGTATTTTACAAGGAAAATAATTTTCATTGTTTTAATATAACGCCTCTAATTTTTAAGACAGGTAACTTTTATTAGTTCGAAAATTTCGCTTAAATCAACCTTGAAGTTAAAAGTTATATTCTCTAATTACTGTTATTGTTACACTTGTGTATTAAGACACATACGGTATATACAAATACGTATATAATTTTACATATTTATTAAAAACAAGCATATCATACATATCTCGGTGAAAGCTTTCAACAAGTAACATGCTCTAATTGTTGTGGAAGCGGTGATTGCTTACTAAAGTTTGATCAAACTACACGTTGGGCAATTTGAAGGTATAACACCCCACTGAGTTTGAGTTTCCGGTGGAGAAAAACATCGAGGGAAAACCAGCCTATTAAATAAAGACAACAGGTTTTAATGATGTATACAAGAATAAAACAAAGAGTGAAAATTAAATTGCTAAAACTCTATATATTTTTAGATACTTATCTAGACAATATTTCATCATAAATTGATTTCTGTGGTCAAATGTCTAACCTAATATTCGTTTCACGGAAACTAGAACAACGTAAGTTTATCCCCAACAATAGATTAAAGTTAATAGGACCAAAGTTTGGAACAATTGTCTTGCTATGACTGTTATTAATTTCTGATTTATAACGTTTCATGAAACCTTGGTCTCAATTATGAAAGATATTTTAACAAATATCCCATATCACAAAGCGACGTTATTATACCTAAAAAATTCTTACATCCGGTAACATTTACGACCACTTGCTATTTGATATCAATTTGTAATTTTAAACGTTTGTATATCATCCGCGACAATTAAAACTTATCAGGTGACGTTTTACCGGAGAATCTTATTGTATACGATCATAATTTTAACATTCATTAAATTAAACTTTCAACTTTTAATTGAAATATTGTCAGCATCCCGGTAAAGCGGTATCGAGTCGACCCAAATTTGAAATTGTTCAAGCGAGTTTGCCGACGAGGGTTCAGCAACCTCAAAATTTCGACGCACGCACCCCGTTCACCACCGACGCAGACTTTCAATCGCCTGTGACCCCGTTTTACTTAAATAAAAGAAAATATATAAGCGCCGTGTCATGTTTACCGAATCATGGTATCTTTTGTCCTCGAAAGAAGTAGACGGATCTAACGAGGCGAACGTATCATGACAGTACGATGTCAAGACCTCGTAAAACGGATGTAACAATACTATATACGTATTTGATTGTTTTTCTTTTATTCATTTAATTGAATTAATATCAAACATATATGCTTATAGCAATTACTTGCAAGAATTTATACAAGTCTACATCGAGAACTAGAAACACTTCATTACGCTTTTTTATTTTACTCACTTCGTAAATAATAGTTTTCTAAAGAGGAACTAAATATAAGGGACATAACTGAATAAAAGATATTTATTGTGAATAACAAATACGTATAGGTAATGGTTGGTAAATAGTGGGGTGTAAGTGGTCCTGCACAATAACTCACGGGACCCTTTTTTTTTCTGGGGAGATCCTGCACTGGATACCCTTCCGCTGTCGGAGCAACAGAAGAGTTATGTCGGACTCTTACCGGCTAAAACCCCACGGTTTCTCACTCATCGCATTTGGCCGAAAACACGGGAACGCTTTCGCACACTACCGTGGTTCCGACAGCGAGAGGCCTTGATAAGACGACATCTCGGAGTGGAGCTACTGCTCTCCACTCCCTAAATAGGTATTAGGCGGAAGTACCGCACGCACCACCTCGAGGCCTTTCATGTTTGTTGACAGATTTCAACTCACGGGACCCTAGCCAACCTGATCTGCTCATGGTGCACCCTGATAATCAACAAACGAGGCTCTGGGTCCCACCAACCCGCATTAGGCTAGGGTGATGGGAAATGGCCCAAATCCCCTATATGAACTCTTACAAACAGCGGCTCCTAGTGCCCGGCGGTATCGGAAGCCACGCTGACTTGACAGTCGCGGGAAGCCACTGGATGTGAACAGCACAGGATTGGTCGATGTGGAGATCTTCGGGGGAGGCCTACATCCAGCAGTAGACATATATCGGCTAATGACGTATAGGTAATGGCTAAAATGGGTCTCTTGCTCAAAATAGTTCGAGAATAGCTTGCCTACATAGATCAAATACATATAGTATAAAAGGAATCAAAACGCTCTTAAGATACTTCATCATCATTATTAAGAGCTCTTCAGATTGAGAAAAATCAATCGATCCTCAGTTATTCTTTTTAACTGATGGTATTTAGACCCGGTCCGATCGTTTACGTTGTCAAACCATTTCATCCATTTCTAAGATATATACGTCACGAGAAGTTTTTCTGAAAATTATTTTACTCTCCTTAACCGCTTAAAATTAAAAGAAGTTACTTTAATTAAGTTTAATACACGTAACTATATTATTAAAAGTATATATATTATTATTGAATTAATTAGTTATTTTTACTTTATGATAATTCGATACATTCAGCGTTGAATACAAAAATGCCACGCGAAAAGGGAATATAAAATTTGTTCATAATTTGATGCGACGCTTTGAGATCAAAGAGTATCAGCGATGGAATTTTAGAGCAGAGGAGAAAATGAATGCGAATTAAAAAATCATGGACATTATTTATCAAAAGCTGTAAGCGGTGCTCTATGCCTGCGCCATTTTATTATTTAAACACGAAAGCTTTATAATTTTATAAATCATATTAATTTCGACATATGTTGAATTAATTTTAGCGTTGTTTTTCGGAATTAGATATATTAGTAAATGAATAACTAAAACGTTACGGAGATCAATGAAAAAATCTTCGAATCACACTCTGAACATTAACTTCTTTGAATCTGTTATATTTAAATAAATATTTCCAATCATTAAATTAAACAAATATATCAATCATCAGCCGATAGATCTTTACATTGGTCCTGTGCTGACCGCATTCAGCGACTTCGCGCGACTTTTCAGTCAGAATGGCCTCCAGTACTCCCGAGCCCTAGAGGCTGTCGTTTGTAGGGGTTCATATAGGGGGGTTTGGGCCATTTCCCGCAACGCTGGCCCAACGCGGTTTGATGGGAACCATCTCGTCTCCAACCATCTCGTTTGTTGATTCGCAAGGTTTTTTTTTATTTATTTTTTATACCACTCAGGTGGCAAACGGGCATGCAGCCCGCCTGATGTTGAGCAGTAACCGCAGCCTATGACCGCCAGCAACATCAGAGGTATCATGGGGCGTGTTGCCGACCCTGCAAAAACTTCTTTACGCCCTTTTTGAATAACTTCATAATGTAGCTCCTGGGAAAAATCTTGACAGGTAACTCGTTCCACATTTTGAGTGTTCTCGAGGGAAAACATCTCTGGAACCGAACCGTACGTGGCTACTGCAGTTCAAGGGTATGAGGATGAATTCCTGCCGATAGCGAGCGGTGCGATGATGAAATGTGGCCATCGGCATCATGTCAAACAGCTCATCAGAACACATCCCGTTATAGAGGCGGTAGAACACAAATAAGGAGACAAAATCTCTCCTAGAACCAAGAGATTTAATACCGTCCGTTAGCAAAGAATCGTCGATAATTCTGACAGCTCTGTTTTGCACCGAGTCTAACGGTCGCAGCTGACATCTAGGTGCTCTCGCCCAAAGATGAGAGCAATACTCCATGTGAGGCCGGACTTCCGCTGTATATAGCAAAAATCTTCGCTCCGCAGTGAAGTACTGCTTCGCCCTGTTAATTACATCAAGCTTTTTAGATGCCAGCTTTACCTTGTTTTCCAACTGCCCTCGGTACTGGACGTCACTGGAAATTTCAGCACCTAAAATCCCAGTGCTTCTTAAGATGGTCAGAGATGTATTCTGGAACTGAGGAGCTACAATAAATGGAGTTTTCTTAACGGTGAACGCGCAAACTTATGTCTTGGATGGATTAAAATGAACTAAATTGAGGCGACCCCATTCCAACACATGAGCAAGCGTTATCTCAATTTCTGATATAAGTTTCTTGCGACTTTCCTATACAGCAGTATCAGGGACGTTGTTACGGCTTGTGCAGCAGGTGTCACCGGTGCTGTCATCCCCATAACAATGACTACCGTCAATTGAAAGCATGTCATTTATATGAAGTAAAAACAGCGTCGGCGATAACACGGAGCCTTGTGGGACACCTGCATTTATGTACATGTTAATAGAGCTGGTGCCGTCAACGACGGCTCTTATAGTTCTGCAGGACAGAAAGCTACTATTCCACTGACATAGTCTCTCAGGGAGTCCGTACGATGCTAACATTATAAGACCGGGATGCCAGACCCGATCAAATGCCTTGGCTATGTCCAAACTCACTGCAATAGCCTCTCCTCGACTCTCAAGGGCTAGCGCACCCATAGGCGCACCACGGCTGGTGAGGTTGGCTTGGATCACGTGAGTTGTTGTGCAAACATCCACTATGCGCTGTGATTAAATCAACTTCTAACATGGCGGACATCAGAACATAACTCCGAATGTAATGTCCATAAACATTTCGATTTTGTTTACATTAAAATTGTCAAATATTATAAATACCTTATTGTAAAACTGTTTTACTACATTTAACTTTAATGAAGTACTGTTAAATTTTTGGTTTTCATGACGCAAACGGAACAGGTAGTTAGCTACTTGCTATTGCGAACCGAACGTTTACGGTTGCTTTGTTTGTCAGTGTGAACGCGAACGTATTTGTGTGCGTGACCTACATTATGGCCGCCGCCGCTGCTTGCTTACTTGCACATCATAGTACATACATGATTCTGTATAAAGAAGGTTTACATGGAGTATGTATTTGTAATAACATTTATATTGTAGTAAATATTTGAAAGTTCCATAGTTTAGTATCTCAATTTTCTCTATTTAATTATCTGCCCAACCATACTTGGATGGCGGATTTGATGTGGTGGATACATGACTTATTTCTAGCGGTAGTAATTAAGAAGCTTGGTTATGTTACACTTTCAACTTAAGTTCTTATACCGTATTTATATTTATGAAAATATCACTGAAGTATTGATTCAATACTTTATTCCCTTGTTTAATTGTTTTTTATTTACAAGATTTTTTTATTTTAAGTTCTTTATAATTCTAATTTTGTTTATCTCTGTTTGTTAGTTACAATGTATTTAATCTGTGGTGAATGTTTTGTATGCCTGTTAGTGGTATGTATAACAGCCAATTGTTTCATAAATAAATAAAGTCCTTAAATTAATTTTAAGATAAACAAAATAATAAGTAAAAATATTTTATCAAGATAATCTTAGCTTTTGATATAAAATGCTAATGTTTTATATAGTATATTATCATCTCTCGATACAAGATAAAAATTAATTAGAGAAGATAAATGAAATATTTAGTTATATCGTTTATGGTACGGAAAATTGTTTTTTTTTAAAATTACTTTTATAATTGAATAAGAAAAGTCTACGAAGAAATTTGGTTAATGATGTAGCGTTAGTATTTAGTTAGAATAAATTGTTCATGTTATTCGTGTAAGTTCAGACGTGTTGTCAAGACTGAGGAGTAGATTACAAGGTAATGCATATGAACTGTAGTTTATAGGAGAACTGCGGTCGTCCGTCACCCTGAACGGGCCGATGTCTTCCATTTAATGGCAGGGGTCGCGCGATCGATGTAGCGGCGGCCTACACCGCCCGCGACCCTGCGCCGCCCTTGTATGCAAGCTAGCAGCGATTGCCGGATGTTTAATTGCTGACGTCAAGTCTACCCAATCAAAATGTCTTTAGCTTATTGCCTTGACAACATGTCGATTTATGTATATGTGCTTAGAATGTTGAATAGTCTGTTCATAACTTCGCATATTAAAATCAACAATGAAAAGTAATTACAGAAAAAATTTCAGATACTTCATCATCCTAACTGATCGACATCCACTATTGGATTTAGCTCAGTTAAAGTAATATTATATAGATTTAAAAAAAGTTAATTATCTTCCATTCGCTGGAAAGATTTTAATATTATATAAGAACTACAATGTAATCATAATTTTATTTATTTTATAAAGCAACGAATCGAGTGGAATGTTCATCTGATCGGAAGTAAGTCCATAACAACGCACCATATTGTGCTCATCATTCCATACATAAAATATAAGTCTAGTTACCACAGTAAATTTACAGCGCCCTTCAAATCGGAATACAATAATGTTTGCACACTACTCTTTAGGAGCAGAAATAGGCGCCGCATTGGTACCTAAAAGGTCTCCAGTAATATATTTAATATATTATACTGGAATAAAAAAAAAATAGATCAAAATAGTTTCATAGAGTAAAGCAAAAAGTATAGGTATAGCTACAGAGACAAAGTATAGTTAGACTTACTGTTTTTTTTTATCCGGAATAATAATGTTATATAAAAAAAAATTATTTATATTTTGAATAGTTAAGGTATCGATGCTTATGTTTAGGATATGAAAATAACTTTCAGCTGTCTTCAGGCACAAAAAAACATAAATATCTAACACAAAGTAAACCGATCTTTCATCCTTCTATCTCAGTTTGATTGATACAGTTTGACAGGTATAATAAGATGAATAAATCAGAATCCGCCGATACATATCGGATTTGTTATAAATATTTAGATTATTCATAGAATATTTTGCTTATTTTCTTTTTTAAGAAAAAAAATATTTTCTATTTGTTGGAATTTGACCATAATAGTTTTCGTAATAAAATTTGTTTTCTATATTGCAGTAATGTATGAAAATAAAAAAATTAATATATAGTCTATTGGTAGTAAAAAAATATCTATGGCTTTATATACAAAATGTATATCCAAGTTTTTGAATTAATACGATAAAATAAAAAAGTTTCTCTTTTTTTAAAGTATTCTGTCAGTGTGTCAGCAGTAGTCAAATAAATAACTATAACATTAATTAAAATAAATGAGGATGTCCATCATCTGAATCCTCCAGTGACCATGGATGCTGATCAGCACTTGAAACGTGGTAATATATAATTCAATTATATAAATTCAGTTCTATGAAATTAAAAATTATTTCAACACCGACTAGCAGAAGATTGGGATAAGTAGAGTTCCTTAGGAGACATATCATAGACAAATACAAGGTATACAAGGTGGCCCAAAAATAACCTTCTGATGTTTTTTGGCTGTAATTAAAAATAAATAAGAAAAACTTTGATTCTTCTTGTGGATTATTTTTATTTGGTCTTTTAATTTTTTTACATCAAGGCAAAATTTATAGCATTTTCTGATAGGAGGATTACTTTTGCGCCACCCTATACTTTTCACATTTCATCCTATTTCATATTCACATTTTATATTATCTATGACCTTCATAATAACATATTTAGAAAATTTCAGTAAAACCTTGCGACTTTTGTCATCATTAATCAGAGAGGCGATGCTCCCGGTGCTGGTCTTATTCACCAGCTCGCTATGACAATCAGAAGTAATAACTTAAGCATAAACGTTTTATGTGTATTGCAGCACCTAAAAAGGTTGCGTTACAATTTTACGCCGGTCGATCGTTAAGCCCTGAGGAAAGCCAACGCGGATTACGTACAACTCGTTCCAGAACCACTGACAAAGTTTCCTTTCAGCGACAGATGCTATTTATTGCCTTCAGCTCGGATATGAATCGTATGATGAAACTGTCGTAAAGTTCGACTTTAAAAGTTATCTTTATGTTTGCTTCGGGCACATGTTACACTGTCGTTCGATTTATATTTGTTTGGTTAAAAATTTTAAATGTTTATTTTGTCACAGATAACATTGGAGATTTATCTCTTGTTTATTTATCAATGGATATACTAACAAATATTTGTTAAATTACTACTAGTATTCATTCGTCTTTTAAAGGTTTCTATATACGTATATGTTTTTTTCAACGATTTTAGACGATAACATACATATAAAATAACTAATATTATTATTACAACGACCCTTATATATAAAAGGGATCCTATTAAAATATTTTTCCAACGACAAGACTTTAATATAAAGCGGTAAAACTTTCCAGACGCAAATGCCTTTAATAATATTCCGTGCAGAGTAATTAAGGCGGTTATATAGGCCAAGGCGGTCGTATCTGATGGGTCTACCTTCTATAAATTACATTTGGTGTCATTTATAGACACCACATCAGAGACGGCTTAATGTCTTGATAATTTAACAACAGTGTCTTATTTTACTAAATTAAGGTAGTAAACTAGTATTACGTTTATTTGATTGTAAGTAATATATCTATATACGTTAATGGCTATAAGGTATGGTTGCCAAGGTTTTATCAATCTACAACATACTACCACTTGATCGTTATTTCAGTTGGTGTTGAATAACAACAGGGAAGTAGATGGTGAAGTGTGTTATTCCCAATTACTCTGACTTTCAGCTGTTGACAATATGGAAACAACAACGTTATTATAGCCTTAGGCAACAAGTCATGAAGTTTAGTAGCCAACTAAACATACGATTTTTTTTTGCCTCAAAACCGAACCAGGGACATTCTCGTTAAGAAGCAATTAAGTACTCGCTACGTACGCGGTTAATATTATTTAGGGGTCACCGGCAAGACACAGCTATCCCTGGTTTCAAAGACTATAATTAATTCTCATTAAATAATAACATCATTACCTCTTCCTCTCCTTCTCCTCTCCCTCCTCCTGTCACAAATATGAAATCTTTCCGGCAACAATGCTAGTGTCTAATATAATATTTTCAAGATGATGTATGAGAAAAAGACATTATCTTAAAAAATTCTTTCCTCCAACATTTGATATAGACGTCAACCATTAAGTTATATCCAGAAGCAGAACTATATGCACCAAGTTGTGATTATGTTGTTTTCATTTTTAAAAAGTTATATATAAGTCTGTCTGCGAGATATACGCGATGTTTGAAACTTTTCCAATCATCAACCCCTAACCGCTAACTTCTGATGAGCTTCACGATTTTCCGACTGGACATATCAAAGTGCTGATTATCGTTAAGTGAAAACGAAATACTTCGCCACACATTTCGAAAGTAATATATTGACATTAGTTTTCAAACAATATTACGACAGCTTGCCAAGTTTAATATACTAAATTAGAAAATACTTTACTACATATTTTCTTTAATGATGGAAATCTGTTTATAACCTATGTTAATCTTCTAATAAAAATCTATTTTTTGTACAATATTATTGATAAGTACTTTCTCTTTAAAAAGTATTATATGTCATCATAATTATCATGACAACTATATATATATTGTGTATGTATATATTTATTTTACTATTAAGACCAAAGCTACCTTACTAATTTTGTGCACACATTACTGTGTTCCGGTTTGAAGGACGATATTGCTAGTGAAATTACTGGGGTAACAATATTTAACATCTTATGTCAGTGCAGTATATATTATCTTAATTAGCGCCATGGTTTTATGGGCAAGGGTATCACTTACCACAAAATGAACGCCTTGCTCGTCGCGTCGCTTTGTCGATTAAAAAAAAAGGTAATTTTGGTATTTCAAGCAGAAACATAAATTTTATATATTTTTATCAATGACATATACAAAGAACTATTACACTCACATAAAGCAATTTTTACCGCTTCCGGTACGGTGGGTTCGCTTTTTAGAATCATGCCTCACACGAAAATATCAGCCAGAGGGAATGTTCACTATATATAGAGCCGAAAACCATTTGTTCTCGTGTACAAATATTGTTTCAGGATCCACGGCTAAGAAGCCAATTACGTATACCGCCGAGCTAAGGCAGGACGCATAAAGAAAAACCGAGTAAGGGAAATTTATGTTCCTTTGTTCTTGTCAACGCATTCACATAGTAAAAGGGGAAGAACTCCTCCGGATGTTAATTGTATTCCTAAAACAATTGCGATAGAAATTTTTTTTTTTTCTTTATATGTATTTTTACTACATGTTACCATTTTTATCAACACCATATTTTATTTAAAATAGGCTTTATATATCGATATTATTTCCAGTATCTGTTAGACACAATTTTTCATGTCTTTGACAGAACGCATTCACTTTAAAATGATTAGAAATGTAGTATTATAACAAATCAAAATAAATCATAAAAAAAAATAAACTCAACACTCATTTTTGAAATCATTTTATACAGTATCAACGTTATGTTATCTTCATCCAAGTTTTAATCGAAGATTTTGTGACCGCACTGGTCGTTGACAGAGACTCCTCAAGTAAATCGAACCGAGTACAAGAACTAAACTTCGCTCATACATTTTCTTACTTGTTGATCTTATGGATCGAAGTTTCTAGGTATGCTATATAGAAATAAAGGTATTTTCTGCAGACGTGACCCAGCGGCTAAACGCTTGACGTATTAGTGAGATTCTGGGTTAGATTCCGAGACCGCATGTGAAGGAGTCTGTATGACAGCCGGATCTTTTAAACCGGTCTTGCTAGATATCATACTTCTGTTGTAAATTTGCTGCCTTAAACGTATTACCGTATTGTGCTCGACGATATATTACATTCAGAATATTTTAAACAGGCATGTTTTATAAACACCTTTGAACAAAGTTATTACCAAGTATTTATTGATTTCTATTTCTCCACAAGTAAGAATAAAGTAGCTGCATCTCATTTATTATGTCCAAGTAAAGTTATGTTGGTCCATCTTTAAAAACATTGTTAGAATATTTATTCCCAGTAAATAAAAATATTATTGAAACTTATACATTTGTTCAACCAATCAAAACTTTTCAGTTCGAGTGAATGGTTACATAAAAATCTCAATTATTATTTCAACTATGAAAACTCTACGAATAATTAAATCAAGAATATTATTTCAGGTACCCGAATCGAAATAAAAGATCATGCTTTTTTTTATAAAAACCTTACAAACTTTACTAAAATTTGAATCTATTGAAGTTCCAATGTAAGCATTTCAACATAAAGAAAATCTCTTTAAATATAACTACGTCCACATATGTTAATAATATTCATGTTTAAATTAGATTAAATACATACGTATAAAAAAAAATGTTATAACATTTTTCGCTTTTACAATTTGCGTTTGCCTGAAGAAACCTTTGAAACGCTTCAAACTGAAATAAAATAAAACTCTATGAAAGCTTAACTAGGAGCTTTCAATAAATTTCGCTTGGTCGCATGTGAATACATATATTCTCATTTATAAAATGATCGCGCTTGGAAATATCTGGGGCGGATCTTATTCTCATACAGTGGAACGAAAGGGATTTCTATAACAAAGACATGGGGCATTGTAAACATAATTACTTCCCTTCTTCAATGTTGGAGAAGAAAGAAAACATAATTAAAAAAGAGTTGATAAGTCTTGAAATGAAATTAGATTAGGTTTGCTGATAATATCCGTTGCCCAGGAGATGGTAAGAGACCGAGAGTAAGGCGTGCTGTATGTTCCGGCGGGCCTTTACCGAGGTTGAAACATGAATCTCCACACCGAGATGGAGCTGCGCGGTGCAGTGGTGCCTATATAGACGAGCTGCAGAAACGTACCACCAGTAAACCCTTTTTATTTTACATGGGGTAAATGCCTTCGTACACCTGCCCTCGCGGAAGCAAGGACAGATTACGTCGGACTTGCACCGACTTAAACCCACACGATGTTCTATCTTCTTGCTTTACGGCGAGGCTACAGGAACGCTTTCGGACACATCCGCGACTCCATCAGCGCTGGCTGCAACGCGCAACCCCAACTAGGGAAGAGCAGTGATACTAATATGGCGATTGGATGCATTAATTTACTTTAAGTAAATTATTTTAAATTCTCTTTCTACTCTAACTAGGCTCGTCTTTGGACTTTGTTCGTAACATTTTTATAACAACAATTTACTCGCTCACATACTTTATCCCATATAAAATCTCATCAAAAGCATTAATCTCCAGTAGGCTGTTAAATTTTCATCAGCTTTTCATTTTAATTTCGCAGCACGCTTTCACTTTGTAAATAATTGATCAGTTCATTTAAAATACAACGGACGGACAGAAAGCAATTACTATACAGTTTCGGCACAATGGAGCAAAGGTAATTTTCTTCTGAATTCTAACCTTTGTTTGATATCGTCTGTTCTCCTCGAATCGATTGTAAATATATCTAATTTTTTTTTATACAATTACGCGAGGAGACGAGCGGGATGTTCATTTGATAGTAAATAATACGCTCGTCCATAACAACGTGGCGCTGGTCTGAATACTGCAGCACAATGCGATCATCACCTGGGATATAAGATATTAGGTCTTGTTAGCCGATAGAGGTCCATTCCTGGACATAGGCTTCCCCCAAAGATCCTGTGCTGATCGCATCCAGCGACTTCGCGCGACTTTTCAGTCAGCACGGCCTCCAGTACCGCCGAGCCCTACCTTCCCAACACGCTGACAATGCGAGTTGGTGAGAGCCAGAGCCTTGTTTATTGATTAGCAGAATGCACCACAAGCAGTTGAGGTTGGCTAGGGTCCCGTTAGTTGTAAATTATATAAACTATTGTAGGTTTTATTTATCTTGTGTACGTTACATTATTTAACGTTAACGTAGTGCCTTAAGTCAAATAGGTTAATACACGTAAGTAGACCTGAAAGCTCTTCGCTTAATGTTTACTCTCTCTCGCAAAAATACTAAAGATTAATGACTCCATTTGTAAGTTATGTTTGTTTTATGTACACTACTCTTATTTTCATCTATTTTGTTTTTTAACATGTTCATACATCTTACACCATACTGCAGTAAAGTTAAGTTTGGAAAAAGGTGATAAGTCATTATTATTAAACAATTACTGGTGGTAGGTCTTTCTTGCCGGAGACCGTCTAAGTACGTACCACTGTAGCGTCTATTGCAGCCGACAAAAAGTAGTGTGCAAACTTTAATGTGTTCTGTTTAATATTACTGGGTTAACGAGACTTAACATCCATGACTCAAGATGACGAGCGCAATGTGGTATATACAATCCTAACTAGCACGACATTGTTATGGGTAAGCGTACAACTTACCATCATATCAACGTCTTGCACATCTCATCGCTTCGTTGAAGAAAAAAAAAATAATGTCATTTGTACATAAAGTTATTTAAATTGAAAAATAAATAAAACTGATCTGTCGAATGTATATACGAGGATGTAGGTTTACAAGTTATTACTTGAAAGAGAGAAATAGGCGCTACACACTTAAACAGTTTCGAGCCTTATATAAAATAAATAAATTTAGTATATATAAATGAAAACAAAATGAAACATGTACTTGAATTTGTGAAATTATTATGTAATTTTAAAAGGTATATACTATGTAGTTTCCGGTTAAAGAAGAGACCTACAAGTACAAATTTTACTTGCTTACGTTATCACGAGAGGAATTTTTTTATTCCTATCTCTACCTTAGTACTTTTAGACTAACTTAATAAATTACCATTTATAATGTAATTTCACGACTCCAGCCGGCAGTTTACTAACAGTCCAATTTGTTAAACAAATTTAGGTCCAGCTCTAGGTCTCATACATGAAGACTTCTAATTAGGAGCGCAGATTTAAAGGATCTTTGTAGATATACGTAACGGTATATAACTCTGGTGAGTGTTCACGTCTTTTGTTTGAGAAAACAATGAGGTGCTTTCCATTTTCTTATTTAAATATATTTGTATGTGTTATAAAATCATATTAAGAAATAAAATTATTTATTAACACTATGGGTTTTCTTAAAACTAGGGTTTGTAAAATTGTTTGCTAATTTAGATACAAGGAACTATCTTAATACTATTTTCAGATGGAAATCCTTTTTTCTTTTAAAATTCAAATTATTATACATATTTACATATTGTAATAATTGAATTATTTAAAAGAAAAAGTGATTAATCGATTTAAAACTTCGAATAATTATCGATAAGAATATTTCATATTTAACTATACGTTAGTACTAATTTAGATTTCTTCATAATAATGCAGTCTTAAACCGGAGACAGTCTAGGTAGGTATCGCCGCAGATCGTATTTCTGGTACCAAATACTAGTTTGCAAATATTACTGTGTTCCGGTTTGAAAGGCGTTGTAGCTAGTGAAATTACTGGGGTAACGACACTAAAATCTTATATCTCAAGGCGACTAACTAACGCTATATTGTAATGGATATATGGCTGCCCATAACAATTACCATCAGGTACACGTCCTGCTTGTCCCATCGTTTTTTTTTTTAATTTTTTTTTTGTCAGAAGAGCCTATTCTAGTAAACCGACATCTAAGCTTTAAAACTTCCATGAATCACATAATTTTTTAAATATGTGAAACTCATAAGCGTAGATACATTTTTCATTAAATCTCCTCATTCACCCCAAAAACGCTGCTTCCTCTGTAAATTATGGATTTCCTCATTTAAAATCCAATGAAGGGGCTGAACGAAATTACTTTACTCTTTTTGGCACAATGGAACAAAGGTAATTTTATCTCCTAACCCTCAGCCTCGCTGCGAGATTGCTGGTAAAGCGACCAATGTGGGATATAACAATATGAGAACGATAAAAGTAATTTTTTTTAAAAATTCAACCTTTGTGTATATACTCATTCGATATTATAATGAAACGCTAGAAGCACTGTCTGAACCATGTTTAATGTACAAATATTTAAAAAGTTATGACACAAATAATTGAGTATTCTCAGGTATCACGTCTAGGTATTCAGGTAATTATGCCATGGCGGTGGAGCTCGGTAGACGTAGCTTGGTAATCCACGGCGAAGCTAAGAGGAACTTAACGGTCGGGCCAGAGGCCAGAGACAGGCTTAAGGTGACCGCTCCAGGTGAACTTTATGAACTCATTGCGGATGTTTCTAACGTATAACAGTTAATGGCGTAAACGGGTGGTAGCCAAGACCAGATCCAACACGGGGAGCCGGAAGACTTTTCTCTTATAGCTCTCATGGCCTCTGGATGACCGATCGAAGGATCCGTTCTTCCCCTTGAAATCGAGCTGTGAAGTACCAATGACGCTGGCGGATGTATGCAAAAGCGTGGCCATGGATCCGCAGTGAACTGACGAAGGTGGAACATCGTGGGAGTTTCCGCCGATGCAAGTCTGCCCTCGCGAGGACATAGCCAAACCTCTCTAAGCAGGTACACGAAGGTATTTCTAAAGTAACCAACTTTATATATACTTCAAAGACACCAGTTTTATCGTTGATTGCTGCGGCTCACTCATGCCAATCGAATCAACTTTGACAAAGATTAATATCATCATCATCAGCCGATAAACGTACACTGCTGGACACAGGCCTTTCCCAAAACGAACTCCATATCGATCGGTCCTGCGCAGACTAATACAACAGCCACTAATTATTACCTATACTCAACATCAAGCGTATTCATAAATGATTACGGAGTTCCGGTAAATAGGACATCAATGAATAAAATACTTTTTGTACTTCGCATCATATCAGCTTAAAAGTAAAATGTTCCAGATTATAAAAATTTTCGTTATATTCAAATTACTCTCGATTTCGTGAATGCTTTAAAATGTTATATACATAAATTTCTATATTACGCGTTCACCGCAGACGTCCTAGCCAGTAACCAGATTGCATACATTTGAATAATTTGCACATGAACGGTAACAATCCAAGATATGCTGTGCAGTACATCTAGAGGTCTTCTGATAGTTCCATCTATGGTTTTTATATAATAGTTTAAAAAAGTATATTCTTAACTATATAAAAACGCTTAAATACAATTATTAATGTAAAACCCTTTTAAGATACGGTGGACTAAAATTTTACTCAAATTTCAAAGTGATAATTAGCCTAAAGATGACTACTGCAACAGAGTAAACAGTTAGGAGGCAGATTTACGACATAATTTTGATAATTAGCTAGACTTAAAACTCCTTATCAATATATCCAAACCCCGCCATTATGATGACCTCTAATGGAAGGAACCTCTTTGTAGCATGCAATTATACATAAATTAATATAATTAGGGGTTGAAACAGGCTTGTGAGATATTAAACCTTCTGATGCTTTTTTATCCACAGCGGATATAAATTTTAAATTGCGATGTGGCTGATGATGGTGAAGCGAGCTCGTATGATAAGTACGATTTCAATCTATACGAAAATGCTATCTTTTTAGATATATATATCTTCTAATCTATGTTATATGTTCTTCTTTATCTTATAACACTTTTTACTGAGTAATATAATTTATTTATATTAATAAGTAACTAATACATTTATTATAAACCGTATCCACAAATCTGTTCATATAGGACTATAATAATAACGAATGCACTATCGGAACATGTACAGATCCACTCCGTTATTGGATGCAATAACACTTGGCTTCGTACCAAATGTGTGAGATGTTGGCCAAACGTTTGATATTTAGCACCTAAGAGCATACTTATTCACTACCATTTATTAAAACTATGAATGTTTGTAATTAGTTATAAATATGAGAAAGAAAAGAGCGCACGGACGCAATCAAAAAAGTTTTCTCCACTTAGATAGATACATAGTTTATTGCAGTAATCAGTTACACAAATTAAAAAAAAAGCCTGATGAAAACTAAACTTAAACAATAATTATTAAAAATTAACAACAATTACAAAACATTTTCATTCCGTGTATAGTGCAGTACTGCATAGGGCCCAGGCTTCGTGCACATGCCCCCATAAAGACAACACTGATTTTCAGCCTTCACACTTCTAGAGAAGACCGCAGTAAATATAACATAAATAGAATGATGCAAATGTGCTAAAAGTAATTATTAAATGATCTAGATTAGTGTTTAACACTGCCACAACTCCCTTCGAAAAAATAATCATGCAAAATTCGTTCCCAGCTGACTCCTAAATGGAAGAAGCAACATAACTATAAAATTTTGAAATTTATTGTAAATAGTGACTCCCTGGCCTAATGGTTAGAGCGTGCGGCCTTCATTCCGATGGTCGCGGGTTCCATTCTCGGCATGTACCGATGACTTTAATATTTAAGTTACAATGTGAACTTCATGTTACATTTGTGAACTTTAGTTACAACAGCGAAATACAAACGGTGAAGGAAAACATCAGAGGAGACGTGCACATGAATTAGAATTTATTTTAAGGTCTGTGTGAAGTCACCAATCCGCATTGGGCCCGCGTGGTGACTATGGCCCCATCGCCTTCACATTGAGGGTAGGCCTGCGCCCCAGCAGTGGGGACGTACATTGGCTGTTATGGTATTGTAAATATAATACAGTAATAACAACAGAGGTTTTTAGAGAGTACCCACCGATACTATGTTCTCTCAGTGGCAGACGCTAACCCAGAAACTTTGTCGGTACTAACTTTTGTAGAATTATTAGATGCAGTTTTAAATGCTTTTTAAAAATGATTAGAGTTGTACGTATCGAGTTTCCTTTACTTGTTATCAATAATAATATCAATGATTGATCCTAACAAATTACTTTAGTCTTTCACAACACAAAATCAACTCTTGTTAAATGTTTTTCTTTTTACTGATTAACAGCAATATTCAGAAATGTTAGCTCAATCTTGTTTCCTTATATAGACACGCTTTAATTTCTACATTAAAATCTTTGTACCTAAGGTTAATTGTTAATAAACATTTAGCACAAATGCTAGCAGACGCAATAATCTTTCACCAAATATTTTATTTTAATCTATCTCCGCCACATCCTCAACTTCGCAAATACCCCAACGTCTCAAGACGAAAGTCTTTAACCAGTGCGTCTTCCCCACCCTTACTTACGGCACCTAATCATCGGGCTGGTCCAGCGATTCAAAGAGGCACAGCGAGCGATGAAGAGAGCTATGCTTGGCATTTCTCTAAGGGACAAAATCTGGAACGAAGAAATTCGACAGAGAATTAAAGTTGTCGGCGTAGCCCTCAAAATTTGCAAACTGAAATGGTAGTGGACCGGCCATGTTTGTCGTGTCAGCGACGGCCAATGGGGAGAAAAGTCTTGGAGTGGAGGCCGCGTATAGGTCGCAGAAATGTAGGACGCTTTCCCTCCAAATGGACCGACGACATCATTAGGCCGGTCGGAAACACTTGGACGCCAGAAGCTGAGGATCGCATTTAGTGGTAGACATCCGGCAGTGGATAAACAAAGGCTGATCACGATGATGATGATAACTCATCTAATTCTACAGTTGATATATTTTTTAGATTAAAACTTTTTCAATGAATTATCATAGAATTATAAAACTTCTTGTTAACAGTATTCATCTCTTTAGAAATTTCATCAACATTTTTCATCAGCGAGTCATTAAAGGTAAGTTCATGTTGCTGATGTTGGTCATAATATATTTTTGTACACTTACATTGTTTTGAGAACTGAAACGGGTCATTTGAAGTTTTCATTTGGCACATTTCCTGACCCGCGGGCTTCGGGTTGGTCTAAATCTAAACAATGATAAATTTCACGAAATCTATTGGACCGCATCTAGAAACGTCCACGGTTAACAATAGTAATCAAACACAATGCCTTCCGAACGGACACGCTTCCCTTGTAACTTTGGAAAACTCCACAATGGGAACAATTTGATACATTTAAATGTCAGCAATAACAAAATATTTGATATAATGATACACGCTGTTATTGATTGTATTAATTATTCCTCTTTTTTTTATTTATAAAGTTAGATGTATCCATAATGATACATGAAAATGCACAAATTATTGTCTTTTAAATTTTAAAAGATCCCTGCTTTTGAGGCGAAAGACAGTGTTATGTGGGATTTGTATCCACTAGAACCTTCGCATCATCATCATCATCATCAACCGATAGGCGTCTACTGCTGGACATAGGCCACAAGGTGGACCGACGATCTGGTGAGAATCGCGGGAATCCACTGAATGCGAGCAACGCGTGACCGATCGATGTGGAGATCTTTGGGGGAGAATTTCCTTGGTGGTCATCATTAGTAATTTGCAATAGGCTCCATAATCTTCTAGGAAGACTATCTACACTGCGCCTAATCATGTCCCGGAAAGTGTCTCAACCCTCTCCAACACCCTCTCTTTGCTACGACAACACCTCGTACTTATTGTTTAGATTTCTACTAATGTACGTAAAGAGCTTTTGACAAGAATAATAAAAGTTTTTATTTTTTTTGTCTCTCATTTTATTTAAATTTTATTAAAACATAGTATATTAACCATACATTTACAATATTTAGATTTTTTTTTATTTTACGAAGCGATGAGTTAAACGAGACATTCACCAGGTGGTAAATGGTACGCCTGCCCATAACATGTTGCAATTCAAAACACCATATTGCGCTCGTCCCCTGAAGACATAAAATATTAACTCTCATCATCCTAGTAATTTCACTAGCTATAACTCCCTACAAACCGGAATAAGTTAAGTTTGCACACTACCGTTTCGCGGCGGATATAGGAGTTGCGATGGTACCTATCTAGACAATCTCCGGCAACAGAGACCTAACACCAGTGAACCCATATAACATATCTGTTATCTAAATATTAGATTGTTTATAATTATTGTATATGACCATTTAGTGTTTACAAATTGCTGTTATATCATTGAAATGATCAAAATGGTAATAACATGTAATTCATGGCTTTATGCTTGATATTAATCATGATACTAATTTCCCATTTGTGATTTGATTAGTTTTCTGGCAATGTATTCATATCATTTGTATCGTTTTATGTCTACCCTTCTGGTAATTTATTAGTAACAACATCGAAATACTATTTCCGTATCATTTTAAAAATTAATAATATATTGACAAACTCACTGGTGGTAGGTCTCTGTTAAGACCCCAGTTGTATTCCGAAAGGAGATCCCATGGTCTCTCCAAACGCTGAATATGACCACCGAAGGGGTTTTAGTGGTCAAAATCTCCACATAACTCTGACTTCAGCCTCAGAACTCTGACTCAAAAGATACAGTATCTTTCCGAAGATTTCCCTCTCGAAAACAAAAAAAAAGGTCTCTGTTAGATAGACCAATTAGATAGGTATCACCGCAGCTCTTATTTCTGGTGACTACTAGTATTGTGCAAACGTTGTGATTCGGTTCGAAGGACGTTGTAGCTACCGAAATTACCGGGGTGACGAGATTGAACACCTTATGTCTTAAGGCGGCGAACGTAACGTGGTGCAGTGTATAACATCCTAACACCACATTGTTATGAGCGAGCGTATCACTTACCATCAGGTGAAAGTACCGCTCGACTCATCGCTTCATAGTTTAATAAATTATGACACATTAATTAAAAACTAAATTGTCAAACATTATTATATATAATGGCGTTTATATTGGTGTTATTATGGCGATTATAATATAGAAGTACTCTATATAATAATCGAGAGTTACCCACGTGACAGGGAGGGCCCGACTGTAACCCACCCTATGACAGTTTTAAACATATAATAAACTTATACAAACTCGAGTATACAAATTTTCAAGCTACCCACAATCGGGACTGCAAGGATGCTAATGCACAGTGTCTGAAACAAATAACTTGCAAGTGCTCGACATTACAACGGTCATGCGCTATTATAACCCGTTTTAACTTCTACCGCCAACGGAAACGGAACTCGTTTCCTGCTTTTCTATTATTTGCGGTAACATTATTCGTATTAATGTGTAAACTTAATTACATAATTGTGACTTTGTTATCACAGAAAGTATGCAAGGATATTTGAAAAATCTACTTAGAATTGATTGTTTAATATAAATAATTGCATACGAATTTATGAAGATAGTAATATATACATTTAAAATACATTTATTAATTTTTGTTTTCAATAAAACGACGAGACGAGCGACTCGTTTACCTGATGGTAAATGATACGACCGCCAATAACAACGTGGCGATAGTTAAAATGGTATTCACAGCACGACATTACACGCATCGCCTTGAGACGAAATAATAAGTCTCGTTACCCCAGTAATTACATTAGCTACAGCGCGCTTCAAACCGGAACACAGTAATGTTTGCATATATAGAAGACGACCGAGACAGGCGCTACGATGGTGCCTTCGTAGACCGACTCCGGCAACAGAGACCTACCACTATTGCTGCATATTTCTTAATATGGAAGAATATATTGTAATATTATAATAATTTATATTCTTAATATTTCTTAATTTTGTATACAAAATTATTTCTAGTATTGATTTGCGATCACAATTTCCAATGCGACGTGATTTTTTATACTTTCATTTATATATGTATACACATTATTATTAAATATTTTATCATCATTAACTACTAGACTTCCACTGCCTGATAGAGGTCTCCTCCAAAGATCTCCACATCGATCTGTGCTGCGCTGCTCTGGTTCCGGCGCCATGCCGGGGCTCTTATGGGGGATTTGGGCCATTTCCCACCACGCTGACCCAATGCTGGTTGGTGGGAACCAGAGCCTCGTTCGTTGCAGAGTACACCACGGGCAAGTGTGATTGGCTTGGGTCCTGTGATTTGTTATGCGGAGCCTCTTACAACCCTCTGTTAAATGTTTGTTGCAATGAATATGTAAAAAGTATTATATATCAATAATGTTAATAACAATGTGTGAATAAATTTTTATAAACCTTAATTACAGAAAGGCTTAGAAAATTAGAAAAAACGGGTTAAGTTCTATGATGAGAAATTAAAAAAAGATAAAGAAAACCTCTCTCGTTGTTCCTGATGAATATTTTTTATTTTTCTGCTTCTATACAACACCACTATGACTTTTTATGAGAAAGTATTAACTTGTACAGCTTCTTATAAACTTTAGTAACTTCTCTTTTGTTCTCTTCTCCTTTCCCTTCAAACGATATTCCGCAAAAGATATCTTAAGTTAGCAAACAAACTCGTTGTTCGTGTAGCTCTTGTTTTTGAATATAAAAAAAAAATCCAATGTGCAGCTTTAGTTGAACGAATAACAGTATACACCATGAAGTCCAATATTAGCTGTTGATGTACGTTAAAAGAAACAGAGTAAGTAAGAAAATAAATTAAAAACACATGTAAAGAGGGCTCTCTGCTGAAGGAGTAGGGAGACAAAGAAAGTGGCACAAGCGTCACTAACAGACACATTCTTAAACACTTTATCCTCTCGTCAGCATGTCGTGTACGATGTATAATAAAAAAAATGTTAAAAAAAAACTGAAGTGGTCATAAATGAAAACCTAAAAATTTCTATAGAAATTAAGAATAAGTTTAAGATTTAGTTCTGGTAGATAACTATTGCCAGAGATCCTTATAGGTATGTGTCCGGATAGATCCTATTTCTACCCTAAAACATTAGTTTGCGAACATAGCATCCGGTTTGAATGTCACTGCAGCAAGTATAATTACTGTTGTAACGAGACATAACATCTTGTGTTTCAAAGCGACGAGTACAATCTAGTCCTGTGTATATCATTCTATGGAGCTCCACGTTATAATAGACAATCGTATTACTTACCATCAGGTGAAGGTCCCGCTCGCCGAAAAAACAAAAAAAAATAACTTTTCTTATTTACTTTACTCTCAAGGTGCTTATATGGTACTTAACAAAGAATATTGTGGGAGATGAAAAATCGGAACCGGAATTAAAAGATTTATGATCATCATCATACTCTTTATTTACTCTGTACTAAGATTTTCTTATTTCTACAGAGCTATCTACGTTATTTAATAAATATGAATAATTAATATTGTAGCACTCTTTTCTCACTTTTTCTGTTAATTAATATGTTATTTGGATATCTTTTTTTTATATAGATAGTTGTTTCTTGATCTGCGAACCCAGAGTTAGATGAAGCTGCGAAAGCCAATAAGACTAATAGGCACAAACATCTTCTCAGTGAGGTCGTACTTAAAAAAACAATATATTTGTCTCCCTTAAAACATCACTCTTTTTCACGGTAATAAATAAACAATGTACCAGAAGCTGGAGACGGTCAAGGAAACCTTTGGACAGTTACAAGAAGATTATATGATATTCTATCATGTTTATAAAAGATCGCGTAGAAGTAGTACAAGTAAATTCTCTCTTCCGAAGCTGTTTAGTGAGAGTAATGTTTAGTTATTTTATAGCAGGTTAGTGCCAAAAAGGCTTTTTACAATACCTAGTAGACACAATGCCAAAAATAAACTTTAAGTTATGTTTCGTTAGTACCTTATAAATAAAATGCATCATATTTTAAGTAGCCCTTAGATTATCTCAAGTTATATCACTCAAACTAATGATATATCTAAGCAGTCATCAGTTAGTATTAAAAAAAACTAAAGGAACGCAGTAATAAAAGTTAAAATGTAATTATAAAAATGTACACTTAATTTTATGTGTGTCACGGAAATACAACAAAAGCGGAAATTATTTGCGACCGTGCATACTATTTAATAAACCTGATCCGAACAAAACCAGGCTAATAAAAGCCAGAAGCTGAGTAAAGCGACAATAGCGCAACTAGGCGAGCACCAGCACATCCGGGAACGCGGCCAGGTCAAGGTCACGGCCCGCGGATCGATGCAGCTACGACGCCGGTGCTACGCCCCGCTATGCCACCTCATCCCACCTCCCACCAGCCTACGGGGTTTACGGGTGCTACGGATCTCAAACGCTACGCCCGATTCAGATACGTATATTTAGCTTCCCGTTATATTTCTTTACCGGGCAACTTGGGAAATATTAACGAATTATTTATATTTATAACAAAGGGTAGTTTACTTAAAATATTTGAAATACGATTTCTACCATTTACATTTAAAAGTTTCAACAGTATTTTTTTTTATTTAACGAAACGACAAGACGAGAGGAACGTTCACCTGAAGGTAAATGACGCGCTTGCCCATAATAACGTGGCGCTAGTTAGGATAGTATACACTGCGACACATTAGAACGCCGTTCAAACCGGAACACAGTAATGTTTGAAAACTACTGTTTGGAGGCAGAAAGAAACGCTGCGGTGGTATCTATCTAGACGATCTCCAGCAACAGAGACCTACTACCGGTGTAAAACTGTGTAATTGGATTGTGGACATTCAAACCTGGGATATAGTTACCACCATATCTGATTAAAGCTTAATATGAAAAAAGCAATTTTTTTTTATTTTAGTAATTATTAAAACTGTGTGTTATTGGTCTTAGAAATGTTGGATGTGTCCTATATTCTCATGTTGGCTTTTGATTATCAATACGACTTAATAAATAGTACCATATCTCCTATATTTTTTTAGTGACTTCATACATAATTCATCATTATCATCATCAGCCGATAGACGTCCACTGTTGGACATAGGCCTCTCATAAACATTCCCATTCATCGGGTAGGGATTCATACAGGGGAATTTGGGTCATTTCCCACCACGCTCGCCCAATGCGGGTTGGTGGGAGTGAGAGCATCGTTTGTTGATTAGCAGGGTGCACCACGAGCAGATGAGTTATTGTGCGGGAACCCTTACATCCCTCATACGTAATTACGATATTCAGAATACAACATATGTTGCTCATGTAATAAGCAAAATAAAAGAAATATTATATACATATATATATATATATATATATATATATATATATATATGTTACGTATCATGTTAAAAATAATAGTATCTAAGTCCATATCACTTATAATATGAAACATAGTATGTTCAATCAATATTTTAAAGATATTTATTTTAAGATCTATTTAAGCTATTTATTTTCTGGTGGTAGGTCTCTGTTGCCGAAGACCGTCTAGGTAGGTGTTGTGTACAAACATTATTGTGTTCCACTTTGAAATGAGCAAGTGAAATTACTAGTAATGAGACTCAACATCTTATGTCTCAAGCCCAATGTGCATGTGGTGCTGTGTATATCATTCTAACTAGCGCCATATTATTATGGGCAAGCATATCTTTTACCACCAGGTGAACGTCCACCTCGTCTCGTCGATTCGTCGAATAATAATAAAAAAAATAATTAAAGGATCACAAGAGACTTTCATCGGTAAGTTTTGGTCCAACAAGGAGACGTGTTAAAGAGATATATTATTAGACTTATAATTAAGGTAATTTAGTTCTTTAAGTAATGATCACAAAAAGTAACACTGAGATGGCATATCATTATAATAATAAAGGTATAACCTAACTTACGATTTGATGATGGATTTTTCTTCATTGTTAATAGCTTATCCCAAAAGTATTAAAACTTTCTTCCTTTCACGTTTCTCGATTTTATTTTAACGTCAGAAATAAGTGAGACAGAACCTCCGCGGAGTTCTTAAATGT
The DNA here is from genome assembly GCA_029030555.1 of Ornithoptera alexandrae. Taxonomy (NCBI): domain Eukaryota; kingdom Metazoa; phylum Arthropoda; class Insecta; order Lepidoptera; family Papilionidae; genus Ornithoptera; species Ornithoptera alexandrae. The sequence continues at coordinate 3,906,953 of JARDVY010000037.1, read as the reverse complement.
CTTCGTCAGACAAAACTGAAAGTTATGGAGCAATTACAGAAATGTTTCCTTTTAGCGTAAACTAAATGAAATATATTTTTTTTTATTGTGACATATTACTTTTTACTAAGACTAGAAATTTAAGTACTATTTAGATCGATTACAGTTTTCATTGGATGTTGTTATTGCTATAATTTCAACTTATTGATCACTATTAGAAATTATCCTCTCCAGTTAGAAGTTATTGCTATACTCTAATGCTTGGCGTACTGGTACGCGAGCGCAGAATGGTAAATGTTATCGAGCAGGCCTTCTCAATTACTTTTATTCTCGTATCCCTTAATAAAACTTTTCATTAGTACTCCTCTCCTGATAACTCCATACCTACTCCTAAAATTGTCCCATTTCTCTTAAGGTCTATTTGTTGTCATTCTTGACTTTATACTCTCAGTATACTCTCTATCTCCCTCTATTCTCTAGCGCCTTAGTAATTAATAAGATTCATTTTAAACTACCGGTTATAGACAAAATACTAAATAATAATATTAATATAAATTAACTGTTTTAACTTCTCAGTATATCCATCATTACCAATATCATTTTCACTTACCTCTAACGGATCTCGCTTACCCCCAGGGATACGCGTACCACAGGTTGGCCCTCGCTTTTATAAAGGAAAAAAAATATTTTATAATATTATTTCATTTCATATAATAAATTATTAATCAATGAATATTACTCATTTTAGTTAACGATTTATATTGATCTTCGCAATAGCGAAAATCACCTACAAAAGTATGCGATAAGCTGAAATTTATATTTTTATACTTTTTTATAAATATTATGTATACCAAAACCGATTGGATACATTTAATAAATAATCTCAATATATTAGAGTAAAAGCACAAAATAAAAAAAAGTATTTTTTCTTCTGCTTTAAATGATGGAAATATTTTTATTACCCCTCATCAATTTTAAACATGAACATATTTGTTAAATTTTGAAACACTAAATTTGTTTTAGTGTTTTATAACAACATAATGAGTATACATGAAATGATGTCTAAAGGCATAAATAAAATTTAAGTACAAGTAACTTAACACAAGTAGATATTAATAAACCAAAACAAGTCTAATACTACAGTATGAAGGCTGTTCTGACGACTGACGTTGCTTTAATATGAACCTGGGTAAAAGGGTTTCAGCCAAACACAAAAATATTTAAATAAAATATTTTGAAGTTCTATGTTAAAACTCATATTACTCGTTATTTTTTAAATTTTATCTACACAATACCAATACAAATAATTGATAAACTTTTTTTACACCAAAGATGATATTGGCAGTAGACAACTCATCATGAGATGCCTTCTCCAAATTAAAGTTTGGCGGTCATATTGAGAAAATTATTACGGTCCTCAGCTTTTTTCTTCCGATGTGTACTAGAATTAGATTTATACATAGCTCAAAGAAAAATTTAGAGACTAGATTGACGAATGACGTCTATTAACTATTATTTTGCATTTATATAATTTCCATTTTAAAATATACTAAAATTAAGTAAGCGTTCGATATCGATGAGAATTGACTGAAAATAACGTGTTATAGAAATTTCTGATTTCTTATAATTCTTTCAATTCTAATAATTTATCCAATGACACATTGGCATGGTACATTTGTAATTTTGTTATCCGTTTTTTCTATCTAAAAAATGAATTTATACGATTCCAACCTTATGTATGATAACAAAAACAGTTCTAAACAAGTATCGCATGTCTGAAGTAACGTCGTAACCTTGAAAGTCTTTATTGCTACCGCGATCGTCCACCCCTGAGCGTGGTACGGTCATGGTCGCGGTACGACCTCGCATTGAGCGCATCGAACAGAAGCGGCGTCTGCCCACCTCGGTGGCCCGAGCCCGAATGGCCTCTCCGGCGCTCGAGGCATCCGCGAAGGGAGACGTGTTTACCCTCCAATGCCTCCCCCCGACCGTGCCAGCTGAGCGGAGGCACGCTATATTTAGGTTGCGCTGTAAATACCCGCTCCAAGTACGGAAAACGCCTCCCACCCACCTAGTGGGGAGGGAAATCAGGGTGATGTGGGTACGTAGCACCCGCGCTACATAAGCGGGGTAAAAGTTGAAAGTTCACCAACGCCCCGCACAGGAGTTCGCGCTGTTAGGAAACGTTTTCTTTATTTAAATTCTATTGCAACTTGCTCGCCATTGTACTCTCCGCTGAATCCGTAATGCCAGCTCTAATTTTTTAATGTAGCTAGATACCGTATCTAGCTACTCCATCTGCATACACTCTGTCTACTAGACTGCAGTTAGAACAGCCAAAAGAAAGTTATGACTTTTCGAATATTAATAATGCATTTGATAATATTTTATACGGATAAGTTAAGTCGGAACAAAACGCCAATTTTCGTTGGCGCGGCACCCGTTAGGAGTTGCGAAGTTTTTGCAAAATTAAAATTGATCGTGGACCTTGATGGCCCGCTGCCGTGACGATGTATATTCGAGGTAACACAGTTTTTATTGTATCTAACGATAAATGTTCACAAACTCTTTGATATGAAAACTTCTACAAAACTAAATAGGCGTTTCCATGTTTTACTATTTACTAACGCGTAATTTCGCGTGTTCAACAGTTGCATTCATCATAATTATTTAACCTTCGTGATTTGTATCCAACGTGTGACAACCTGTGATGTATTTGCTTTCATTTTTTTTTATTTAGGATTTAGAGCGAAATATAGTAAATTACTGTAAATATTCACAGTATATATAATAAGTTTGGTGTCCAAACTTTCGTATGTGTATTCCTCACATGTTACGTTTTCTTTCTATATCATCCGTTAGAATGTCGTAATACGGACTAATATCTGATGCTGAATTTATTGTAATGTGTGTGTATCTATTTTATCCCATACGCAAGCACGTTCTCCCCTCGTTAGTATTTTTGTGCAACTGTATACAAGTCTGTGTATAGTATAATCACCATAAGCGACTGGACCGATTAAATCACCTCTGGCTGACTTAATAAAACAAATCCTAGCTTTCATTATGTTTCCTAATTTATATTCGGAGTATTTCAAGGTTTTTTTTTAATTTAATCTTCTTACGATCGATCGCTTGTTTTATACCATATCTACTAGCGTGTCCACTGCAGATAGTAAAGTACTTAATATAAGTAAATGGAGACCTAATTAGCCTTACCATCGCATACTACTTAAAATACTAAAAGATTATTAATTCGTATTGTCGTATAAATATTTTAATTAGCACGCTGTGATCTCCTGTAAGTGAAGAACACGTCGCTATGTACTTTATAAAAATGTTCGCTATGGTTTTTATTATATGTTGTGTATCCTTCATTGGAGATCCTTAAATAAATAGAAAGATAATATATATATATATACGGGTAACAGCTAGTATATTGTGATTTACAGTGAAGAAAAAATTTTGCGGGTAGTAGAGATGTTTTGTGTGCGCTCCGCCAATAATATCAAATAAATGATAAATATTAATGATTTAATAGTTAGTTATACTGTATCCTATTCCTAAATAAATAATCTATTTAGAGATAAATATGTCTTTAATGAAATTAACGTGCTATAAACATAAAGTGCATTTAAATTTGTGACTGTTATAATCCGGACAATGAAGTGTCAAAGTTTAGAAAAAACAACGACCTCCTTAACAAAGCTGTGTTATACGTATTGAATGCATAATAGGATCAATATATTTGGCCCAAGAAGCGAGACTGTTCTGATGCTGTGGCTTTGTGTGCGGTACTCGTCTCAATACTTTTCGACGTTGGTTCGGTTCTAGTTGAAACAATGTTTTTTTTTCTCTGAATTATTGTCATAGTTTTTTGAACAATTCTCCAAAAAACTTCTAATACCAGAAATATCACATTACAAAAAATAACAAAATGTCGAAGAAAATTTTCTTCTGTGCTGGTTGTATAAAAGTTATCGAGGATAAGAGTTTTTAAACTTGCTTGTTGTGCAAGCGCAAACTTGACCTGACCTGCGCGAACATATCCGAGCAGCGTTTCTCTAACTTAAATTACTTGATAGGCCCAGTCTTCTTGCCCAACAATTTAAATAGGAAGACGTACGAAGATTTTTTTCGAAATCATTTTTTTAATTATCTGCAGGATATAGGTTTGGAAACCAGAAGAGAAATGGTGTTCCAACATGACGGTTGTCACGCCCATTTTTGTGCCGGCGTAAAACAATGGTTAGATACTTCTTTCCCCCAGCGATGGATTGGCCGAGGCGGACCAACACCGTGGCCCGCAAGGTGTCCTGATTTAACACCTTGCGATCATTACTTTTGGAGTCACATGAAATCTTTAGTGCACACAACACCAATTAACTCATTAGAAGGCTTAAAGTCCCGCATCATCGTCGCTGCTGACTAAATAAGAGAACAGCTTACAGGGCTCGAGTGACTCACTCGATCTGACTTAAAAAAAAAGCTTAGTGCTTGTATCAGGAACCGTGGCCGTCAGTTTGAGCAAGAAAGTGTTTTTTTTTTCTAAATTTTAGAAACTTTTTGTACTTTCTTATACCTTGTCCGATAGGTATTGAAGTCAGCTACTTATTTATGTGCTTTATACGTATTTTTTATAAAATTTTATTTTAAGATTAAATAAAAATGTAAGTATGACGCCTTTAATTTTTAGCGTTTAAGTGATGTTTATTAATTTAATTTATTAATACAAAGATTAAACAATAATTATTACATTAAAATTTGTGTAGAAATAAGTAAGAAATAAAATCATCGAATTGTTTACCAAAAAATCGTGAATTTTTGATAAATATTTAAAAAATTAATAACTCCAGAACCATTGTTTTTGGATGGAGTATTCCATACATAGATAGATGGGATACGAGCTATAATTTAGCCCCTACAGATCTTTTACACGTATTACCTTTCATCCTGTATATAGACAGATGTATGATGTACATGGACATATATAGATATCACGCTCCGTTCGTACAGCTAATAATAATTTAGATTGACAATAAATGTTAATAAAAATCATTACTAGCTTTTTAGAATTCACCACCTAAAACTTTGTTGGTTGCAAAGCTTACCAACGAGAAAGGTATAAATTCATTCAACCGACCACAAAGCAAACTTGTTTTACTTAACGTCGGAGTGGAGTTAGGTAAATGTAAAACAACTTTGTGAAATCTTAGGAGGTACTTCGCAATAACCGCGAGGTAACAAACGTAGGTAACACTCGAATAACATTATCGTTTATTTTGCCTAATTGTATTTTCAAAGCAAACACAAAACCCGGCGAGCGAATATTATTAAAGGATTTACATTTCCATTAGTTCTTTCAACTGCATATTTCATTTAACTTATCATAAGTTAAGGCACTGTTAATCATTTATTAGATTTGTAGAACTTTTCCTTTTACGGGATCATTCAATCTATTCATAAGCAATATACATATTATATATACATTGTTGTTGTGATGTAAGGTGTCATGAGCACCAACTTACGGGATCCAAGCCTACCTCACTTGCTCTTGGTGCACCCTGCTAATCAACAATCGAGGCTCTGGGTCCCACCAACCTGCATTGGGTTAGCGTAGTGGGAAATGGCCTATATCTCCCCATATTAACCCCTATAGTGGATATTTTAGAGGGAGGCCTATATCCAGCAGTATACTTCTATCGGCTGATGATGATATACATTGATTATTAATATATTGAATATGAACTTTTTTTCATCTACAATGGATTATGTTGTTAACTTAATCGGCCTCAGGAACTTCATGTTATTAGTTAAGCGGTTAACTACTGCATCACAGAAACAATGAAAACTCTTATATATAATTCAGAATACTGCCCTCAACTGCTGGATATATGGACTTCATTAAACTGATTACCACTGTGACTTATATGACATACAGATTAAAAAAACGTTAAATTATAACATAGCAGCATGATACTACAGCTTACTGGTGGTAGGTCTCTGTTGCCGGAGGCCGTCTACATAGATACCACCGCAGCGCCCATTCCTGCCGCCAAACAGTAGTATGCAAACATTACCGTATTCCGGTTTAAAAGGCGCTGTAGCTAGTGAAATTACTGGGGCAACGAGGCTCAACATGTTGTTTCAAAGCGACTACCATTCTAACTAGCGCCAAGTTATTATGGACGGGCGTATCACTTACCATCAGGTGAACGGCCCGCTCGTCTCGTTGCTTAATTGAATAAAAAAAAAAATTATTACTTTAGTGCAGTCGTATAGAAAAATCTTTTGTAAACGCTATTTAAAAACTGAAATAACATGAGCGTAAGGAAAAGAGACATTTGATAAAATTCCCGCCACAAAGAGTAGATGCTGCGTAACAATGGCGAACGTTCAAAAGCAACGCTTTATAAATAATTTTGAGCAGTTAACCGCCAAGTGAAATATTTTAATCTCGACAATCTCTTTGACTCACCATTCGTACTTCATCTTTTATTCAGTACGCCTTTGTTTCCAAATTTTATATAAAAATTACTCGTTCGGATCGACTCGTCTGTTCCACATTAAGTAAATATTTAATTCCGCCAACCTGTTCCGACTTAAGACGCCAGTTTGAAGTAGTCTAAGCTACATATAAATAATAAGACAGAGAATGAAAGGTTTGTTTTTATATACATTTTTTACATTAACCTAAATTTTAAGGACTTAACTTCCATTGCGTATATTTTAACTAATATCTTACCCGACATTTCCAATGGTTTATGGTCACCGAGGACTGCGGTGATAGATTTTCTGATGTCATTATTATCACGGAGTATCTTACTGGTGTTTCTATTGGCGGAGACCGTCAAGGTAGGTACATTGCAGCACCGATTTCTGCCGCCAAACAGTAGTGTGCAAACATTGCTGTATTACGGTTTGAAGGGCGCTGTAGCTAGTGTGATTACTAGAGTAACGAGACTCAACGTCTTACGTCTCAGACGACGAATGCGATCGTGAAGTACATGTTATCGTAACTAGCGCCACGTTATGGGCAGTGTATTGGTTACCATCAGATGAACGTCGCGGTCAGTTCGTCGCTTTACTGAATAAAGAAAACAATCTTCAGCTTTTAGTTATATTTTTACATAGCACGTGTTTTGAGGTGTTATGTAAAAATATAACTTTGTTTTTAATTTAATTTTAAAACAATAAGATTCTTTACTATTGAAAAATTCAAGACTCGAACGAAGTGGCTTTCGTTTGTTGTTGTTGTTACATTGTTTGTACGGTTATTAACAAGAAAAAAAGTAATAAAACAAAAGGAATAAAAACAGCAGTTATTAATATAACTCTCATTCCCGGACCTTTAATACTTGTACCGCGCAGATTATTTAATACCCGCCTCCATTACTGCACAAAGTTAATCCTTGTCCATTAAATATGACCGCTATTTATATTAATAGAGTTACGTGTATGAAATAACACGGAGCCTGTCCTCAATGGACTTAGCCTTTAATCCAAAACGAAAAGAGTTTTTATTTAACTAAGCAACACAAGAACGTTCACAGATAAGTTAACATGTTTACACAGAACAGTATTTTACATAATTTTTTTTTTAATTCTTTTTAACTCTACGACGCTTTAAGATATAAGATGTAAAATATTATTATCCCAGTTATATGTTACAATTCTGTCCAAACCGGGACGCAGTAGTATTTGCACACTAATGTTTGGTGAACCTAGGTCATCAGAATAAGAGACCTACTATCAGTAAACCTTCCTCTTCTTTCTCTCGTTAGATTTCAAGTCTAGCTATTCTAATATTTATATTAGTTAGCAGTGACAACCCTATACGTTTATAATCTGTTATAAATGTTATTATATTTATAATAGGTGATATTGTTCTTAGAAATAAAAGCTCACTTATCTTGAGCCATTTTCCAAAGCCACACACAATATGTTTGAGCACTTAAGGAACATTTAATAAATAATTCGAAATGTTTAGCGGTAAGGGAAATTCGAGAACGTTCCCTGCCATAGGCGGTTGTTTTAGGATGTTTTATTCAGAACACATTAAAGCGAAATTTTTCATATGCAACCACGTCTCGTCGAGAGGTACAAAAATTGTATATTATACCTGTATAGTTGGTTTACGATCGAATAAATTTTTTTATACTCTATTTTTACCCATGAAGTCGTGGATTACGATCACGCAAGCAATATATATAGCAATTATCCTAGTTACAGTTTTTTTACAGACAAAACATGTACTTCAATATGTACATAATTTATATTTGTTATATGATTATAGAGTCCGAATCAAGTTCTAAAAATTCTAACAAATACGAATCGTCAAAATCAAACCTTTGTTTTCACAAGTAAACGTAGTCATAAATAATTTTTTTTTTATGTACTTCAAATTAAAACTCAAATCTTAACCATCGGTTAAAAAGTATAACAAATGATTTAGTACATTTTTTATAAATGTTTTTATTATAATATAATGCCAAATATTTGTATACTAATAAAAATGTTTATTTATTCAAACTGTTACCAACACTTTAATAGACTATCTCTCGGGTCCAGAGCTAGGCACAGTTTTAATCTCAGGATCCTAACTTATGAAGGTACATAGTCCCGGTATGATTAATTATGAACAACAATCTGTGATCTGTTATACACAAAAGTAATTAAGAATTTTGTAATCAAATTCATGCAAACAATATATAAGAAAAAAACAACTTTTAAAAACAGGATTTTAATAAAAAAAAATCACTCGAATTTGTAGTTTAACGGCAATAGTGAAAGCTACTTTGTTGAAATATAAAAATAACTTAAGTTTAAGCCGCAAAAGTTATCCTACAAGAAGAAGATAACTCGAAAACACCGCTGATGAATCCTAGATAACGGTCAGACGAATTTGTACTTTTTAATTAGAAACATCCATTTCTGTTTTAGAAAGAAAATTATATACAAGTTTAACAGGAAACTTTCACAGCGTATTTTTTTTAATAATAAATATATACTCTGCAGACATTAAATAATTAATGAACATTAAAGCATATATACAAAAATAATAACTATTTTTAACAAGCTAGATATTGTTCGATACGTTATTCTCATACTCCAAAATTGATCTTGTAATTTTAATATTACAAGACTTTCAGTTAAGAAACAAAGTTTTCAGTTAATGTAAACAGATATAAAATTTTATAGCATTTATTAAAGTTTCATAAAAACGACGATTTATCTATTGAAAATATTGTAATAAAGACGAAATGTAAATAAATTGATAGATCTAGTCTCAAAAAAAATTCTTAAACATTGTTGCATACTACGCCTTAAACATTTCATGTAGTATCATATTGATAATAATTCTTGTAAAGTAAAAAACTCTTTTTTAATACTGAATGTATTATTATATATTAATAATATTTAAAAATCCAACAATTGGCTACAGTTGAGTGAAATAATAGAACAGAAATCTTCTTAAAATAATTAGTTAACAGATTGCTCAGCAGTAGCAGTCGTTGAATTGAATTCCTGAAACTCATTACCCGGTGTCCAAACCGAAGAGTCTATGTCGGTGTCTTTCCTCTCTTTCTCATGCTTTGGATCGTGGAAACCAACAATGTATAGTATAGAATCTGTACCACCGAAAGCGATACGCTCCTGATAACTGGTGACCGCAAGTATTGTGCCAGCGGTGGGATAAGAACAACTTATATACCTGTTATGCAAATTAATCACTTCCAAGCAATTGGTTCCGCTTCCGCCGACGAGAGCATACTTCCCTTTGCGGTTAAACTGAAAACAAATGATAAATTTATAAACACAAGTAAATATCTATACAAAACCATTTTGAACTTGATTAAAACCTAAAAATAATTTTCAATCGACTTAAAAATTTATACTGTTACTATAAACTTTACAATCTTACATATTTCTTGTACAAATACTACTCTTTTTATAATCTAGTACATTTTGGGTGTTGTACCTTGGAAAATTACTGGAGTATTAAGACATCACTTTGTGACTCAAATATGTGGCGTATGACCTATTATAAGGTGATCCGATAAAAAACATCTCAACCATTGTATAAAAATAAAACCATAATAAAATTCTTACGTCGGTAGACCTCCAATACCGGCAAGCATAAATATATTCTCCATCAACGTCTGGCCTTCGATTTTGCACTCTGATTATATTTAACTTCTTTTTCTCGGCGATGTCCCAAACCGTCAAAGCATCCGTGGGCTGCCAACTACCCACTATGCATTGGTTTCTCTAATACATTTGCAAGAAAATATTATTGAAATTTCTCAGAATTATGATGAAATGTATTATCAACTTCAAAGTGGAACTTTCTTGTAGATTTCTCGGAATACACGTACTTATCAAGTTTGTTCGACTCCAAGACTAGTTCCCCTCCAACGGGTTCTCGCCTTGTCGTGGCGGAGGGGCTTAGTAACCGTGGTCCGGTACACGATGAAGCCAAGTGGAACCCACCCGGCCGGCCCGCGGCGAAAGGCTGGCCGAAGCGGCCGCTCCAGGTTCGAGCACCGGTTGGGGTAACTGGAGCTCACCGGAGCGGCCGGGGGCCGCAGGGGCGGCTGTGTGCTGCCCTAGCGGCCGGCTGCAGGGGCGGTTTCATACCGCCCCTCGCAGCCGAGGTGGGGTCGCGGAGGGAGTACCCTCTGCGGCCAACCGGTGTCGCACCGGCGATGCGGCGGCGGTGGGGCCGCGGGGGAAGAGGAGTGCCGGTATTGAGATGCGCCGCTCTCCCTATCCTCCGCGGCCGTTGACAGGTAGCGGCGGGCCTAACATCTCTCCGCCGCGGGGAGCCGGGAGAGGTTTTCTCCAGTGGCTCCCATGGCCTCTGGGCGACAGGTTCGGGGGAACCGGTCGCCCGCACACGCATGAGGTCGAGGAGGGGGCGCGCTGCATGTTCCGGCGCGCCCTGGAAAGGGAGGATTCATCCCTCCCTCCCGAGGTGGGGCTGCGCAAGCGGCCAGCGCCGGCAGGGTCGCGGTTGAGTGCATGCGTTCCCGTGACCCTGCCATCATGGCGATGAGGCGGAACATCGTGGGGGTTTTAGTCGGTGCAAGTCCGACATAACTCGTCCTTGCCCCCGCGAGGACGAGTATGCGTAGGCATTTCCCCCACGTAAAAAAAAAAAAAAAAAAAGACTAGTTAGCGAGCGGGGTTGAAAGTTCGCCAATTTTGACAAATTTAAAGAGACTATTTTTGTTCCGAGAAAATTAATCAAAGCTACGACTTCAATTAATTTTTCTGTTTTCTTTATAAAAAATATATTGAAATAAATTGGAGACTAGTTTTTTTTTTTATTTAAATATATTTTGTAATTGAGAAATTTCTAACACAATCTTGACTTATATATAAGTAAATATTGTCAAACATTCCTGTTCAAGAGACGAGTAAGGTAATAGTCACCACCACTCTACCCATAGCATATTGTTAAACGCTACAAAAAAAATCCAGTGAAATAAAAGCAGCTTTTTTTATAACTTTTACTGACAAACTGAGCTCACCAACATATAAGCCAACAATTACCGTTAAATTAGGGAGAGCCATCTTCAGCAGTGGAGACTGTATAGATAATTAATAAATATTTATCACATATAAAGTATATCATATATAACGACTGTTACTACAACGAAAGTATCCGAAAAAATCTTTTCTAGATTTATAATTGTCTTTTCATTGTAATCCTGAGAGATAATCAAATCTTTTCTCTCAGTGAACGTCTTCCAACTGATAATGATAATGTTAAAGAGCACAGTAGTGAACCAAACAGTTTAAAAACTTACATTTAAATCGATACTATCAGCGCAAACATTTACACCTTCGAATGTTGTAACGCAGCCAATTTTGCATCGACTATCCCATATCTGAAAATGCCAGCCCATGTTCAAATCGCAAATAGCCATATAGCACAATTTGGAAGATTAACGGAAGCTCATTAAATTTAATTGGTATTGATACCAAATAATAAATATTTATCTCTACGTATAAAAATAGATGGATATGAATTTGACAACACTAATCTTCATAGCCGCTAGACTAATTATTATATGTATTAGCGCACGAATTAACGATATCACTGCGAATGGTTCAATATCCTTTTTGTTATTATAACTTGCCACCAGATGCCTCTACTGCATTCCAACTTCTATCTCGTTAAACCAATTTCGTTGGCGATGATTGCTGTAAAACAATTATACGCTGGGACAGTAGAGTGCATAGTTAAGCGATTTTATTAAATGTAAACTTTCTCACAGTATAAATTCAAAAGATATAGTTAAAAGATTTAACGGCGGGTGAAGCGCCATTATTATCGCCTTTATTAAAAAGTCAACAGATTAATAAAAATTATGTGAAGATAGAAGTTACCCTTAAAGTTTTATCCCAGGCGGCACTAGCGAACATGAAAATATTCTCATTGTGGCAACGCATTGCACAGACTTGACCGAAGTGCAAACGCTGCAATTTCTTCGGGATAAACTGTAAACGCAGCTTCTGCACTTTGTAAGTAATATCCAGCTATAATCAAAACAATTTTTAGCAAACTACGAAAAAAAAATAATTATCACGAAATGCAATTACTAGGTGTAAAGCAATCAACAATATGGATAAAGCGAGACAATCCTCTCCAGGAAACTTAAAAAAAATGTTTCATTTTAAACTTCAGCGTAAATTAAAAAACTGTGCAACCGTTAAGAGATTATGTCTTTAAGATCTCTAATATATTTTCTCTCGTCTTTGTCAGGGACGCTACAAATTTTTTTAATTTATAATAGATTTACGTTTAACAAACTACTAAGGGATAAGTACGTGTAATATCTTCTCATCATATAACCTAATCCCTGACCAGCGACCCACTTAATAAAGGTAAAAGGATCCTCAAAGATCTATAAAGCCGATATTATACAGGCTATAAAGTAAGATTTAATCTGTTTTATGACATTAAGGTTTATATTAAGCCCTAATATCTCCTTACGCTTTGTGATCCAGACATTTACTTTGAAGACTATATATGTGAACCGAATAAAACTATCCTAACACTAAAATATCTACTATTACATTTTCTCGTAAGAAATACGTGGAAATATTATCATATTTATTTACCTTTAATACCAGAAAACTTACAAATTCTTCGTCTAATATTAAGACGTCCTTTGACTCGAATATCGAAAAATTGCGGCTAAGAACTATTTACCGAATTAACGGAATTTTTCGAATTCTTACTTGAGCCATCAAAATTTTTATTAAACAGTACTTTATTACAAAAAATTTAGCCGAAGACTTTCAACGTAAGTTATTAAAGAGAGCAAAATCTAATTTTCTTACCTTCAAGGTACTTTTTTGTATAAAATGTTACAAACTTCTAAATTTACTCACACCTTTTCTTTGTTGTACTAATTCAATAAAATGAAGAATTAAGTTATCAGCGATCTTGCGAGATCGTGTGTATAAGATGATTTTTTTTTATATCACGAAGCAACGAGGTGGGTACGGCGATAAAACTGTTGGTTAGTTAATCCGATAAACATTGATCTCGTTGCTTTGTTAGCATGTTGTCTGATTATCACTGTACTCGTCGTAATTACACTACCTGTAGCCCGCTTCGAACAGGAACACAGTAATGTTTGCGCACTACTGTTTGGCGGCGAAACATGTACTGCGATTACCTTCCTAACCTGTCTAGTTTTAGAAGAAACGCGGAGACGATCAAGACGTTCACCCGATGGTAAGTGATACGCGTACCTTGTTCAAACACAAGTTTGTAATCGGTGATGGTGTAAAATTCGTCTGATTGTTTATGAACGTTTGCGTGATAGAGTGTTAGGAAAGTGCCATTAAAGCGTCATCGTCATCATCAGCCGATAGACATCCACTGTTGGACATAGGCCTCCACCAAAGATCTCCACATTGATCGGTCTTGCGCTACCCGCATCCAGCGGCATCCTTCTTTTGTAGGAATTCATCTGGGGGGACGTGGGTTATTTCCCACCACGCTGGCCCAATGCGGGTTGGTAGGAGCCAGAGCCTCGTTTGTTAATTACCAGGGTGCACCACGAGCAGATGAGTTTGGCTTGGGTCCCATGAGTTGTTGTGCGGGACCCCTCACACCCCACCCTATTAAAGCGTACTTTGAGAAAATCTGATTATTTCTATGCAGGAACGTTCGCTCCATACAAAAAAAAAAAGCACTGTATACCTTGGCTTTCTAAACCTATCTAAATAATAATATCTCAAGTTACTCAAATGGTACATAAATAAGCTTTGACTATTTCTAAATTGGAAAAATTATTTCTAAGTATAAATAAGCACAGCTATTTTGGGTGTGGTTTGCATACTCTACTGGAAATCTCTATACACGTCTCTGCCTGTGTGTATTACGTCAGTATTGTTTGTTCATGAACGATTTTATAAATATTAGGCACTACAAAGTATTACAATTCGTATCAACATAGTTTCTAAGTTGACTAAAAGATTATATTTACTAAGAGTTTTCAATGGCTAAGTAGTAAATGATTAAGTATTACGTATAATGCCCTTTATGCCTTATAAACAACGTTATAACGGAGGTACATACATTTTGATTTATGTTTATAGTTGGGTATTCTAACATAATAAAAAAAAAACAAATGTATTAATCACCTCTTGAGTTTCCAAGTCGTAAATTTTTATGCTTGAATCCCCATAGCCGACAACCATTTTTGCCTGATCGGCTGTAATACCAAGCGAAAGTGCCGGAGTTCTCTCTGGAAAGTAGTGAAAAACTGCTAATATTACTGGTGGTAAGTCTCTAGGATGGTACAAACAGCACCTTTTTTTTCTCTTACCAAACAGTAGCGTACAAATTAATATCACTGTTCTGGTTTAAAGGGCGATGTAGTTAATAAAATTATTGCTGCAACGAACATTGTGAGATGCAATGGTAATCAACCTAACCGGCTGGTTATTTGCATTGCATAAGAGGCTTCTTATTATGGGGCTGGCTTTTAGGATGAGCAGAACCTTTTCGTGTCGTTACCTGGTCAACTATTTACATGATTCATGTAAATTTACATTATTCTTTTCGACTCGTGGTAGGTCTTTATTAGCTAAGATCGTATGTGGACCACTGCAGCGCCTATTTTTGCTGCCAAACACTAGAATGCAAATATTACTATGTTCCAGTTCGACGGGTGCTGTAGCTAGTAAAATTACTGCGTCAACGAGAGTTAACTAACATCTTATCTTAAGGCGGCGAGCACAATGTAGTGTTGTGTAATTCATCTTAACTAGCACTACATTTTTATATATCAGGTGAACGTTTTGTTCATCTAGACGCTTTGTAGAATAAAAAGTCTACTTTAACCGCTGAACCGTTTATATGTTAAACAAAATCAATTCTTAGTGCATTCCAGTGTTGGCAAGGTACGTAATTGTTGAACAAAACATTAGAATAAACTACAACATCCAAGACTGATACTTTAATCTAAACAAACATCAGACAAGTAATTTTTATACATACGCATTATAAACGGCGTGGATGACGATGAAATCCCAGGAGCTCCGTAAAACTGCATATTCAAACATTCGAGCGTAGGATCTGCCTTTATGCAATATTCAGGCGGATCATCCGTTGACACATTGGTCTATTAACAAATTATAGTATACGTGTATTACAAAATGAGTTAAAGAGAATGTTAACAAAGTTAATCACAACATTTAGTTAGTACAAATGCTTAACCAACCACAACATAGTTTATTTATTAATTAACATTAAGAAAAACGGAAAGTGATATAGAGCACGCAACACTACAGAAGCATTATTTACTCTCATACTATGTTTTGACAGTATATCTGCTATTAAGGATTTAATAATTTTTCTTTCATATTAATATAGAAGTCAATTTGTATCAGTTATACATAATATATCATCCCTTAAAAAACAGCGTACGCATTTTGTTATGCCAGTTATTAATATGTACCATGTTAAATATTTGAACCCATGTTTCTTATCTAAAAAAGTGTTAAAGCAAATTTCGGTTAATCCCTATATAAGTAATCATACATAATATTCATGTTTTTTTAAGAAAATTTTCATTATATTACCGTACACTTAAGTTCCTTTAAGATTTTATAGGCATCGCATAAATGAAAACTGCGTTAAAATTATTTCGTAGCAACAATTTATATCGTTGATTATATCTCGACGATTTAAAATCTATAATTACTTTGGGCGGTCCTCCGTGAGCTTAACGACCTAACTTTATTACATAATTTTCATTCAAGTATAACCCGTAATAACAAGGCGACATTACGAAGTAACGTAATATCTTTGTTTGGCCTCAATTGTGCTAAAATTTAATTCAGAACACGACACGGCATATGCGTTATTCTTAGCCATATGTTATTTAGTACACCACAAAGGGTTCACTGTAATAAATATAAATAATGTGACTCGATAAAAGATATATTTTTTAAGTTTTCTCCTACCTATTTAACAAGTAATCTTCCCAAAAACATTCAAATGTAACATTACTTTTAAGGTTATACTTATTTAAATTATTATTTTTTAGGTTCTTGCGTACAAACTATGTGTAACAAGACTTGTAATGTTTATTGATCGACCTACCTTAATTGCTTCAAATTATATTAGTTTAAAACTTAATTAATTATCAAATCTGACCTTATTTTGACATAGACGTAAGAGTTTTAACAGAGATTGGATCTATGATAAATTATATTGATTTAAACTTTCGCTTTATAAACATCAAGAAGTTCAATATTAAACTACGATTTTATTAAATATTAACAAAATTTTGGACACGTAAGTTCATAGTTACATATAACACTACTTTATAATTAAATAGGGGCAAATAATATAACTCACATTAGGTATTTCTACGCGGTAAATCGCACCATCCATACAGGCGGCATAACAAATTCTCTCTTCGTTCATACTATATTCCAGGGCGTAAATTGGTTTCGGGGGATACTGGATATTTCTTAAAGTAAAAAGCACCGTTCCTGTACTGCCATGTCGCATCTGATGAAATAATAAAACCAACATAAATGTAATTTATGACGCTAAACACCAATTACAGTAACCAATTAAGCGACGCTTAATGTAAGGACCAGATAATTTTATGAAGTGTGAAAACATAAATCAAACCTGGATTAATCCAGAAGAATGTCCGACAATAATGTAGTTTCCATTTGGCGAAAAAGCTAAAGCCGTTATAGCGCCATATTCAGAAAGAAACCATCTATTGTATAAGAATTTATTTGAAGAATCTTTCAAAAACTTTTCATAATTATCTTTAACCCACCCATGTCTGTTTACTTCATTACTAACACCTTTATAGAACATAGGGTACCATATAAGTGGTTTCCGTTCATTTTCGTAATATGTGAAAATATTATCGACATATTTATTAATAATTTGTTTATGATCGTTCATTATTTACATCAACCAACTAGATTTTTTTTATTTTACTTGTTACTGGATATGAACAATATTTTAATATCACTAAAGACAAAAGTAAAGATAAAACACTATTTAATACAGAGCCATCTATCAGTTTATTGAAGAACTTTGACAACATATTCAAATCACAAATAAACACTTGAAATAATGTATCATGTTTATATTACTAAATAATTATAGAGAAATTTGAACAGAGAATTAAAACATTTACTCAAACGTATACACGTTAATATAAACAAAATTTATCTTTTAGCCCCATAAATGTATACTTCACCATATCTAAACGTGAAGCAAACCAACATACGTTTAACTTCTGGTAAATTATTTTTGCAGAAGATAATCCAGGTAGGTGTCACCGCAGTGTTTATAACTGCAGGACATATTATATAACTGTATTTAACAATATGTTCCGCAGGGTTATATATCTTACAAGACTAGCGAAAATCGCATAATAATTGCTGTTTAAGTCACTTCAAAGCGATAAAAATAAATAATAACCTCGTTTGGTAAAACGATACTACTCGTACGATAAAACCATCTCGTATTTCAAAGTGACGAACATAATCTGGTGCAGGTGAGCATTAGGTATGCCAATCACTAAGTTATAAAACTAATGTTCAAGTTCAGTCCCAATGTATCATAGTGCACATTCGGTAAGACAGGACAAAAATAGTCTAAAAGTACGGGCACGGTATATATATATCATAGGCCCGCGAACAGGTCCCTTCCCCCCGAACAAGTCTCCGCCTTGTCGTGGCGGTGGGGCTCAACAGCAGTGACTTAGTCACACACGGTGAAGCTAACAGGAACCTATCCGGCCGGCGCAAGATGGCCGCTCTAGGTGAGCTCTGTGACAGCCCTGTAGTCTCGAGCTATTAAGAATAGGACTAAGGTATTCCCTGCCTGTCATACAAGGCGACTAAAAGGTTTCTCGAGTTCGTAGGCTTTGTGGGTGGTGGCCCTCAGAGCTCAATAAGCGAGTCTTACGAGGAAGGCAAATGCATGGTGGTTTTGCATTTACCGTGTCACAGCGTAGGTGCTAAAGGGGGCTTTGCCTTTCTATGGGATGTTTTAGCCGGAGTGCAGGGGGGCACTGATGCATTCCCTAGGAGATCCCGGAGGCCCTCTTAATGCAATGAGGGAGATCACCGAGGGAATTTTAGTGGGCAGAAGCCCCTCATAACCGTTTTCCCCCCAGAAGCAAAGTTTCTTTTAAAAAAAATTTCCCCCTATAAAAAAAAAGTGAACTCTGTGAGCTCACTTCGGATGTGTGCCGTTGGGGCCGCGGGGAAGAAGACTGTCGGTATTGCGTTTCGCCCTTCTCACTATCTTCCGCGGCCGTATAACGGTCGGCGGCCGAGCCCAATATCAGCCAGAGCCGAGAGTTTCCTCCCTTGGCGCCGATGGACTCTGGATGACGGGTTTAGAAGAATTCTTTGACCAGGTGACGGTAAAAGGCCGAGAAGAAGAGGGCGCGAAGTATGTTCCGACGCACCTTTACAGAGGCAGAAAGAGGGGAAGTTTCTCCCCCCAAGAGGAGACTGCGTGGTGCAACCGGCGTTGGCGGGGTCACGGATGTGTGCGAAAGCGTGCCCGTGGCCCCGCCTTAAAGCGACGAAGGTGGAACATCGTAGGAGTTTTAGTCGGTGCAAGTCCGACATAACCGGTTTTTGCTCCCGCGAACGCAGGTATGCGAAGATATTTCTCCCACGTAAAACAAAAAAAGAAAAGTATATATCATAGCACCCTCCTTGTTCTATTACTAGCTGTTCCCTGCCCGCTTTGCTGGTCGTCATACCCCCGCATTACTTTTTGAGGTGCACACATTCGTTTTGGTGGTACACACAGTAAATAGAATATTCCTACTAAATTTGAAGCCTCTAAGCCTTATAGTGGCAGAAATATAGTATACATAAATCGAAATTATTTTTAAAATTAATACAACGTAAGTAAACACCTGAATCATTCCAGAGGAATGTCCAACAATAATAAATTCACCATCGGGGCTGTATACCATACAACAGATAAATCCAAGTGAACTTAAATAACTTTGTTCCGCTAAATATTCATTCTTTGTATTTTCAATGTATTTTTCATAATTTTCCTGTATCCATGTTTTTTTAGGAGCTTGGGACTTTCTCATACCAAAAGATACTAACGCCTCGTCACATTCTCCTTCATCATATTTTAACTCTCCCATAATACGACTTCTGTAACCATCAATTAAAGTTTGCATATCACTGTCAATATTCTTATATTTTTTTCTCGATTCGCAATCACACATTTTGAATGATATTTTTTCTCGTATTTGCTTAATAAAAATTATATATATTTGGTATTAATTATTATATATTTCTTTGACACTTGAACAGCGATTATAATAAAAAATAAAAACAATAAAGAGGATTTTATAATTGCGTTCAGAAAAAGCAGAATATTTTATCGGATTTATTATACATGCTGTTTAATAATAATATAAAAAAAGGTACGCGGTATATCGATTGGTGACTACATTTTAAGCATATTATATTTTGTATAATTTTGGTAATTTAGTTGATAGATGAAGAAATCTATTCAGTGGTTAGGATGAAAAACGTCTTTGAAACAATAAACACGGTAGGGTGTGTAAAATCAACATAATTTCAGCCTCTTTTGGGCCACCGGTGAATATAGGCTTCCTTAATCGGTTTCCAGCATGATCAATCCGATGCCACCTTCATCAAACGATTCCTTGAGATCACCTGGTAGTCAGTAAATTTAGCAGGCGATCGTCGATCAATTTGGCAAACGGTCGTTTACGCTATAAAATCAGTAATAGACATGAATTAAGTCCCTAGGTAAGGCTTACCTAAATCATCAAATTTTATTTAGAAATTAATAAATTACACATAATTTATCAATATGTCCATAAAATTTGATATTTTACATTTTTTTTATTGATTGCGCTGTAGTTTTATTGACAACCATTGCGGCTTCATCGGACTCAAGGCTCGCGGATCTGGCATTCGCGAGCTAAAATAATAATAAAATGAAGAAAAGAGACTAAAAATAAAATAGAATTAGAATTAAACCAAAACTTTAAATGGACACAAAAATACAAAAACTAAACACAAAAACACAAACTTGAAAGCAAAAGATAAAAATTAAATATATACATATATATGTAGATGAAGTAGTATGTAAAAAGGGGAGGAAAAAGGTGAAAAAATATTGGATGCGGACGGGTTGAAGGGTTGGATAGTGCTATAGAAGGAGAGATAAGGGGGGGGGGTGTAATTAAATATATACATAGATAAATATACATATTAATTTAAGACGCGCACGGTGCGCGTCGGATGGCAGCAATGACTATGAGGTCAACGGAAAAGGGCTCGAGCCCATCCTCCAATCACCATCGCCCCTTCGCGGTTTTGGATGACCTGTATGGGTTTAAGGGTGTTAGAGGAAGAGTATACAAATACAACGCACGCATAAGTCATAATAGATCTTATGCAGGCCTTGTACAAGTGCACCTTGTATTTTAGGGTTAGCTTGCTAGATTTGCAGAGCAAGGGATGAAGTCTACCCATTACAAAGGCAGCCTTATTCTTCATTCTGCGAATGTGGCTCTTGAAATTTAGCCTTCGGTCTAGGTTACCCC
Organism: Ornithoptera alexandrae; assembly: GCA_029030555.1. Taxonomy (NCBI): domain Eukaryota; kingdom Metazoa; phylum Arthropoda; class Insecta; order Lepidoptera; family Papilionidae; genus Ornithoptera; species Ornithoptera alexandrae. Next base: position 3,885,843 of record JARDVY010000037.1, on the reverse strand, counting down.
GAGGTGTTTGACCGAGTCTCCCTTGGGGACGGGACGGTCGAAGATATAGATTGGCTTGAGAGTGGCGTGCAAAGCGCCACTAGAAATCCGTGATTTCCTTTTTCTTGAGAAATATAGGGCTTTGCCTTTGTCCGGGTTGACATCGATTCTCCACTTCCTAAACCAATCGCCTAGGCGCTTGGTTGCAGACTGGAGCAGATTTGTCAACCGGAACAAGATGGGGACTGAAAGGTAGAGCGCAGTGTCGTCTGCGAATAGAACCAGGTTTACTCCGAGGTCTCTAGGAATGTCGCTGGTGTACAGCGAGAAGAGGAGAAGGGACAAGCAGGAGCTACGCGAACGCGCTTATAATAATATTGTTAGCAACTTTATTTTAAACAAGTAAAACTTTTAAGGTATTGTGAAAAAAATTTGGATTATGTTATAAGAAGGAGATAGATATAGTATCTCGTGGCTTCTATAGAATTATTCCGAACACTCCCGAAGTTGTTCGCCGGTGAGTCGAACGCGACGCCATATTGTCATGTCAGGATAGACGAAAGTAGTGAACGCTGATTGCGTTTCATATTAATAAATCTTTCATAAATTGTTCGCGCACATAAACGCTGCTTTAATTGCTTTAGGTACATAAAAGAAATACCTGCAATATTACCGTAAATTATTTAAGTGAAATCGATCGATTGAATATAGTTAATTATGTCGGGGTGTGGTATTTAGATCACGTCTGAGCTTAAGTTACTTTGTTTATTTTGTTATAACTATGAGATATCTCAGTTTTGTTACACGTATTAAACCGAGAATAGAAGTGTTTGTGTGAATAACATGAAACTTTTTGTCTTATATTTGTTCAGTTGTTTATAAATCGATATCAATGGCTGCGTGGTGAACGGCCTTTCATAGCTACATTTCATTTGCAGGGCGCAGGGTGCATTGCTGCATCCATTGAACCATGAGCTATCAGATACCATCGTCGCAAAGCCGCACGAGTAAGTTAATTTATAATATATTTGGTTTAATGTATAATAATATTTACAAATACTATGAATGTAAATCTTTATGTAAATATCTTGGTATATGAAACATTTATAATCCACGCATTATACTGGAAAATTCTATTCTATTCTACTATTAATATTATCACAGCCTTTTTTTTTAGTGCCATGTTCTAAACAATTCTTATAACAACAGTTTTTAAAATGTATAATAATACTAATCCATTATATGACTCATGCATTCCTTGACACATTCAATTTTGGTTTAATACACAAGTGTTTTATTAGTTACAATTAAAATATATTTTACAAAAACTTTTTATTTATTGAAAAATAATATGTACCCAATTTAATACATGTATGCTAAGTTAAAAGCAAAAAATCAAGTTTGCCGTTTATGTTCTTTATGTCTTTAAAATTGAGGATAAAGTAATGCTCTGATCAGATAAACTAATGATCAGACTAATGTACAAACATCTTGATTTGGAGGATGATAACTTGTATTGGATGCCTTTAGTTATTTTCTTTGATTGTGACAGGTTACATTATCCCTAACAGGGCTTAGTTGCATTATTATTGTTAAGTGAAAAAATAAATTAAAACCTAGTAAAAAAAATTGAAATCTATTCATAATTTTATATTAGTCCTGATAATGAGAAGTAGATTAATGTTTTTATTGGATACAATAGATATTTTTTGTAGCGGAATCTTAGACAACAGTTGAGTAAGTACACATACAATACATAATGTATTGCATGTGTGTGGATACACAATTATCATAGTGTAACAATAGGAATAGTAATACAAGCCTATTAAATCATTCCAATAATTGTATTTTGCATTATATTAAAAGAATGCAGATTACACATATATTTTACTGACTTATATAATTGGATTGTTTTATGGTATTTAACACTTTCATTACCATTAATTCTGATGATAAATTGGATAATAGAACCGAATTGATTTTTTAATGTCTGACCACAAAATTGCAAAGAATATTTCATATAGGACAAGACAGCAAATACATCTTTTAATTTTTTTTTTTTTAATTTAATCTATATTTACAATAAAAAGTTTTCAGTTTAAAAAAAAAGTAGTACCAAAAATGTTATAAAGGACAAAAGTTAAGTTTGTGTTTTCATGTTGGGTAAAGTGGATTGTAATTACTGACAAATTTTAATTGATAAAGATGAGCACTATATAGTTTATAAGAAGTGGAGCAGTTGTGAAATTTATTTATTTTTTTATTATTAATGAAATTTGTTTGTTAATTATAAAATGTTATAACAAATAAGCTGTCATAATATAATCCTTTAAAACGATTTATGTATGTTATAATTCTTAGGTTATTATTGTTACTCATTTATGTTACAGTGTCACACAGTAGCTATGGCGGATCTGATGTGCCCATGGCACCAAGCAAGGAACAACAGACGCTTATGTGGCAGCAGAATTCCTATTTGGTTGATTCTGGTATCAACTCTGGAGCAGCTACACAGGTAAGTTAAAATATACTATAAACATTTTTTATCTTTTGAAAATTAACATTGTCATTATCATTTTAATGGTTGAAATAAATTAGCATATTTATAACAAATAATAATAATCATCATACCTCTTGTAAATTTTAATAAAAATGGAAATGACCTTTACAACCCCCATTCATAAATATGTTTTTCACCAAGTTGATATTTAGACCAAGAAAAATTTAACTGGAATTTGGATATATATTTAGCTGACTATTTGTCATGAGTTTTAATTAGTTTTTATTTACATAAATTGAACATTTGAATATGAAAAATGCAGACATTTTCATTAATGTTAAATGAAAGTTTTTTTTACCTTACCAAATTATGTATGGTTCATTCAGAGTTCAATAATTTTTTGAATATAAAGTCTGATACTATACTCAATAACATCTCCAGGTGCCATCACTAACTGGCAAGGAAGATGATGAAATGGAAGGAGATCAGCTCATGTTTGACTTGGATCAAGGTTTTGCTCAAGGTTTTACTCAGGAGCAAGTTGATGGTAAATATTATTGCAGTTATTATTTAATTATTGTTTAATTTATTTATTAGCAGTACACAAATAAATTTCGATAATTTTTTTTAGATATGAATCAACAGCTTTCGCAAACACGCTCTCAGCGTGTGCGCGCTGCTATGTTTCCTGAGACATTGGAGGAAGGAATTGAGATTCCTTCCACACAGTTGGATCCTGCTCAGCCAACTGCTGTCCAGCGTCTTGCTGAGCCATCTCAAATGCTTAAACATGCTGTTGTGAACTTGATTAATTACCAAGATGATGCTGATTTGGCCACCAGGTATATATATATTATTAATACTATTTTTACAGTGTACAATGTTTTTTTTTTTTTTTGCATTGGTTATTTTAGAAATATATTAATTTAATAGGATTTTTTAAAGAGACCTATACTCAGTAGTGGATGTAAACCTGAGGATACCAATAATGATCAATTTTACCAGTAGCACACATATTTATGTACACATTATGTTTTAAAAGTGTATAATATGTGTAGTTGAGCAAATCAAGTTTAATATTTTTACAGAGCCATACCAGAGTTGATCAAGCTTTTGAATGATGAGGATCAAGTGGTTGTATCTCAAGCTGCAATGATGGTGCACCAACTCTCCAAAAAGGAGGCATCTCGACACGCCATCATGAACTCGCCACAGATGGTTGCTGCTTTAGTTCGCGCTATTTCTAATAGCAATGACCTAGAAACTACTAAAGGTGCAGTTGGGACTCTGCACAATTTATCTCATCACCGTCAAGGTCTCCTGGCTATATTCAAGAGTGGCGGCATACCAGCCCTGGTTAAACTTTTGAGCTCTCCAGTGGAATCAGTGCTCTTTTATGCAATTACTACCTTGCATAACTTGCTGTTACATCAAGATGGTTCCAAAATGGCTGTCCGTTTGGCTGGAGGTCTGCAAAAGATGGTAGCTCTACTCCAAAGGAATAATGTGAAGTTTTTGGCGATTGTGACTGATTGTCTCCAGATCTTGGCATATGGTAACCAAGAATCAAAACTTATCATACTTGCATCACAGGGACCAATTGAGTTAGTGAGAATCATGCGCTCTTACGATTATGAAAAGTTGCTCTGGACTACATCGAGGGTGTTGAAGGTAATAAAGTCTTAACAATTGCTATTATTAAAACTATTCAATATTTTTTTATTCTACGAAAGGCGAAATGAACAGAATGTTACTTTATGACAAATGGTATGCTGTCCTATAATAACATGGCCCTAGTTAGTGTGATAAACAGCCCTGTAAGTGCTCATCACATCAAGTTCTAAGATATCAAGTCTTGTGATTTCACTAGCTATTAAGTTGGCATAGTTTGTGATATTTTATGTTAACTTGTTTTGACAGGTCCTTTCGGTTTGCTCAAGCAACAAGCCAGCAATAGTTGAAGCTGGTGGTATGCAGGCTTTGGCTATGCACTTGGGTAATCCCAGTGGCCGTCTGGTTCAAAATTGCCTTTGGACTCTGAGGAATCTTTCCGACGCTGCTACTAAAGTAACCTTTCAACAATAAACTATGCTTTATTATATGAATATTAATTAAGGTAATAAATTTTGGTTAAAAGTAAAAATGCCCCCAGGAAATAATATTTGTTAAAAATATCTGTCTATGATTCAATGTAGAGGCAAGATCTGGAGTTTTTTCAGTGGTAGTATTTTATCGAGCCTGCCTGGCTGGGTGGATATCATCATCATTTTGTAAATCTGCCGCCATGATAGTTTGCTTTGTTCCGGAGTATTCTGAGCGAGCACACTTAACTACATAAAACTTACATCACTATCTCACTGTTTATCAATTGTTAATGATAAGTTATTACAATCTTTTAATTTACAATGAAATTACCATTCACTTATTATGTCTTTAATTATATTTACAGGTGGAAGGATTAGAAGCATTACTCCAGAGCCTTGTCCAAGTTCTAGCATCTACGGACGTTAACATTGTTACCTGTGCTGCTGGAATACTGTCCAATTTGACCTGCAACAACCAGCGCAATAAGGTAACTTACAAAATGTGTTGAACTGTATCCACTGACGCCACAAGATAAGAAAAATCACCTGTATTTTTTTTAATGATATTTTAATAATTACCTTATATGATAATGCTCATTGCTTTGACATACAAGTCCTGTTATCCCTCTTAAGTATAAAAGCTATGATGCTTTTTAAACTTAACATTCTAATATGTTTACATTATTATTCAACAGAAAAAACTTATGTGAGCATTGTCTACAAAAGTATGGATCTATGTATTATATGTTCTTTTTTTTGTTGAAAGCTATCTAACTTGCAGGGTGGACTGGATTAGACCTTGGGATAATCATCCATTATCCACTTATTTACAAGCACACAGAGATATTTTTGTTAAGCTTCATCTAAATTAAAAAAAAAATATATTAATAGTGTACTTACATTTCACTTCAATTTGAGATGGTTTGAGTAAAAATACTTCATGTGAGCTACTAAACATTCCTACTTGCTGGTAACATATGTATGTAGGCAGCAAGAAGGAATGTTAGTCACTGCCCCACAATAAGTCGAACTGGTTGCGCTAATTCACATAACGTAGAACAACAAATTCATTGTTCCAGATTAATTTAATTGTTGTCTCTAAACATTGTTGCAGGTGACGGTATGCCAGGCCGGCGGCGTGGATGCGCTGGTGCGCACGGTGGTATCGGCTGGCGACCGCGAGGAGATCACCGAGCCGGCCGTGTGCGCATTGCGCCATCTCACCTCGCGCCATGTCGAAAGCGAGATGGCACAGAACGCGGTCCGTCTGCACTACGGGCTGCCGGTTAGTACCTTATCATTATCATAATCCGACGACTTCCACTGCTGGCCATAGTCCTCCTCCTAAGATCTCTACGTCGACCATTTCTGTGCTGCCCTCATCCAATGATTTCTGCATACTGTGATTATATTTCTTTCATCAAAGCGACAGAACATATACTACATTTTACTTGATAGAGCTGCCCATATAAATGTGCCAGTTAGGATGATTACATTGCATCACATTGTGGATGTCACTTTGAGATGTAAGAATATTTTCTTGTTAGTCAGTAATAGGGAATGTGCATAAATTTTTTCTTTTCTTCAAAAAAAGTGTAATAGTTCCTAATAAATATCTGTTTTTCAATAATAATTTTAAGTAATAAAAAAATAAATATTTAAAGTTAGAGACCGGCACCCTTTTCAATCTGCTGTGGGTGACTCATTGAATAGTCTGTAGTTGGACCCACTGACACGATCTCTTATAGAAAAATCCTAGTTTACTTGAATTTGTCTAACACATTTGTTCTGGGCAATTGAAATGGTTTTCAAATATTTGAGTTCCCTTTTTAAAAATATATTTCTAAAGAAAAATTTTAAGAAAATACCACAAGTATTCCAGAAAAGTCATAATCAGTCAAAATCTTCCAGACAACTTTTTAGGTCCAATTGTTTCGCAATACTTCTATTTTTTTATTTAAGTCCATTTTCGTTAGTTCTTTCAGGATGTATTTTTTTTTTCTTTTTTATAATTTAAATGGTCTTTTACTATGATCTTAAATTCGAATGTTTTTTTAATATTTGTTAATAATGTTTAGTTTTCATCTTTGCAGGACATAATTAATAATTTACGATGGCATATGATTTTCCAGGTGATTGTGAAGCTTTTGCAGCCACCATCACGCTGGCCGTTGGTGAAGGCGGTAGTTGGCCTGGTGCGCAACTTGGCCCTCTGCCCGGCTAATCACGTTCCTCTTCGCGAGCACGGCGCTGTGCATCACCTGGTTAGACTCCTAATGCGCGCCTTCAATGATACACAAAGGGTAAGTCTAATAGCAAATCATTTCTTTAGCCATCATGAGGGAGGAAGAAAATTTAAAAAGATATCTTAATTCTGTGGGGAAGTCAAGGGTATGTGAGAACTTTGGATAAGTGGTCTACGAGGCCTTTAATGTGCTAAAATATCCTTTGAATTTTATTATAGCAACGCTCTTCGGTGTCTGGCGGCGGCGGTGCCGGTGGTGCTTATGCCGACGGGGTACGCATGGAGGAAATTGTGGAGGGAGCTGTAGGAGCATTGCACATCCTTGCTAGGGAGAGCCTCAATCGCCAGCTTATTCGCCAGCAGAATGTTATACCCATATTTGTGCAGCTGCTCTTCAATGAAATCGAAAACATACAGGTGAATTAATTATATACTAATAGGTATTAAAAAAAATATATTTTCATTGACCAGTCATTATAATAACCATTAAAATAATATTTCTTTTATATATTAAAATACCTTGAGAGAGGAACAAAATATAATTATTAAGGTGGTTGGAAGTTGCAGAATAATGTTTTATTACACAGCGCGTGGCCGCCGGTGTGCTCTGTGAGCTAGCTGCGGATAAGGAAGGCGCCGAGATGATAGAGTCTGAAGGCGCTACGGCACCACTCACTGAACTTCTGCATTCCCGCAATGAAGGTGAATATTTAAATACTGATGGTTGGGGCTCTGGTGTCCGGTGACTGCCTAGGTTTCTATTGCGAAATTGTAGTGTGCAAACTATGCTGTCTTACTGTTTGAAGAATTTCAGCTAGTAAAATTACTGAGGTAATAAAACAATATTTATTTATTTGTCACATCAGTGATGATACAAAGTTACATTGATCAGCAGACAGTAAAGGTTTTTAATGAGTTTGTAGCTGTCATTGTAGATGTGCAAAGCATTCACAATGTATCAACGAGAATTAAAGTCAAAATACCATTAAAAGAAATATATATTTAAAGCTGTATATAATTATATAAAAACCAGGGAAATGAAATGTAACTATGGATGCCATAAAGCGAAGTGCAGCTTCTGAAAATAGGAAGGAATTGTCTGAAGATGTAAATGTCATGTATGGATTGTATTGAATTATATGACGCCATCATACAGTTTATTTGGGACAATATATTTAATTTTAAGGTGACGAGCACAATGTGGTGATGTATATATTATCATAATTAGCGCTACATTGTTATGGACAAGTGTATCACTCAAGTTAAAGTCCAGTTCTTCTTGTCTCCTCATCAAATAAAAATAAAACCACTGATGCATAATACATACATAATTACTGGCCAATTTCGTCCAGGAGTTGCTACATACGCAGCCGCTGTTTTGTTCCGCATGTCTGAAGACAAGCCTCATGATTACAAGAAGAGACTCTCTATGGAGTTGACCAACTCGCTGTTCCGCGACGACCACCAGATGTGGCCCAACGATCTCGCAATGCAGCCGGATCTGCAGGTAAGATACATTGTTTTTTTTTTTTCTTTCTTTATAACATTTAAATATTCAATATCATTTAGACATAAAATTACTATTTAATAATAAATTTTATGTGGTATATAATAATGCCATATGAGGTACAGCAACAAAGATCAGAGCGTGATGGTCTGCTCTCTTGGCTGAACCATAGTTAGTTAATATAGAGTAAAATTGCAGTTAAATGTTAAGTTCACCGGTGGTAGGTCTAGGTACCACCGCAACATCTATTTCATCCGCTAAACAGTAGTATGCAAACATTAACATGTTCCGGTTTGAAGGGCGCTGTAGCTAGTGTAGTTACTGGGGTAACGAGACTAAACATCTCAGGCGACAATGCTATATGGTATATATCATCCTAACTAGCGCCGCGTTGTTATGGGCGGGCGTATCACATACCATCAGGTGATATAAAAAAAAATTTGTTGGTATTGTATTAAGTGGCTATTATATATCTTTTGATGTAAATAAGTTTCATTTAATATTCACATTTTTTTAAAAAAATTCATAGTATTATCCTTTATTTATATTATAGTATATTTGTTTACTTTTGTGCAAAGAAATTTGCTCATATTTAATTTGTTATAACATATCAATAAAACCAATTTCAATAGGATATGCTCGGGCCAGAACAGGGCTACGAGGGGTTATATGGCACCCGACCATCATTTCACCAGCAAGGTAAGACAAGACCAATTTATTTAGTGGTTTGGTCGACTAACATGTAGGATGGAATTGTAGATTACTTTATACTTATATCTTTATTTAGTATAGTTATGTATATTTCTATTATTGATCAGGTTCGGTGATTGGCACTTAAGAGATGTTTTCTTTTTTTTGTTCCGCTTCAAATTTTATATTTACTTTAAAGAATTTGTATCCAAGTGCACTTTATAAGTATTATATACCTGTCGTATTAGATATTCAAAGTTTCCATATAAATATGTTTCTCTCTCTCTCTTTACACGCAGCTTAATCCGGGACCTATATATCACTAAACACAGGTGACGGGAACATTATTATTATGTGTGTGTTGCGTTTTTATAACAACTTACTATCTATACTATTTATTATAATATTTTTTTTTTGTTCTACATTTAACACTGTATGAGTGTTTCTATTGTATATTACCACTAATATTACATGTCATTCATGTTTCGCTAAATCTTATATAAATTGCAATAAATAAAGTTTATAGTCATAGCTGCTAATGTATTTTATACAATGACTGAAACAATAGAGTATGATCAAAGTTTTTAATATATTTTTTTTAAATGTTTATTTAATGATGCATTATCCCAATAGCTAGCTTATTAAATCAAATGCTTTTCATTTTATAATCTTCATTATATCCACAATAATCTCCGCGTGAGTTTTAGTTGAATTAAAAAAAAATAATTAAAAACCATAAGCAACTAATAAACCCTCGCAGAGACAATAATTTGTTTTTTTTTTTTACTATTCATAAGGAATTATCGTTTATAGCTTATAGCTTGTTCATTTAATTGAGAATTTCAATGTGCAGCGGGCTACGATCAGATCCCGATAGATTCGATGCAGGGCTTGGAGATCGGCAGCGGCTTTGGCATGGACATGGACATCGGCGAGGCAGAGCCGGCGGGCGCAGCCTCCACCGAGCTCGCGTTCCCCGAGCCGCCGCACGACAACAACAACGTGGCGGCCTGGTACGACACCGACCTGTAGGTTGACTCAACCACCGACAGCTCACCCGGAATGGTGTTGCCACCTCTTTATACTACTATAAATCTAAGTTAACACATTATGTCTTGAATTCATATTAAGAGCCTAAAAGTTATCTCTCATTGTGTACTTTGTACACAAATTAATCAAAAATTCTCTCCAGTACTCATTTCATGTTAATTACGTTCACAACGTTACAATGATATATTCCTGAGATGAAAAGTATTAGTGAAAGCTCAAGTTCCAGCATTGGGAACCACCTGTTTCATTATGTATTTATAACACCCTATTAATAATGATATAACCGTTCACTTCTATGTTTTATTTTAAATAATTTTAGATGTAATACTTATCCTGATTAGGCTCTTAATTATGTCTAGGATTACTTATTTCGTAATCCCAAAATCAATATTTTTTCGAGTTAAACTTATTGATATAAGTTTAATATTTAGTTGTGGTATGCTTTAAGATATTTTAAACATGAACAATTTTCAGTTAAAAATGTTTAAATCCTTTGAATATTCGTTTTGGGATAAGGTATCCAATCCTGTGATGAAATGAGCAGCAACAGCTTCACTTAAAAGGCAGCTTGTTTTTTTTTTTTAATCTATCAAAAATGTCGGATTTATTTTACACTGTGGTGCTATTGAAGAAATACAAATATGTGATTTATTAACTAAAGTAGGTCCTATCGGTGAGGAGGTCCTTTTAGGAGTGCTTACGCCGAATTGTTTGCGTCCTGCGGCTGATGATGTATGGTGATTAACCGAAATTCTATCCTTTGCATGACGCCCTGCATCGATTGTATCGATTTCCCCGCACGATAATGTCCGGGGCGCGATTAACGGAACATAGGGTAATTTTTAAATCTAAGTTTTTCTCTAGGCTTTAAAGAAAAACTTTTAGTGGATCTAAGTAATTGAAATTATCCATTATGCGCATTTACGCAGTTCTGTGTGTGATTAAGTTTTCGTGTTTGTCGGCTTGAATGAGACGTTTATTTTATTAATTGAAAATAATAAGACTGTCTGTCTGTTTATAAATTATATAATCAATGAGCGACTGCTATTATTTTTTAATCTGTTAAAGAATGCACGCCAAATGCGTATGGATGCGATCGACAATTTCTACGCACTGTTTTTTTTTTTTTTTTAATTAAGTTAGTATTAAGTTTAATGTTTGTGAGAATGTGATTGTTTTACGTTTAAGTAGTATTAGAAATAATATCATATTATACTGATAATACAGTAGTATTGTAAACGTGTATCAACAATTATGTACTAATTATAAACTGGCAACATTATCCATTTGGATGTATACCAGTTGAGCATTTGTTTTATTCTTAATATAGAAAATAGATTTCCGTATTGACATATCATCCGAAGAGTTTTGTTTGAATCGGCGAAGTTTCAACACCGCTTCGGCGGCCTATCTTTGCAGCCGTGTATTACTGTGCAAACATTACTGCGGTGTTCCGGTTTGAAGGGCGCTGTATCTAGTAAAATTATTAGGTTGTTGAGACTTAACATCTTGTGTCCTGAAACAGCATGCATAATGTGGCGCGGTGTATATCATCTTAATTATCACCGCGTACACTTCCTATCACTTACCATCACGTGAAAGTCTGCATCGTCCTCGTCATTTCGTCGAATACAAAAAGTTATGACCAGCTACGGTATACGCGGACTTTTTCATATGAAAGTCTTCTGGTGTACTTGTCATATTAGCGAATGCACTCTATACGAAAAGTAAATAACATACACGAGTAGATGTTTAGTGTTACATGTAATCGTATATAAAAATAAGGGTTTTAGTATTAATTGCGTAATTCCTTTTAGGGTCCCTCTATTATAATTTTTCTATTTGATATTTTAATTGTCTTTACCAATGTTTTTTTTATACTATCGCGGTTGTTAAGAACATTGCTAGAGCACGAGGTTTTGTGTCCATTTATGTATGGATAATAAAATAAATTTTAACCATTGAAATAGGCTTTTTATTTACACCTTGTAGATGAATTTAAAATGAATATTTAATAGTTATTGTTTTGCCAATAATCGATCACCACCCTTGGCAGACGGGTTGGTAATCGTAGTACTGACTATAGCACCGATATCGCTGCTACCCGATTACGCTCTGCAGCGCCAGAGCCGCGTTGGTCAATCTGCAGGATGCACCAAGCAAGTGCGATCGGCAATTGGAGAGATTGACTGGGACAGTCTCTACAACTCAATTGCTATATATTTTAAATACGCTTTATTATCATCAGTAGATCTCCATTCTGATTGGTTCGGCGCTGTTCGCATTTATCGGTTTCATAAGTGTTATCTAAAACCTGTTTAATGGAAGGATAAAAGAAAGGTATTTTTCCCGTCTGTGCTGAAGAAATGAGAAAAGCAAATACCATGATTTAGCTATTTTTCTAGAATTAATACATTTACAGTTTTATTAGTCGAATATTTTATTATCGACTTAGGCAGACTATTTAGACATCAAATAAAAGTGCCAGGAACTAATTTAAAAAATATGATATAAAATCATATCGATCTATTGCAGAAGAAATGTTTTAACACTTTCAATATACTCTTCATAAGTTAAACTCTATTTGGATCAGAGAACTAAGAAGTTATGTTTAAAAAAAATGGTTAAACGAAGACAATTTGTATGTGTGCACGTGTGTACAGTTCAAAGCTCCTGGAGGAGGATAATTAGACGCTGAATCGTTTCGCTTCAGCGCTGTCGTTTTATACCTTTTTATTATTTCAAACGGTAAAATATGACAGAGGCCGTGGGTGGTGAGATAGAATACTCTACTAATAGAATATGTTAAGGGAGTGCGTATCATGATTACTATGAGGTGAACGTCTCGCTCGTCTCGTCATTCATGTTGTGCTATAGGAATCGAGCAGACAACTAACGACTGAAGCTGTTAAATGATTATGATGCCACTTAAATAATCTAAGTTGTCAATATTAGTCAACCATAATAAGATAAAATTTCTAGCTATGTAAAGGTACAATGATCAACACTGTTTCCTAATAGCTTTCTAATTCATTAATAAATGTCAGTTTAACAGCTACATAGAGCATTTCAACATAGGCACAATCTAAGAATGGATAGAGTCACTAACACTAGACCAGACACTAATACCTCTATTATTAAAAAAAAATATGTAACATAAGAAGTGACTTAACCTTCAGATCTTAACACGTTTCTTTAACAATAGCTTATTTATTAAGGCTATCTATATTCCAATCAAGTTATTATAAATTTACTTTAGGAATATATTTTTACGTTTATCTTAGAGACGTGTGTGTATCATGACTGATGATGATGTCGAGGACTGCCAAGTGGAGAAGAAAAATAAAGAAAGCTAACTCCATCATCATATGATAATAGCTAGGAAGACAGAGAGAATTGACATTTATGTCTCTTTTGAAAAGGTAATACTTCTGCAAATTTTTTTTCAGAGCCTTTTGGAGCAACGGACCAAAGCAAATGTAAAGTGTTCTCGCGTGTATTTTAAAGGTAATTTTCTATAAAACATAATATTATCGAATTAAGTAACGAGACGAACGGAAAGTTCACCCTAAGTTAAACGCCCTCCCATAACAACGTGGCGCTAGTTAGGATGTCATACGCTGCAACACATTGTGCTCGTCACCTAATATATAAAATGTTGAGTCTCGTTACTCCAGTAATTTCAATTGTTACAGCGCCTATCAAACCGGAACACAGTGTTGTTTGTCGGCTGCAATAGGCGCTTCGGCGTACCTACTTGGCTTCCGGCAACAGAGACCTACCATCAGTAGATTGTATTAATATATATAGTAAGGGTTCCCGCACAACAACTCACGGGTTCCAAGTCAACCTCATTAGCTCCTGGTGCAGCTTGCTAATCAACAAACAAGGCTCTGACTCCCACCAACTCGAATTGGGCCAGAGTGGTGGGAAGTGGCCCAAATACTCCCATACGAATCCTCACTCCATCGATATGAAGACCTATGTCCAGCAGTGGACGTCTATCGATTGATGATAATGATATTGAATATAATATATATAATATTCAATTCAAATCCAATTTATAGTTATCGTTGCCTAAGCTACGCGATTGCTCAATATTATTCTGAATCAATTTTTTTTAATAAGTTTTTACTTGCATAAGATCCTGTCCTGTATTTCATCTCTAGACAGACGCAGTGATTACGTGGAATATTAAATTCAAGTTTACTTTAAATTCTAAGTAACCACTCCCTGGTTACAAGAAAATTTATATAAGTTTGAGTGAGCTCGATACGACGCGGTGTATCAACGGAAGATGAGTACATAACTCGACGCGGCCGCAAATTGTTAGCGAAGTAAGGTGGGACCGCAGACCGCGCGCGGCAACTTCCCCACCTTTGTCCCGACAGTTATTATGTTCAATTTAGACTTAGACAGAAGCACGCAGCACTAATCTTGCAGGAAGTTCGACGTAGCGTTACCAGGATATGGATAAAATAGTTCGGCTCGACTAATTGTTGCAGGACTTGCAAATTGCTAAGTATTTTACCTTCAAACGGGGATAACTGCTCAGTATCCTCTATAGTAAACATAATGATAAGGGCTTTTACGTATTTTTTTAATAATGTAGATATAAACAATAATTATAGATGCTGTTGGATACGACAAGCGCGGAGACCAGTCGGCTTGAAAATTTTTGGGACAGAAGGACCATGTCGAACTGTGGATGTCTGCCGGCTGATAAAGCTTACATATTTATAAATAATACTGATAGTTTTATGCTATTATTATAGGACATTCCATTAAAATAGACTGAAATTATGACAATGATTTCATTATGTAAAATAGACGCTTCTGTTGGTGATTTCTGTCAAGCCGTCTACAGCATTAACTCTGATCTTGCTTGTTATTCCGCCCATTGTACATTTATGTATGTATAGGGTGGCGCAAAAATAATCCTCCTATCATAAAATGCTATAAATTTTGCCTTGATATAAAAAAATTAAAAGACCAAATAAAAATAATCCACAAGAAGAATCAGTCTTTCATATTTTTTTTTAAATTACAGCCAAAAAACATCGGAAGGTTATTTTTGCGCCACCTTGTATACCTTCCGATGTTTTTTGGCTGTAATTTAAAAAAAAATATGAAAAACTTTGATTCTTCTTGTGGATTATTTTTATTTGATCTTTTAATTTTTTTACATCAAGGGAAAATTTATAGCATTTTCTGATAGGAGGATTACTTTTGCGCCACCTTGTATATAATGTATTCCGTATCTTGTAACTGCTGTACAATAAAATGATAAATAATTAAATAAAAGTATAATATTCTAATGATCTTGGTAATTAAAACAAATATAAACTGAGAAAATGTTTACTATTCGACGCACGAGTATTAATAATTCACAAGGGGGTTCCCAAATCACTGGCTGTACCCTGTAATCATCGACAAATTTACTCATTTATGTTTGATGCGGCTAAATGGTTTTCGGCCATTTCCCATGTGACGATCAGAAGACAGCAATTAATATACGACCGTTACCACTCCTGCCGATGACTTGGTGCATAGTCTTTAAGGTTGTACTTCCCGCAACAGATTCCACGACCAGTAATTATTGAGGAGTGAACTGTTGTCGTTAATTATTGTTCCTGAACTAAATAGTACCGGCGTCTTATAACTTGCACGGGTGGGTAACTAAGTTTCGAAGTGAAAATCTGAAAATTATATGGTGTCTTTGTTATACTAGTGAATCGTCGAATTTTCCATGAAAATGCAGGAACATCATAAAATATGTAAAATTTTAAAACATTTTCATTGATCTTTATATATCATCAATATTTTTATTGCTGGTAGGTCTAGCTTTGCCGTAGACAGTCTAGGTACCCACTACAGTTCCTATTTCTGCCCGCAAACAGTTTTAAGTAAACGTTACTATATTCTGGCTTGAAAGACGTTGTAGCTAGTAAATTTAGAAATGTAATGAGACATAAAATCCGGTGTATAATCTGACGAACAACATTTCGGCTGCGTATGTCTTCTAAACTAGCGCCTAGTTGTAATGGACAGTCGTATAACTTACCATCAGCTAAATTTCCGCCAAATGTAAAATATTGATATTTAATATTTGTAGCTGTGTTAGCTTCAAAAGTAAATTGTTATGAGATATAAATATTAATTTAGATAATTACTTATTTTATATTATTAAGTTTTATGTTATGTATTGCTTATTAGGTACCCAACGCAAGCGAGAATAATTCAATATTTCGAGTTCGAAGTGTCGTGGAATAGCAAACGGACGTGCGGTTTCATGTCTGCAGCCGAAACTTTTTTCATTAAAACCTTCACGGCCAGAAACCCAATGCAAAATTTTGGATATCCACAATATCTTTATGCGATCTGCAGTCTATGTTGTCAATGTCCAAATATATAAATTAATTTTAGGCAGATCAAAATAATACTTAGAAATTGAAGGTGCTCCGTGTTGATTAATACTTATCAAGACAACTGTCACTTTATCAATTTTTATACATAGATAAAATATAGTTTTATAAAATATGATAACTTCACTTACACAAATTAATAAAGATTAAAAAAAAAACTGAATAGCATAACTAGCGTTACTAAATAAACTATAACGAAGATTATATTGCTAACAGTCCACTCACTACTATAAATGTAAGAAAACTTGTAAGCGTATTTTATTTATACTCAAGAACAATTTAAAAAATTTGTAAGACCTATGTCCAGCAGTGGGATGTCTATTAGCTGATAATCATAATTACAGTGACTATACAATATCGTAGAATTAATCAGATGTAGATGCACAAAATGTCATCTATAGGAATCATGGTTTAACTTAAGATAGCGTCCGCAAATGAGGAAGTTTAGTGGTCCACAATTACGAGTCTCATTATCGGATGCATGGTATCTGGACCCCTGCAACTCATTTTACGACTGTTTTAAACCCTTGTTTTAATGCATGGGGTGGAGATAACGATTTTTATGATGAACAACATGTATATTTTTAATATTTACACAATACATGTATTTTGTCTATATTATGACATCACATGCAAGTGTGTTGATAGGTTTTTGATTATATATGTAATCTATGATTAAGATTATACTTATCAAATAAAATTAGAGTAAATCTCTCTTCTGCTTTATATCTTCCTCTGTTATAGTTAATAAGTTAATATAATGAAATATATCCATGTTTTTAAATGGGAAATATTAGTACAAAATTTTTCTAGAAACCACAGACTGCATATCTACAGTAGATTATAATATAATGAAATCAATTAACTACTTAATATAACTGGTTATGTAAGTACAAGTAAATGTTTATTGTGATTAACGTTATATAAAAGTGAATTAAATAGTTATACTTCAAACTTTCTTAATAAGACATCCTGAAACGGAAACAGGGGAATATCGAGCGCGTCCCACCTGCAAACTGTTACTGGATTAATGTACAGAGTTTTTACTACTTTTTAAAAGCAACGAGTGGCTCCCGACGATTTTATGGACTTTCAGAATAAAAATGTACTTTACTCAACTTTACGATGGAATCTATGTATTAATGAGAAACGTATTACAAAGAATAATCAGTGTCTACTATGACTTCTATACACCACAATTCTATTACAATACAGATTTTTCTCACAATATATAACTTTGCAATTCCTTTCGGATTGTAATTCGTCTACTATTTAAATGTTCGTATTACTTTAACGCTAACTTCAGCCGCTAAGCATTAGTACACAAATATCTTCGTAGCAAGAGTATTAACGGCAACAACACAATATGTTTATTATATGTATAGTAGGGAAAAGAACGAACAGTACACGTGATGAAAAGTGATCACTGAAGTTCATAGACAGTCGCAACACCAGAAAGATCGCGGCTGCGTTGCCCGCGTTTGCTGAAGCGGTAGACTCTGTTCTTGAAGGCTTCCATGTTGTACGATAAATGTTAAGTAAGCATTTTAACTTCACACACACAGTCTTTTGTTTGGTGGTTTACCACCACCTGTTCTAATCGTCTTGTTGCTTCTTTAGATAATAAAGGTATCTTGACATTGGTCACTTCACATTTGTCGCATGTGGTATTTCTTCTATTTTGACCTCGTTGACTAACTATAGAATATAATAGAACAGCGATCTCTTCCAGACAACCTTTGTATTGAAAATGTACGGGCTTTGACGGTAAGAAGTTCCACCAAAAACAGGAACTGTCTCTGCTGAATATTTACTTCATAATCATCATCAGCCGGTAGACGTCCACTGTTGGATATAGGCCTCCTACAAAGATCTCGACATCAATCTGTCCCGCGTTGCTCACATCCAGTGGCTTCCCGCGACTCCCACTTGATCCTCGGCCCACCTTGTGGGAGGTCCCCCAACACTTCGTCTACCAGTACATGGCTGCCAACCTAAAACGTAAACGTTACTTAAAGTAAAAGAAATCACAATTTATTCTTTAAGTCTTAACACCTTGTGATTGTTTTTACACACTATAAAGTCTATGTGCAGCTGTGAACGTTGGCTGATGAAGATGATGATGACATTATAAAAAATTTGAGACTTAAGTGATTAGTTTCATACATGTTATTCTTATAGTAACAATCTCTGTTTAATAATAATCTATAACATCTATCTGCTGATGATGATGATGATACATTAAAAAACTGTTTTACTGTAATGTGAGGATTGCCAGTGAGCAAGGTATTCGATGAGAATAATGTCAGGCTGATGCATAAAGCGTTAAACCTTAATGGTTTAGGTCTGGTGTGAAACTACAATCAATACGGTCGATTCGTATCCGGTTAGTAACGGATATTCCGTTTTCTGACCCGCCGGGGAGTCGAGGCTGTCGCTGACAGTTGAAAATTAGGCCCAGTCGTATCCACAGGACCGTCGGCAATGGAATGTTAATTAAATTCTTCGCCCGCCAAAGATTCGATCAACTTTCCCTGTTCTGCGATTCTGCTTTTGAATCTTTTTCTCTCATTAGATTTGAGTTCGAAAAAAGTTGTTCACAAACATTGTTTACTTGAGATTTTTCTCATTCATCTGTACATCTCTCCCGTGTTACTGGGAGAACCTATCTTCTCTCAAATACCTAACTTCAAAAATTAAAGATTATGAAGTTATTAAATCTATGATGTTGAATGGCACAATTTTCAACGAGAATGAAAATAATTTACTACAAACATTTGTTTATCATTGATATTTATTTATGTATCTGTAAACATTAACTAATATTCTTCTTAATTAATCATCAGCCGATAGACGTCAGCATAGCCTCTGGTAGTGTCGGGCACCAGGGGCCATCGTTTGTAGGAGTTCATATAGGGAGACTTAGGCCATTTCCCACTACGCTGACCCAATGTGGGTTGGTGGGAATTCTTCTTAAACTATTTAAGTATTTGACTATAAGTTACGACCAAAAATTTAGTAAAGTACTTATTAAAATTTCTTACTATACATATAGACTTATTAAGCACTTTTTCATTATTAAATTATATTTTTTTCATTTAAATTTACTTATGCATGATTAACAATTCTTTTTAATTCAACAAGCCACAGGAGGAATGAGACTTTCATCTGATAGGGTTTGTGTCGCCTAGAGACGATGTTATATCTCGTAACCCCAGTAATTTCACTGGCTACAGTGTCCAGTAGTTCCAAAACTACTGTTTGGTGGCAGAAATAGGAGCTGCGGTGGTAATCTACCTAGACTGTATCCGGCAACAAAGACCACCAGTAAATCAACATACATACATAAACCCAAAATTTTTTGTTTAATTTCTTTTGCGATTGTTTTAAATGACTGAGTCAAGTAAAGTTCTAAGTTCTTTAAAATGGTCTCGGTTAATAAAATGGAATAACTTTTCACTTGGATTTTAAAGCATCACCAGGTAATTTAAGGTGATTGCAAAGGGCGTAACGCCTGACATCTATTTATTATCCGTTATCTTGCAGCCATAAATAAAGGCCAAAAGATAGGAATTCAAGACGCCTTCCCGTCTGCCGACTCTTCAGACTTTCAGAAGTTGATATAAGAACGTTAAAGATCTAAGTATTTCAACTAACCAAACTAAATACACTTTATAATACATTTTTTTTTATACAAAGTCTTTCAATTTGTTATAAAATGAACCAAATTCTTTGTTTTTTTTTTTAATAATGTAGATATGTTAAGATTTACTTTGATAGTGGTACTTAGGTCCTACTTCCGCCGCCAAACATTATTGTGCAAGAATTTCTGTGTTCCGGATTGAAGGACGTTGCAGCTAGTGAGATTACTGGAGTAACGAGACGTAATATCTTGTCTCAAGGCTATGAGCGCAATATGGTGCAGTGTATATCATCCTAAGTAGCATCACGTTGTGAGTAGACGTATCGTTTACCATCAGGTAAACGTCTCGCTTATCTCGTTGCTTCGTAAAATAAAAAAAAATATTGAAATGGATTATGATATTTATAATTAATATAGATTTTGAAAAAAGTTAAATTAACACAAATTACCGTCGTCAGGTTGTGTTATTTGGTGCCCTCCCAGAGCTGCTATTACTATCAGCTACTACCCTCGTATTGAATCAGCGGATTCTTCTATCAATATAGAAGAGTCCGAATATTCTCTTCACCATAAACCGCCTCATTCACACCTAGCACCATGAAATTAGCCTCAAGGAAGATATAAAGGAATTTAAAAAAAAAACCTGTTTTTTACGCATTACCATGATGACTTCAGTCAGTTAAAATTATACACTCTCTAGAGTCGTAACTGCATACCACTCAATTCAAATTAGGCTCCACTGCAATAAAGGAAAATGAGATTTTTTTTTTTTTACGAAGAGATAGGTATATGTTTTTATTGCGGCGGAAATTTCATCCCTCCATCGCCGCGCTGATTAACTTCATTTACTGTAGGGCGGATTTATTATGATTTCATTTATTACCTATTCCCCAGCAACTTCTGCACGGAAACTGTAACTAATTACTGCTTTTCTTACTAGTTTAATATAATTCTCTCTATGTTTGTGATCGTTCCACTCGTAACTCTATTTCACGTAAAGATCTTACATGTAAACCAAATAAATCCTTTTAATCCGGTTTTCGCTATACAAAATAATATTGTTATATATATATATATATATATATATATATATATATATATATATGTAATATAATATTAAAGAGATAAAACAGGTTGAACCGATTGTGATTGTTATCTTTTGGTCACATTTGTCTTTCTTAAAACAGTCAATATTTGTATAGACGTAATTTCAGTTTAAAATTAACCAGATTTATTAAATAGGTCTCTGCAGCCGGAGACCGCCTAGGTAGGTACCTCCGCAGTACCTATTCCTATGACCAAACAGTAGTGTGCAAATTTTACTTTGTTCCACTTCGATGGATGCTGTAGCTAGTGAAATTACCTGCAAAATATACATACATCAAGGATTTTAAGGGTTCCCGTACAACAACTCAAGAGATCCAAGTCAACCTCACCTGCTCGTGGTGCACCCTGCTAATCAACGAACGATGCTCTGGCTCCCACCAACCCGCATTGGGCTAGCGTGATGGGAAACCCCCCAAATCCCTCTCATATGAATCCCTACCCGATCGATGTGGAAATCTTTGAGGGAAGCCTTTGTCCAGCAGTGGAGGTCTATGGGTTGATGATGATGATATCCATAATAGCCAATTTACGTCTCCACTGTTGGGGCACAGGCTTACCCTCAATATGAGGACGATGGTGACTTCACACACACCTTAGAATAAATTCTAATTCATGTGCAGGTTTCCTCGCGCTGTTTTCCTTCGCCGTTTGTATTTCGCTGTTGTTACTAAAGTTCACAAATGTACATAACTTAAATATTAAAGTCATTGGTACATGCCGAGATTCGAACCGGAGACATTCGGAATGAAGCTACTTGCGATGATGATATACATACATACAATATACATAATAAATACCTGTAAATAATATGGGCTGACGAGACTCAATATCTTAAGTTTCAAGGCGACAACCGTAATGTGGTGCATCGTAATAGTATTACTTACCATCAGGTAAACGTCGCGCTCGTCTCGTCATTTCGTAGTAAAAAAAAAGAAAAAAAAAACTACATCGGAATCATAAGTATATGTACGTACTCGTGCATATACACAGATCTTGAGCTCTTTTCCTGGACTCCTTGTATTTGTATGGTTTCAATAGATCTTTGCGGTTATATCGTTTGTATTAAAATGGTTATTTTTAACTATTTCATATGTTATCTCTTATTTTAATCATCTTTTGTCAGAAGCTGGTCTTTTAAGACAAGTATTTATTAGCCCTAAGACACGGATAGAAAAACAAATCGCATTAGAATACTGTGTAAACAATCATAGTAAGTATAAAGCAGGTATTTTAATGTTAAAAATAAATCTCTCTAAGGTCATCCCTTCCATATAATGATTGTGGTCAGTATTATTGTTACATTTGTATTATATAAACATCTTCCTTTCTATGTTCAATAGGGGTAGGTCACTGTTGTTGGAGATAGTCTAGGTACATACTACCGCAGCTCGTACTTCTACCGGCAAACAGTAACGTGCAAATATTACTGTGTACTATTTACCACCTCGTAAACGTCTCGCTCGCCTCGTGGCTTAATAATATAAAAAATATATATATTCTTCTAACAATGAACGAAAAAAGCAAATTAGTAATGTAAAAACGTTCATAGCCACCCTAATGAATACAGCCCTAATTTACTTCGAATCGCGGCGTAATCTAATAAACAAATAATAACAGAACAAAAGCGGGGCACTCAATCAAGGAATAATGAACGAGGAGATTAGATAAAGCGTTCGCTGTAGCTAACTCAGCGAGACGCGCCCCATAAATCTCTCAGCGCCAATTACATGTATATGATCGTCGAATATCCGATCTTGGAATCGAACCGGTCACCGGCAGCTCGATGGCTCTTCTGGGAAATACTTGCGACAATTGAGGTCGCGGTCGGCGCCGCAAGCGGGCGGGTCCCACAAGCATTGGAACCTGTCCGGTTGTGGATTATTTTACATACCTTTGCCTTATTTTTTAGAAGAAATTCGTTAAGAAACATTGAGCGAATTTTATTTATTTAATTTATAAACAAATATAATGCCTAATAAATTTTATTTCACTTGGAGTACCAAGTTAGGTCCTAATAAGGTCTCCGTTGCAAGAGACCGTCTAGGTGGGTACGGCGGCTACTGTTTTTGCCGCCAAACACTAATATGCAAACATTACTGTGTTCCGGTTTGAAGGGAGCTGCTGCTATTGGAATTGCTGGGGTAACCAGACAACATTATGTCTCAAGCACAATGAGGAGCACAATATAGTTTAATATATATTATACTAACTAACTCCTATCCTATGTAATTACATACATAACATAATTACTAAGTTTCTGTTCGGTCGCCATTTTGACGGACAATGTGTCTTATCCCTTGTCACTTAAGTCTAGGAATCCTTAAGGCTAAAACGTTGGACTTACTTCTTCTGTGATTCTCTACAATTCTGTTAATTAATTAAGATAAAATACATCAAAACGTAAAGAAAATAAGATAAATAGAGTTCAGCAGGCGATTTATATGCAAGAGTAAAGCAAAAACAAAGACGTTTCACGGCGTCCCGGCGAACACGTTAAACGAAACGGTGCAACTTTTAAGTTATTCGTTTCCGGAACTTGCCTTTGGGAACTTCGCTAAGTCGTCTGTGGTCGTAGTGGCCGCATCAAAAATTCTGTCCTCAGGCAAACCCCGTAATATAATACGCTTGATGACAAAAACCGAAGCTCCTTTTGCGGTTTTCGTTCTTTAACGCGGTCTCGAGGATTATTATTCTAATAATGTTTATACTATATAGGGGAAAGAGCGGTGAGACGAATTTTCATGAAATTTATAAATTTTTTTTATTTAACTTAGTGAAGAGACTATCGCAACATTCACCTGATGTTAAATAATACGCCTGTCCATAACGACGTTGCGCTAGTTAGGATGATATATCCACCACAAGACGCTCGTCGTCTTCAGACATGTGTCGCGTCTCGTTACTCCAATTATTAAACTAACTACAGCACCTTTCAAACTGAAACATAGTAATATTTGCACACTACTCTTTGTCGGCAGCAACAGGTGCTGCGGTGGTACCTAGACAGTTTCCGGCAATAGAAACCTACAACCAGTAAATTTTGTTTGTACGTAGTGATTTTGGCAAATATATGTCCTATAATAATTTGACCATCGTCATTAAGTTTTGAGTATCTGTACCTAATAATAATTTTGTCGAATCACTTTTGTAGATAAATAAAAGTGTCCCACACAATTGAATCGACTGGCCAATATTAATTAAATGAAAACAATCAAGTTGTTTGGTTCGATTGTTTTCACAACGCGTCCCAAGTATCTCGTAGCTCCGGTACAATTTAATTCGAAACAGTATTGTTAGAAGCTGTCATAAAACCGATTGAATCATTGACAACTTTGTTCAGCGCCCGACAATTTGTACAGCGGTACCATGTTGAAAGGTTTCCCAACTTTATAATTGGTTGTTGGTTCACTCCTCGGCGTTCCGCTGGCGGAAGAACAATGGTGGCGCTGGGGAAAGGCGACAGGCGTGATACAATGACGACTGCGGAGACATCACAGAGTATAGCAGCATTCAAACATATTTATTAATGAATAACACTTGTGCTATATAGTATAGAAAGTATACGTCTCGAACAGACGCCGGTTTGATCCACATTAGAACTGTGTTTCCGCTTCCGGCGACATGGGATATTAAACCACCGCACATAGCCTACGTAAGAGACAAGACTTTAACTAGATAATTTAACTAGACTTTAACTAGAAGGAGATCCTTAGGAGAAAAGACCAAAGTCCCAGTTATGAGATTATTATACTAGCTTTTACTCGCCCGCTTTGTTGGCCGTAACAACCCCGAAACTCCCATCGAGGAAGGAATTTTGCTAAATCCATTTTTGCCACTGGTGGGCTTTGGTACCGGACAACGTAGGTACCATCGCAGCTCTGTTTTCCGCCGCCAAATAGTAGTGTGAAAACATTAATGTGTTCCGGATTGAAGGGAGTTGTAGCTACTGAAATTTTTGGGGTAACGAGAGAATGTCCTGTCTCAAGGCGATGAGCGCAATATGGTGCAGTGTCGTCTTAACTAGCGCTATATTGTTATGGACGGGCGTGTCGCTTACCGTCGGGTGAACGTCCCACTCGTCTCGTTTCTTCATGAAATAAAAAAAAAATGACTCTAAATGTCAGAAGCACAAACTTCGGGGATCTTGTGACGATTCAATAAATCTCAGGACATAACTATATATATATATTCTGAATACGGGTAACATATATGTGTGAGAGAACATTTTTATTTCTATGATTCATCTTAAAATAGTACGATGGTGATGGATAATGGA
The DNA here is from genome assembly GCA_029030555.1 of Ornithoptera alexandrae. Classification (NCBI taxonomy): domain Eukaryota; kingdom Metazoa; phylum Arthropoda; class Insecta; order Lepidoptera; family Papilionidae; genus Ornithoptera; species Ornithoptera alexandrae. The sequence goes on along the minus strand of JARDVY010000037.1, from coordinate 3,860,337 downwards.
TTGGATAGTATTGATTTGTTATTGAACGAGTTTATAAATTAGCTCTCTGTGCTAATGAATCCATGTTGGTTAACTTAAACTTGAAGTTTATTCTTTTCTTCCAAGAAATGTTTATAACATTTTACGTCAACTATAACAAAAAGGCTGACTCAACAATGAACTAAGATGACGGTATAGTTTTTACAGACAATCAAATTTATTACATAAAACCTTAACTTGGTAATTATTAATATTTTAAGTATTAAATTGATAAATAAAAAAAAATAAGTTATAGTCATTGTAATTTGTTTATAGATTTTGTAATTTATTGATGTTTGTAGTCACTTATTTAGAACTTCGCGATATGTAAATAAAAAATCACACATCACTAAAAATAAAGTAAAGATACAGAGAACTTTATTAATACAACATTTTGAAGTTTCGAACGAGTTCTGTTTAAGTAAAACGAGACTTAAATATCCGGTTAGGAAATAGACCCTTTTGACGCTTTATAACAAAGAGAAAACTATTCTCGACTAAATCTGATATCTTAAAGCCAAAGAGCTTCGTAGCTGGTTGTGATAGACAAGTAAAAGTTTTATTATTTCTTTACTGTTTTATGATACAAAGTAAACTATTAATCGTATGGGATATGATCAATTTTTTTTATTTAAACTTTGATAAAATTCCAGTTAAGCACTTTCAACTGTAAGATTACGATTTTGTTTCACAAAATATATTCTTGGTATAATAAAGTTTACGTCATGGGTAGAATTTTAAATAAATGTTTCACATATGTTTGAATGAGATATGAGAAACTTTAAACATTATTATGGGGAACCTAATTAACTTTTCAGCGTCGGAGCTGAAGCTGGGAAGTCGTGACCGCGCCGCTACACCTCATATTAAGAGTAAATCCTTTTAAATGCATAAATAATTCAGCTGACGTTGGATTACGCATAGCCTCGTTTACAATGTCCTGTAACAGTCTACATACTCTTTAGTTTTTTTTTTTATTCTACGAAACCTTCGAAAAATACCCTTTCGTTTAGGGCAAAGTCAGGGCTGGAGAGTTTTCCTCACTAAAACCCTCTCGGTAGTCATCTATAATGTTTTTAAAGGTTGCGGATCTCCACTCGGAACACAACTACGACCTCTGTAACATTATCTGGATGTAGCTTGTGTATTGTTCTATGCAGTCTCCAGCATCCTCGCGCTGTTACCACAACAGATAGAGACCATATCAAGCAATCGTCCACTTTAGAGAAACTTTTGGCTTCCTTAACCTTTACATTAGAGGTTAGTGCATATAATATAATTTATAGATATGTTAACAAGTTTTTCTTAAATTTGAAAGTTAGTAGTTAGTTTATATATAACGTTTAGTCGTAAAGTAGAACTTTAGTTTAAAACATAATCATTATAACAAAATATTTAACTATATATGTTTTTTGAACCTCACAAAAGGAAGTTTCTTTAATACATTACTGTGTAAGGTAATGTTAAGTTTTAACAGTTCACTATTTTGTTGTATGAAGTTTACTTCGAAATTTACTTCACTGAAAATTTAGGTAAATTTCTATCAAAAGAATATTTACCTGAAATATTTACTTGTTAACTTATGCTTATATTTTCTTTTGTGTCTATATTTAAAAAGAAGTGGTTTAGCTTTCAAGATCTCTATTACTTAATATGTCATTAAGATTTTGTGGAGAATGTAAGTAGAGGTTAGTGGTGTCCTGTTACGCGTCGGTATGATGGCAGGCCTGTGCTCGTATGAGAGTACGGATGCGACCCTCGTCTTGCTGCTGCATCACGTAATCCTCTTAATAGATTCCGACGGACGGCGTCCCGCTGACGTATGTACCGATAAATGGAGCTCCTCTGTGAAGCGATCACGGCGGTGACACATTTGCAAAGGGAGTAATCAAACTTATCTCTTAGCTTCGCTTTAAAGGGTTCTTAGAAGATTTGTTAGTTATTACTATTATATACAGAGTGATAGGTAATACGTGTAAAAGATCTGTAGGGGCTAAAGTATAGCTCGTATCCTATCTATCTATGTATGGAATACTCCATCTAAAAACAGTGGTACTGGAGTTATTCATTTTTTAAATGTTTTTTTTGAAAAATTACCGATTTTCTAGGAAAAAATTCGATTATTTTATTTCTTACTTATTTCTACATAAATTTTAATGTAATAATTATTGTTTAATCTTTGTTTTATTAAATAAATTAATAAACATCACTTAAAGGCTAAAAAATAAAGGCGTCATACTTACATTTTTATTCAACCTTAAAATAAAATTTTATTTATAAAAAATACGTATAAAGCACATAAATAAGTACCTGGCTTCAATACCTATCCGACAAGGTATAAGAAAGTACAAAAAGTTTCTAAAATTTAGAAAAAAAACACTTTCTTGCTCAAACTGACGGCCACGGTTGCTGATGCAAGCACTAAGCTTTTTTCTTAAATCAGATCGAGTGACTCGCCCTGTGAGCTGTTCTCTTATTTTGTCAGCAGCGACGATGATGCGTGACTTTAAATCTTCTAACGAGTTAATTGGTGTTGTGTGCACTAAAGATTTCATGTGAACTCATAAGTAATAATCGGAATCAGAACTTTTGATAAATATTTAAAAAATGAATAACTCCAGAATCATTGTTTTTGGATGGAGTATTCCATACATAGATAGATAGCATACGAGTTATACTTTAGCCCCTACAGATCTTTTAGACCTATTACCTTTCACCCTGTATATAGTATCATAATACATTGGCTGTTTCCAAGTTCTGGGAATTTAACCACAATTTTAATATTTTGTTAATTTTTGGTCATTTTTAAAATGTAGTTTGTCAATACAACCTCCATTAAAGTTAAATCATTTATCCCAACGATAAACAAAATTTCTTAAGTTGTCCTTAACGAAAGGTTTTGGTGTCTTCTCCATCTATTTATAGCACTTTTTCTTCTCCATCTATTTATAGCACTTTTTTCAGTTTTTTCAAATTCGGAAACAGATGATAATTGACAGATGCGAGGTCCGGGGACTAAAGTGGGTACGGAAACAATTTCCCTAAATCATCCAGAACATCCTTCGTTTTTCTAGCGGCGTGTAATATTGCATTATCCTGTTGCAATAAAGGACACTTATGTAACTTTCTTGGGCATTGTCAATAAGGGTCTGACGCAGTGGTCCGGACAATATTCTCCGTTCATATAGTAACTTTTGCCAGATAATCCATAAAGATGATATCTTAGGAATACCAAAAATATCGTAATTTAACTAATTCCTAAATCATTGGAGACATCTCTCGTACATATAAAATATTGTATAGTAACTGGGAATGATATTAAATATATATTTAACGTATCAAAATTTAACCTTGCTATAGTCAGATGAGAATCCTCGCTTCAATAGAGTTTTATTAAAGTAGAAATTAGAATAACTTGGGTAAGAATTTTTTTGGCATTTATTCAAGTATACATAACGCTAGGTCTGAATGTTGATACGCTTAAAGTTTCATGAGCATGGAATAATATGAGAACAAATATATATATCATTATACAATGAACGTAAAGAAATGTTTTATTATCTTATAATAAAGCTTAATCTTACTGTAGTATTTTATTATAGTTATCGAACAGGATGCTCATCTCATGGTTAATGGTACGAATGTCTATAACAATGTGTTGCTAGTTACAATGATAAATACTACATCGCTGGTTGTAGGTCTCTGTTGCTGGAGACTGTCTAGGTAGATACCACCGCAGCGCTTATTTTTATTGACAAACAGTAGTGCGCAAACATTACTGTGTTCCGGTTTGAAGCGCGTTGCGGCTAGTGAAATTACTAAGCAATCGAGACTTAACATCTTATGACTCAAGACGGCAAGCTAAATGTGGCGCTGTGTATGTCATCCTAAGAATCCTAATAATCCTGATGGACAAGTGACTGACTGAACGTCTTGCTCATGTAAAAAAAAAAACATAATATGTCGTATTACCCCTGTAAATTCACTGGCTACAGCGTGTTATATATAAGATAAAATATATAACACGAAGAATTATGGAAAATTTTATATGGCAACATATTTGTCAAATTTATAATTCGCTATAGAATTTTGTCTAAATATAATTCGATGTGCAACCCGCTTCCGTTCGCCGACCCTTTGATGGGGTGATGTATAATTAATTAACATTTTTAAGAATATATTCCAATGTGAAATAATTTAATACGGTCTGTGAAAGGGTGGAATTTTGTCACTTGCCATGAAATCGGGGGAAAGAGCAGAATCGTGTAAATTTTTTAATTGAATTAATTTAAATAAACGTACGCACCATCCGGTATTTATTTGCGAAAACAATCGTATATCATAAACACAAATGCATAATATATATAATAATTTAAATAATTAACCGACATAAACATAAAATTAAAAAAGGGACAAAGATAACTAATAACAAAATATTTCAAACCTATACACAGGATCAATCTAAGAGGGCTAAATTAATTTTATGTCATATTGCAGTGAATACATTATGGTGCTGTGTAAACATCTTAATCACTTAAACGTGAACATCTTCCTCTTCAATGGGTTCCTGGCTTATAAGTCTCATATGAATTATATTAATATTTTCCACCTCTACATATTTAGTTTCCGCAAATCATCCGCCCACTTCCGTGCCGGTGTCTCTGCACTTTAATTATGCGACTTAATTGCATCTGCATCGCGCTATAATGATTGCGTAATCACTGAAGAGTAGTTGCTGCCAAGATTTATTGTTTAGTGTATAAACTTGTTATATTTGCGAAAGAAATCCTTAAAATAAAACTTATATAGAATGCTAGAAAATTTAACTGTAACTTCTCTTTCATCATATCGAGACTGTAACAACATATACTAATACGGTGTTTTATTATAACTTAATATAAATAAGTGAAAACTTCCTAGTTGCCTGTTTTATTTATATTGTTGGTAATAATAACTTAGAATTGAACGATGTAGTAACAAGAAAAGTAAATGCCTATAGCCTTCACAATAGATATAATCCTACAACATGTCCACGGCCATTAAGTAATAGATCTGAAAAAAAAACTACATAACATTACAAAAAGCCGTAATTTTACACTGATGGTAATTTGTAAAAAAGGTCATATTAATAGAAAAAATTGCACAAATACACGATAAACCTTTTTCTTTTGTTTTAAGTGGGGGATATGCCTTTGCATACTAGTTCTCGCGGGAGCGAAGAGAGCTTATGTCGGACTTGCATCGACTAAAACCCCCACGATGCTCCACCTACGTCGCTTTATGGCAGGGTCACCGCGACCTCGCCAGCGCCGGCTGCACCGTACAACCCCACCTTGTGGGGTGGGTGGGAGAGGGGAAGAATCCCACCTTTCCACTTCTGTAAGGGCACGCCGAAATATGCAGCGCGTCCATCTCTTGGTCTGTTGTAGTCAGCGAGTCAACGGATCCGCTCGAATCCGTCACTCAGAGGCCATGGGAGCAAAAAGAGAAAACTTTCCCACCTCCCTGCGACGGAACTGGTCTTCAGTTCCCCCGCCAACCGTTACAGGCCACGTTCAGCGGAAATACACATATACATTAAAAGGACTTTGCTAACACTTTCAAAACATCTTAATATTGTATATTTATAAAAATAACAAGTGTATTAGTTAATCTTACACAAAATATCGAATGAGAGATCGTATAGATTTGAAAACAATTTCTTCCAAAAAATATTGGTAGAGATGTTGTTTCTGCCATTTAGAGGTCAGCAGAGTAATTTACAAAATTAATTTCATAAAGAGAATCGCTGGGGGTGTTACGGCCAACAAAGCGGGCGGGGAACAGGTAATAAAAATATATAGAAAGAAAAGATTGCGGTCTACTAATGGAGAAGCATCTGATGAAGGTAGTAAGTCAAAAGATGAGATATGAAGGTTAATCTATATATTTGTAGTTGATAGTTATTTAAATATTGACAGGTGATTTGTTTTAATTGACCGTTGCATATCTCTCTATTGTAAATTATTTTTATAATGTATGATCGAATCGGAAATGAGATCTACGGGAAAGTTAAGGTCATAGACGTAACCCAAAACATTATTAACTTTAACTGGGTAGGAGTACCATCCCTCAAAGGACTTTTGGCTGAGAAAGTAGTAAGACCTTCGAGTGACAGCCGTAATGCTGGCTGGACCCTCACAAGGTGAACTGACGATCTGGTCCTTTTTCAGATTGACGGTCCCGCGAGGGACATAGTGGGGTTCGTGGAAAGCCGCTGAATGTGAGTAGCTTAGGATCGATTTGCGTGGTGATCTCTGAAAGAAGTCTGCGCTCGGCAAAGGCCGTTTTCTGGCAGATAATGTAATTAAATTTAACAAAAAGAAAAAAATTTTTTTTTAAACATTCTGCTAAAGTAACTTTGTTTAGACACCTCCCTTTTGCACTCATTCGTATATTCTACTCTTTCGAAGAGTTATATTGTCTATACTTATATCAAAACAGATTAATTTTGTCTACTTTCTTATTACCACAGTTTATATCCGTTTATTTCTCTTTTATTGATGTATACGTTGTTATTTGTACCGGCATTGAACTGTCAGTTCACGGTCGCGGCACCGGCTACGCGATTTACGCCGTTTCGTAGCTGACGGGCTACGGGCCCGGACGACCTGCATTCGTCGGCTTGCGACTTGGTCGTCGACCTTTCAATAGCGATTATACACCTTCACACTCACCGTTACAATCTAAACCATGACAAATATCAGTAAAGTACTAAAACAAAAAAAAAATATGAATTTTGACTTAAACTATGTTTTGCGTTTATTATTTAACTTATTAACTACCTTGGTGGTATGGTGGCACTGTCCGTTAACGTAATATGAAAATGAAGTGTCAGTTCATTGCAGATAAATTATGTATAATATTATTAGTTATAAATAATATCTAAAGGCGAATAATTTAACATATAATGTATTAAGTTTATGTTATAAATACATAAGAATAATAAACAACGCGTTATAACGCTTGTTCAAAAATCCTCACTAACGTCAACAGTCTCTCATAAGCTAACTTTATTTATCTCGTAAAGTACTTGTTAATACTCAACCCCCGGGAGTCGTGGGTTGGATAGAGTCTGGCTTCGGTGTCTTCGGTAAAATTGGACCAGTTGGCGGATCAGTCGGGCAACTTTACAAAAAGCCAATGTTCTGTGATCTTCGCCTCCCTGTTTATATTTACGTTGATCGCTTGCATTCGCTAGTTTTGTTCGATTCTACACAGGTCTATTAATATTAGCTTCGTGATATGTTTGCAGATAGATTGTCGAATAATTTGTTGGTCAGGGGGTGAATGTTGGTGGGCGGAGTAGCGAGGAGAATTTATTGACAAAACTTGTTTATACTACTTAAAGAATTAAATCACTTTTGTCTGTATTATGTGTTGTACCACTAATCCTATTTGTCGTAAAATTTTTATACTATATTAAATCTGGATACATAAAATAGCTCTTTATGAAAATTTATCCCTTTCTAATTTAAATAACGAAAAACCACTAATATTCTACTTTATCATATATTTTGCAAGTAATCATCACTTCTGCATTATAAAAATACCTTTTAAGTTTATGTAGCGATATTTATAAAAATAACTTCTTTAAGAATACAAAAATACTATATAGCGATATGAAATAATACTTAACATGCGACGTATAACTGAGTTATAGTCGAAAAGCAATTTAAAGTACAAAGCAAACGCTATACAAAACTTTACAAGTTATTAAGCAAACTTTTAATTTGAACTCGTGGCCGATAACAATGCAGAGAAGTTAGTCAAAGCGGTTAGCCGCGGGGCGAGCCGTGGCCGACAATCTTTCTCGCATCGCAGTGCAAAATCATATTTCTCTACAAGAACATCTCGTAAAGTTTAAAGTAGGTAGCACACGGCGCGTCCGTCACTACACTAGAGGGTTGCCCGCTCCGCTAGCGCACCCGCTGCCCGCTCTCCGCCGCGGCTTCTGCGCGCTGCGAACTCCAATCGTCCCCCTCCGGCAAATAAACGGACAAGTTTTAATGTTTTGCTCACAAAGTGTATGATTAAACGCGGAGAGCGGCAGAGAGAGTCGGCCGTAAGTTATTGATTTTCCCCAACTGAACCCCCGTCGGCTACGCGACTCGCGGCCCGCTAAGAGTGCTCTACGACAAGATTTCACTATGTTACTTACGAACAAACACGCAGAAAGTTATTTGAATAATCATCACAGCGATAGAAACACTTTTGGGGCCGTCGAAAAAGTTTCCCGTGTGTAAAAGTAACTATTGACAAGTTTATTTTTTATGTATTGTTACGAGAAAAGTTAGCAGTGAGTGCGCAGACGTACGGCGGGCGGCGCGGGCCGCGCGGCCGCGCTCCCTACAACTTCACGTCGCTCTACGTTCCGAAGTTAACGCAAAGTTCCGCCATTTTGGAACATGCTCACAACCCACTTGTTTTATAAAGAAACTTTTTATTAATTCCTGTGGGCCGCGGAGTGTCAGTAAGATGTTTTGAGGTTATACTTAAAGACGAAATATGTCGCTCTGACTAAATGCTGTGCTTTTTGTGCGTTTGTGGCGGCGTACGGGATGAAAACAAGTGTTTGTGACAATTTCGCGATTTGTTTTGAAGTGTAACTTAAGTGACTGCTCTTGATACAAGTCTTTGTAATTTTTGTTTACATCTGTAGCCTCCTCCTGGACGCTGAATTCACTTCTTGACCTTGCTTATGCCCCGAATAAGCGGACAAGTGACAGGTGATAACAAATAAAGTTAGTTTTACTACTTTATTTTACGTTCTAAAAGTTGACTTATAGAAAAGTTTTAGTCAAAAGTGTTTACGCGTAAGTCATTGTATAAGTTAAAACAATAGTTCACTAAATATTAATTTTATTCGAAGTAAAGTGGAATTATTGCATGACATAATATTAAAAGGAAGTAATGTCAGTTAACATATGGTTGTTGTACAACTATATGTTTTGTTTATAAATAGTGCAGCTAAATGATGAATGAAAGTAAGAAAAATGTGTTTAATTTATAAAAGATACATGAAGTGAAATTGGTAGACTGTTTACTTATTACGGAACCGAATCAAAGTAAGCATTAGATTTCGGAGACAGGAAACATTTATAATAGTGTTTGTGATGTAACTTGTAGAAGTGTAGTCACGAAAGGTAAACATAATCATAGTTTTATAAAATCGTACTGGATGTTTCTGAAACACGATTAAATCATACTTGACAACAAATGTAATGTTTTGATGGGGAGAATATAAATCAAACTTACTTTATATTTGTTCAATATTATAATTTTGTAATAAATATATATGATATCGGTAATGGATTAATTTAATACTAACAAGTAAGGAAAGTCACAATTTCCTTTATTAAGTGTATTTTATCTAATTTTAAAGTAAGAAATTTATTATTTTTATTATATTTAGAACAGGTTATTTGAAGCTATTTTATTAAAAGCGTTATTACAAAGTAATTTTAGTAAGCTGTTTCAGTCTCAGTCTATTGTACAGAAGGAAAATCTTTCTACAGTCACGGCTCTCGATGGGATAACGCTAAAGTTACTCGGAAGCGAAAGGCCCTATGTAAAATCCAATCTCCAAACAATAATTAACCCAATCCCAACAGTCTAAAGTGCAAACTTGTATAACAGCTAAGAAAGCTAGGAAACTTTGTTAAATAACTTTTCAGATAACTTGAACTTCGCCTATTTGCGCAAAGTTGTAAGCGGAATTCTACCGCGGGCTAATTCAATCTGTGCTCGCTTGTAATAAATGTTGTTTTCGCTTAATGCCAATTGGGGAGTTAGTGTACTTCGCTAAGTTGCAAGTTGTGGACTTCACGAAGCAAAACGCGAACTTTTGTAGAACATTTCAGTGTAGTTAGTACAATGTTATAATGGAAATAAGCACTTCAAAATGGCGTCTCCTGCAGCTGTGTTAATAGCTGTGTGTATCGATTGCCGGAACTTTTTTCAAGTTTCGTTGTTGATGTCCTTAATTTGCATTAATACATTTTTTTTTGTGTTCCCTCTATGTTGCTTACTCATCACCACTTTTATATTTTTATCAAGGACATGCACTGACTTCTATTATTCTCAACATTTAATAAACTTTATATTCATTTTCATCTTTATGAATCAATCTCTAATAAGTCCTTCCAAATTTTTCTTCTCTCTTCCTTGTCGTCTTTTCTAATTTCTTGATATTCATTTTGTATTTAATTTTGTCCATCTTTTAAATTACAGATAAGGCGTACCAATTTTTATTTCAATAGGCGCTTCTTCTGGATTACACTCAGAAGTTTAATTTAGTCTTGTAGTTTTATTATTAAGGCGGTAGATATTAATGGGAGTTAGGGCCGCCTAGGCTGCGGAGGCGTATTCAATAATGTCAGATAATGTTTATGTATATTTCTAACTTCATTTTTGTAGTTAAGGCTTTTATTTATTTTTATTAAACAATAAATCTTCTTTTTGGGTTCCCGAGTATACCATATTACCATTAAAAATGAACATATTTCATATTACAATTATAAATGTTAATACAAATTAAGCGATCTGATTATTTTTCTTTGTAGTAGTAATAACGTTAAACAACAATCTTTTATATAATTGAAGCAGACTGTAAAGGAGCCCGAATTAAAACAACTTACAGCTTCAATAACATAGTGATTATATAATTTATATGTGAGCACAGTATTCAGAATTTACTACTAACGCCGCTGTATAAACGGTAATAACCTGTTGCGTTCGAAAGATCGTATCTACTGACAATGGAGTTACAGGAAATTCACTCTTAAGTTAAGGCACTAGAGGATGAGTTTGTTCGTTGAATTTTGTTTTCAACATCTTTAACGATTGTCTATTTACGTTTGTTCAGTTTCCTTTTACTTATTCTGAACAATATATTGCCATTTTTAACGCAACTGTCTTTAGACTTATATTTACGTTAACTAAAGGATTGTGTTATGGAAAACTTTTTAAACAACTTCCTGGTTTTATTTAAAACGATGTTACTATTATGTAGTTGTGATTATTTGTCGATTATACTAATATTAATAGAATGGGACGTAATGCTTTGATTTGTTTCGTTTCATGAAACATTTATACACGATGAAACATGCGCGAATGTATTCGTGTCGTGACAATTTATATTAGCTTCTCATAAATCTTGTTTCTTTCGCTTCTCGTTTTCCGATATCAAAACGTGTGTTTTAGGTAGCTTCTGCATTAAAGCCAAAACGTTGTGTTAACCTAAAATGGGTCTTTTCATCTAAGCGATAAGGCCCGGATTCAATTATTTGTTGCGTATCTGTTTTAAATATTCGTCTTGTCCAATGATATTTCTTTCAAGTCTGTGTATTTTGTCAGTTCAATGTTTGTCGTTATAGTTCGATAAGTTAGCGTCGGTAATCTTTGTGTTTTCCGATATTTATTAAAAGTTATTTAGAAAAAATGATTATCTTTAATTCAAATTAAAGCTTAATGTTATTAATATAAAACTTGTATATATTCTAATTTGCTTTTGTACGGAATAGTAATTTATAGTTGCTATTAAATTAACATTCCCGAATATATTGTTTCATTGTTCGCAGCGATCGTGTAAATCTTTTGCATACAATGTAACAGCGAAAACTATTTCTAATATAAGCAATGTTTCATATTTATCGGATACAAATATTAAAACAAACTAATATCATTGTAGAGATATTATAATATACAAATCTAGAACAAATAATAAAAGTAGTTACACACTCGCTGTTAGTAAAATTACTCGATCCACAGTAACATATAATATTGAAATATTCGTATACTTAAAATCATAAATCTCTGACATATACAGTTTTTAACAATTGATTATATAAAGAACTCAATACATTAGATTATGTACGTAACATTGATGTTTATCAGAATCGATTTATCAAATTCAAATACAGCAAAGTGTTTACTGTTCGGAATAGACAATGTTGCGGTAAAGTGTTTGTTGTTTTATTAATGTAACTTAACATATAGAGTTTTGCTTTAACTTGTGTTCACAATGTAGACTAATGAAGGGTTGTGGTTACGATTCAATAGTCGTGGCTCGCGTAGAAGCTCTTTACTTTGTATCGTCTTAGAATTAAATGCGTTAATTATATAAATAGTTCTGAGTATATAATTAAAAAAATGTCTTTATTATAGTTATAAAGCGAGAAAGTTTATTTTTTATTGAAACAATTAAATTAATTATAATTAATGGGAATCCATTAAACTTCCTGACTTTAAGTGCGAAAGTTTAGTGATCTAAACTTTAAAACTATTCTGTAAAGTTTAGACGTTTATATTTTATTACATATATTAAATAATCGCATGAACTTAAATGGAAACATATCATTATTTAATTTTACCAAACATTATGAAAGTTTAAAGTATTATTAAAGTAAAATGGAGCTTAGAAATTAACATCAACTCTACGTCATTGTAACGTAGAACGATTGTACCGTCAACCTATAAAATCTACGCAAACTTTGAATATATTACATTTAAATTTTTTACAAAACAATATATTTTTATTTAATTATCAACGATAACTATATGTTTTATATTTTTTTATAGCTTAACCTTACTTATCCGGCTCATTTGTGATATATTACGTAATAAAACATATTTATCCTGCTTCTATAAGTGACTTAAAATTTATTCGCGCTCGTTAAAATTGACTATAAATAATAATTTTAGGAAATTCTTAGTAATAACAAAGTGTTTTTTTTTAAGAAGACAAAGTGTTTCGCAGAGTATAAAGTACAGGTTACGCCATTAATAGTTACGAAGTCAGTTATGTTAGTTTCAATACATTGAGCTGACGGAGAAGTTATTAATGTATCCTGAGCTAACATCGTCTTCATGAATTACTATTATATACATGTACGTATATTATAATTTTATTCCATTGATTGTTTTTTATTTATTTATTTACTCATCATTGTAAACTTTAATACTTGGTGGAAGAAGGGTTTAACCGTGGTATTCCCTTCGAGTCACCCTCGTTTGTAAAGAACGACAAATAACAGGAAATAAATTATTTTATATAAAGCTAAACAGAAAGTTATATTAAGATTAAAAAATAACAAGAAAAAAATTTAATTGTAATGATATATCCATTATTCAATAATAGCATAATTAATATGTAGCATAATTATAACTTTTTTTTTTATATTTTTATAACGATTACTATGGTAATATTGTATTGAAACTTCAAAACATCGAATACACTATTTAAGTGGAAAGAAACAATAGTATAATTCACGAGATTAGATTTTATAGGAAGAAAGTAAATACAATTTTTTTTTGTCTATTGCTTGTGCACTTGTTACCATATTATGTAGTTTATGTACTGGTGGTAAGTTTCTGTTCCTGGAGACCATCACTACCACTGCCGTACTGTAGTACTGCAGCTCCTATTTATGCCGACAAAACAGTGGTGTGTACATTTATCATCGTAAGTAGCACCACATTATTATGGGAGGTCGTAACACTTGCCATCAAGTCGTCAACAAATTGATGGAATAGCTTTTTTTTTTTCTATTTGACGAAGCCGTGAGATGAACGAGAAGTTCATCTCACGGTGAGTGTGACGTCAGCCTATTGGGCAACGTAGCGCTAGTTAGCTATTTACATTGCACCACACTGTGTTTATAACCTCGAGACATAAAATGTTAAGTATCATTACTCTAATAATTTCACTAGCTACAGGACCCTTCGAACCGGAACACAGTAATGTTTACACACTACTGTTTGTCGGCGGAAATAGGAGCTGCAGTGCTACCTACCTAGACGGTCTCCTTCAATAGACATAAAATAAATTATTTTCAAATTAAAGCGCGAAAATTTTCAATATTTAAAATGATATCGATAACAAGTAGTAATCGATATTCAAAATTTATTTATATGAAATTAAAAATTGTTTTCTAACCAATATAACGACTTTAAATTTTCTTTTATTATTTAAATGAAAATGAAATAAACACAGATTAAAAAGTGCTATTAGAGCCGTTAAATTGAAAAGGGTGCGATTACATAATCTGTGGCTTACATTTTTGTAGTTAACGCGTGTGTATCTTTCGCAGGATGTCTGGCAAGTCCCGGCAGGGCTACAGCATCCGTCACCTGCTGCAGCTGCCGACCGCGCCGCGCTCACCGCCCGCGTCGCCGCCGCCACCCCCGGCCGCGCCCACCCCTGCGCCCTGCCTCAAGGTCAGTTTAATATGAGAACACTTTGAATAGATATTACCTACGCGCCGGTTTCATCTTTACTTGCGCTCGATAAATATTAATATAACGTCGTAATTCCAAACATTGGCATCGTCCACTCCTTATTACAAGCTGCAAAGGTCCGTAATAGATTTAAGGTTCTAACAGGAAGTATGGTTAATGAAACTAGATTTTACTGTTGCCGTGTACCTTGTAGTCTCGGTCTATTAATAATAGGACTAAGGTACGTATTTCCAGTAGTAGAAAACGAATAAAAGGATTCGCAGACTTCGAAGGCCTTTGTTGCCCACAAAGCGAGGCCGGCGAGACGATGTAATTTCGTGTTTATCATAGAAACGAGAAGGTGCCAGGAAGCACCAATGTGTCCTGTAAGAGATCCCAGGGCCTCTGACAACGTATTAAGGATAACGACTGAGTGGGTTTTAGAGGGTACTAATCCCACATAACCCTGTCTTCCTTTTTAGAAACACGATATCTTCTGAAGATTTCTCCGATGACCAAGAAATAAACGTAATTACCACCGTAACTCCTAGTTAAGCCACCAAACATTACTGTGTTCCTGTTTGAATGGCGTTATAAGTAGTGAAAATACAGTGATGACGAGACAACATCTTATGTCTTAATGCAACGTGCGCAATGTGTTGCACTTGCATCCTAACTAGCGTCACGTTGTTATGAGCAGGCGTATAACTTACCTAACATCCGGTGAACGTCACACATCACGTTCTTTCGTAAAATAAAAAATAATATTGCTCCGACCGTTCGAGTGCTTTACGGCATCTATGGTCACAGGACTGAGGTGACAAATGTCCTGATGTCATGTTCATCACAGAGTACCTACGGCTTTTTAATCATCGTTTACAGTCACATTTACGCAGAATGAGATCACCGTGTCTTGAGGTCTTCTGATGGTATGCTTGGTATTTGATTTAATATTATTAACAATAGGTCCCGTAGATAGTGGTCTCCATAAAAAAAAAGTCCCTTTGGAAATACGAAGTCTTTTTTTTACTTCCAAAAACATTGACGGGAATCCTTGTTTTTAGATGAGGATGCGACAAACGGGACGTTCTCCTGGTAGTAAGCGATGTGCCTGCCCATAACAATGTGGAGCTAGTCAGGATGATACATACAACTCCGCATTGCACTCGTCACCTGAGGGATAAACTGTGGAATCTCGTTACCATAGTAATTACATTAGCTATACCGCCCTTCAAACAGGAACACGGTAATGTTTGCACTGTTTGGCGACAGAAATAGGCGCTGTGGTGGTATTCACCTAGACGGTCCTACCACCATGTAATATTTGTATTGTGACATTTTAATTAATAAATATATATAACTATTCTTTCTTAGAGCGTTTACATTCCCGATGCAGTTATATTTAGAAGTGTACCTTAAAATAACTACTAATACGAAACAATGTTTATATTATTTTAAGTACCGATTTAATTATATTGTTGTTATAGTATATTAATTATCTCTACGTCCTTGTTATCTTCCGAAGCGGCAACGCATGCGCGTCAGTTTATTTTTATCAAAAACCTTTGTTAGTGTTTCCTAAAAGGAGAATTTTTATAGGCGGCACCTTTAAGTTATCGATCCTGCTTTGATAACTAAATTAGATGCTAGTACATAAAAATTAAAGACTATTAAAAAAATTATATGACTAGGATTTATGTATGTATAAAAACTATTGTAAAATTCGGATACAGATAGGCGGAAATAGGAGTGCTTAGATTGTTTGATTTGTGCGCTGTAATACAAATCACATATCCATGAACAAAATTTAATTTATTACGGTACAGAACTATTTACGTTTCAGTAATAAATATTACACAGAACCTCTTGGGTCTAATGTTGCTTTTAGACCTCTAATCTAATATTATTTCTCGAAATTGTTTAAAAAGAAAAGATTTCATGATTCACGTTGGGTTTTCCGACACAAATTAATTTTTCTACCACAACTAAGCAACAGACTAAAGTGTTTTTTTCATACAATTTCTACGAGAATCAGTAGTTAAAATGTATCCATTATAATTATCCTCGATGTGTGGAAAAGGTGACTAACAGGGAACATCTCCACTAAAGGACTTGCAGATTTTCCTGTGACCTTTATATGAATACTATGTTCTTCAACCCGCGTGTCAATTATGGCAAGTACGTGATTTACCCCCAAAATTGGGAAAGCTTATATTCAATAAGACATTTATGATTGATGTAGACTTATTGAGTTGATGATATAGACTTTTTGAAAATTAGCCGTGAGTTAAATATATAATTAAAACAGTAAACAATATTAATAATAATGAAAAAGTACTATAAACTGATACTATGAATTATACATGACTATTAGATGAATGTACGATATGGGTAATAAACAAATTTTATGTATGAGTTTCAGTGTCATATTTAAGGATTTCCAGGTACTTTTATTCAAACCGAATGCCACGTTAACTTCTTAACATATGTATAATGTAGGTTATCCTATTTGCCGTTGATAGGCACACGATAAGTCAGGATTTATACATGTGTTGTTTCTTATTCTCAAGAGTATGCTACAACCACGCCGTACTGGCATAGTTTAAAACAAAATCAATTAAGCTTTAATATGTTATTATTTATCGAATTAACTTAATCATTTCTAGATAACAAAACAATAACAATATTTCACAATAAATCAAACGGGACCTCCGTTAATTATATATTTATTAGAACATAACGTATTAAATTTATATAAATATTTTTTATAATGATAAATTAGTGAAAAGTGGTTTACAAAAATTTTACATTGATCATGTTATCTTGATAATACCGTCGGTAAAGTAAACTATTGATATATTATTTTTGTAGGTTTCGAAACAAATCTCAACAACAACCAACCTCAAATAATCTTACGCACGGATTTGGTTTATTTAGAAACAGAAAGGACTTTGAGGTTCTTTATATGTAACATAGATGGCGCTATACTAAAATATTGTGAAACATTAACTTTCATCGTAAACAACGGTGTCATATGATTAGCATGTATATCTGCGTTTATGTGTCACTAAAGAATTTTTAGTTAGGGGTATAATCAGTTCTTTCTTTTGAAATTTAAAGACTCATTAGACATCTTTATTGGCGCCGAAAGTATTTCAAAAATCTCTATATTTTATAATAGTTGTAAAAGCGATTGGAATAGTGCTGCAATTTCAATTAAGGACCTAATAGGCAATGTACGGCTGCTATATTTTTTCATCTGATAGTTGACATCAAAAGGACTTTTGTTTTTTCTGATGTTTTTCAAATATTTTCCTTTTTTTACAATGCATTTTGTGCAGCATTAGTTTCTTGTATTTTGACCTAAATCATAAATAAACAAATTTAATCGTTTTCCATAATACATTTTTGTTTTTTTGTTGTTGCTTTGTCATTAGACCCAGCTATAGTTATTTTTTGACTAAAAAAGACACATTTTATTATAACTTTTACCCCTCTGTATACGGAATTTAGTAAAATTGAGTGTAGTGTATTTAGTGTATGGATTTTTCGTTGGTACACCCAAGGCTGTAGGGAGCACATTTTTGGACGATAAATTTGTCGTTAATCGGGCGAGAGTTAAGTGATTAAGCACTCAGCGGGCGATCGGGCAACCTCTTACACGCTGATTTGTTAAATAGCTTCGTGATGTGTATTTTTTATCGATATAAAAGTTTTAAAATTTTGATACTATACATCCTCTGATGAAAGGTATTTTTAGTAGTAACTATTGCGTACTACTAAAAATACCTTTAATAGTAAATAGTAGTAGAAATATTTTCAAAATTGTAACTAATTTCAAAACTACGAAGGTACCGATTTTTTTTATTAGTAATTTAAACCATTGCTTAATTTGATTAAGAATAGTAGAAGATCGAATTAGTTTTCTCAATATGATCGTCAAACTTTAGTTTGAAGAGGGCTCCTAATGATGATGAAGATAAAACCATTGCACTTTAGCCGTTCGAATATTTTTACACGTTTTCATATTTAGTTTTCATATATATTCGTTTCGTTAGTCTATAACCAATACTTTATGTCGATTATGACTACAATTTTCTGGAATATCTGTCCATCGACACAATACTTAATAGACCAAACATAATAAAAATATTTTGTAATTTTTTTTTTATGAAACGAACTTGTACTTTTAGATGGTGAATTAAAACAGTTCATGAAAAACAATGGTCTAAGCCGTATTTAAATTTAAGCAGGCAACGGTACAATTGTAAGAACATAGATGGCGCTATAATAAATACACTTTTTCTTTGTAACTATTTTATCAGTTGTTTTAATGCTAATAAAAGTTAAGTTAAATTATTGTTACATTGAAAGAATACTTAAAGCTCATATGATTGTGACTTTCTTATTGTAACTTTTAATTAGAATCGAAATGCCTTTAAATTAGATTGATACTTTGTTTTTGATTTAGTTGGCGGAGAATAACGTAAATAATTTTTTGTACGAACATCGATATTTCGTAAGGGTAATCACTAATACGAATGAAAGCAGGCTTTGTTGACGGTAATATTTCTTTTGTCTGTCCTCGATTCTATCCGTAATGTATAGCGGACGATTGAAAGGAAAACTAATTGTAATTTATTTTTACTTTATAATAAATGTATAACATTTTGTACACATATGTACGAAGTGTATAAAATATTATATTGGTGATTACTCAGTCGAAGACTGTGTAGGAAACACCAACTCAGTTCTGATTTCTCCCGCAAACAATATTCGTAGTGTGCAAAGATTAGTGGTTTTTAAAGAGCTTTCTAGCATATAGTATATATACAGCAATTACTGGGGTCATTACTGTTATACTTAGACTCTTTTACCAACATAGATATTAAGACAAAGAGTACATTGTGATGCAGGTGAAAAAAAAAATGATACGCCTGTAATCATTTACCATTAGGTAAAAGTCCTACGCGGTTCGCACCTCGTCAAAAATGTTTTTAACTATTACCTAAATATTGCCATTTTTGGTCTTGTTATCCTGTAATAATAGTTAAAAAACAATCGCTTACTTAATTAGTAGCAGCTGTGTAAGCTTGACAAACACTCTAAATCAATATACGATGAGATTTACTGGCAATTTATCTTTCCAAGATAACTCACGAACGTACGTTCAGTGCGCATTATTGTTCCCGGGTGGGCACTAGCAGATAAATGCTCGTAATGTTTGCGACTCACGCGCTTTCAGTCCTCCAGCCACTAAAATATATTTTTATCTATTTAAAAAAAAACCGCTTAGAATCTTTAAAATAATGAGATTAATAAGCGGTAGATTAGAGTAATATCCTATCTATTATGGATTGACTATGACCGTGTAGCATGGGCGGAATAATCACAGTGTGGCTCTGAATTTACATGTTTAACTTAATTAAACAAATTAGGTAATATTTTTAATTACTTTGTGATATAACGTCTGTATACTGATGTTTTAATAAAAAGAGTATCATCATCATCATCATTTAAACCGATAGACGTTTATTGTAATGTGTTCTACAATGCACGGTCTTGCGCTGAATAAGATTATAAATCCTAAATCCATAGTAATCCCAAATTATTTAAAAAAAGGACAGACATTCAAACGTATTGGACTTAAAATACATAAATTGACTACCTGTCAGTAATTTCAGTTGAAACTTTATACTTATTATATTAAGTTACGTAAGTTTATGTTTTATAGTTAAATATTTTATGTATATAATATTTCAGAACAACTAATTGATGTGTATTTAGATCCTTTGTTAGCTATAGTTTTTATTATTATCATTTATCATAATTGTCAACCGATAGACGTCCACTGCTGGACGTAGGCCTCCCCCAAAGACACCCACAGTGGAAAGACTTAGGTCAATTCGCACCACGCTGGTCCAATGCAGGTTGGAGACAGCCAGAGCTTCGTTTGTTGATTAGCAGGGTGCACCACGAGCAGGTGAGGTTGGCTTGGATCCCGTGAGATGTTGTGCGGGAACCCTTATATCCCTCTACAGTTTTTGTACTTTACTATTATTACATTTTCAATTATTAATGAGTTTCATTATTTATTGATTTATTGTGTATATTATTAATAAGAAATCTTATAAAGACATTAAATATAACAAGCGAATTAACAAACCAAATCTGTTGAAAAAGTTAAAATATGATTTTTTTATTGTACTAAGCAACGAGGCGAGTGAAATGTTCACCTGATATCAAGTGATAATCCTCCTCATAAAAATATAGCGCTAGTTAGGATATACACTGCACCACATTGCGCTCGCCGCCTTGAGACATAAGATATCAAGCCTCAGTACCCCAGCAATTTCACTAGCTGCAGCGCCGGTCATACTGGAAGACAGTAATGTTTGCATACTGCAGTTTGGCTGCAGAAATAAGCGCTGCGGTGATACCTACCTAATCGGTTTCCAGCAACAGAAAACTAGCATCAATAAATAAATAATTTTATTTATAAAATTTTCCTTCTATCCGCATAGACAATAGACAATGTTAATTTCACTAACTACACCCCAGTAATTTCACTGGTGGTAGGTCTCTGTAGTTAGAGTCCATCTAGATAGGTATCACCGCAGCACCTATTTCTGCTGCAAATGTAGTGTGCAATCATTACTGTATTTCGGTTAGAAGGGCGCTGTAGCTAGTGTGATTACTGGTGTAACGATACTCAACATCGTATGTCTCAGGTGACGAGCGCAATGTGGTGCATGACGTCCTAACTAGCGCGTATTATGGTCGGATGTATCAATTACCATCAGTTGAACAGCCCGCTGGATACATCACTTAATTGTATTAAAAAAAATATATACTGTAGCATCCGATGACAAAGGTTATAAATCATTACTAATACTTGTTTATTTTAGCTTAGTTTTGTTTAACAGCGATGTTAGTATGAAAGTAAATAAACAAAAAAAAAAAAACTATTTAAATAGCGGGGTTGTTATATTTTAATAACGAACTAAATATATTTGCCTTGTTGTTATTAGCAAGGCGTTTCATTATGTCTTGAGGTTGTATACAGTACAAAGTTCTCGGGTAACATTTTGTCGTGAGGCCGCTACGATCTCACGAGACGTGACCCTCCACCGCAGCATGGCAGCATCTTAACGAGTTTTTGAACGCCTCCGACAACGGACTCATCGTAAAGGGATTTTCACTTTGTAAGTATATCGCTGCCACTGAAACAGATACGATAAGAAAGATTATTGTCAACTACATTACGTGCACAGGTAAATTTACTGGTGGTAGGTCCTTATTGCTGTAGACCACCGAAGGTATGGGGTAAGGGATATGTGGGAACCACTGAAGCTCCTATTCGTCCCGCCAAACAGTAGTGTGCAAATATTACTTTGTTCTGGTTTGAAGGGTGCTGTAGCTAGTGAAATAACTGGGGTAAAGGACTCAACATCTTATATCTTAAGACGAGAAGGACAATACTGTGCGTCCTTACTAGCGCCGCATTGTTATGGGCAAGAGTATCACTTATCATCAGCTAAACTTCCTGCTCTTTTCGTCGTCTTGAATAAAAATAAAAAAAAGCTACGATAGTTGATAATTTACACAAAATTATTACTGCAACTTATTCGTTACTTGACTTGGTTAATAAAAATACGTTTCCTTCAATTATTCTATAACAGTGATGAAAAGAAACAACTTAGAATAAATTTAATGTAACTCCTAAACTTATCTAAAAAAAAAACTAATTTGTAGTCATCGTCTAACAAAATTATTTTCTTTTGAACAGTTATATTAAGTAATATAAAAAAAAATTGTTTGATCTTAGACTCAATGTTGGAAATATAGAATTTCCAATATCAGGCTAGCTGGAGGAGTTTATGGTTGAAGGTGGTTGAAGGTTGACTGTGCAAACATCACATTAGAACAAATAATTGTTATTGTTGTCAAATATATAACATAGTCAATGTAAGTGAGGCTGAGCGTCTTAAGTTCGGAATCTGGCGATGATCCATGCATTAAGTATTCATCTAGCGACATTAGCGCGGGTCGTTATTAAAACCACCTGCAAATCCCACACTCCTGCATATTGCGACTTGTAGACGCACCACACGTAGCGATGGGGTGGCGGCGCGGGCTCCCTTCCGCCCTTGTGACTTTTGTGTCGAATCTCAGCACGTCTTGGACATCGGGGACACGTCTTACGGAATTAATAATAAGCCAAGAAGGCGGGTGCGGTTTTGTGCCCGCAATGTGCCGAAATTTCCAACCCTCATTAAGGCTCCTCTGCACTCTCGGCGCGCTACGAACTTTCTACGTTCGCGCTCGCGTTCGCTCATTGTTTATCGGTGTTGCCAACATCTTTGAGTGTATTTTAATAGTCGAATTAAGTACACCGTGGACAAGTGTAATTGTGTGTGTTCTTGAAGCATTAACGTAGCTTACCTCTACGGTTTCTATTTGTCCTTTACATTGCCAAGTTTTTAAGCAAATTTCAAATCAGAGCTATCCAGAAAATTCATTTGGTTTGTCTGTCGTAACATAAAACGATGTAAGACGTCCACTTGCCAGCTATAACCTTTCCATAAATTTAAAGGTCTTCAACGCAACTGTGGTATTATATGTCGCAGCTTCTAATAGTTAACAGTGATAACTTAACATCATGTAAACTGCTTGCGCGTTTGCAATGTTTCCTATAATATGATTAATTAGTTAAGTACCACTAGTTAAAGTGGTCAACTGTCACAATGATTTAATGTCAATATTAAATTACTGATAAAAAAGAGTAGAAGGCAATAATCTCATTGAATTCTGTTCTTTTCTAAAATATCATAGTTAATTTACATGCATCTGAAATAAATCAAAGAGAACTGGTATATAATTTATACAAAGAAGTTCCCGTTACACGACAAAACGGATGTCCTTAATAATTTCTTAGCGAGCGGGGCGAAGGAAGGTTTTACGTGAAATCAAAAGTTCATTTCAAATTTCAATTACCTATTCGTTGGATGCGTGTGCTGCATGCGAGGGTTCTCTAGGAAATGAAATAACGGTTAAATGTGATTTATAGCCGAAAATATTATTCTAATATAAATAACACTGTGTTTGCCTGAATTAATTTGAACGCATTTCGCGAAATTTACGGCCTCTGAATCTTTCATAATTTTGATAAGACGACTGATTATGTGTTGTATTAATGTCAATTATTTCAAATTACTGGTCTATCGCTAACTATTAGTGTAGCTTGTGAAATTACTGGGAATAAGTAAATTTAATAGCTAATTAAATGATTGATATTTAGCACGCTATATTTTAATGTAACTGTTATGTAGCGCTGTTATATCAATCAATTTCAAAATATCAATGAAATCATGATGTGTTTCTTGTTTTATATAAAGTTATGTAAATATCTTATATTAATGAAAAAATTATGGATTTAGTTTTGCAGAAATAAGATTATAACATAATTGTAAATGAGTTATTAATTAAAACTTACTGTTGTCAAGATTAAACTGTTTCTTTGTCACTCTATATGTATAGATTCATGTCAAAGCAAGTTAGTTATATTTATTTCTTTAATTTCTATAATAAATAGTAGTTCGATAGAGTGAAAGGGTTCGTCGTGTTTTTCAGTTGGTAAATTGTTTACTTGATTTACGTACCGTTACTCTTAAAGGTCTCGAAAGTTTTGAAGTTCCTCTACTTAAACTTAACTTAATCACGGTGTATTATTCGGAAGCAACGGAGGCCTCCAAATGGCTGCATAACAAATTTTCTTTCCACCGTAACGGAGCGTCCGCACAAAAAGGGAACACGAAAGTTGGGCGTTACCGGGGGCACTCCCGTGAATTTATATCGCTTGAAAACAAGAAAACAAAAGTGGAGTCGCGCCAAAGGTACATTATCTTAACAAAGTACAGCAATTAGGTACACGTTCCACATCTGACTATAATAATTTAAATATGATAAAACAAAGTGAGACGCTCAGCCGAAGAATAAGCCCGGGCGCGCTTATTTATAAATTCTTGTATTCGTAAGACGGTTACCCTAAGACGGAGGGCCGCGAGGGCAACCCTTCCTCCCGTTAATGCAATAAAAGGGGCACTCATATAAGTATCGCCGCTTACGTGAGCAGTGATAGGGGCTAATCCTTTACTCTTAGTAAATGCACATTGTATTCTTATATGATCTTCTGATCCGTCAATATACACGATTTTCCACTTGTATTACTTTTAAGATTTAGTTTTTACTGTTTTTAAATATATAAATTTATTAAAAATAGTACTTCATTTCTTAAAGCTCTTCTTCTTCATGTGCTCCTCTAACTAATGAAGATTAGACACTAGTTCTGCGAATCTCTTTTCTTAAAGCAACAAACGATTATTTTCAGTCATTATTGTTTATCTTTTGTAAGGCTTTGATTGTTTCATCGCAGAAGATATATTGCTTTACCTATATATATATATGTATATAGATAAACGTTGACTTGTGACACAGTGTTTTTATCTATAATAAATATCATAACAAAATATTTTACACAGTAATATTATAATCTTTAACAACTTCTATCTGTTTACTTTTAGATATGTTTCAGAAAACAAAAACTATATATATAAACTTCTTTATCTCTATTGTGTCTTTATCTATTTTCTATCTCTCTCGTCTCAATATATTTTCATCTACTTTAATAGATTACGTTTACGTAACGATGAATCTGGGACAGAGCACTGTTTCCTGATGTACAGGTTAAATTTCTAGTTCAGAAACCCGGAGCTTCAAGTATCAAAGACATGTAAAATAATGTTATTTTTATTTTGTCTTATATTTATCTATTTATCTCCATATATATTGTAAGTAAATCTCTAGGCAGTGGTATTCACGATGCTCGAGACGCGTGTGGTTATAGTTAAAGCGAAGCTATTCGATTGCAGTTAGAGGCCGCGTCTTTAATACTTTAATATCCATTTACTAAAGCCACTAAACATAGGGCTTTAACAAAAACAGACGATTCGAGGATCGATATGCCACAATCCTCAGAGCGTGAGCTGGGGGCCGTCTCAATACTATAAAATTACAGATCAAAACTCTATCGACCCGGTGGCCTTTATTCAAAGCCAACGGAGCGCACTATCAAAGAAAGTCTACTTAGGAGTTAGCGTCTTAGGGTCGGCCAAGTTTGTTGGCAAGGGTTACGAGATGCGGGTAGGGTGTGGGTGGTACGTTTTTGAATGTAAATAGTGGTGCGTGGGTCTCGTATGAATTAAATTTAAGTAATTAATGGGAGCCGGTGCGCGGGTGCGGCGCGGACGGAAGGTTTACACTATTTCGATTATAGCAAGCGGCTATTTGTTTTAATTGCAGTCCGTTACACTGAACGGAAAGACAACATTCGTATTATATAAATAATTTCAGACACAACTGTATATAATAACACATTTATATACTATAATTTTTAATATTATATCTATTTTACCATCTATTCATTCTACATTACTCCTTGCATGTCTATATATCTGTGTGCTGAAATTAAATGTTTAGTTGTTTCTAGATGTAAAGCTTTTCATGTTGCAAAAATCCAATTTTAAATTCACAACTAATAGGGTAAAATGTATATATAAGAAAAATTAGTTTTAATTAGTTGAGATTCATTGAAATAATGAAATAAGAAATATTGACCGCAATTTCAACAGTACAAAGTTTATTCATGCTATTGTTTTCCGTTGCATGTAATAACACATTTGGCCTCAAGGGGCCGTGTGGGTCATTAATTAATTATATTAAGTCTAAGAGTGCGGCGAGGGGTTAGGAGCTAACAGCTGAAGAAAGGGAGGCCATATTTTAAGATGTCGCCGTCATCTGGTAGCTGAGGAATGTGTGGTGTGGGTCAGGCGGTCCTAATTATTTATTACTAGCTTTCGCAGGAGCGTTTACGTTTGAGATACGTTCGCGTTGGAACCGAGATTATATTATTTATATAAACTTCAATTTAGATCTCTATAATTGTAAAAAAAAAATTATATTTTCATGTAACTTTGCTATGTAAGTATAAAAAAAATTAATATAAAATATCATGGACTGTGATTATTTTCTTGCCGCATCGGCTAACCCTTTGTATTATAATTCGAAGGTCTCAGTCTGATTCCAAGACCAAATAGATATTTTGGATAGTGGTGGAATCTATTAAACCCACCTGGCTAGTTTCTACCTGAACAATGTATATGTCGCCAAAACAGCCTCATAATGTTCCCACTGTCAAAATATAACATCCAATAATAATATTTTGGACCTTATTGTCATTTCACATCCTAACAAGTCGTGGTTATAAAAAAGTCTGCGAAATTTTTAGTTTTATTTTTGTTTTAGAAAAGAAAACAGCTAAATTAATGAAATATAATACAATGTATATATATTATAAGGTGAATGCAAGTCATGCAACGCTCAAATTACCGATTACAGTGAACAAGTAAGAACGCCCTAAGCAAGCTGATGCCTCTGTACAATGTTGATACGTTTCGTAAATAAATACCGTTGATTTGTTCCTTAAAGCCAAGGCAATAGAGAATGCTTTTGCATGTAACGAATTCCTAGTACAATAGTTGCTTACCATACATGTAGCGGACGGTAACACGATCAAAGCGATCCGAGCCTTTAATCGACGAAATACGTCGAACTCCTGCGTAAAAGCCGCTTCATATACTTGGATATTACGAAATACTCGAATTTGAAACTCTGCGAGTGTTGTACCTAAAATATAGCACAACATTGTTGCAATTACTATATAGAAAGCTTTGCCACCAAAGACTACATCACCGTTTACCATCAGGTACGATCGTAGTCAAACGTTACTGTATAATGATAAAAAAAGACTTAAGTTTGTTCGCACACTACTCTTTGATGACGTGAATAGGTGCTGTGGTAACCACCCAAACGGTCTCAAGCAATAGAGATCTACTACCAAAAAAAGAATAGGTTCATAGACAATCACAGATAAGATGCATCTATATAGGATTAGTTCAATTGTGATACAGAGAATCCGGCAAAAGCCGCAACCAACCTAACAGTCAATACAAGATCAAAACTGCACCGTCAGGCGTGTACGATATAGATAAACACTATATTTCTTCAAAATCTACTACATAAGTAATTTTTTTTATTAACCATACAAACATTTGTTTATTTATTGAACGTCAAAATCATTTACCAACTATTAGAAAAAGAAATGCCTCGAATCTGAGTATAATGGGCGCAAGAAACTCAACCAGTAGTGTATATACACACCCCGATATACAGTTGTATATATATACACACATATATTTATAAGTATACATTGTATGTTTCTTACATATTGGTTAGGCTGTGGTATCGACCATTGACATCCGTTTTAGAAAGCCAGCGGCTGGTCGCTATACTAGAAGGAAGATATGATTAGTGTTATACCTTAAATAAATAAATTCTATTCTTCATCAGCAACATTTTATGTGAAAAGGCACATTAACCCGTTAAATATTCAAGGAACAGGTCAGAGACGGCGTAAGTCTCTTGGGCCGAAGTCGCCCTCCTTCCCTCTTGGACATAGTCGGGGTTAACCCGCGAGCACTCACGCGTGTCTAATTTCCGATTTGTCAACCTGAAGGGTTGACTGATTAGCATCTGACTTGTCAAAATGTATCAACCTTTGTTCCCGACGTCTATTCCGCTGTTGACATCCGCCTTACGTAATTACCGTTTCAAGTGAAATAAATTCTTTGTTCGCCAGTTAGAGGAGCAAAGAGGAAGTTAAAAAGTCATAAAGTTAACTATGTCAGTTTGTGGTTCACATGTAAAAATCATAAATTTACATAAAATATGAACATTAAAAGCACAACCCAACCCATCTTAGTCCCAAATTTAGTAGTTAAATTTTTACGGGACTGATTTTGAAAATCTTTTCTTTCTAACAAAAAAATCATCAATCTAATCAATCTGTTAAAAGTTATAAATAACCGTACAAAAATTTATATTTAAAACAAAATGATCCACTTATTCGTTAACTGCATCTTAGTCGTCGATTGGTTACTATTTTTAACAATAATTATTGTTATTATTAAGAAATAATACTATTCAAATCAAAGTCTTTTAATATTTTTAAAAGTGCAACAATAAAAACTAAAGTTAACTTACACTCAGGACAAATATTGGTTCATCACATTACAATAGATCATAATTTTATTTTCCATAACTAATACTATTATAAATAATATATATATTTTACTACGATTAAAAACATGGTCAATTTAATGTTTATATGTTGATTTGTAAAAGTTTTTCAATAAAAAAAAGGAATAATAAAGAGAGCTTCCAAAGTAAGCGTTGGATATTTCGACACATTCATATGAAATTATTAAGTAGAGGTAGCAGAGGCCCAACCCCGGCGGCCTCTCCTCGCATGTAAGCTCCGGCGACACTTATGACACCTCATGAATGTCTCATCAATCATCCCGACCATCATCTAACAGTTTCATATTTATTTCATATAGAGAAAAGAAATTTATATTATGTTATTGTTTTTCATAATTTCATTTAAAAAGAAGACTAATACTCCACTGTAGTGATACATAGATAATAAGTTTATTGAAACAAAAAACGCACAAATTATAAGATAAACTGCTGGTAGATCTCTTAGAATTAGAATTAGAACTTAGAATTAGAATTTATTCCAAGGTGTGTCTGAAGTCACCAATCCGCATTGCGCCTGCGTGGTGATCATGGCCCATCGCCCTCATATTTAGGGTAGGGCTGCGCTCCAGCAGTGGGGACGTAAATTGGCTGTTGAGATCTCTGTTGCCGGAGACTGCTAGGTAAATACCACTGCAGTTCCTCTTTCTGCTGAAGAACAGTAGTATGCAAACATTATTATGTTTCAGTTTGAAGGACTTAATTAGAGATATTACTGAGGTAAGGAGACAACATCTTATGTCTCTAGGTGGAGAGCACTATGCGGTGGAGTGTTTATCTTTCTAACTGACGCCGCATTGTTATGATCGGATTACTATCACGTGACGGTTTACTGATTTCCTTTTTTTTTACCTTTTTGTTTTAATTATTTTTTATCTGTGGTATCCCACAGCGTTGTGCTGTTGGAGATTTTTAATAGCTTTTATGTATTTGTGACAAATGATGGTTTGAATTTTAAATTGTCCGGCGGAGGTGGCGGTGGTGGCGGCGACTGGCGACGTATCGGCTGTCACATTACCGCTCCCCGGCGCTGCTGCTGTTATTATCAAACTTTTTGAAGGGTCTCCGGTCGCCGGCGCGACGCCAGCGACCACGCGCGCGGGCCAATACGTTAGGTTGGAGACGGCTTCTTTTAACTAACATTTTTATACCATGTCTTTCTCTGACCCTCGTATGTTATCTTAAACAATCTAGATAGATAACTTTATAAGATTATTTGTACCTCTTGAATGGAGTACTAAGCTAGATAATTTTTTTTTTCTATTTAGCTACGAGACGTATCATCTCCTATAGTACCTCTATTTGTAAACTATTTTCTGTTATAGTATTAGTAGACGTCCTGAACTGTATTTATTATTTGTGACTGAATATGAAAACCTTTTCGCTGTTTATTACCTAAATTTAGGTATTTATTTAAGCTTAAACTTTTATTTATTTGTTTTAACAGATAATAAGAAATACCTGCGCATGATAAAATGGCGCTCGTCGTCTTAACACATAAGATGTTGTCTTGTTAGCTCAGTAATATCACTACCCACAAAGCTCTTCAAACCGAATAATACAGGGTGGCGCAAAAGTAATCCTCCTATCAGAAAATGCTATAAATTTTGACTTGATGTAAAAAATTTAAAAGACCAAATAAAAATAATCCACAAGAAGAATCAAAGTTTTTCATATTTTTTTTTTAAATTACAGCCAAAAAACATCGGAAGGTTATTTTTGTGCCACCTTAATTATACAAGGTATACAAGGTGGCGTAAAAATAACCTTCCGATGTTTTTTGGCTGTAATTTAAAAAAAAAATATGAAAAACTTTGATTCTTCTTGTGGATTATTTTTATTTGGTCTTTTAAATTTTTTACATCAAGTCAAAATTTATAGCATTTTCTGATAGGAGGATTACTTTTGCGCCACCCTGTAGTAATGTTGGCACACTACTGTTTGTCGGCAGAAATAGGAGCTGCGGTGTTGCTTACTTGGACTGTTGCCTGCAACAGAGGCCTACCACCAGTAGTTTTTGTAATTAAAGTAAGGGTAATCAATTACCATCTTACGGTGCAAATAAAATCTTGTCCTTCAAAAGGAAATCAAATTGTGTATAAAATTGTTTGTGTGCTTACATTAACTTGATAAGGATGTCAATAGAGAAATATTTTTTTTTTAAGTTCAATGAACATATCACTATTATGTATATTTAAATGCAACAATTGTTATTATTATAAACTTAATAAGATGAACGTTTTAGTTTTATTTATAATGCATCCAACACTTATTATTTGTTGATGCCAAAAATCCATGTTCATAGTTTATTAGCCCATAGGCACAACGTCCAGGAGACGCATATGGTAATTCCTTATACCAATAGGAAATAGAGGCGGTCAGTCGCAATAATCCATCACGGGCCTCGGTTATTTGTTTGTCCCAAACGGACATGTTTTATGTCATTTTACGTATTCCTTACAGCTCCTGATAAATATTTGTTTTGCTCCAGTTTGGACATGTCCAGAAATTGAATATCCGGTATGAATGAGGGTTACGCGTTGCGTGATTGGCATCAGTCAAAAGCGAAGGTCGAATCTTTTCCTTTTACTATAACATTTTATTTTTTAGCTTGCATATCTAAAAACGGTGATATCTTACAGATATCTAAGTTTAAGTAATTGAAATGATGGTAGAATAGGAGATTACTTGTTAAACAATGAAGTATTATATAATTCTTCTATATATAGGCAAAGAATAACATCAGTACATAATTTTTTTGTTTATATTGTTATTATTTGTTTGTTAACTTAATTGTTATGCGAAAACCACGGTTTTTAAAAGATTTTATAAAACTACATAGTTTTAAAATCATCATGAGTTCTTCAGCTCTATCCCCATCGAAATGAAAATTACTGGTATTGGTATATGTGGTGTTACTTTAATAATTTTTTATTGATAGACTGAGAAGATTTACAAATTGTTTTTATCTTTTTAAGAAAACCTATAAATAATTTAAGTTATTTATTAATTCGTTAAGATGTGAAACAGTGTTAGCTAACAAAAACTGCTCGCACTATTCTCCAGGGCGTTGACGTCATTACGCCCACGGAGCCGAGCTAAGGATCGCATGCATACAGAATGTGGCTTATCAGTTATGCATAATGTGGAGACCCCAAAGGTGGGCAAAATATTGCAGCACTAGAGTTGACAGAGGCGTCTAAAATACAGGATGATTATTTTATAACAAAATAAATTTACCTGTCTTAAATATATCATCAAAGTTTTTGAGTAAGTAATGATATTTTAACTACGTATAGTTTACAACTGTCATATACCTTATATAATATTATCTGTAACTATATTAATGAAATAAAAATTACATTTATATGCACAATAGTCATAGTAATTATATGTATTCAAATTTAAATATATCTATGTATTTATTACGAGAATTTTAACTTCTGAAGTATTGAAACAATTTTCAAAGCTAAGTTGCATAAATTATTTAGGTCTCAAAATTGCAAGTGCTGTGTAGTCTAGGTTCTATTCACATATAGTATAAAACACAATTAACGAATTTTTACTATTTTGTAGTACTTTATGGCCGGTACGACCAGCGTTTATATTTCTCATAGTAAGCAGTAATGTAGTACTAGAAACAGCTAAAGATTTTACTGGGTTAATCGGACTAAACTTTTGACACCCTTGGGAATAAATATTATGTTATTTTTTCCAAATATTTTAACTAGTATTTTATTGTTACGAATAGGTGTATCTTTCACCACGAGATCAGATTGAAACCATCAGGAATTACATGATTCACAAATTTTATCTCTTAAACACTTGGAGACTTAAATTATTACGCACTGATGTAAAAAATATTTTTTAAAGTAATATTTTGTAAAAACGTGAATTACTCATAATTTTCTAAAGTACTACCACAAGTTAAAAAAAAAACTACCACCCTATATCTGATGTTCAGTCACCGTGATGGATTCTGTTCTCTGAATCTATTACAGTTTTTTATTTTTCGCCGTTCATACCATGACAACTCAGCCTCCCCATGAGATGTATATATCTTTTTTTATCTACATCTATATGTGTTGATCGTGAACACGATTTTAGTCCAAAGTACAAGAGTTTCATTAGCATCATCATACCAGCTTATTGACGTACCCTATGATATATAGTTTTCTTCAATTTTGGGTGTAATTGCCGCATTTCCTTAACATATGGTTAAAGAACTACGTATAATGGTAGAGGTCATAAGAAATTGTGCTGTCCTTTTGGACCTTCTAGATATATACCACCGCAGCACCTATTTCTACCTACAAACAGTAGTTTGCCATCATTACTATGTTTCGGTTTAAATTACTGAGGTAATGAGAACATCTTATGTCCCGAGACGACTAGCACAATATGGTGCTGTGTATATCATCCTAACTAGCATCATGTTATTATGGACAGGAGTGTCACTCACCATCACATGAAAGTCTTTTTCGTCTCGTCGCTGATTATATCAGACTCTGTTATGTCTGAAATGTGCTTAATAAAATATACGTTTAAATGCTTCTCAAAGTAAAGGAAATAAAGGACATTAATGTAACGCTGCAGTAAATAAATAAGATAACTAGAGACGATATAATCTAAAGGAAGTGATCTAAATAATATTTTCTAAAGTATGTATGAAGTAGGTGGTTAGATATTTCATAGACAAGAGAAATATTTTAAATAAGTCACAGCGCGCTGACGATTTGAACTTAAAATTTAAACACTCCCGCCTTTGCTGATATCGGATCGGTTTCCAATTAACAGTGCCTCAGCCGAGTCTCATTATATTTTTAATTTGGGGGTGGGAATCTCTCAAATTAAAGCGGGCGACGTCAAAGGACAAGCTCGGCTGCCATTAGAGCTAAATAATTAAAGAATTCGACCGTCTTCACAGTCGTTAGGCGGAATTAAGAAACCGCTCTCTGTTGCTCGGTAATTTTGATTTAGCAACCGGAACTGTGAACTTGTTAAGAAGTTTACAAGTGTAGTCACTTAAATACACCTTCCGTAAGATGTCCAAGTCAATTACAGAATCAATGCCAAAACTATTTTGCAAAAGAAACACAAAGGATCCTGTTCTTTTCCATCAATCTTCACAGTTCATATATTATGAAAGTAATTAGAATGTTATTTTAAGATTACAATTATTTATGTAATGCTAGTTGCTTAGTAACTTAGTGGTAAGTATTGTCTACAACATAAAACTTTTTTTTACATTCGACGAAGCGACGAGATGACCGGAGCGTTCACTTGATGGTATAGGATACGCTCGTCTATAACGTGGCGCTAGTTAGGACGGTATACACAGCACCACATTGCGCTCCTCGCTTGAGACAAAAGATGTTAAGTCTCGTTACCTCAGTAATTACAGTAGCTACAGCACCATTCAAACCGGAACACAGTAATGTTCGCACAGTACTATTTGGCGGTAGAAGTGAGCGCTGCAGTGGTACCTACCTAGACGGTCTCCGGTGACAGAGACCTACCACCAGTAAGTTAATTTTTTTTATTAAATTTCATTGTTTATATAGTCAGTGAATTAATATCGTAGTACGTACGTACATAAAGTTGAGAAGCCTCCCACAAAGTGGAGCGACGATCTGGTGAGAGTCGCGGCAACCCACTGGATGCGAGCAACGCAGCACCGATCGATGTGCAGATCTTTGGAAGAGGCGTATGCCCAGCAGTGGACGTCTACCGGCTGATGATGATAACGAATTAATATAATTTGGAATAACATCCAAATGCATTTGATTAATTGTACACACATATGCAGGTATATTAAGTTGCTGAAGCTGAAGTTTAGAACCGATTCTCACGAATGAGACGATAGTTAACAACGTATAAAGTTCAAAGCTAAAAGCTTTTGTGGCACCGCGGCGCGGACCCATCGCTTGCTCTGCAGACCAGACAGCCTTCAATTGGCGAACTTTACGAATGTAAATTTCAATTTAGTCTAGACGTGTCAATGTAGAGCGTTTACTTGCTAACAAGATTCGTTACAACAATGTGTTGCTGTGCTCTAGTCCATCTGTTGACAAAATACTGTGTTTTTTACACATTTTCGCGTTGATAAATGTACTCACCTGATGGTAATGCGTCGGCCCATGATAACGTAGCGTTAGTTAGAATGATACATTCTCCACTATGTTATGCTCGTCGCCTTGAGATAAAAGATTTTATGTTTCGCTACCCCAGTAATTACACTAGCTATAGCGCCCTTCAAATTGGAACACAGTAATGTTTGGCGGCGGAAATAAGCGCTGCGAAGGTACCTATCTCGCAATAGACCTACCACCAGTAAAATATTTATCGACTAATAGAGAAAACATTGGTTTATAACTAGAACAAAGTCAACAGCCAGTTACGAGCAAAGTAAATGGTGAATGTCTAGTAAAAAAAAAATCGTATAGACATATGTCTTAAAACGACTTACATCCGACAGATAAAAATCTTCTCCAATACACTGTTTTTAAATTATGTCAATATAGAGATTTGAATACAACGGAAACTATTATTAAATTATATAATTTAAAAATCAGCTTATAAATATGAGATCAGTCTTTTAGTTCGGTACTTAAGGACAAAAAAATATGGTAGTCCTTTTTGAACTCCTTGTTGAGGTATAGCAGAATAGAACAGTTTCAGTTTGCTCTCGAATTGCTTAGTTTCTTCTTAACGTCGCTTCTGATTTTATTATTGGGAAAATGTTATAATAGTAAACACTAATAAATAATATTATACTAAGCTTTCTGTTTAAGCAGATAAAAAGTTCAAAGGATACTCTAACCATTAAACCATTAGCGATTTCGGTTTAGTTAAATACAATATTTAAGTTGATAATGGTTATAAATATTAGAACAAATATCTATATGTCACACACAAATAGGAGACTAAAAAATCTGTAATTTACATCGAAAATTATTATGAAATTTGCAAAATTTTTTTTTATACGATTAATTATAATATCACAACCAAAGACATTCTAGACTATACTATAAAACTTTCCGCGCCGCAGAGGTGTCGTTGTTACGATAGTATTCAAATGGAATAAATCCAGAGTCCTGGGGTCTAGGTGACCCTGGGGAGCAATCCCAGCAGAGATGACCGCTCTAAAGGTACTCGAGACTTAGATGAGCCCCGGCTATAAAGCCAATACAAACAGACGACAAACCAACGTAATTCCAATGTAGATGTAGCGAATGCGATGAGAAATGGATATTGTTAAAGTCACGAATCTACTTCTAATACCTAAATCTACTTTTAGACCTTCTACTATAATAATAATCAATATTTTCTGTATTTACACCATCCCTTCTTGTATATAATATATACATTTATTATTTTGTAATAAGCAAATTTTATCAATGATGTCTTCCAATAGTAAAAATTTAGAGGTTACGAATTGTGTAAGAACATAATGTCCCGAAAGTTTCGGATGTATTGTCACAATTATTATATTAAAACGTCATAAACAAATCATATTACCTTATAAATAGATACATAAATGATCTTTAGTTATTAACTGAAGCGTCCATATTATTTTCCTACCCTTAGAATGGTCATACACTTATTAACTTCTAATTAAAATTTTATTGAACTTAAAATGTTCACAATCTTTTTTATTTCTCTTTCTACTTCACAGGGTACATCTTTTTTCCAGATTCATGAGACCTCGATTCAGTAAATATGTTCGTAAAAATACTAAGGGTCACAAACGCTCGTTTGTATTTTCTAATGTTTCAGACAAATTACGATTCGGTCCTACGTCGACTTGGTGGTAAAGGGGTAATGTTTACAGTTTAATGTAAGAATGCCACCTCGGTGCCGTGAGATCGTTAAGGGGATCATTTCTCGCCCGCAAGCTTTAAAATGTCTCTTTTCGCTTTTAATATCGGATGAGATTTGATTAAAGCAGTTTCTCATGTTTCAGTTATTAAATATTACATCGTGTCCTCTTAATTACACTTACAATGAGAAAGAGAAAAGAGGGTTGCTTGTAATAAATTCGTTTTAGAGTTTGTTATCATTCTATATTATTAATATATATTATAATAGATCTGGATCAGGACATCTGTCAACTCTGTCCTCCAGTAACCATGCAAAGCAATCAAAAGTTCAATATTAAAGCGTCAAAGTGAGAACCTCGTCTTTCACGCCGGTTAAAATGTCAACTCTTCCGCTATGAAAGTATGAAAGCGTCGCTATAAACGGGCAATAACAATTCTAGTTAATATTAATCGGTTTTCTTTCGCGACCCTTCCGGGAGACTGAGGGCCGATTTGCTTTATTTCCCTTCTATTCGTCCCTCGGGGATAACTATGATATATTTATTATTACACTAAGACCATTCAAAGACGCCCGCGAAATGTATTAGATTGTTCCTGCGCCCATATAACTTAATTATTTTGTCTCTATAAATTATTACTGAGTGATAATAAAAATCAGAACTTAAAATTGCGTTTACATCCAAACTGTTAAAACATTCAAATTATGTTAAATAACCATGACCTCTCTGTTCCTTTGTTAATCTATTGAACTTCATCATCAAACATTTAACTTAGTAATTATATGTTTGAAGTCAGTCAGAATCAATACGTGTAAATATTGTTCACATCATTATATAATAATTTCTAATTTGATAAAGAGAAAAAAAAATTACTGCGATATAACATAAATATACCGTTTGATGTTTTTTTGTCGCTCTGCTCTATGGATTTGTAGTCCATGGAAACAGCACTTAAATTATCAGATCTGCGCAATGAGAATTAATAAAAATACAAAACAGCAATACGGTCTATAAAAAAAAATACAAAGGTAAAATTAATGCATACTGTCTAGTTTATTTTTAGTTGGCTTAAGTTGAACATAGATAATAGTTTCTATAATCGAGGGAATCTCTAATCTACAGTCATTGAAATCTCCGGCGTTTCATCAAGTTCAGATACTGATATTCTAAACATACATTTCTTCTTTTTATTTAAATTATATGTAATTAATTAAAAACCTAATTATCAACAAGCAACAAGTCAGGCTATGTTATAGTAAGCTGTACCGCCTGTGCATAACTGTGTAATGCACTAGCATTATAACTATAGAAAGATATACACTGCACTATATTGTGCTCGTCGCTGAAGCCGATGTAAGATGTTAAATCCCAAGAATTTCACCAGCTAGTTTACTGATATTGTTTAGGTTAGATAAATGGATGCTGTGATGTGATCTATGTATATTTCCGGCCACAGACTAGATTATATAGTAGCAAATGTAATGTAAATAAGTTATACAACAAAAGCTATCAAACACCGTGTTGATAACATCTAAACCTCATGATACAGATAAAACTCATAGAGTATATAATTAAATGAATTATTTACAAAGTAACTGCTATTACAACAACATTTTTACTATCATAGGTGCTTCTATTTCTAAAATGTAAACTGCTGGTGGTAAGTCTCTGTTGCCGGAGACCGTTTATATAGGTACCATCGCCATTATCAACAGGAAGGGCTTACCTTAATCTTGTTCTTAATACACCGCGATTACACAGCATCGGTAACAGATAAACCTGCTGATAACCTGCAACCAGTTAAGCTGTAAGTTTTTCTAGTGCAGACGAGAATAGGGTGCAATACTTCATCCAAACATAATAACAGCCTGCATAGTCGTATTTCATAACGAGGGTATGTTAGCAGGCGCGAATTCTCACTTGAAATCAATAACGGACCAAAATCAAAGTAAACGACAGTTTCCCCGCTCGCTGGCGAGTCGTCCCCGCTAACAACCAAACTGCGCTCTAATCACCTCACGTCAAAAATCTATACGGTGAATTCAATTCGCGGGACCTCTTTTTACTCTTGCTGCGGAGGGCAGGCGGGGGCCCGTTCAAATGGCCAGATCAACTCAATAAGGCAACCGTGCCGTGTTTACCCGGAACCCGCAAACTGCACGGGTGCCTTTTTTTATTTTCACATTTCACCAAACGTTATTTACCCCGGTGTCGTAAAGGTATTGTGTACGTCGAACAATACGTAGGGGTATTTCGAGGTGTTTTTTTTTTCTTTTTTCACTTCCATTTTTTCCCTTGCGAATTTTTTTTCTTTTCCTCCGGGTGTCCGAGGACGCGTTGTGCTCGTATTAATTACGATTTGTGGACTTGCTGCGATGGCTGTCATACTGCGCAGGACGGATTTTTTATTAAAAAATAAATTTTGTTATAAAATATTTTTTGTGATAAATTGCATTAAGTTCATAATTATATCTGTAAACTTAATAAACATTTAAACGTGTCTCATTATGATTTATCTGTAAATTGTTTTAGATAAAATTTCAGTTTATATCAGATTGTTATGAAAACAAAACAAAACGGATTGTTATAAAAAAAAACGCTCTGACTAATTATTTTTTTGACACTTTCTGACAAGTTGGGACCGGAATGTGCGAAATTATTTGTAGTATATACTACATATATTAAATTATATATACAACAAACAAACAAAGCAACATATTGTAATATATAACCTAACTGCTTCCGCTTAGATCAAAAATTAATAAACTTAACTTAGTTAGTTACACAACTTATATCTTAAAAAAAAAATAAAGGTATCATTAAGTATCTTCTAATATAATGATTAGTGTCGTGACTTGTAACAATGCGAGAGGGGCGTAAATCATTTTCTTCACCTATGCGACTTCCTGTTTTATGCTGCATTTAACCTCCATTACAATTCCCAGGGAGTGTTTATTTAATATATTTTCCATATCATTGTTTATTAATTATAAATTTTTACACTTGTCATTATGATGAGTTAGTTATATTACAAACTCGACTGTAAACGAATATTTCAAAAGGCTTACTGTTATGAAAACTAATTAACGGTATTGTATTCGTATGCTTTAATAGCCTAATTGTGTAGGTTACGCCTCGGGGAGTCTAATACTGGAAATTATATTCCACCATTTGACAATTTTCATGAACCACCTCCAACTACAAAAGAAAAAAAACTTTTAGCAAAATGCTCAATGTTACTAATTCTTAATTAAATAACGTTAAAAAGATCCATGTGGTCCTATTGGGATCTTAGGTGTTTTACAAATTTAGTGATAGTTACATTATTCTGATAATATTTAAAGTTTTAAATGGTCAGAAACCACTGAACTAAAATTACCGGAGAAATTATTTTTTTTAACTTACCCCAGACGTACCTCGTAATGTTTGATTGTTGTATCGTCCGAGGTAGGTACAGTGGTTCCAATATCGGTGAGAGCTCAGTGGACTGTTTTAGCTACGGCTTTAATAATAAAGAAGCAATAAAGAGCTCCGTCCTTACCCGTTTTCAATAAACACCTTTATCGATTATTCAGCCCGTCGTCCATACTTACAGCTCCGGAGCTCCGCCATAGACAGAAAGTTGGCAAACTAATTCACGACACAGGCATAGCTTGCGCCGGGTGGATGTAGGTGGTCGCCTGGCGATAGCCGGTGGCCACGGGGGTGGAAGGACGGGGATGGGGTGAGGGGCGTACTCTCGGCTGGGCGGCGCCGACCAATCGCCGCGTACCACCCACCGACCCCGCCCACCTCACCTGCGCCTCACCATTAAGCCTGCTTTCCTCATACTTTTTTCGCGGACCTCGCATCCGCTCGCTGGCGCCGTCTTTATTTTATTTTCTCCTTTATGCCTCCTTCCCGACTCGCCTCCTAGTTTACGCCCGC
The DNA here is from genome assembly GCA_029030555.1 of Ornithoptera alexandrae. NCBI lineage: Eukaryota > Metazoa > Arthropoda > Insecta > Lepidoptera > Papilionidae > Ornithoptera > Ornithoptera alexandrae. The sequence continues at coordinate 3,820,097 of JARDVY010000037.1, read as the reverse complement.
CGTAGGTAGCTGAAACCTTTTGTGAATACGAATGTTTAGCAGGTATGCCCGCTCGTTAGTTACGAGCTGATATGTATAGTAAATAAAGACTTGCGAGCGTTCGTGTAATGAAGCCAACCTTCTGCGTACTCGTTACCCAAACCCGTCAGACACGCGAACTGTGCCGTCACGGAGGACCTAATTAATAAAGTCTAAAGCGTTAAATATTTGCCAGTCGGCGTCGGTCGAAGTTTGCTTTACGAGTGCACGGGGGAAGGCGGCTGATAAACTTTTTAACTTCCGTATCGATCCGTAAAAAGTTCCCGACGAAAGTAATCTCGGCCAACCTTGGCTCACATTTTGTTTCAATGGCCCGCGGAAAGGCCTGCGTCGTATGCAAGTGTCCTTACCAGGGTGAACGATCCCCACATCGATGAACTTCAGCTGAACTTGGAAAAAACTTGACGGAACTTTGGCGCCGCGTGATTAGAAAGACTTAGTTTTGAAGTGAGTCGGGAACTGTTCATTTTTTTCCATCAGTTTTGAAAGTGGGTGGCTCAGTTTATGATACGGGTGAAAGTCGCCGCGGATCGATGAACTCGGCCCGGGTCAACACCGCTGATCAAAGTTTGCAGGCTAATAACCAAATTTAATACGCGAGGGGAAGCCACTACACTTTGTCTGCCGGGTATTCGAGTATCTATGTCTACATTAGACATTTATACAAAACCTTAATGGAGATATTTCTACTTATTACTATTATACTTATTACTTAGCTGTATAATATCGAAATGTTATAAATAAAGATTATTATTAATCAATATCATTATTTATAGGCCTTTTAATAAGAAGTTTATTTAATATCTAATATTGCTTGTCACGACATAATACTGACTACTAATTAGAGGTACGTACAAGTACTGGTGATAGGTATCCGGAGACCGTCTAGGTAGGTACCACCGCAGCGCCTGTTTCTACCACCGAGCAGTAGTGTGCATTACTGTGTTCCAGATTGAAGGGCGCTGTAGCTAGTCTAGTTACGGGGATAACGAAACTTAACATTTTATGTCTCCATCGACGAGCGCAATGTGGTGCAGTATATGTCATCCTAATTAACACCACGTTGTTCTGGGCGAGCGTATCATTTACCGTTCGTCTCGTCGCTTAATTATTTAAAAAATATTTTTAAGATGTTTAAATGATTAAATTTTTATTATAAATTATTGTTATTAGATAGACTATTAGATATTAAGATGAAGCTTGAAACTTGAGTCTCCAACTTACAATAGATAGTTTATCTTCCGTTGTGATACAAACAGCGAAGATTTGGAACTGTTTGCTAGCTTCAGTGTTCATTCCAGATATGATGTGGGAGTGTTTAAGAGTGAATAGGGTATATACTTCAAACACTTAGTATATACATCGGTTTACCATCAAGTGGGTGACCGTTTGTAGATGATCCGTAAAAATCTGTTCGAACTGACGTTGCCAGAATAAAGAAATAAACTACTTCGTAACTGCGTTTATGCGTTTGATGCTCGTGCCTTATCGCGATTGACGGGGAGTCCCCGTACTATCGCTAATAAGCGATCTGCCGTAAACAAGGCTAGATGCCCTTCGGACGGGAAGTGGTTGAGGTACAAACATCTGATACAAATATCACCGAAGAAATTATTTAGATGCCTATAACACAATCTTTCTCAAAATATAACTATACGATATCTTTATTAAAATTAATGCTCTAGACAACACTACACAGCTTTCAAGGTTATATTAAAAGCTCTAATGATGATGACGGCAAGTAAACGTAATTATAACATTACTTCCAATGGTATACTTCAATCAAGATCATGAGCATTTAAAAAATTAAAAACCGGTAGCTATTCGAAAAAAAATTTACAAAGGTTATGTTTAATGTATGAAAATTTATAACTTGACTCAACGCTGGATTTTCATATAATTGTTTATTTTATTCGTCCACCCCCTTAAACGCAAGTGGTCCAGCATCGTGAGGAGTGTGTGCGAGATAAGAAAACTTGAGCGCCGCGGCGTCAGCTGCCTTCGGCTCGTTTCATTAGATCCAAGATTACGTAGGCAGAATGTGTTCAGAGGTTATTGCTCTTGTGGCGGCCAATCGTGATTACAAGTCGCAAACAATGTTATCATGTACCAACTCCCTAATATTATCATCACTTACGACAAAAAAAAATACTACTTGACCTGCCTGTAATCGTGATGAGTGATCGTGTGTAGAACAATATCTATCTGTGCAGTACAAACATGTATCCAAAAGATGGTTTCTAAATAATGATTATCTTCTTAAAAAATATTACTAAAAATTACTTTAATTAAAATTAGTAATCAACAGTTCTCGTATATTCTTAACAAGCTAATAAAATATCGTAACTTAACTCATAATCATCACCCTATAGAAGTCCACAGCTGGACATAGGCCTCTTCCTAGATTCCGGCGCTTTGCCTAAGTTCGTTACTTTTAGTATGGTTTTCGGTACCCCCGGGCACCAGAGGCCATCGTTTGTAGGGGCATATATCGGATTTTTGGCTATTTACCACCACACTGGCCCAATGCGGATTGGTGCAGCGTGGCAGGAAATAGTTTGGCTTGGGTCCCATGAGTTGTTGTTCGGAACCCCTTACACCATAGTAATTTAACTAATTTTTATTTGTTGTATGTTAATATGTTTTGTCATTATTACGTCTGTTACATTATTCCTATTTCTTTTTAAAATTTTGAATATTTTTGAATTTTATTATTAGTCTTTTTTGCAATAATTTTATTTTCTCCTTCACTCCCTTAAATTTGTATATCACTCATGTTGCGTCCATCTATTATTAGAGACGCAATGGGAATGTCAAGTGTACTCTTATATGTAGAGTTACATCAGTTTTATATTGTAATCTCTATTGGTGATACTAAATACATAAATAAAAATTTATTAAATATTCAACCCCTACATATAAAGATTTTTTTTTATTCAATCAAGCCACGAGCGGAACGTTCACCTGATAAGTGATACGTCTGCCCACAACAACGTGGCGCTAGTTAGAATGTTATATACTGTACCACATTGCGCTTCGTCGCCTGAGACGTAACATATTAAGTTCTATTACACCAGTAATTACACTAGCTACAGCACACTTCAAACTGGATGTTTAGTGGCAGAGATTGGAGCTACTTTGGTACCTAACTAGACGGTCTCCGACAACAAAGACCTACCACCCGTAAAAAGTTCTAGTCCAAGTAATTATTATAATTAAATGTGTGCACTAGTAACGTTGGGTGGTGAAGTAGGTGGTTGTGATAACCGCTACATCCGCTACATCCGCCAGTGGTTGTACAGTAGGTCCCAAATTGTTACTTTGAATAAATTTCAATCAATTAGCAGGGCGAGATGCGCGGACCCGATAGTTTCATAACATAATACCTCGTCCGATCTCACTGAATATTCAATCGACATCTTTGATGTGTACATTTTGGAAATTCATGGATGTATTCAACACAACTTGGAACTTGGTATTTATCATAAATGAGATTCTGTAACTTGTATAAATATTTCTCTCAACTTTCGTGTACCATTTCTATAAATATAAAGAAAGTTTTATGTCAACTAAGATTTTTTACTTTTATAAGATCAAAATATTAACATTAACTTTTTTTTTAATTCACAATATAGTTTTCTTTACAGTCTTATAAAATAATTATTTAAATTACTTAAGTCATCCTCCTCTCCTACTTAACTTATCTCGTCCGCCTGGGCGAAGGCTGAAAACCAGTAATGTCCTTATGGGAGCATGTGTCTGGGAGTCTGGGCTCTTTGCAGCACTGTATTATCCCCCTATTTAAATCTTTACCTTCGACAGCTCCTCGTGCCCAGCGGTACCGGAGGTCATGCTGACTGTATGTGGAGATTCTTAGGGGCCTATGTCGTGTGTGAGTGGACGTCTATTGGCTGATGATGATGATATTATTTAAGCAATGGTCTGAAATGTAACTATCAGGATATAAAACCCTGTTTCATGCCTACTGTTGTACCATTATAAGTATTTTATTTATCATCATCATAATTATCAGCCGACCGTTCACTGCTGGACATAGGCCTCCAACCAAAGATCTCCACATCGATCGATCCTGCGCTGCCCTCATTCAGCTGCTTCCCGCAACCTTCACCAGTTCGTCGGACGACCTGGTGAGGGGTCCGCTAACACTATGTCTTCTGGAACGCTGTCGCCATTCGAGGGCCTTAATGCCCCATCGGCCGTCAGTCCTTCCACCAATGTGTTATTCGATTTATGTGGATTTTGAAATTGCAAAAAATTTAAAAAGTGTATGTTAATACTTTTTGTGTAATTAAGTATGCAATAAACTCTTGTGTATTCTATTCTAAGTATACGCTAAGAAATTTATACGATATATATCTATTAAAAAGCTTTAAAGCGTTAACTATCAAATAAGCTATAGTTAAATTGTTTGTAGCTGGTAGTACATCTAATCTCCGACTAAAGTTGCAAGTGCGGCTCGATAAATCAAAGGGATAGTGCTGAGGCATCGTTTCTTATTAACCATTGTCTCGAAATCGAGTGGGTATGGGTAATTAAACGTTCGGGACGATAACCATTATGGCCCGCCTCGGCTAGACCTCACGAGCAATATTGATCTAATAAATTATCCATACCTATATTACGGAGATTATCAGGAATAGACTTTAGGGTTACGTTTAAACCGTGCTTACTTCACCCAAATAAACTTCGTCTACTGTACGGTATTATTGTTTTCATCAATATTATTCGGATAATTACAGCAGCGATCATTTTAAAGAAAATTTGTATACTAGCATCAAATAATTAAATATATATTGTCGAACAATTTTTATTATTTTGTGAATTGTCATTCATGGAAATATCTTCCTGAAATAAAGCTTTCTAAACAGTGGAGTGCAAGGGGTCCCGCACAACAACTCACGGGACCCAAGCCAACCTCACTTGCTCGTGGTGCATCCTGCTAATCAACAAACGAGGCTCTGGTTCCCGCCAACCCGTTTTGCGCCAGCGTGGTGGGAAATGGCCCAAATCTCCCTATATGAACCCCTACACACAACAGCCGCTAGTGCCGAGCGGTACCAGAGGCCATATTGACTGTATGTGGAGATATTTGGAGAAGGCCTATGTCCAGCAGTGGACGTCTATCGGCTGATGATTATAATGATGATGAAACAGTGTTTACTGTAAACCCAGATCTTAGAATTTTACTTGTTTCGGTTCATTTATATTTATAATGTAATATATTTTCTTCGACATAGCATAGATGAATGTGAAAAAGAGTGACTAGCACAGTATCTGGAATTGCACTTTATATCTTTTTATCGCATAAAATTTTACAAGTCTTGATTTGGTCCATTACAAATAAATAAAAATTTTAGCAGTTTTCCAGAAATTGTAATATTTTTTTTATTCTTCAAAGCGACGAGACGAGCGAGACGTTCAACTGATGGTAAGTGATGCGCCTGCCGCTAGTTAGGACGATACGTTGTGATCGTCGCCTTGAGACATACATAATATTCAAAGTCTTGTTATCTCAGTAATTTCACTAGCTACAACCCCTTTAAACCTTAACACAGTAATGTATGCACACTACTCTTTGGCGGTAGAAATACGCGCTGCGGTGATATCTACCTAGCCGGTTTCCGGAAACAGAGACTTAAAACAAGTATATAGTAATTATGAATATCGTATCTTTTAAAAATTTTGCTTATTATTTTTTAAAGTGCTTACACACAATATAGAGGATATCTTCAATTCCTGTGTGCAAAAGCCGCATACCGCCCGAAATCCTGGCTATAAAATGTATGCGATAAAACTTACACATTCCGGCCTCGCTATTCAGAGCTCCGCCCGCCCTCAGGAATCTGAAGCCGTCGTTTACAGCCGTTCGCGTCTTGAGCCTGATGTCTGAAGACACGCTCGGACATGTCCGGGTCTGCCCACATTACACGCGCTAATTGCTTTATGCAGATGCCTAGCGGTCGAGTGACGAGTGGACGACCGCCGCCCAAAATTTACGTCAAATACGTTAAATTCTGTGCTAAAGATATATTTTCATATATGTACTATATGCACAAAGGAACGGAAAGCACTAAGTCTCGCTATCGCAATAATTTCACTTGTTACAGCGCCTCTCAAGCCGGAACAACGTAATGTTAGCACACTGCTGTTTGGCATCAGCAATAGAAGCTACAGTTACGGCTAAAATGTTTTCCTACCCACAGTAAAATGTTTTCACATTCACACACTCACAACTGGATAACAGAGATTAGCTTTCTTCTTTATCATCTTTATTTAAAAAATCAAAGAAATTTAACAGTTCGTAAATAGTTTTTTTTTTTTCCTTTTCAGAGTTACCTTTTCGTGAAAAACAAAGGTTTACAAGCGTACAAGTTCAGAACGCAATTTGTAACTACCATGTGGGTCTAACGGACCCAAATCAAACACAACCCCTTTGAGAGCGTATTGAGAATGCTAGAGACGGATTCCCGAGCAAAGCGATTATTTGAACTAATATATTACAAGCATGCACTGCTACATATATACACCTACTCGTGTATGCTTTAAATTAGAAAATTAAGCATTATTTGTATATTATCAAGGCTTTTTCTAGTATATATTCAATTTTAAAATCACAAATGAATTATGTGAATATACATATATCTAGAAGCAGATACGCTTTACACTCTTATATAGGCTTGATTTTACTTAAACAAATATGTGTTTTATATGTGTGTGTATGTTTTATAATCTGATACATATATTAATTATCTTGGGTATTAAGTTATATACAATATTAATTCACTATCACTGTGGGGAACAGAAGTAGAAACTACTATTTGCGAATTTTTCTTATTCTAAAGAGTAATGTGGCAAACATTACATTGTTCCGGTGATGTTAAATTATTGGGTTTGCGAATCGTTAGAGATAAGATGACGTCTCAATATATTAAAATTATCCTAAACTTCAGTTTGAAGAAGAAATCTCATGATGATAATAATAATACACTAACATTTATCACATTATAGACGTTTAACTTTTCCTATGAGGTGAACCCAGACGTTTCTCTGCGTTATTAAATAACTTAATGTATTTATTAGAAACTAATGTTTCATTTGTGTCGTTATCTAAAATGATAAATTCTATCAAAACTAGTGAAACGTTAAACAGTTACAATCAGTTCTCAAGTGTGAATATATCTTGAGCGGTTTGGGTGGAAGGAGGAGGGGTAAGTATCAAATATGACATATCTGGGAACCGTCAGTACCGCAACACTGCCAGAACTTGGTCTGCGGCCAACGCAGATGTGTTCTGTGTACATCGCAGTACAGCCAGTGTCCAAAGTTTTCCGCTTTCAAGGGAATGCTTCGGGCACGGCGCGCCTACTTCGCATTAAAATTACTAGCGGCCACGACATGATTATTTACTCAATCCGAGACAAACGTCCCATGTTGCGGGTAAGTAACTAGAGGCATTTCGGATTACATCTTGCACACAAATATTGACTTGAAAATACATACAAGTACATACTAAACGTATTCATGAAAATGCTTGAAAACGTAACAAGAAATGCTTGTTTTATTTGGTGCATTAATACTTTTTTACAAAAGGGAAACAGGAAGCAAAGTTCAATATAAATTATTAAAAAATGTCTAGATTTTTTTTTGATCAAGTTTTAATAGAATTAATTACGATTATTCTACAAAAAGTAATGATCGTTCAGAAAATGGACTATGTTGGATTTAAAACCACCGCCGTGTAGGCAATAAGTAAAGAAAATAGCAATTGTTATTTGATAAATATTTCCAGGCTTCATATAGAAGGTAAAACCAGGTTTTCAACGCATTTAGGATGTCTAGAAAATTCAATAATCGATCTTATTCGAAGTCATCAGCCATACAAAACCTGCGACGGTATCAATACATTCTCCCCAAACACACATACATTCAATCATTCACTTGCAGCGGAATGTGACGCATTGAAATTCAGCGACGCCGCAACCCCATTCAATTTTCAATAGCAAACATTTGTCCGCTACGAAGTTCCACTTCGGAATCAAATTTAAAAATATGGATATTTTTATGTAGATTGGACCCTCGGACCCGTGGCGTTGACAAGTGCAAAGTGGATCGCCAAAGGCAAGATTCGTATTGTGTACCACGAATTTATTCTTTATTTCACTTACTTTTAAAAACTTTGAAAATCTTATGGTACTAGTTTGAACATCCCTTATTTGTTTAATCATTAACTTTATACACTTAGAGAGGATACTTATTAATTTCCATATCACCTTTAATTTACCACAAGAGTGATGGCATTGTTGAGAGCAGGATGCTGGTAAAAGTCGAAGTTCCGCAAAAGTATACATTTTAAATTTATATGCCTTTGTATATAATATATAAATATATTAAGAAGTGAAGGAAACCTTAAGAAAACTATTTGTTAATGTGTTAAATTTACTTCGGATATACTATAATATATTTTGATATTAGGTACAAAATAGTAGTCCTCTATTTTTTTTACATTCATTGTACACACATATATTATAACACTATAAAAGTGAAGTTAGAAAAATAAAAGTATAATAAAGATACGATTGTTTGTGTGTCATATTTATCTAAGATATAGAAAAACATTATCTAGTCATAGTAAGTGATATATGTTATACATTAAGTACTTCAAGCAAAGCCCGAGAACTTTTTCTAAATCGCAAACTCCCCGCTAAGAAGGACCAATGATTCGAATTTACGCTTTATGCAGTGGAAAATGATAAATTTATAGGCGTCCAGTTCCTGTCTCGCTACATTTTTACGTCTTCGGGAAAGAGTCTTGATTTTTTATGGTTACTGCGGCGCGTTTGCATAATTCGTTCCACTTTCTTATCTCACAACAAAGATATTTGTGGTGTTACTCAGCCTTGCGACGTTAAAAATTTAATAATGAACAAAATTTTTTATTGGTTGGATTTGAATATTTGTATCGTTTGTATTTACGTTTTTTTTTATTCGAGGAGTCGGCAAGACTTTCACCTGGTGGTAAGTGACAAATCTTCCCATAACAACATGGTGCTGGTCAGATTGATATACACTAAAACACATTGTTGTTACCTTCTTGAGATGCGAGATGTCGTTTCCTTATCCCAGTAGTAGAAGCTGCGATCGTACCTACCTAAACTGTGTTCGGCAATGGAAACTTACCATTAGAATTAAGTTCGTTAAGAATAATATTGTCTTATTTTACAAACATTGTTAAATAATAAAATATATAAAGAAATCGTAAAACATATGATGAGCATATTTCTGCGTTTAGAAGACAGATGGCACGCTGGATCACGTAGGACGCATGGGCGTTCGCCTCAACCCTTCTTGGATAATATCTTTAAAAGTTCGGCAGACCCCGCATCCTCCAAAATCCCAAAGGGGCTTCCAACGTGCTCTTTAAATTTTGCTTGCAATCAAATATTATTAATATCTCTCTATGCAAGGAAATTAAAGATATTTAAACTTCATTGGCAACTGCATTTCCCAATTTTAGTAAAAGAAACTTGATAGGAGTCAGCTGCAAAATTTCTCAAAACAGTATGCGGTTATAAATAGATTAAAACAACTATGATGTAACGGAAGATGAAGAGTCGATTCAACAAATGATTTTAGTCAAAAATCAGTTAAACGACAAAAAGGAAGTGGACATAAAGGAAAAAATTATTTAAAAGCAAAGACAACCTTAACTGTTATTAAGAAAGAACTAGACGATTCTCAGAAGATATTTATTAATAATCCCACACAAAATGGAAGAACAGCACTATCTTTTGTCTTACTTAATCTAAACAAGGATGGATCTACGAACAAGAAGACTTTAAATATCTAAAGACAGTTGTGCTGATAGATGCCGTTAAAGATGGAAAGAATTGTCCACTTGTTTAATCTAATACTTTTCTCTTCAATAATATTTTATTAACAATATAAGAAAAAATTATCTTATCGAAATAATGAGAGCACGGCTTTGTAAATTACTGAAATTCCATTTGAGCATCGACCTATTTCGTCTGGAGTATTTAATTCAAACTTAATTTCACTGAAAAGATTATACACCACGGGGAAGGGATGATTGATTTAATTATTCTACTCCTAAGACGTGTCCTCTCTTATAATGATGCTTCATTACTTAAGCATCGCTTTATACAGACTAATTACTTAATAGAAGGAACAAGTTATTTCCATCGCAAAGTCGAACCTTGGAAGTGGAATGTAATCAACATTAAACGGGGCCCGAGAACGATGGAAAGTTGAGGAAATAAATAACATCAACGGTCCAAAATGGATGGTATATCCCATCATTCGTTTGGAGGATAATCTATAATGATCAGAGAACACGTGTTGACATTGTGACAAAAACAATTATGCAGCCATTACTGATAATGGATGTTTGTATAATTAGCTGTATATTACATATGAAATATTTTGTATATAGAGCTTACTGGTGGTAGGTCTTTCTTCCCCAGAAACCGTCTAGGTAGGTACCACCGCAACAATTATTTCTGACGCCAAACAGTAGTGTACAAACATTACTGTGCTCCGGTTTGAAGGGCTTAACTGATGAAATCACTGGAGTAAGGAGGCTTTACATTTCATGTTTCAAGGCGATAAGCAAAATCTGGTACAGTATTTATCATTCCAATGGTACAGTTTTTAAAATCTAATGAGGGGCCCCACCCGAAAACCTTTTTAGTCGGCTTCTACGACAGGAACAGTACCCTATTCCTATTATTAATAGTAGGAGACGTGCGTTTTCACCGGTGGTAGGTCTCTGTTGCCAAATATCGTCCCGGTGGATACCACCGTAGCGTTTACTTCCGACGCCAAACAGTAATGTGCAAACATTACTGTTTCGATGTAAAGGGCGCTTTAGCTAGTATAATTATTGGAGTAAGGTGACTCAACATTTTACGTCTCAGGCGACGAGCGCAATGTGGTAGAGTATATATTATCCTAACTAACGCTACGTAGTTATGTCTAGGAGTATTAGCGTCAGTTGAACGGTTCGTTCATCTCGTCGCTTAATTAAGAAATAAATAAATAAAAAGGAGATAGAGTAAAAGCACAAAAAAATTGACGATATTAAGACCGAGCATTGATATAAATCAATGAACTACAGACTCTAAAGTTCGAGTTATTTCATAATAACATTACGCAGTAGAACATTCAGAATAGTTGATATCTTTATGTTATAGTGCGAGTACTATGTAATCAATATATATTGCGTTCGCGTGGATGGAACTGTGATAACTCAATAAGTGAGTCCGCTGTGACTGGGTTTGCGCCCGCGGACGTGTATTTACGACACTGTCTGCCATCTTGGATTTATGTAGTTGCCGTATTCATACGCTGTAACAGAATTTTACCCCTAACCAAGTGGATCTTATAATATCTATATATATCCGCCGCCGGAGACCGTGTAGGTAGGTACCACCGCAGCGCCTATTTCTGCTGACATACAGTAGTGTGCAAACATTATTGTGTTCCGGTTTGAAAGGCGTTGATTAACTACTGAAGTAACAAAGCCCAACATTTTATATCACAGGCGGACGTATCATTTACCATCAGGTGAACATCCCGCTCGTCTGTCTTGTCGCTTAATAGAATAAAGGTTAATATGTTACATAATATATTCTCTAGTGCAATAAATTCACTAAAAGATAAAAGATGCGAACGTAGATCATCGAATGAGAAATAGGTCAGAAGATCCCCTCCGCCTGGAGGAACACCGTGATAAAACTTCTATTTAAAACTTTTGTTTCAAGCACCTTTACTTAAGTGCATGAAATAACAAAGGGCATAACAAAGAGAATTATCATTTGAATAACATAAAATTTGTTGTATTAGTGGTCTTAGTAGTAAAAAATATCTCATAAATAAAATTCTTTATGATCCAAGTACTTTTTTTTTCTAAGTCAGAGTCAAATTAAAAGGTATGCAAAGTCGCGATAATTTAATGTTTGAAAGTTAGTTCTAAGGGTTAATAAGATTTTTGTAACTGTTAGTTTTTGGAAAGAGAAATTTATAGAATGTTTAAGGTGGGGTGCAGGGCCTCCGGTGAATGACAACGCACGCAGGAATATCAGCACCATATTGATAATGATAGAGCAATTTCAAACACAGAGCAAGTTACTAAGTACAATAGTCCAACGAAGATCCGGAGAGATCAGGTAAATACAATTGTATACTTCGTGATAGGCTACCGTCTCGATTCTTGGTATAAGAAGATTCAGATAGATCCACATAATAGATACAATTGCATATTTTGTACGTCAGTCGAAGGCATTGTATACAAAGATGTATGATCCTTATAAGGATTTGTGCTATGATAATCGATATCGCGATCTATTATTCATGGTGGCGCCATCTGTTGAGTTGTTTGAAAATTTCTTGTTAAAAATTTCGTTTCCCAATACTGGATAGTGAGGAAGTTAACTTTAGAAATTATGGTTCATAGTAGTCAAATTGTGGTGAAAAAAAAAAGACATTAAGGATTATTAAGTAAGCGATCTTCAAAAAGTTTATACGGGCAAAATCGCAAATTTTCTAATAAAGTTCGTCATCATCATCATAAGATAGACATTCACTATGATTATAGCTTTCCCCATTGATTTTGCTATACATATGTGATTATTTGTAATATTTTGAAAATTTAAAAAATATTTATGTTTCGAACAAAAGCTTTCTGTTTTTGCTCAAAGAATATTGCAGACAAAGCAAATAGCGTAGTTTGTTGCAGGCAATCAGTTACTTTGTATCCCTGGCCAGTGGTCTGCGAGCGCAAATAGGGGACATAAATGTGAATGGATGTTAACGTGTTTTTTACGAGGGCCGCGGCGGCGGAGCGTTTTGTTTGCGCCCGCCCGATATCTTTATCGCCCCTCACCCCTCAACGCATTATACTCTTCCCGATACCAGTCTCCTGTTCATATTATATCTTAACATTTTTCCGTATTAAATTATAAAAAAAAAACACTTTTTATTATACTTTATGAAATCTCCATTTTAAGATGAATATAAATCTGGGTTATAAAATACATTGATGAATTTGTTTTATTAGATATTTCACTCAAAATTCTATCGATCTTACAGGAATGATGCCTTTTTTTTTAATCAATTAAGCGACAAAACGAGCGGTACATTCACCTGATACTAAGTGCCTGTCGATAACATAGTAACTACACTAGCTACATCGTCCTTAAAATCGGAACACAATAACGTTTGCAAACTCTTGATTGTTGGCAGTAATAGACGAAGCGGTGGTAACTACCCACACAGTATCCGGCAACAGTAACCCACTACCAGTAAAAGTATCCGTTACTGTATACGTATAAGTAATTTTTAACTTGTTTATGATTAATTTTTACACGATTTATCGTATATTTTCAATCTATTTTGAGATCCGATTAAGTATTTTTTTTTCATTAAAAACTCTGTTTTCTTTGTATTTGATCATAGATTAGGCGAGAAAACTTCACTGAAACTAAATTTCGCATGTATGCTTTATATATACTGTATTTTTTCTATCAAATCTAGTACACACGAAGCTGCTTACTCTAGGAGTAACAAATAAGATCATAGTAGATTGACAGCAGTAATTTATTTATACGATTTATTGTCAGAGCACGAGAAGGGGAGGCCAACAGTCAACATTGACTTTGTGTCGAAGTGTTTACACAGTATCGGACCGGATTGGCTTGTTCTTTTACAGCGTTTCCACAATACACCGGCTAAATGGTGAATGAGCCGTAGATTATATTTTTATTAGCTAAGTGGAGCTTCCAATAATTATTTTAAATTAAAAAAAAATATTTTTTATTCATTTATAACCACTTTCCCAGGAACAATAAAAATATCAAAATTTTGATATACATTTATATTATTCCACTGTTATACAGAAACTTTTTTTCTAATATAACAGAAATTGATAAAGTTTTTTCTATAACTTCAATAATACACGATATGACGTATTTTAATATAAGTAAGAGATTTAACCGAACAAAATATTACTTAAAAATAAGTAAAGCTTTAACAGAATTCTTATACAAGCTGAAAGAGATTGTTCAATTAGTGAAATATTCTTTCAGTTTTAAGCTAACATTTTCTTTTTGTTATTATGATGATAAACAATTAACATTTGCCGTATATCTCAAAGTATGGGGTAAACGATAGACATAAGTCTCGCTCAGGACGATCAAAGCGTTCCACTGAGCAATTATTCGCTTTGCTGATGATAAATTGACTTCATAACATGAACCAGCTCTCTTTTTGTCTATGCGCTTTGAGTGATGCGCCCTCCGGGCCTGGCGACAACTATGGAGGAGGACTGTGAATTGTTTCATATTAAATATTAACAGAAATTACATATATTTATAATAACTATATATACGTATTTAAAAGCTTTTCTAAATGGCAAGTGTTTGAAAATTTTGTCGATTATCATTAATATAATTTTTTTTTTGTTAGATTTTATTATTATGTAAATACTTATTTATTCATTAGACAGATTTTTTTCTATTTTGTACTTTTGACTATTGTTATGAGCTTAGTAAATTCGCTTTTCCATTTCCGTGTAATCATTGTTTATATACACTTTATTTGTATGTACTATGTGTTAAAATATGATAACAATAAATACATTATACCATTGAAATATTTAATTTAGGTGATGTTATAATCTGTTAAATATACCATATATTTATTTATTTATACACGTCGTGTAAAGGTGGACTAAAGGCACTGTGCATTACTTTGGGTCTACCTTGGGTGATGCAGAGATGTTATGAGGTACGTGTGGTGCATGAATAATAAAGTAAAATAAAAAAGAAAGGGAATAATTGTGGAATGGACATTATAATATATCGTCGAAACGTCTGTGTTGGACTAAAACAGTTGTGCTCCACAGTGAGGCAGCTCCTCTCGCGGCAGGGTCCCCGCCCGCGGCCTATTGTCGTGTCGCATTAACGAGAATCGCATCATAACTCCCGATAATCTACGTTTATTGGCTCCGTTCGGAGGCTTTATTACTCTCTCCGATATATGTTATTATCTATTTCAATATTTACGCTCCTCTCATGTTTGAGGATAAATGCACAACAATAATTTTGTTCTTCTGTTTATACCTTCACCTGCAATCAATAATACTTTTACTATAACAATAACATTACATGATTTTCTAATTTATATATATTAAGATAAACTATTATTGTTACCTTCTCATTATTATCTGTACAATTATTTGAAGGAAGCGACGAAACGAGCAAGACGTTCACGTGATGGTATGTGATGCTTACCTACAATAATGTGGTGCTCGTAAGAATAGTATACACTGCACCACATTGTGTCTGTCGCCTTGAGATATAAGACGTTAAGTATCGTTACTGCAGTAATTACACTAGCTACAGCGCTTTTCAAACCAGAACACAACAATACTTGCACACTACTGTTCGGCGGTAGAAATAAGCCCTGCGGTGGTACCTAGATAGACGGTCTGTGGCAATAGAGACCTACCACTAGTAACCAACAATAATTAGTAACGAGTTGATAAATAACATGAACAATAATTTCGAGGAGACATTACAAATACTGGACCTTTTATGCGATAGGTTCCACAATAAGAGCATGCAAACATATTTAGAAATTTTATTTATATCATGAATATATCCTAATATCTACATAAAATTTTAGAGGCTACTGTAAAAACAAATCCTATTCACTCATACACTCATTGAATGTGGTTAGTATTGTTATTCTGCATCTAATAGCGCATTATTTATGTTACAATACATAAATTATTAGGACTATATGCAAAAAGTTCCGTCTACAACTTTCGAACTTCCGCCAAAAGCTTCAGTATAAGTGGCGTATTAAAATCTCGTTCAAGCGATATACTAAAGACAATTCATTATTAGAGAGCCGTTACGGAGGTCATAATAGGCATTTATCGCCCTTTTATAGCGGATTTTACGAGCTGAACTATTCACCCAAGAATTGTACTTGTTCTTATCCGCACCGAGCTTTTGTTCGAGCTAATTACGACGCAATATCGTTTATATTTGTTATAGGAGCTGTAATTAATACTAATCTTAATTACGCTTGTAACTACAACAGATGTCTGCGCTTTCGATTGAATATATGACTACGTAGTATAAATATTTTTCTCTGTATCATACCGTATATTAATTACTAATACAGCATTAATAAATAAGTAAACATATTATAAATAGATGATCAACGCTGTAGTACCGAAAGTGCAAATTGTCTTCGTAGTCGCCGACCTTCGAATGGAATTAACACTTTCAGAAGAAGAGAGAAATAATTCTTGGTGAAGGAGATAATAGTATAAAATTTCTCTCATGGCGCAGTGACTGCTTGTCTTGTAACACGGAGGTCTCTGCTACGATTCTGGAGCTAAGATAGAATTTGGAATATTGACTTTCAACTGTAACATCAATGCTTTATTCCTAACATTTGAGAGACAGTAGCCTGGCGAGCCTGAGTCGTTGTTTGGCTTTATGTTACTGAACATCGAAATTATTCTTTTAATTCTTCAGTATTCTGCACCAGAGTAATCTTAATCAATGCTTGACAATCTCGTGTGCCTGTGAATCTACTATTTAGCGAACCGTTTTCTCGCTCGCACAAATAATTTAACAAGAAACTTTCACCGCCAAAGTAAATTTGAATAAAATAAATGAAACGCCTTTCAAACCATCCCATTTTCCTATTAACTTGTAATAGTTGTTTACAGCGGCCTCTTGCTGTGCATTTACAATATATTACGAGCTTGTCGGCAATAAAAAAGGGGTAACGAAAAAAAAATGAATAAAGCGGGAAACGTTAAAATAAAGGCGCCCGTGAATATATACGACTTCCTGGAGGAAATAATAATGCTGTTTGCAATTCATTTGGCTCTCTACCTGGTTACCCTCGTCTTTCGATGAAAACAACGGCTTGATAGGTATTTCTTTTAAAGGTTTACCCTCCGCGGTACGATTTTTCTCAGGAGGGTCGCGATTTTTGCTACCAACCCTTTGCTTTGCGACGAAAATGTAGCTTAACAACGGACGACGCTTAAATGGATACAAATGAAATTTTATCACACGAAAATATATATTTATGTGATTATTAGACATTTAATTTTATAATAAAGGAGAAACTATGCAAAGAGATGATTACAGAGAGAATGATTTATGATCTTAAATTTGTTTTGATAAAATGAATTACTAATATGACAGTGTGTTGAGAATTATTGTACACCGACTACATTTGTGAAAACAGCTGTCAGAAAAGTCTTTGGGAAGCTGAAAAATTTGTTTAAACAGTTAATTATAAATATGTTCAGAATAGGTAAAATGATGTTACAACGACAAAGGAACTTGATATTTTTCAGTTATGTCATTGTTGATGTAAAGCGCAACTTGGACAAATGGCGGTGTCGCTTGAGAAAAATCAAGGCGTAACAAGGAGCCGGCTTGCTTACATTTAAAAAGGTAATTGTAACTAACCGCCCCCCTTTATTAATTTACCTCATTTATATCCGACGGTCCCCTGACGTCAAGCTCAAGGAAAGAGTAAAGAAAAAATCGAGGTCTCCTTTAAAATATTCATGGTATCCTAAGCTTGCAGAGATCTTGGGCCTTAGTTCGAAATAATCCGCAATATTATAACAAAGATATACTGAATTTTTTTTTTATATATATAACCATATACGATTTTTATATTTGAACTCAATTTGATATAATGTAAGTAAGAATAAGATAGAAAATTAACTGTAGTAATAAATACTTTGACTTCCATAGCTGTTATGGGTATCGTTGGAAAATATGAGGATGGTAACTTGCCAGATGGATTACAAAAAAAAACAAATATTTAGCAATTATAAAATAAATACTATTGAAAATAAAGTTTCCGTGATCATTGCAGACTTGCTGATAGACGGAGAAATTGCAGTTTGAAATGAACAGCAGAGTACAGTTTTATCAAGGGATCGAGCAAATTGAATGAAATACCACCTCAAAGCGTCAGCGTTCAAATCAACTAATAACATTTAGGGTATGTATGCTTAGAAAAGTTTCAGTGACTGAAAGATACGATCGAGAGTTACGTCCCGTGAATATTTAAGAAGACCTCTCGAGTGAGTCTCGAGAGATTCGTAAGAGTCACTTAAAATCCTTGATGAGCAATTGAGTTAGGGACAGCAATGTGTAGACATTGCCTAAATAGAAATGAAAGACTTATTTTTATTTTGATTTCTTATGCGTGTCTTAAGAAAGTAATCAGTTCTTTGAAGTTTTAGATACATTCATACTTTAGGACCTTCCTTCAATAAGAATTTATATCAGTATATATATAATTTCAATCAGTAGATGTTACTCGCCTTTGGACGTGTAATTTAGTATGATACATTTTTCCTACAGTGTTAAGAAAGAATAAAATAAATTATAACTTTAATAAATTAATGATGATTTAATTTTCAAATATTTTACCTATTCATGAATTAAACGGAAACTTAATCAAAAATCAAAACGATTACAAAAATGAACATCGGACGGAGTGCCCCCTTTTTTTCAAACCATCAAACGCGCCGACAGCCGGGGTCGGGACCGCTTGCATTCCACCTCGCTCCGTCTACGGACGTACCTTTTTTTTTTAAATCCTGGTAACAAGCCAATAAATCCCGGCGCATTTTTCTCGACCCGGACCTCTCATAAACCCCGTCCCGTTAAAAAGGCTTGACTCGATTACACTCAAATTTACTTAACGCTCAAATTAGACCATCTAATACCCCTTTAATACAATTTTCGTATATCCGATACGCGAACGTAGCGACGTGTGGTTGTGTTCCGCATTAATTAGATAATTGGGTCCTGTGCAAATTATTTTGTCAAATTGAATTTGAATATGATTAATTTTCCTTCAGGACAAAGGTTACTTCGACTGGAAGTTTTGTTAGTACATTACTTGATTAGGCAGATGCTACCATCTTTATACGCGAAAGCATTGAATTTAAATCAAATAAATAATTAAGATGAATCTGTTCGTTAGTTGCACAAACATGGGAACAGGTAAACAGCGATGTGTATTACTGTTGCCTCCGAGCTACGCGAGGACTCTTTTAATTAATTAAGTATATGGAGTGTGCTGAGCAGTCGGAGCCGACTTCCGAGTTGATTAGCCGCGTACATTCATTCGCAGAATGGTTTACAATTATCGTTGTCGAGTAACCCATTTGAAATATTAAAAAATTATTACGCGAAATAGATCATATTGTAGTGTATGTAAAAGAAAACGGTTAAATTACATTAATTAATGCAACTTTTAATAAATACAGTTGATTACTGAATTAAAAAGGATGTAAAGTATAGAACAGGGAATAAAGAAGACAAATCAAAATATGAAATATGAAAAATTATAGTAAACGCATTAAAACTAATTATATATCTACCATAATTAAAATTAAAATTTCTCTTTCAATGGATCAGTTTCATATAAATAATAAATTTATATCTCCGTAATATTTTAAACTGTGATGTGATACATATAAGAGAATACTTGTCATATTTACTGAATGCTATAGTTGTAAATTTTTTGAAGTATACTTATTATTGCCACTTGAACTTAATCAGCTATAATAAACAGTTATAATTTACAATTATAAACATATAATAGTTAAAATTTCTCATGTTTTTTTAACCGATTTATTTTATACATCATCTTAAGACATATTTTTAGCTTGTGTTACACTGCCGCTGCGCAGGAGCGCCATCAAAACCGTAAGTTTTATTACACCACTAACTTCCGGCTCTTACAAATCATACCTTCATTAAATTACACGAAACATTTCCACGGTGATAAATTATTACACCCAAGATAAGTCTTAAGACCCTTATTACAAATTCACTTTGGCCTGTTCCGATACTGCCAAGTAACTCCTGTTGGTGGGCTGCTTACATTTGGACGGTTTCTATTAATTACTCGGGGATACTAAGCACCTGTCATCGGTCATTCCAGGTTGTTCCGGGGCAATAAGGTTGTTTTCGCGGTCCGTTTGACCGACAACGATCGCACTGATACGGCCAATTGATTAGAGAAACTGTCCGTAGATGTACAGTTTCTAATTCATTTCGATGGCGGTTCCAGAAATCTCATTTATCTTAAATTTAACTTATCGATTACGTATGTATGGTATTTCGTGTCTTCGTTTTCATTTTCGTTTTTTGTTTTGTTTTATTCGGGGAAGCGACGGACGAGTGTGATGATCATCTGGTGGTAAGAGGTACGCGTGCCCATGACAACTTGGCGCCAGTTAGGATGATATACACAGCACCACATTATGCTCGACGTTTTTAAACATGAAATGTTAACTATTGTTAAGTCATTAATATCACTAGCTACAACGCCTTTTAAACCGGAATATAGTAATTTTTACACTCTGTTGTTTAGCGGAAGAAATTGGGACGGCAGTGGTACCTATGTAGACGGTGTCCAGTAACGATCACCTACCTCCAGCATTATTTTTATTTTAAGGTATGCTAATTTCAACTAATATTATAAAAAAATAGTAATAACTATTTTGAAATAGAGCTTTAGACATCTAGGTCATAAATTTTCGAATATTAATTATTCCGATTCGTCATTTCCCAAGATTAATTATTACTACTCACAACTGGTGTGCGCAGAAGGTGCCCGTGATTAGCGATATGTCACCAGTAAATATGGCAACACTTATTCCACGATTTATATAGGGTGGGGGAGAGTGGGGTGATGGGGATACTCGGCAATAAATCTACGCGAAGTGATTTGGTACAAAGCACTGAGCCCACGGTGTAAGCTCGGCGCGGTCAGGAACATCCATTGTGGGCCGAACACCCGCGGAATCCGATAATGCCTCCGAGATTGTCCCGTCTTTCCTTTAACACCTCTCGATACTACTCCTTATACACTCTGTATATCTATTTCGAAAAGATTTGTCGTTTCAATTTACAAGTAAAATGTCTGAATAGAACTCTCGCTGTCTCACCTTCTTTGTGCCCAACAATTTGTTCTAGATCTTAAATTGCAATATAAGAACGCTGTATATTAAAAACATATGATCAATGAAGAAAATCTTGAATGTGATTAACAATTAGGGTTATTACGTTAGCAACTAACGATTAATTATTACCTCAGTACTACCACTAGCTTATGGGTGGTAGGTCTCTGTTGCAAGAGACCGTCTAGAAAAGTATACAGCGCCTATTACTGTGTTCCGGATTGAAAGGCGCTGTGGTTAGAGTAATTGCTAGAGTAGCAAGAGTTAACATCTTGTTTCAAGGCGGTCTGCAATGTTGTGCAATGCATAAGATCCTAAGTAAGGCCACATTTTTAAAGGCAAGCGTATCATTTGTCATCAAGTGTACGTCTTGCTCGTGTCGTCACTTTATCATGTAAAAAATAAAAACTAGGTAAATTATTTTAATGACTCAACACTTTATAGTATAAAGAAGTTAAATTGTACAAATTGTGTATATAGTGTGATAATATTGAAAGGAACGTATACGATAAAGGATTTTAATATGTCAACGGTGAACCGATGCGCCGCGTGTGCGGCCCGGCCGGCCCGAACTTAATCTATAAATCAAGAAGTGAAACTATTTCGTAATTAGATCGTATTTGGGATGGGGCACAACACCTTCACCGGCTTCTTGAGTACGCCTCCCAAAGGACCCAAGGTAAAGGCTCCATTGCCTTTCAAGCACCTCTTTAACGGCTAATATCCTTGGTAAATGGATCTGAAATATTTCCTTGCACAACTGTTTATCCAAAATGTTATCGCATTTATTGCCCTTTACGCTATAATTCAATTTTATGATAGAAACATCGTTATTGTCCGAATGAAAGTAATATAAGACGATTAGTCTATTCATTTATGTTTCTCTAGACTATATTTCCTTTACAATAAATACTGATTGTTAATAAGCTTTGTTTATATGAAAGAATAAAACTCGTTGTATTGTTATTAGTTTTTTTTTTTTGGTAACGTAAATGAATTAATTTCGTAGAAATAAATCGGAACACGCGAGACAAAGCCTCTTACAAAGCGGCATTCTTTTATTCAGTGAAACGCTTTTGATGTTTGTATACTTAGTGTTTAATAAGTTGATCCTATTACAATGTCCAGGTAACGTCGCCTCACAATGGAGTCGCTGGGACGCTAACAAGATTATAACTTATTTCGTAAATTAATAAAAAAAAGTACGCGTGCCGTGTATAACATTTTCGTATCAGGTGAATTATATACTGATATTTGCAGAAACTCATCGCTTATTAAAATTTTGTATATATTTATTATATTGAACATAATATAAAGTATAATATTTTCTATAGAAGAACGACCATTCGACTACCATAGTTTAACTTTCCTATGTTTATTAAAAATTTTGGTGTTTTTCAAACTATTTTTGCTTTTGAGGAAAATCTATATAAAATATACATTTTAAGGGCCGTTTCACGCTAGTCAAGTGTAGGTTGGCGGATATCACATATTCACAAAAACTCAAGCGGAAACAAGCGCAACATCTACGACGACTTTACAAACTTAACTATCACGACTCTCTTTACCTAATGTTATCTTCCGATTAAGTAAAGAAATATTCACGGAAAATTAAGTGAAAGGTTGTTTGTAGCAAGTGACAGGATTCTGGGCGCACATGTCACCTAATCCCGTGTTAATGAAACAATAAATTCGTATTCCGCAAACAGTGTGCACTCGTTCCCCCAACGCTGGGAGTGTGACGCGCGTTGTCTCTCATTAACTTAATACGTTATGGTTTGTACTTTACTAATATTAACGAAATGAAATACTACCTTTATACAGTATGTTTAATTTTTTTTTTATTATTCTACAAAGACACTAGTTAACGTATTATTATGAATTGTACACGACTAATCACAATTTTGTATAAAACCAATGGAGAAGATCTCCAAAAATATAAAGATGTTAGAAAGGTTTTTAAAATAAATAAAATTAAAATAAGAATAACTGACACTTATTTGACTTTTCCATGGTAAACTGACAACTAGGGAATAAAATTAACACTGGTTTCCCATTGTCTCCTACACCACTCTTTTAAGAAGTTATTTAGACTTCAAGCTTGTAGCCTGATCCCATTGGTTGCCCAATAGGTTGACCGCCAACCTGCGCTAGTCGGAGAGGCACCTTAAGATAAAAGAAAAAAGAACTAAACCTATATGAAATACTAAATTGTACATACATTTGTGCATACTTGTATGTTGTATTTATGATGTACTACTAACTGATGGCTTTGTCGGCAATTCTCTTAAATAAGACCTAAAATTTGTTTGAAATATTCCTTGAGAGAAACCCCAATCCCAAATGACTTTATATAGTAACCTCATAAATAATACGATATGTTTATAAAAATTAATTAGAAATAGAATTATGAAATATATATGAAATAAAAAAAAAATAGCCTATACCCATCTACAACTCATTCAACGTCGTATGGTCATGTTTCCATGTTTATACTATACGTTCACTAGTTTTCATGTGATTGAAGAAAAAAAAACCAATTTCAATATATATATATATATAACTACAAATTCTACGACATGAATCTTGATAACGCAGTGGTAAACCCTTTGTCTTTTAACACGAAAGCCCTTTTTCGATTCTGAAGACATTATAATTAGATTTTAGGTGGTGGTAGGCTGTTGAAATAACAGCATCACTGTAGCATCCGTCTTGGCATCTAGTGAATTTAAGTCTTAGTTTGTAAACGAATCTTCTAATCTTATATAAAAACAATTTCATTGTAAGTTATCAGAAATGATGAAATAATAATGTTTTTTTTTTCATAACTTTTGATCATCCTGTATAAAGCGACTCATCAACGGCATTGCGTGCAAACGAGTTACTGCAACTTGTTCAGTTGACGGGCACTCCGGTGTAATTTTATGACGATCCGCGTTAAGCCGAGATCCTCACGAGTAATATTGGCATTGACTTTATTATGATGTCTCTCGTTCTCTCTCATCTCTCTCATATACAATTAACACTAAAAAAATTACTTTGTAAACATTTGAGTTATATACATAACATTTAAATACCATACTTGGTATAAATACTGCGTAAATATATCAAGCTTTAAATAGTCATCGCATTTCGCGTTTCTAGATCAAATACTGGAGGTTATCTGTATTTGCAATATAATAATTTAAGAGGGTTGAATATTAACTTTGCGAACGATTTATTTGTCAGGAGGCAGTGGCCGCAAACAAAATACGGAGCGGACATTAACATAATGCCCAGTGGTTCTTACAAAAGCACCTAGTGTCGGTCGCATTACGGTCTGCCAGAAGAAGTTACTCGCTCCGAATGGGACCTTAATGACCCGGCCGGACAATAACGTACGAGTGCCGCGAGACTCCAACGCGACTGATTTCCTCTCCACTCCCTAGAGGAAACCGGGAGGAACGTTATAAGAAGTTATGATGAGTTTAGGGAACACACAATTTGACTCAGACATGTAAAAAATGTATACCGTTAAACCCATGTAATGGTAGTAATGAAAACCTTATGTGGTTTACTTTTCGCATTTATTACTTTTAAAATTTAACTTAGGTCACGAAACAGAAAATACTAGTGTTTAAAGATATTAAAAAATAGATTCTCTATAATTGTTTTCTACTGAAAACGTATGTAGTAATAATAGAATGTACATATATATATGAAAGTATGTACGATCAAAGAATATGTAGCAGAATCATCTGACCCTGTAAACTGAGGGTCTCGACAAAGGTAACTAAGTAACTCTTGTTAATTAAAGCCGGAACACGGTAGCTGCTGACCAACGCATATCCTATTAGTGCAAGTAACCCTTGCCCACCTGGAGTTATGAACGCGCCGAATCGGCAAGATAATGCCGCGTATTTACTTTGATTCCCGTCGTTAAAAGTTCGGGGGGCTGACGAGGGCCGTCGTTAGGCCTCCTAATGGCCACCATTTGTCTTGTCCGGCCTCTAGTTGTGCCCCGCTAATGAAATTATTGCCGCAACTATAGTAAAGGTTATAAATACCCCCCCCTGAAAGGCCCGAGCGGACGCCACCTTGTTTGGCACTAATGGACCGGTCAAACTGTAAACTGTGTTATCAATGAAATTACAATTAGTGGAGGGATAAAAATTAACCAAGGGTAGGAAGTTACATTTACCGTTGTACTCTATGGTCAGGTTGCAGCTTCCGTTGGAGCCTGAATTTAATTTTCATTAATTGTTTCTAAAATTTTATAGATTTTGTCCTCCTTTTAACAAACTTGTTATTTTTAATACTATTCTTGATATTCTATAAATTTAGAATATAGAAATATATCTATTTAACTTTTTTAATACTTTTATTCAATTTATAAAGTGGGTAGAAATGTGTAAAGAAAAATATATCAATAAGGTGCGTACGTTTCGCGGTGTCGTCTACTTAACGACACTTGGTGATGAGTTCGCTGGGATAAACTTGGTGGACGTGGACACAATGAAATCTGGCATTCTGTTCGTTTCGCCGAATGTGTCGGCCAGGAATGCCAGCTGCCTCGGACAATCAAAACTTTCCGGGAACGGAATTTTCTGCTTAGCGTCCACCGTATTGCATTAGACAGCTCCTCTCGGCCCGTGTTCTTCGCATTTCTAGAATTTATTTATCTAAACTAACATAACAGGGTGATTTATATTATTTGGCAATTATATTATGGATGATTAACGAAATTTAATTATCTCGCAACACTTTTAAAACGTTTACATAACACACACGTGGTCCACATTCTTGAACTGTTGTTATCAGTTGAATAAAAAAATTATTTACGCAACAATTTACAGGCTTTGGAGTCATGTTGTCTGAGCTTTCTAACATTTATTGCTTCTTATCATATTTGACATATGCCAGCGAATAAGCCATCAAATTCTCTCAAGCTTTTTTGAGAATCTTCCGGTCGAGTGACGAACTATTAAGTATATAATACACATGAATAAAATAGTAATTTTTGTTATTACTGGAGACTATTTTTATCTTTCTGTACAAATTAAGCGTTATAAAACAAGTGGCTTCCAGTTCAAAAATATATATTTTACTTCGGTTTGTCGCAAAAGGGATCACAGGCGGCGGCGCGTCGACTTCTTTTTATTGTTCTCTTTATTTGAGGGAAAAATACGAAATAGGCGCTCATCTCCACAAATACCCTAATCTTTGAACATCAAACGACGAATCCAAACCTTGATATTACACGCGTCATTTGATCACTTTCAAAGACATTCCGCGCTGGGGAAAAATTAAAATAACAAAGCGAACAATGGGTGCGCGGGAGACGAGCGAGACTGATTTGCGGCGAGCGTGGCTCATACGTCGCTGTGGAAGGAGATGATTAAATTAAAAAATTCTTTCAGACATAGTTCATTTGGGTAAGTGAAACGGATATCAGTACAAAAAGAAAATGCTGAAAAATTTCCGAAAGCATAAAATACTTTTAAACAAGCTTTGTACCTTTACAGTGTTAATGAAAAAGTATCGAAAGTCGGCCTTAATTCAACAACTGAGTATGAGGAGATTTTCTGAAATGAGTTAGCAAAGGTTGCTTCCAGAGACACGTGATGGATAAGTCGGAAGCCTGACGCATTGTGTGCAATTTCCGAACGGTTACCTTCCAATACGAGGTCTGCTCCCCCGAGTGTTCGCAGATTTTAAACGCATTCCACCATTTTGTGGACCATTAGCCGAGGTGAAAGAGGCCGTGATTATGATTGATCGCGTAACCGAACACAATGCGGTTACTTGACTTGTTGAATGGGACCCCTCCACGTGTGCACTCAGCTTATTTGTTACAAACTCCTTGCTTCCAAATTCGTCACTTTGCTTGATTACTTATTTGTTCTTCCTACTAATCGCTAAATGGACGATTAAAGAGATTTTATTACGAGTATATATATTATAAATCATTTTTGATATATGGTTAGTTATTATAAAACTATTTTAATTTTAGTTCATGTTTAAATTACATAAATATTTTTTTGTATTTTCAAGAACAAAGTGCTTAAGGTATGTCTTATATTGTTTTCTTAAATAGATGTCCTGAGGTTGTAGTTTTCTTCGTTTACTTACAACTTTTAAGTATTTATTAAAATCTAGAATAAGTAAGGTACATCTAAAAATAATCAAAGTTAAATAAGTAATTTTCTTTATTTAATGGATCTATATAATATATGTACGCTTTCAAACGCTCCTCTCAAAACGATACATTCTTATATTGCATTTAAATTTTCTTATGAAGCTTTTTTGGAAGTTTAACTTAAAAGTTATCAAAAACAGATTTGTTTTATAATTTTCCTTTAATTAATTAAGAAGTATTAATATTTTAAATTCAATACATTTATGAGTAAGAAATCCATCGGTAAATTGGTATTTGTAGTATCAAATATGGACGTCGGCATTGAGAGGCAGTCCAATGCACCCATTGTGAGCGCTGCAGCCGATAGCCGCATTCGGAGCAAATCGAGAATGAACCGAGATTAACAATTGGAAACTTTGCGGCAAGATATCGATTTAGAAACGTTTCCCTTAGGTTACTTTAGATATAACTAAATACGCGCATTGTTTGAATAATCGAACTGGAATTAATAGATTTGTAAACATATTATGATGTTAAGCAATCATTTTAAAGTTATCAAGCAATATTCTTCATCGCTGATAATATGCCGTGTTGAAGTGAAGCTTTGATAGCTAAATTTGTAAGTGTCAATGTGGACGTACAGGTTTGATCTCCGTTGAGCTAGAGATACCGGTAAAGGAAAACATTGAGAGGAAACCGATATTTTCCAAGAGCAGCTTACATAGACAATTTTTTTAATCAACGAAGTGATGAAACGATTGAGACGTGCCAGGTAAAAGATTAAGTGATTCCTGCGTCTGCATTTAACGATATGAGGATAATGTACACAGCACCACATTGTGCTCGTCGCCTTGAGACGTAAGATATTAAATCTCATAACCCCAGTAATGTCACTAGCTACAGCGTCTTTGAAATCAAAACACAGTAATATTTCCATGTTATTGATTGGCAGTATGTTTAGGAACCTAGACGGTCTTCGGCAAAAAGACCTTACCACCAGATTCACATTCCATAATGATTTTACGAAACAACGTATAGTGATTTTTTTATAGATAATACTTATAGAATTAAAGTAAATTAGTTAATTTGAATCTTCCTTAAATATGTATCGAAAATGAAATTTAGTTTTAGGCGGCCGAAGCAATTATTTTTTTTATCTATACGCACGACTGCACGGGTGGTGGTACGACGCGGATTAGGAAGGAGGGGCGAACGGCAAGAACAGGACACATTGCACCCGCGGGAGTACAGGCCCCGCGACACTGTGCCGGCGGAGACAGAAGTAAATTTTATTGGAATTTCTTCCACTATTTTCTTGTATATACATCTTATTATCCTCATTTATATAATTCAGATTAATTATTCTTTAAAGGTATCAAAACATCATCATTAACCCACGGCAGTCGGCCTCTCCCAAGGAACGCAACTTGGCTCGATTGTCGTGAAGTTACGGCTTAGTATTTCATCTCCGTCTCTTCCCGCGGGTATCGTATCTTAGCAGAGAGATACATTTATAATGCCAACATAATATTCCCATCCGAGTGATGGCGAGATCACTAACCTTAAGGAATGTCGGTCATAAATATCGAGGTGCTGGACCGCAGCGACACCTTTGCAAGATAACCGACTCAACGATTGCCAACCCGCTTGCCCAGCGTAGCGATAATAGGCATACCTCCACCAAGAGGCATTCACGTCTCAACCGCCTTCATCCTTACCCCGAAAAAAATCAAATCAGATAATGATAGACAACTCTTTTAATACTCACATAGCTGATACCGGGGTCTTAATCTCATGTTAAGAAAGACAAGGTTATTTATCCACTACGCTAGCCAAGTTCGGGTTATGTTTGATCCCTATATTTGTAAGGTATTTTAATTGTATTTTTTTAGTATATATGATTAATTAGTAGTATAGTATGTAAGAGTTTATAATTTAAATGTTAATATTTTTTATATTGTATATAATTTAGTTTATTTATTTTAATACAAATAGATTTTTAAAATAAAAGAAGATAAAGAAACAATACACAGAGCATTGACAACATCATTAGTTATTAAAGTATTATATGTTTTGTGATTCATTTATAACAAAAAAAATATATATTGTTACTATAATTATCCAGTTGATAAAATAAACCGTTTAAAATTTGTTGAAACAATCAAAACCGAGTGTCAGTTTCGGGTAACAACAAACATTGAGTGCGCTATGAATACAACAGCGTATTAGCCGGAAGGGATCACGACGGGGATGTCTCCAAACGTCTTTTTTATAATCTGTTTACTTACTCCCACTTTTACGAAATAATCTCCTAACATAGAAGCCCCTATGCAAATATTTGAGCGTGTTTTTTATTTTACAAAACCCACATTGTGTATGTTTAATGAAATTCTTACGTAAAAATAAATAAAACCGGTTGAAAATTAGCGAAAAAGTTTGGCTAATCTTCTTAAAAGGCAGGTTGGTAAATGAATTCCGGATTGAGCCTAATTTCCTGCTGCATTATGAGCAGTTTAACAAAGTTTAACTGTACATAAAATTTTATTGACCCATATATGAAATAGTGAGACTGCGTCGTCTCGCATCCGCCGAGTTTCCCGAGTCATTAGACGCATTTTTATTATCCAATGACAATAAACATGTCGTACGCTTTCGAATGGAAACATTCATAGAATCAGTCCCCCCCCCCGCCTTGTTTATAACCATTCGATTATTGCGATTATAGAAATCCGAATAATCGAGAGAAAAGTTTCATGTTTACATCAAAATACTTAAGAGTATGTTTAGATATTGATCTAATTCTACCGTTGTGATACATCTGTTTACTTTCATAATATTTATGTCTAGTTTTCATATGAATTCTCTTGTGTGGATCGTTAAACAGATATATTTTTTTTTTAATTAATACCAAAAAAGGTAATTCTTGATTTATCAAGATCAATAGCGTAGGATGTACAATTTAAAGAACATTTATAAAAAATTATTAGTGAGTGAAGAGATACACCGTATTCAAAAACTTCTTATCGTCATAATGTCCAAGTCCACGGCTGGACTATCTCCCAACAGATCTCAACGGCTATAAACTGCGGTTCTGGCATTCAAAGGTTCCGCCAACTTAGACAAATGTCCTGACGTAAATATCTAGAGCCAATGTAAAATTTAAAAGTACATATGGATGCTTCCGGTTATATGATTTTTAGTAATAATTAAAAAAAAATAGTAGTACAAGATTAAACTTTTTATATGAATAATATTTTTTTTTCCAATTAAGCGATGAACAACGTGACACTAGTCAGGATAATATACACTGCACCACATTGTGCTTGTCACCTGAGACTTAAAATGTTGAGTCTCGTTACCCCAGTAATTACACTAGCTACAGCGCCTTTCACACCGGAACACAATTATGTTTGCACACTACTGTTTGGTGGCAGAAATAAGCGCTGCGGTGGTACCTATCTGGACGGTGTCCGGCAGCAGAGACCTACCACCATTAAATGTAATACGACCCCTATATGTACAACACGTAAGACTCTAGACGGTGCCTTACTGGACTACTTTGTTGATACGTAAATATAGTAGATATGGGATGAAGTTGAAAAAAAAAATGTATAAAGTGGAATCACGTCAGTGGAGCCGGATATTATTTATTGCTTACAATTTTGCTTACAGTGGAAAATATTGCGGCGCATTTTTCCACGGCGACGGGCGATACTCTCGGAACTCCTAATTTCTAATGGGCCATTTGCCACTTTGTCAATTGCTCCAATAAATCTGTGCGAGCGAGCGAGCCGCGCCACGCCGCGCCACTGAGTTACTGCCCCGCCTTTCCCTGAACAATGCCACACATTTTTTATTTTATTTTTGTTTCATTATAATATTACATACATGAAAAATTCATATAAAGATCTTTAATTTACATTACTAAAAAATCAAATAATCAAATCGCGAATGATGATTATACTATAATTTAATCCATACTAGCATATTTATAATATACTTACATAACTTTCATGATCAAAGATAAAACATATTTTTTAAATTTTTTACAATATTTAATTTATTTATCGTACATTAGTTTATTTAATCGGATTTAATACTAAAGGGCATTCACTCCTTCTCTATCATAGCGTTGTGCAGATTACAAAATTCTAGTTTCAGTATCACTTATGCAAGATGTTATAACATATATTATAATATAAATCGCAATTATTACGATGTATATTTATATGATTAGTACATATTCTGTATTACAGGCTATATATAAATATTAACTTACGCCAGGTGGACCGACGACCTAAAGAAGATCTTAAAGAATCATTGGACGCAGTAAGCATTAGACCGTTCGCGCTGGGAATCTTTTAAGGAGGCTTATTTTCAGCAATATGCTGAAAAGGAATAAAACTGATTAAGATGAATGTATTAAAAAATTGGAAAATTTATGTGATATTTATTTTTCATGGCTCTATCTCCACAAATTTAAAGTGACACTGCGGTTAAAGTCGGAATGTGATTGAAATAAAACTGAATCGAAAAACATTGATTGGAGGGATTTTATTGAAAAGTTCTATTTTAATCCTGTTAAACAAAAGGATTTCACATCTACTGGCTGAGAGCAAAGTTTGCATATCGCACACTATTTTTAATTCGATTGTCCCTAGGTTTGGGAAGGAAGTTCGCGTCGAACTGTCGGCGAATATCGTGTGTGACAATACTAAATTGATGCAATATTTTATTCAAAAATAGACACAAAAAACTTTTTTTAATGAATTTTTATATTTTATCAGCAATTTATCCATTTATTATAATCAGCATTTTCATAAATACATAAGGACTATGCCGGTGTTGGCTCTCAAACTTTGGTCGCACTTTTCCAATTTATGCGATTCTCTCCTTAGATAGTTCCGCCACCGAAAAGTTTCTTTGTGCAGCATTTTTTACTTTTTACAAATAATATTATATTATAATATAGACGTTTTATCTATATACATCATCAAACCCCCAAAGATCTCCACATAGGTCGGTCCCGCGTTAATCACATCCAGAATACATAGAAACTACTATTTTAACTACGTCGTTTTTTTTATAAACCGTATCCGATTTTGGTCACCGATTTTCTTCTAACGCAGCCAGCTTACGTCCAGCGGACAGTTTGATACCTAACTGCGTTTAATCCTTGAATTTGGGATGGAGTTAATGTCGGAGTTCGTTGGATGTAAGTTGGACAGTCTGAATGGGTAACGTGAAGTTGGTTGCGACAGCAACTGAATATTGGAAGTTGTGATTGACAGATGTCGCGGCCAGGTAAGGATCCGTATTACAAATTTAGATCCTTAACTGGATCTAAATACGTAAAACCAGTGGTGTTATTTTATGTTTCAATATAAAGCTATTTACAAACATTTTTTGTTCTTTCCACATTTTCACTGAAGCATACGATATACACAATTTAATTGATTTTGTTGATAATATAGTTCAGAATTTATTTCAGATCAAAGAGTTCAGACTAAAATCCCTCAACCCTTCTGAATCTGTTAATGTTATATTCTTGCTAACAACAAGACATTTGTGATGGTCATCGGACAAACTAAAGATGATAGATGTTTTTTGAATAGCAAACATTTAACAGAGTTTGAGACGTTATAAAATTTAATTAAGGCGAGTCATCAGTCACCAGGCGGTACGGGTCACGTCACTGCTCCAGTAAGATAACGTGGGGTCAGGCGATGCACTAACTACTGGGCTGTGATGAATGTGCCCTTAACAGACCTCAAATATGCCCGCTGACAGCTCCCTACTAACTGTTTGGATAACCCATGCAGTTAAATATTGAGATTGCCCTGGTAGGGTGCGAACAAAGCGAACTGAATTGTTGTGTCGGCATTACGAATTTTGTCGAATAGACTTTCATCGACTTGGAGATGCTTTAAAACAGGAAATATTTACTATGTAGTAATATAAATATGTTTAAGAGATGTATCGGATTCATTGGGGACACCTTAGGTAGGAATGTTTGCTCCATTTTGTTAATTATAGGTTCATGGAGAGGTGAACGTCGCTCTGGTTTTTTCCGTTGAGTATGAACGAACGCCGAGTGGTTGTACCGTCTTGTGAAAAATGTTTACGCCGTGTTTATTCTGTTCAATTAATCGGGCATCCCGTACTGCCAACTTCGTCGTGCATATTAAAATATCAAATGGCAACACAAAGCGTGCGGAGCTCGTTACACGGTGCGGCGTTCACCTTCTCACTCCTCATTAAAATTTGTACGACAGCTTCTAAATTCTACTCTTTTCTCCGCACCTCCATTTCAATATACAGGAAAAAGTGGAAGAGCGCTGTGTACGGAGTACCGAGCCCGGCTGGCAAAACTTTTGCCTCCCCATCCTACTGGAGAGGGGGGGCAAAAAGTGTTGCCGACGGGTGAACGCTTGTATTTATACCTATGTCGGGGAAAAGTTTTCCGTGTTGCGGGTTGGGGACGGGGGCGGGGAAACAGGGTGGGCGCATGCGCGTCGCGCCAGCCGCATAGCTGATGTGCTAGTCCTGCTTGGGACGCTGAGATGGATGCAAGGATTTTAAACGTCAGGACTACGTTACCACACATTTTTACGTAATATTGCAGTCAAAGCTGTAGTTTCAAATAATTCTTTATATCAACACTCTTAAAGGACATTACAATTTTATAATTATAAGTACTTAATGTATTTACCAGATCGAAGTAATTTTAGATAATTTCCTAGATATAGAATAGTAAGGTTATACCTTTGATGGTGTAGCACACGCTTAGTACCTATTTAATACGTCTTTCAAATAATAAATTATAAAATATATTATTTTATATTGCATGCTACATTTTTAAAGGGAAATAAAAAACCTTAAATAAAGAATTCTCTCGATAATACATGTTAAGGGTTGATAGGATGTGGCTTAAGTATCTGGTAGTTTATTCCATCTATACGAACGTTCATAAGCAGTAACTGTAGAAAAACATTGGTTTAAGTTATTTATCGTGCGAACATAGTCTTCCCCTAGGCAATGATCTGAGATGAACTTGAAAACGACTCGCGCGCCACTCTTCATCAGGGATTTGTTGGGTCTTGTTGTTGTCCCGTTTGTTACCAAACTAAATTTGAGTTGTTAAACTAAAGTTGTGGATATTTAAAGAGAACTTTTTCTCGGAGTCAACGGCCGGTTAGACCGTCACCCAGTTTCAGAGTACCTACGGAGTTATGGCAGTTGTTCGCAAACTACTTGGACCAGCTAGCAGAGGGCTGCAGTGGGAAGGTCATGGCGCTAATTCGACCTTGCCCACTAGTTCTGAACGCTCGTGTTCAGCAACACAAGTTCGAAGTTTGTGTTTAATTGTTGTTATAATTAATAAACACATACGGTAGAACATCATAACTTTAGTGAGATTGGGTATTAAACAATTCAGTTGTCTCTTGAACTAAGAAATGATAATTAATCTCATTTTTAAACAGTATGAAAATAAAATGTAATGTAGTAAAATTTAATTTTGATTCTATAAAATTTAGGCAGTCCACCGAACTGTCAAAGCTTCCTTTAAAAAAAAATACTGAAACCTTAAAAAAAAAGTCTTCTTCTAACTGGAGTTATTCAGAAAGGTTTTATTTATTTCATTGAAAACGTAGGTACTTTCTGAATATTAAATAATTTTTAGAGCTTAAATATCTCTTTTTTGACTAGAAACTGTACCGCTTGTATGCTTTTATTATTATTTTTTTTATAGAGATAGCATACAAACGATCTAATCATAGTCACGTGCTTTTCAAAACTTTGAATTTAGGTATAATTTAACTTTGTGAAGCAGTTAAATCAATCGCAATGAATAAAGTCGATAAAGGTGTATATCATCGCTGTCCCGCTCCGATCTCTGTTGGGATCAACTTAATAAACCGAATTTCCATCGGACGTCAAAGGCTTCAAACAAATTGGCCGAGGCAAAATAATGCGGTGGATAATAGTCGTTTAGACGGCGACCGAACAACCGCCGTCGGCGTCGCACCTGACTAACAAAATTAATTACAGCCCAATAAGGAAATATTAACCGGCCGCTTAATAAGCCATTCTCAAGGATACGCCGCAATTAAATTGGGAGGGTCGCGGAGTCATTATTTATAAACAATAATATATCAAAGAGATATTTTCAAGATGTTGCACGCCGCAGACCAAGCAATGTTTCACGACGGAGACGGTTCTCGCGCACTAATGTACTATCCAAACATTTATAACCAATAATTGTAATTTTTATTTATGAACAACTGCGAAATCGAAATCAGCAGTAGATTTTATCAATTAAGCAATTTTGAGTAATTGCAAATTTTAGTTTATTAATTATTAAGTTGCCACTATCAATCATTACGACGAAGGTTAGTTAGCAAAGCAGCAAATGCCTTAAATTTTTTATACTTTAATTTTACCTATTCCCTTATTTTTTTTTATGTTATATATAAATAGTACTTGTATTAAAACGTTAATAACAAAATTTAGACTTATATTTAATTTGATAAGGAGCGAGAATTACAAAATTTCACGAGTAAATTTCAGTAGCTGAACGTCTACTGGCGTTGGAGAGAGCAAAACACGGCCCGGGTCGGCGTACAACGCATATTTATGGTTATATGACGGAAAAGTTTTCGGAGCGTAGGAGCTAAAGCCATCGATTTTCAAAACTTTTTCATGGAAATAAACCTACTTTCGTTGTGTACGCGCCGCAGTCCCTGTGTGCGTGAAACCGGCACGACTCACACTGGTACTGTCTAATTGGAGGTCACACCACACGCCCTCTATTGAGTAGTAATTAAATTTTATCCAATATTACTGATCACAATCATTATACACAACGGATATACTTATTAAAAAAGCTTCAAAATTTTCTCATATTTAAATTTTTTTAATAATAAAACCACTTAGAATACTAATCCGAATCATCAAAAAAAGTAGAAGACAGAAGAAAATTGTTGTATTTTGACTTAATCTCAGTTAACATTAAAATAATTAATTATCGTTTGTTTAAGTTACATTTTACAAGGTCTATCGACTGAATGTACGAGTCGTATTTCAACACACACATATACATACACGCACACACGCAAAGGTACTGTACTTGTAATGGGCCCGCAAAGAAAACTTTTTAAAACTTTTCCAGCGAGGCAATATGGCTCGTGTTCTCAGCCGTAATGTTTTATTTAGGCTACGTTTAACCGTCTCTCTCTGTATTGCATGTTCATCCATATGAAAGAGCGGGACGGTTATACTTTTAGTACCCACGGGAAAAACGATACGACTGCCTTGCCCGGGATACGAAATAATTATTTCTATTCTGTCATTGTCGTTTATTTTTTTGTGTTGTCATTTTATGCAACCACAGCCTTATTTTAATGATAAACTTTAGATGTGTTAATAAAGTATACTTTTGTGCAAGTGCAAAATGTTACAAACTTCATTCATCATCATCAGCCGACAGACTGCTGAACATAAGCCTCCAAGAAAGATCTCCACACCGATCGCAAACAAACACAAACTTCCTGATTGTTACTAAATTAATAGACACTGTGTGCATTTGTGGCGCAAGAATAAAGAGCTTTCCAGGACACATGTGCAATTGGTAGTAGTTTTTTCCAAACCTCCTGGCTAGCTTCCATTATATTGTAAATCTTCCGCCGTAACAACATTACTGTCTTGCGGCTGGCACCATATGAGAGCCAAAATATATCAGAAGAGCACGCTTCCACGAGCATAACGTTAAGAAAAATGTATAATTTTATTCAACCATTTTATGCATATATGTTCTGGTGGTGTGTCTTTGTTACAGGAGACCGTTTAGGTAGGTAGACCCGCGGCGCCATTTCCGTAGTGGTTTGAAGACTTAAGATCTTAGGTCTCCAGGCGACGAGCACAATGTGGTGAAATATATAATATCCTAAATAGAATCATATATGCGAGCGTACTTACCATCAGGTGTACGTCCAACTCGTCTCGTCGCTTGGTAGTATATAAAAAATTTTACAATTTTTTTTTTAAATGGATTTTTTCTGCGTTATACATCTTTCTAATTTGACGTGTTACCCTGGAAGGCGAGAATGCAGTCTCACGGTGGTCGTTTATCAAGATCGCCATCTGATTGGGGCGCGGCTCAGCTGCGTTTTATTGTCGAATTACCGCGAGCCCATTCTAATTTTAATTTATGTTTCGAACAGCGCGTTCGAAAATTGAAATTTCTTGTTTCGTCTGCACTCGTGTGAAATGAGTCTATGAGCATATTAAAATTATGCCTTATGAGTACACTATTTTATTGTTATCTTAACAATCGAAATTATGTGGATTTTGATACGTACATAAAAATATTGAATATTTCGGATACTACCTAAAATGTGAGAGAGATTTTTAATCTACTGGTGCTAGGTCTCTGATGCTGGAGACCGTCTAAGTAGGTATCACAGCAGCTCCTATTTCTGCCGCCAAACAGTAGCAAGCGTATCACTTACTATCAGATGAACATCCCACTCGTCTCGATGCTTAATAGAATTAAAAAATAAACAATCAAAGACTATTTTGGATTATTCCAATCATTCTCCAGATTTGATCGAATCTTGAGACTATTGAAATTAAAAACAAATACTAATTTTAATAGAAAATACGATTGGTGTTAAATACCATGCATGCCAATAGAAGATTTTAATACACAATTACCTCATTCTGCGTAGAAAGGCATTTAAACAATAATTAAAAACTTTAAGGTATTCCGTGATAACTATGTCGCCAGGACATCTCTCACTACAATCTTCTCCTGGTAGTGGTTGCTGCAGAGCACACGATCTCCAGCGTAATAAATAATGAAGTACATATTATAAAAAAGCGTAATAATAATTGTATTTACCTTAACTTTATTTTCATAGAGCTTTATAGTAGTAAATAAAAATTATTTTTATAATATTAGTAACATTAAAAAAAATTGCAGTAATTTTTTTTTACTAATTGCTTAGAAGGAAACTCTTTTTAATGCTTACACATTCAACTGAAAAAGTTAATAATCTTGTAGCTT
This sequence comes from Ornithoptera alexandrae, assembly GCA_029030555.1. Taxonomy (NCBI): domain Eukaryota; kingdom Metazoa; phylum Arthropoda; class Insecta; order Lepidoptera; family Papilionidae; genus Ornithoptera; species Ornithoptera alexandrae. The sequence continues at coordinate 3,781,802 of JARDVY010000037.1, read as the reverse complement.
GTATATATTCTGAATTGATAAGACATTAATAATGTATCATCAGCATCATCATCAGTTGATACACGTCTACTACTGGAGACGGCAAAAATAATAATAAAGGCTGCTAATGATGTATAATATATAAGTAGTGTATAAAATCAAAATCGAAATAGATTTTTGTGAATAATCATCGTAATTTCCTTTAATTTCGGATGCTTTTGTTTGAATTTTTAATAATAAAAGTTACCTTCTGATGGGAGCTATGCGATTTTACTCCTAATCTTAATTCCGGCCTTAAAAGCCGCTGAATTATCAAATGAAAGTCGCTATTAAAATTTGGAGCGCACGGACTTTTCTCCTCTCCAATGTAAGCCGTAAATTACGAAGGCATTGTTTTATATTCTCATTACATGGATTGTTTTACTAAAAGTAAATTTATGCTACGTAATTTATGACCATCCAAAAGAAAGGCTCTACTTAGTTTATTAGCATTTTTCTTTGATTAAACTCCTACAGACATATATAACCTTTTCAATATCGAATGCAATGATATTTGATACTTTTTCGTTGATGCCGCTATTGGTAACTACCGTTTAACTACTTCCCATGTCTCCAATAAGATAAAGGAACTACAATCAGCTTTACAAATATCTATATGAACAAATGTTTCTAAAATAATAGAAATCTTGGGACTTTTTTAAAAATATATATCTATTATTGAACAAGAAAATAACAACAGGAGGAAAACATTACAAATTAATAAGTTATCGTTGTTTTTAAATACTACTTAATATTAATTATAGTTACTTAACAGATATAATAATAATTTTTTTATTTGAATTCTAGTTCCCGAAAAAATTTATATTTTTTTTGTGTACATTTGCAGAATTTATAAAAGTGATTAGATTTATTATTATATAAAAATAAATAAATAACACTACTCCATTAGGAAAAATCTGTAATAATAATTATTAAATATATAAAATTCTAAAACTACCATTGTTCAAGACTTTCGTCTTAAAAGTCAATTTAACACTTTAGTAATGTATATAAAATTCTTGCAATTTTTTAAATGTTAAGTACTAAAAGATAAGTAATAAATTTAACATACAAGTCTTACATGTGATCAATTCATATAATTTTACTGAAACATACAGTGCAGTATATTAATCGTCGCAGATCGTGAGCGACCCGACACGACTCTTGCTCATTCGTGTGTTGAGCTGGAATCGGATGTGGCGATCGGAACTTCCGGCCGCCCAAACGCACGCCACTTCCGCCTCCGCGCCTTCTGCCTGGCACGCGCTTTGCCAAATTCTATTTTGTTGTTTTAGGGATTTTGCAAACGCTGAAAGCTCAACGTTGTTGATTTTGATAACAAAATCGCAGAATTTCAGCTTTACGAGAGGGTGTAATGTTTTGTTAAGAGCTCGATGAAGTGATTGTTTGGAATAAAACGTTTGCTTAAGGCATAATAGTATAATATGTTGTATACTAAACGACACCACTATTTAAAAAATTAGACAACTGGCCGTATTAACACTAAAGAATCGATGTAAGCATAAATTATTTTATCAAGTATTTATCAGCGTTTGTACATATATATATACTTCATACTTGTCTCTACAAAAACATTGTTCGTAATAGAATATTATATAACAAGTGTTACGTTAGGCGGTTATTGAAAGGCTTTATAAAAAACGCAAACTTTATTTAGAAGTAAAACTATCTGCTACGAGGACGACAACCGAACTATTATCTTTGATTTTGTCTTATAAATAGACACTCGATACAATGAGCTTTGTTTTTACAATGATAATTTATTACATACCTAAGCTTATCTAAAAAATTCTTAAGATAACTTATGCTACGTTAAGGCTACGTAACTCACGGTTACTATTTTTTAATATATAACAAAGAGATATACAGGGCTACACGTACAAGTAATTTGTATTTATCTCATTGGCCATACAACATGTGACAATAAAAACTATTTGGCAAATAGGATTTGAAAAAAAAAAAGCATCATCAGGTACCATGAGAAAGCAAAATTAAAAAATTTATCACATTTTGTACGAGAACTGTTTTCAAAAAAAAATAATCATGTAATATACTCAAATTATGGGCATATGTGGACAAAAATGTATGCTGGGAATTGTGGGAGAAACAAAAATTTATGTTACCCTCATGCCTGACATTAAACCCTACTAGGAGGACAGCCAACATTAAAAGCCGTCTGGACTCATTGGATTCAAACAATTTTTTATTTTGTAGAATATTAAAAAAACATCGGTTGTGATGTTTATTGTATATAATAAAAAAAATATGTTACTTCTTTTTATTATGTTACGTGGAAAAAAATTGTAAGTAGTATTACTAATGAAAACTACCTGTTTTAGTAAAGTAAACAGTTATATCCCGCCATAAAGCTAATCGCGCTGTATCCAGTACGAAATCCGTATCGCTGCGGCACTGTCACGTGCGCTTAAGGAATAGCAGACCCGGTTGTGCACATTTTAAACGTAATCGCATTAATGTCACAAGTTTGAACACCAAAAGGTTATTTTTTATCGCTGAATCGACCAGGCGAGTTAAGGATGGGAGACGATCGTAGCGTCAAAAAAGCGTTCCTCGAAACCCCGAATGGCCGCCGACTAGTAGTCCGGCCCAGATATCGCTGGAAGGATGCCGTAGAACCCGATCTACACGAGCTTCAAGCAGTGGAGTAGCAAGAGGTTGTGCGAGACAGACAACACCGGCGTTCTTTTGTGTCCAAGGTCAATATACTTTGGGTCGCTGCACCAAAGAAGTAAGTAAGAACCGACCAGACAAAAATTGTATTCTGCTGGTGATACGCCTCTGTTGCCAGAGACCATCTACGTAAGTTCCACAGCAGCGCCTCTTTCTGATGCCAAACTATAATGTGGAAACATAATTGTGTTCCGGTTTGATGGGCGCTGTAGCTAGTGAAATTACTAGAGTAACGAGATGTAATCTTACGTCTAAAGGCGACGAACACAATGTGTTGGAGCATTATCCTAATTAGCAACGCATTGTTCACCGTGTCCCCTGTTCCGTCGCTGCGTAGAATAATAAAAAAAAAACTTATTATGTCCTGTACAGGTTAATGCGTTTACCTCACCGCGAGTACAAGGTTAGTGCGATTTATTCGGTAGCCGGGGAGGGTAGGAGGCGGCGTCACGAAACTCGTGCTCCGCTGCAGTCGCATAAATATGAACGGCAATTAGTATTCGTCGCTAAATTCGTTTTGCGGTGGAACCTTAATTTTTACTTCTCGTGACATCTATCAGGGAAGCGTGCGACGCTGTCTCAGCTAGGAACTGCGTGACTGAATTTCTTTTTTCAGTTCGAATTTTCTTTCAAAGTGAAGCGGCTAAACGTTTAATTAATTATAGTTAATGTTGATTAAAGTTTATAAATTTTTTATATTCCCACAGCTGGAACTCGAGGTCTTTACTTACAAGGTCAATCAAAGTATCAGGCGGGCTGTTTGGATATTGCATGTCCTCAAAAGCTGAAGCTGTTGTGACATATTTGTTTCTTTGTAATGTTTTTCTATTGAAAGCTCAAGCTCAGCTGAATTTTTATAACTGAGCTATCACTGTTTAAAAAAAAAATAGGAAAAAAGTAGTTATTTCAATATCATTTTTACTGGTGGTAGGTCTCTGTTGGCGGAGACCATCTAGGTAGGTACCACCGCAGGTATTTCAACCTCCAAACAATAGTGTGCAAACATTGCTGTGTTCCGGTTTGAAGAGTAAGTTCAGTTTGACAGCAGTAACCAGTGTAATTACTGGGATGACGAGACTTTACATCTTATGTCTCAGGGCGACCATCCTTACCAGCGCTACGTTGTTACGATCTTTTAAATGTCATATGATTTTTAAAAGGTTTTTAGTTAAAGAATTACTGGTGATGAATAGTGTTTTTTTTGCCGGAAACCGTTTACGTAGGTACCACCGCAGCTCTTATTTCTGCCACAAAACAGTACTGTGTTCTCGTTTGAAGGCCGCTGTAGCTAGTTAAATTATTAGGGTAACAAGCGAAACATCTGGAGTATACACCCTCCTAACTAGCTCTACGTGATTACGGGAAGATGTATTACTTAACAATAGGTGAACGTTTAGCTATTATTTTTAAATAAAAATGAAATCGAAAAATTTACAACGAAAATATTAGATACCCGAATAAAGGAAATTAAAACATAATTCTTGTAAAACTTTCCGAAGTAAATGAAATGAAATCGTTGAAATGGTTTTAATTCTGTATCTGTGCGTCCAGGAGTCATAATTCTGGTTACATGACAAATACGCACAAATTACAATGAAATTACAGCAGGAAGTATAGCGACATTTAGCATCACGTGCGTTAGGTAACTGCCGTTCATTAGGGTAGTGTTGACAGTGCATGCGTGCGCGCCGCCAGCGCCTGGCACCGCCTATCGCACCACCATCGATGACTAATAAACCGAGACTATTTCAAATCTACCCTACCTTACATCTATTCAACACCTTACAACACTGTATATAAAGTCGACAATCAAACGGAAAAAGCGAAAATTTACGTTGGCGTTTGTAATCACAATCCTCTCGCACAACATTATATTTACCATCAACAACATTCTTATTCCTGTACAACAAAGAATAGTTTTGAGTATCTCAAGCATGTATTCAAGGAAGTAAACCAAGGTTGTAATCGTGACCACTTCTGGTGAACACTTATTTCAGAACTCCTTCCCCGAATTGAGCGATCCGTGTCAGAATTCACGTAGAAACTATCGGCGCATAATTTATTTGTGCGTGGGAAGGTATTATTTCTTCATTTCCATTTCTGTTGCTTTACTATTATCCTATAAGTTTTGTTGGTTTCGTGTTGTCGCATTACATCTGATAAAGTAGTCATGATACATTGATTACTCGATAGAATAAATGAAGTATAACTAAATATACACAAAGAATTTTTACTAAAAAAAAATGTTATTTTGTTGTTGTTAATTATTACAATTAGAACCATATTATTTAAGAAACCAGTACATGAACACGAAATAACTTTTTATAAAACATAACCTTACAATCAGTTCCCTTAAATTTATAATTCCTTGTATCAGGACATCTTCGTATATAAGAGATATCCGCTTATGTAGAAATTCATCACGATATTTTTGGGATCATAGGCTTTTTAAATTTGATAAGAGTATTCCTTTTGGCGAGTATAGATCAGCTAAGAACGAATTTTATCAAATTTCTTCACCAAAGAGGAAAGAGAGTTCTCTTCTCTTTAGGGGAGAGAGAAAATATACCCACTAAAGCGGTGGGAAGCTAGTTTCAAATAACATTATACTACAGAAAGCAAAAGTAATTTAATCATTAATTATGTTATTTCACAAAAATTATTATGAATGTATGTTAATAATATTTCAGTAATTGTATAATTGTGTTATTTTTTTTATAAATTTCCTCTAAATTTTTATAAATATCTTTTCTATTTAATATTTTGAAATTAGCACTAATTTATTTTTCAAAACTTCCAATATGAACTTTTGAATTTTCTAACATATATATATAACTTCTTACTTATCAAGTACTTTAGATTTTATACAATATCCACTGTTTTAATCAACATAATTCAAAGATTTTCGTACATATGTTACTGTGTGAATATTTTTTTAATAAAGTCTTTTTTATAAAAAAAAAATTTAAATAAAAAAAAAATATATATATGATTGATATGATATTTACAAGACCATGTTTTGTCTTATACTGTAACGATATCATATCTGTTAATAGTCATCGTACAGATAAGAATGAGACATTTAAAGTATTTCGCTGAGTAGAGTTAATATGCGTTTTAGATTTGGGAAGTCGCGAAAAGTTTTATCTCGGGAGCCGGAGCACCTCCGGATTACTCATTTCGCAATAGCCCGAGGCAATTAAAAAGGAAAGGGTAGTGCTATCATTAACTGGGAGCGAGGCGTCTTAACAAGAATATAATGCAATTTTAAAATAATCCCCACAAAAAAGAAATTAATGCAGGCACCTCGCTGGATTCTCTTTTTATCTCCTTAATTGGTTTTCACATCTTTCAGTGTAAAAAAAAAAAATATCGTGTACTTTGTAATCTCGGGCGATGTTTTAATAAATATAACGAAGTGAGCCCGGGTTGGGGGATGGAAAAAATATTGCCGCCTTTTAAATAAACCTTCACACTTGAAAGATCATCGCGCCAAGTAGTCCGTTAAGGATTTATTGGGAAATAATTAAACATCCTTTTAGGTGTTTCTCTTTCAAACTTGTAATTAAAGCGCCGAGTAATAACGATATTTATTTATTTATTATCATAAGTTATCCAATAAAGGGTATCATAATAATTACTATTAACAAGTAAAATATAAGTAAGGATACACAACTTGCATTACCTAAATATGTAAAGATAACTAAACTGTCGCTGCGTCGTTGTGCTGTCCTAAAGCCTATTTTTTTCTCTTCTCTTTTTACTTATAAGAAAATCTAGATTATATTTAGTTTATAAATTTTGTTCTACAGTATTATCAGAGTGCACCACGTTCACTCTCACTTTAATCACATCTCCCAACCACAGGCCTACTGGAAGTAATTTCATATTGGAACAAGTAGTGCCATTGCACTTATTTCTATGTATGTTATATTGTCATTGTAATTTCTGTTGCATAAATAAATAAACATATATAAATACATGTGTGTATATATATCATCAGCAGCCGATAGACGTCCGTCCGTCCGTTATATATATATATATATATATATATATATATATATATATATATATATATAATATTAAATATGTTTAAAAGATATTTCACTACTGGATGTATTATTTAAAAAAAAAGTAACAAATATTTTTATTATTCTACGAACCGAAGCGATGTCAATCATTCATCTGATGGTAAGAATACACTGCACCACATTATGCTTGTCGCTTGAGACACAGACGTTAATTCTAGAAATCTGTTACGTTATACTTGCCTACACCTTCGGTTGCCATTGGCGACCGTTCTTTATATCTCGTCTAATTTTTTTATTTGACGAAGCGACGAGACTAGTGAGTTGATCACCAGATAATAAGCGATGCATCGCTTCATAACAATGTGGCACTAGTTATAATGACATATAATGCACCACGTTGCACTCCTCGCCTAGATACATAGTATTAAGTTTATACCACAGTAATTTCACAAGCTGTTCTTCATACCGGAACACAGTAATATTTGCACACTACTGTTCGGTAACAGATATGGGAGTATTTAGACTGTGTCCCGTAACAGAAACCTAGTAAAAATTACTATCATGTTTTATGCATAAATATTTGTGTGTTTAGTTTATAAAAATATGGTTTTATAGACCGTACACGTATAAAGTTTATATTACTTTATTTCCGTTTCCTTTTTAATGTAAATAATGTAATATCTATTAAAAGTTCCGTTTAAACTGCGATACGTGTATTTATTAGCGTTACACGTCGTTTCGCACGGCGACTGGCAACACTCATTAAAATGCAATCAGTTAGTTTTGCGTGGCCGGAAAACAAAGGACCGTTACATTTGCGCTTTAAATCCGATTTATTCTGTACGTTTTTTTGTTCGGTGAAAATTTAAATTAGTTCAGAAGTTATGGAGTGTTTCATGATTTATTTAAAGCGGCCGTATTTACTACGTTTTAACGTTTGTTAGTTCGTGGTCGTGTCGTGTATGTTTTCACATTTATTGAGACTTTTAACTGCACCCATTTCTGATGTCAAACATCACTGTATTCAGGTCTGAAAGGAACCATCAACGACATTTAAATTGCTGCGCTAATCAATTTAACATTTCAGGTCTCAATCCTTTGAGTACAATGCTGTGTATCATCCTCACTAACGCCGTATGGTTATGAACTAGTATATGACAACAGATATGTTCTAGTCTCGCTGCTTAATTGATTGAAGAACAAAAATATATTTTTTTTATTCTTACTATGGTAATTTATACGCCCGCTCATAAAAACGTGGCGCTAGTTAGGATGGTATAAACAGCACCACAATAAGCTCATCGTCTTGAGGCATAGGATAAGACTCCTTACTTCAACAATTTCACTAGCTACAATGTCTTTCAAACCGGAACACAGTAATGTTTGTACACTATTGTTTGGCGGCAGAAATAGTCGCTGTAGCGGTACTTTACTAGACAGTCTCCGGCAAGAGAGATCTATCTACCTTCAGTAAGTAATTAGTAATATTAATTATTTAACAACTTAAGGTTAATTTAAGGTGTACGACCCATAACACTCTAAAAGACAATTCGCTATTCATTATGCTCCATCGTTAGCCGATAGAGATCCATTGCTGGACATACGCCTGCATTCATTAGGTTTAGTAGTTTATATATTAGATATAAATTTAATGCAGCTCTATCTTACGTCATATGCCGCTTTTATAATAGAATGACAAATGAAATAACAATAGCCCTCTGCGCCGTAGCGACACTACAAAGTAATGTAATCCACTCATAAAACCTCTATTAATCCTTCCACTCGGCAGTACTGTTGTGTCATCAACGGTAGTCGAAATTTTAATCACCGCCGCCCGCCGCCCCTACCCCTCCGCCCGACGCCTCACGTCCCCCTCTCACCCTGCCCGGTCCCCCACAACGCCCTAGGGCTCCGGACGACCGCTCCTTACACGATATTCCCATTACTTAGTCCAGGGCTATAATAAAATTTAATATAATGCCGCGAGGAAACGGATGCGACCACGACAACAGACAGCGTCAGCGGGCTGATGGATTTAGCCGTAAGAAATAAGCGAGGAGAGCTTTATTAAGAGCTTTCAGGTCATTATGTTTTAAAACCGAAATGAATGATTTTTTTTCCAAAAAAAATTATGGTTTTATTAAGCACTATTGATTGAATGAATGAAAGCATCTTCATTAACTTCATACATATTTGGATGAAATTAAAATAAGTAAATCGATATTTTTGGACCTCAAACTTTAGTCATATTAATAAAAAAATAATAGATAAATTCAAAAATATGTAAAGTGAACTTATAGTTAAGAGAATATTAATTTTTTTTTAAACAAATTAAACTAAAAATTATTTAAGGGTTTGTAAGGATTTTGTTGGCTACTTTATCGTGATTGTGATATTTGGGGAGCGAACAGTCAAGGTGAAATTCAAACTTGAAATTTTTCTTAGCAATAAAACGGGAACCGATCTTCGGTATCTGAATCAGCTTGGAGAGCCGCGGGCTGTCGAAGGGTTACTGCCAGTAGGTATACCTTTTGTACGTCCATCTCCAAGAATGAAGGGGTTCCGGGTGTGCGAGAAAATTGAGAAATGGACCGGTTAACGTTGTTACAACTCCCCGGTGCTACTGGATTAAGGATCGGCCCAAATGAAAAATTTTATGTTTTCGTTATTTTATATAGTGAGAAAGTTTTAAAGTATTTTAAAAACTTGCACCCAAAAAATCTTTTATACATTTTGGAAAAACATTGAACACATATTAACGTAAAAGAAACATTTAAACAAATATTAATAGCTAGCCGTTACCCGCCGGCTTTGCTGGCTGTAACACCTCTACAACTACTATTAGGGAAGGAATTTTTCTAAAATCTATTCCTAACTGACCTCAAAATGGCAGAAGCAATATCTGTACCAAATTTCAACTCTCTACGTTTAATAGTTTCCGAGATCTTTCGATGAGTCAATGAACCCATGAAATACAGATAACAAATTTATCTTTACAGTTCTACAAGAGTATATTTTTTAATAAACTCGATACTATAAAAAAAAATCAATCACTTTAATGGACATTGTAAATATCACCTTTAATGTTGTTGAAAGGTAGCCAAATTATCCCATTTCATTTCTTAGCGCTACTAATATTATTTATTTCGAAACTTTTGAACTCTATATATTAAATCATGTATCTTGGCAACAGAAGCCTGTCTATTACGAAATTTCTAAGTTGTTGTCATTTTTCAATACATTTCAAATTCATGAAATATTTACTGTCCTCACGTATTTACTATTAATATTTATACAGATATTGCTAGAATGAAAATAAACTTTTTTTTTTAATATTTCTTGTGTTAGGATACATAAGGCTGCATCACATTGTGATCGTCGCTGCGAGGAGTAAAATGTAAAGTCTCGTTATCCAAATAATTTCACTAGCTACAGTGCCCTTCAAACCGGAACAGTATTGTTTGCATATTACTGTTTGGCGGCAGAAATAGAAACTTACATACCACCGAACTGAGTGGTCCCCAGCAGCAGAGATACCACCAGTCTAATTTGAGAGTTAAGTTATGTAATTCAAAAGTAATAAAAGATCTTTTATTAATAATAATATAATAGGGGATGTACTTGTTCATATACAAGAACGACTCATACGGAGCTCATGTATGTAGGTCAGGAGTCAAGCCTTCGCGATCAAACTGGGTGGAGGGTTGTTGCAAAGCGAACGTTTTATATGAATGACGAATGCAAGCAACTTAATTGCGAACAGCGCAAAGGCAAGCGCAGCGACTGAAGTTCAGCACTTTTAAAAACTTGCCTGCGGGGGATGAGGCGAACTCATTAACCTGAGTGCAGGACTTATTAGACAAGGTTGCCTGGCTCCAAGTGCCGCTGGTGTACTCGACTGCTATATTTAATGAGTTAACTGATAAATAAATATTATTCAACCACACAAATGCTGACGTTGAAGAGATAATGTGTTCACGTTTTATGAACGATACTCATTTCTTGTGCGAACAAAATATCATCATCATCATCAGCTGATAGCCGTCTACTGCTGGACGTAGGCCTATCCCAAAGATGTCCACATCGATCGATATCGCTCTGCCCGCAACCTTCACCAGATCGTCGGACCGTCTAGTGGGGGGTCTGCTAATACTGCGTCTTCCGGTACGCGGTCGCCATTCAAGGACCTTGGTACCCCATCGGCCATGTTTATGAATAGTACATGCTAATTTTTTTTTTAATACAATGCGACGAGACAGCATAGCACGATAACGGTAACATTGTCATCAAAGAAAATTTCTAAACTGTACTCTAACTTCAAGGGTGAAGTTACACATTTCTAGATATTGGTACCAATTAAAACCTCTTTGGTATATTTCTAAAAGCCTTCGGCGCATACTGGTATCCAGCAGCAACAGTTACATACTCTTCGACCATTATTTTACATTAATACGATTTACTGGTGGTAGGTCTGTTACTGGATACCGTTTAGCTAGCTACCACCGCAACTCAAATTTTTGTCGCCAAACAGTAATGTGCAAACATTATTTTATTCCGGTTTGAAAGACGTTTAATATAAAGAAATTACAGGGGTATCGAGACTGAAATTCTAATGTAAAAAAGCGATGAGCATAGTGTGCTGTGTATTATCTTAACTAGCGCCACGTCGTTATGAGCAGGTGCATTACTACCATCAGGTGAACGTTCCACCCTTCTCGCTGCTTCGTCGAATATAAAAATATATTACTATGTAAAAAGTATCTGTGAAGTTAATGCTAACAAAAAATTTTCGGGATATACCTTCTGCTTTTAGTTAATTAAAAATGTAATTAAAATCCGATAGAAACTGTTAATTTTTTTTAGTTTAATTCGGTGTTTTAAATTATGTTTTTTTTTCTATTTAATGAAGCGACGAGACGAGCGAGACGTTCCCATGAAGATAAGAGATACGCTCCCCTATAACAACGTGGCGCTAGTTAGGATGTTATACACAGCACCGTATAGCGCTCATCGAGATGTTAAGTCTCATTACCCACTGGGGTGGCCAATTTCATTAGCTATAACTCCCGCCAATCCGGAACACAGTAATGTTTGCACACTACTGTTTGGCGGCAGAAATAGGAGCTGCAGCGGTACCTATCTAGACCGGGAACAAAATCCTACCACCAGTAATCATTTTTAAATGTTAACAAATTCAAATATTCTATTCAGAGCTATTACCATACCTGCTATCAAGCTAACATGTGAACATTATCATCTTGATTTTAAACAGTTTTTCATTTAGTACTATAATAATATGTGAAACTAGATCTTTTTAATTTTCTCGGTGATGACCGAAACCTGATGAAAACGTACCAATTAAAACCTCTACGTTAAGTAAAAGTCCCTTTTGGATTATTAAAAAAATCTAAGAACATGTGTAGTTTTAAAAAGATCTTCCATGTAATACATATAAGATTATGATAAAGTGATTTTATTATAACGATATCAAAAAACCTATCATTTCATGTACAAATTGTCTTTCATTATTTTATAAATATTTAGAAACATCTTGAAGCTCAAAGTAGTATAAATCAAGGGTATCTCGAAGGTGTCTTTAGAAGTGCTAGCTTGGGAGAATGAGTTTGTTCATACACTTATAACAGACAACAGTCTCAGTTTTCAAGACGCTAAAGGTCGAGCAAAGTGGAGGAATTTAATTAAAGTACATTCAGGTGGCAGCTAAATGCCATCTATTAAGTATTTACAATAAAGTACCCAGTTTTTAAAGTTTAGCAAATTCTTCAAAGTAAATTACGTATAATTTTAAAAGCAGAATTTTCTTTTTACTCTCGTTACTATTATTAATATATTCAAAATGTAATAAAAAGTTTAAAGTTTTAAAACACTTTATAAAATTTAGGTTTTCGTCTCTTCTGGAATAACTTAAAGTGAACTTAACCGTCTTCATTAGCTCATAAATTTTTAGCGAATAATAGTTTCAATATCACAGTGAATGCGGATTCGGTTGAAATTCGGAGCTGCCCTTCTTTCGGCTCCTGCAGTGTCAGGGCTCGTGGATCGGAATGTTTCTAGCTAATTTATAGCTTTGAATACTTTCGATTGAGTAATCTATCGAATAAAAGAAACTAGATGAAGTTAGGTCCAACCATTTTAAAGCTACAATGTCATAAATATGAGCATCTTATAACTAAACCACTTCTTAGTTTGATGAGTTAATACAAATAATAATTATATCTTTTTTTTTTAATATCTCACATAAAGTAGAGAAAACAGTGTATATCTACTTGTACCCTCGCAACAGTGGTAATAAGGAGTCGTAACTGCTACTTTACAAGCACTGCTCCCAGTAGCACGTAAATGTAAAACGTGTATACCGTTAACAGCATTTCGTTGCTTTCTTATATGGCGTTGTAAATCATGTTCACGAGTCGTAATTAACCCTACGACGTGATACCTGCACTGAGAGAAATATAATTGGATAAGACTGTTTGCTACATATTCCACTCCTCCATTTTGAAATATGATGCTAAACAAAAACTTTAGCGAATCATTAACAGAAACTTCTAGAAGACGAGGACTTTCATTAAGATTTAACAGGTGTAAATTCGTTCAATTCTAATTTGACCTCTTTATAATTTCCGTCTTAAATACAAATCCTCTTATAGAGTATCACAAAGTGGGTTCGAATCAAAAGGAAACAACAAAATTAAACTTCATAATTTTTTTAATGCAATGATCGACAAGAGAAGCAGGACATTGATCTTTTAGCAAGAGACATGAGAAATTAAATCTCGTTACCTCAATAATTTCACTGGTTAGTCAGTAATCAATAGATCTGTGATCGTATATAAAAATGATTTTTCGCATCTAGCCTTTTAGCACGTAATATATCTATCAAAAACTTTAAATCAATGTTTCATTGTTAGAAGGAATAAAGATCGATATAAACTTAAAAATATTTAATGTTAAATAAATCATTAAAAACAAAATTTTACATTATACTAAACAACCTGTACACAGTATAATGTTTAATAAAGTTGATTTCGCTAAAATTCATTAATAACGTCGGAACTAGCTAGACTGGTGCATGAATAAAATTATAATGAATTTCGAAGGTGCATTACCGTGGCGGTGATCAAATGTCGGTGCATATGCATTTCGTGCATGCATCGCGAATTCACTTCCCGACGAACCATTACAACTTGCTTCCGATGTTCTATTATGATTAACTGCTCAATTATTTAGATCATTGTATGAATATCAACTATAGTAAAATTTGCTTTAGTTCTATCTGGTTTCCTTATATAAAACGAAGTAATATTAATTTATACCAAATATTGCATTTCCGCAACATAACGAAATAACCATTATTTAGACAGTTAATTTTTTCATCCAGGGCAAGGATTTCAGCTTAATTTCACGATGTCAAATGACAACGAAAGCATTAATGAGAGAGCTGCTCTTTTAGAGCATAGTGAGAGCTGCTCTTTTAGATTACTCTAGCTGTTGTATCTGGAAACCAGCCAACTGTAATGTTACAGCATTAGATAATATAATCTATATATATATATAGAAGTATCCAGAGAATCATTGACTCATGACGAGATCTTCGAAACTATTAAACATAGACTCAAAATTTGGTTGAGATATTGCTTCTGACATTTAGAGGTCAGCTAACAATGGATTTTAAAAAATTCTTTCCCTAAGAGAATTGCGGGGGTGTCACAGCCAGCAAAGCGGGCAGGAAGCCGCTTTTAATATTATATAATATGTAATATAGACAAGTGCTGGTAGTAAAGCTCATTAGTCTATAACTAAAGCCTATTCACACTTCTCTTAAAGACTCTCATGTTATAAGTATACGGAAAAACTAACATCAGTAAGCTAGTCCCATGCTTCGTTGTTCGCATTCTGAAGGAATATATGAGAGTGGTAATTAGAAAACAAGTACAAAAAATCCCTACCACGAGCCAGAATCGAACCTGTATGATATCGTACACTTTTAATGTACTCATCGTAAAGTTCCCCCGGATAAATCTCTCAACCGGTTAAAGATACACAGCGTACTAAATCCTATGAGTAATGTCAACAGCGACGTCGCAGTGTAAGTGATTGCATTGAAGGAACACAAACACCTCCTCACGGGATCCGGCTAATCGCTTAATCAAAATTTATTCCGCACTTTGATTTTAAATTTGGAACGCAACATTTATTACTGGACCCCTCGGAGCAACCCTTCGCGGGGGCGCTTCATTATCGCGGATTAAGGCTGCGGAATATTCCATCGATCGCATCGACTCCGCCAGTATTCATTTTCAATTAAGCGCCAAGTATTTTATTAAGTTCGAGCGCGAATTTGATGAGTTTCGCGAACTAATATTTACAATGGCGTGTGTTGTATCGGCGGTTTGGTTACCACCTGAGCGGCGCGGTGAGGCCGTCTCCATCGTGACGGGGTATCATTGATGTTATAAATTTAATATCACTCGAATCTCTTTATAATTATGTTACGTTGTACTATTTTAAAGGAAATACTGAGGCTCCTTTAGAATACAGAATAATTTAATCGATAAATACACAGAGCACTGGTGCTTTGTTTCTGTGTCTGGAGACCGTCTAAATACTACCGCAGCGCCTATTTCTGCCACCAAACAGTAGTGTGCAAACTTTACTTTGTTCCGGTTTGATAAGCGTTGTAGCTAGTGAAATTACTGGGATAAAGAGACTTAAAATACTTTTAATTACTATGTCTGAAAGCGATGAGCGCAATGTGACGCTGTGTTACACTAACTAGCGCCACATTGTTATGGGCAAGCGTATTATTTTACATCAGATGAACACCCCGCTCGTATTATTGCTGCGTAGACTAAAAAAAAACTAAAATGTTTTTTGTAATCTTTCCGAGAAATATCTTAAGATAAGCAGAAAGAAAAATTCAATCTGTACTCGAAATAACATTGTACTCGATTGTTTTAAAGGGAGCCGAATGATAAATCGATATTCAATTTAAATCGAACACAATCCTCAAAGCGAGTCGAACAGATAAATTAGATGTTCTTTAACAAAGCATTGTTCGTACGTTGAATACGACGAGGTTGACTTCAATTTCCTGGCAGCGACGGCGTTTCCGAAGAACTTTTGAAGGCTGCACCACAACGTGGAATCCGATGCACCTATGCACTTCTCCGCCTACACGGCTGTAAGCAAATACGTATTGGATTATTTCTGTATGACATCGCGAATATTTTCCGAAACTGTTTAGTTAAATTTTGTACGAACTATTGTTTTCATGTATCCTTGTATCTTTAAACATTTGCTTACACCGACTTCAGTAAATCATCTCCCAAAAAGAAAAAACCCCATATATAGGGTGGCGCAAAAGTAATCCTCCTATCAGAAAATGCTATAAATTTTGCCTTGATGTAAAAAAATTAAAAGGCCAAATAAAAATAATCAACAACAATATACAAGGTATACAAGGTGGCGCAAAAATAACCTTCCGATGTTTTTTGGCTGTAATTTAAAAAAAAATATGAAAAACTTTAATTCTTCTTGTGGATTATTTTTATTTGGTCTTTTAGTTTTTTTACATCAAGGCAAAATTTATAGCATTTTCTGATAGGAGGATTACTTTTGCGCCACCCTATATATGTATTACCACATTTTACATTTATACTCACATATACTTAAATTAGACTATTTTCTAAGTTGTTTCTTTTTACTTGTACTTTACAAGAAGACAAGTTTAGAGGCGCAGTGAATATAAAATATCCCATCTTCTTCGTTTTCGTCTCTACAATACGAGATCTTCAAGAGATGTTAGGAGGTGAATTTATGACTACCTACTGCAGTAGTTGGTGTTTATAAACAATATAAACATAACATGTTAAGTTGCAATATCCCAGTAATTTCACTAGCTGATGCTAGTAGCAATAGGTCCGGTAGAAGTACCTTCATACTTAGAATATATCAGAAGGTACGTAGACGGTATCCGACAACAGTGATATTTTATGTACAAAGGGTTGTTTATCAAGGAAATAAACAAATGCTTGAAAGCATAATTTTGTTCAAACATATAATCGCCGTTCTACTCGGTGTAAACCCGAAATGATAAAGGGAGAAAGTTTTCCTAAAGCTCGCGGCGTCTGTTTACCCTTTCAGATAGATGAAAATGTTAGTTGAAGGGATCGCATTAAGTCGTGCATTTACCTGGCTGCATGGACGCATCGCCTGATATCCCATTTGTCTGACATCCTCGGGAGACGGGCCGAGCTAAATGATGAAGGAACTTTTCACTTAACATCACGACGGCTTCCGTTTAATCAATGGAGATGTCTGACATAATGTGAAAACGCTTTTAATCGTGTTTACTCTACGCGGTTATTGAAACAGTTTATATTACATATATATAAGTAATCGAAGTGAAATGTTTGATTATCATCTCTGAAATTATTTTAACTAAGCTATTATATTATATGAGATTTTCATGTTTTTAATGTAATGGCGCTGCGTCAATAAACTTGTTTACCAGTGCACCAATTTTTATAAGAAAATTATATGAAATCTATATTTTCAAATTCATGGGGTAGAAATATTAAAATTGGTCTAGTATTAGATAATCTGTGAAGCACAGCTTATACACGTCTGCCTGTTAGCATCTTCCAAACGTAACGACTTGATTTAAATGTTCCTTGAGCATTTTCTTCTTTCTTAAAATTGCAATAAATGTTATACTGATAACTTGATTAAATAAATTGTGTGTATTGCAAAATATAATAATTAAGAAATTTGATTGTTAAAGTCACTCTCTCAAGAAATTTGTAAATAGTGGCAAACTACATTTTTTGTTTAGTCCAGATAAGTTTTATTACATATGTAAGAGTTAATATAAATAATCATAACGCTCTCATTTCCAATAGTGTTTTACGATTTACGACTCGCACATTCATTTCGAAATTTTTCACTAGCGCAATAACTACGACCCGGCAAAAGTACTACGATTTTACATGCGGCTATTAGGCAAGCGAAAATGCTTCAACTCGACTCGGTGCGGCTTTGCGAGGCTCATTGTCGGCGCAACAGCAGCCGCCTTCGCGAAACGAAAACTTTTCGAAATGCTACGCCGGTCGAGCCTTTATTAAAACCTACGGAGCATATTGCATAACTGACGGCAATAACTAAGGCGACCGCCTCACTCTCTGCGCCGCAACGAATTCAATATTCAGCGCGAGCCGGAAACTTTTATTATTGCGGCGTAAATATAATGAGTGCAGGTGAAGCCGCCGCCTCTGTCGGGATTTACGATCGCGCTTCATTCCTCACCAGATAACACTGTACACCGCTCAAATTAACTTATACGGTGCGAGCTCTCTTAAATTAAAAGTACAATTTTAAAAGAAACTAATTTTTTTTAAGACGAAGCTACGAGACGTGCGAGATGATCACGTGATCATAATTGATATACATGCCCATAATAACACGGTGCTTCTCACTATGATATACACAGCACCGTGTTGTATTTACCAGCTACAACGCCATTCGAACAGGAACACAGTAACACAAACTACTTTTTGGCGACAGAAGCAACATCTGCAGTTGTAACTTCTACCAATGCGGCCTCTGGCAAGAGACCTTCCATCATTAAAACAACTGGTACTTAAAGATAATCGTTTTTAAAGCGTAAGTCACTAAGTTATTTAATAAAGATCACCATCATCAGAACCGATGTAAATGCAGTAGTGGTTTTTTTGTATACACAAAACACAATGAGCCTTGATTAAGAACTGTCATACTTATTTAAAACATAATTTTACTTAATAAAATAATATTATTAATAAGGCACAGTTTATAAAGAATTCTAAAGTTAGTAATAACATGATATACGATAAAGTTGCTTTCTTCGTAGACGTGTCTCCGTTAGAAGCTGGGAATTACCAATGTACTCTGTGTCCCCTGAGTCTTCGTGGAGCATCTCCTAAGACGCACAAAACATTATTTAAACCAAATCGCCGTCCCATAAATCAAAAAGCGCCAGAGGTACGCATATTTCATACTTAATTCTTTCGTGGTTCATAGCTCTCCGTGTATTTTATGAGCCGTCAGTTATTTAGCTATATTTAGGCAGCTTGCTCGCCATGTTGTGGTTAATTTCCACCTGTTCTGTGAAGGCATGTTTTTGGTGTTTAAGTGTATTATTAATTTAAACTATGATGATATAGTAGTATGACTATTAATAATATAAAACACGAGTTTAATTCATACTACAGAAATTTTATAAAAAAGAAGCAGTGATTGATTTACGGGATGTAATGGGAAAATAGGCTATTAGAATTCATGCTTTAAAAAGCAATTCCATATTCACTGAGGAAATAGCGCTGGAAATTGATTAATATTCTTGAAGGTAAGCCATAAATCTGATGTTTGGGAGAATCTCAGCTGTACCCCTCCCCTGGCAGCCATATATTGCAATATCGCGGCTTTGTCCGCCGAGAGTACGCGGCGTACTTTGACTCTCCAGCTACAGTTTAGTACATCTTATAGAAACAGATGTGTTTTATTAATATCTGCATATTCATATAGTTTTACAAACTGTTAATTCCCAGACATACATATTATGTATTTTTCTTGGAGTATCACTAAACCTTTTTGATTATTTTCAACTCTGCTAACTCTAGTAAGCGATGATAACATTTATGAGTGTCATCTCTGTAAAGATATTTATAAGCTGCTATCAAAATACTGTATCCAATCGAATACACGTATAATTTGCTCTATTTATAATCATCATCATCGTCGACCACGTCTTACTCCTCCGATTTGAGTATTATGACTGACTTATGTTCTGTAAACATAGGTTTGTAGGTTTACTAGCGATAGGTCTCTGTTGCCGGAGATCGTCTAGGTAAGTACCACTGCAGCGCCTATTTGTACCACCTGTGGTATGCAGACATTGCCGTGTTCTGGTTTGAACGGCTTTGTAGCTACTGTAGTTACTGGAATTATTAGACTCAACATCTTATCTTATTAGCGCGACGTTGTTATGGACGGGTGTTACCCTTACCATCAGGTGTAGATTCCGCTCGACTCGTCACTAAATTGTATAAAAAAAGGGTAGATTTAGATAGACTCATATTTAGTAACGTCAATTTTTTTTTTATTTATATTGCTTTGTATATGTATGTAATATTGTTAATTCCTTTGGTAATCCTTAACAAATAAAACCCAAATAAAGGATATGTAAGACAATTAGAAGAATTAATCTGCCGTGTGAGATTTTGAATGAATTCAGTTAAAACGGTTTCTGGTTTCACGGAATAAGACACGGCCAAAAGCCAAAACCGTGCTCACCGTTTCGGCAATTTGTGCAAATTTCGTATAGGTATCGTCCCATGTAAATGATGGGCCGACACAATGGACTACGGATAAGTTTTGCAGGCTCTTTGATTTCCAAATTCACACCCCGTTTTACGCTCACTAATTTTCTTGTTCGGACACAATTTCGTCGGCGGTGGACCCCTTCACAATAATAATATCGCTGGGAAACTATTATAGTCGATCCTCTCGAGCCAGTAATTAATTTTGCCATAAACTGGCTCAATTGAAGCGTGCAGATTTCGTGTGGGCTGACTCGGCCCCAACAAACTTTTCACAATGATAATTAATTTTCAATTAAATTTAAAATAAACATTTTTATTACAACCCGCACCAACTTTCGTGAAAATAAACAATCGCATGAAAACATTCGGCGAAAGTTTCATTACGATTTCACGGTTAAAAGAATCGTTTTACTTATTGTTAAAGAAAATATTTGATTTCGAGATGAAACTCGCGTCACAGCAGATACTTCACGTGGAGGTTGTTACCTTTACTCAGCCGCACATGCAATAGGATACGTCACAATACCCAGCGAAGTTTCGAGAACAATGCCACAACTTGCGTCCTCTACTTATATTACATTACACAAGTACACCTATTCCCGTATTGTTGAATTCACTTACGTAAGCGACATACCTTGTTAATACTTTACGAGAATATAAAGATAATTCTTTACCACTTGCTACTGATGAGTTCATTCATCACATTACCTTGAGACAATCGGACAATCTGGATGAATGGCAGATTGTAATACGATCGATGCTATGGGGCTTTGGGGCTATAGAGTCGAACATATATCCGCTGGTCTAACTACTATGAGAAATACTGAAGACAGTGGTGTAATGGTAGCAGGTAGACATCTCATTCTAAGACAAAAACGATCTTCACTAATAAAGTCCACAAAAGAAAAGTATACCTTTAAAATATTTTCTATACTCGTAAAATGTTTGCTATATTTTTTGTTTCTATTATATTATAGAAACATTTTCTACAAGCGGTAATTGATAGTGTTTTACTAGAGATCCTTATATGATTAGAATAAGATCATACATTTTAGTTTTTATATGAGCCCAAATCTTATTTTTGGATGTAAATTTACAAAAAGAAATTACCACTTTAGAGACTGGTGGACAGAAAAGTTCAAATTTGCACTACTTATTTTGTTTTTTAACAGATTTTTTTGTTTATATCTCTCAAGTAGTGTTTGACATTCACCTATTGCTACAATATAAATAATTAGTGTAGTAATTCAGGGTCTAAGGGGTTTCGTCCAACATCTTAAGGAGCCCAAGACAACCTCACCTGAACGTGATATACCCTTCTGAATAGCAGACGAGGCTCTGACCATCCACCAACCCGCACTGGGCCAGTTTGGTGGGTTGCGACCCATTTGCCCTAAATGAACGATCTGGTGAAGGTTGCGGGAAGTAGCTGGATGCGAACAGCAATGGACGTCTGTCGGCAGATAATGATGAATAATTTATTTTTTTCGCATTCTCTCGATTTTGTACAGTACGTAAAATGTAAAAAATAATATAAAAAGTTTTCACTTTACGTAACATATATATGTATAAATTACTATGGTAATTCAGATCGCTTTATTGAGTCGCGGGCATCTCGTCACTTGTCTAGCCGGTGGGCGTCTAGCGCATTCTCACCTGGGGCCCGGACTTGCTAAGACTTCGTAACTTTGACGTAGGCTTCAATGCGGGCTTCAAACACTCAGGTAAGACCTTCGCAATCGATAACTTGGAAACAGTCGACGAAAGGTATAGTATCAATAAATAAACCTTAACTTTGCATAATCTTATTTACTTTAAAATAGTGTTAATGTTATTTGTTTTTTATTTGGCTTTAACAATAAGAGTCTATGTATATATGTTAAAATAGGAAATAATATGACAAATAAAACATTTGCCTTATACAGTAGTTTCTAAAACGAAACGCATATTCAAAGTAATTTAATTATTTTTCGTTTTAGGTCGGGTTTGTTGCATTGTTGAGATTGTTGTCCGATATAAAGCTAACAAATATTTTAAAGCGTAATATCTGTTGCGATAACTCCGCTAGGTTCTATTCCTCGTAATTAACTACCGAGCCATGCCGGCACGTAACATCCACGTTTAACCATAAATACAGCAAGAAATCGGGACCATCCCCATAAATTCCTCTCGTAAAAGGCTCTGCGATTATGTTAGAGGGTGGTATTAGCAAAGTTTGTCCGATAGAGGGGGGGCACACCCCACCTCTAATACATTTTTCGTTGATGTAACACGATTTCTCGACGGCTCTCGGTTACGTGATGGATTATGAAGAGGCTCAGGCTCACCACCGTTGGATTAAGACGGGGGCTCCAATATTTAGAGCACCGCCGTATAATGTACAATGTTGGCCTGTCGATAGACTTAGCCGAATTATGCTAAGGATTCGTTCGGCAATCGTTGCTGGTGTTTCTGGGGTCCTTTCTATTATATGGACAATGGTATAAGACTTTCACGGCGATTCTTCTTTTAGATCATTACGAGATACATGTGATACGAAGTAAATAACAAAAGTATTTAATAATGAACAACCTATATCTTAAGGCGATGAGCATAATATGGTACAGTGTATAACATCCTAACTAACACCGCGTTGTTATGAGCAGGCATATCATACCATCAGATGAACGTCCCGTTCGTCTCGTCACTTCATCATAATATGCCGCCGATAGACGTCCATTGCTCCCCCAAAATCTCCACATTTGTAGTGGTTCATAAGGGGGAATTTGGGCCATTTCCCACCACTCTGATTACCAGGGTATACCATGAGCAGGAGTGGTTGACTTGGGTCCCGTGAATTGTTGTGCCACATGTCACCCGTCACGTCACTTAGTTTAATAGAAAAAAATTACAAAAGAACCGAACAATTAATAACATTTACAATCAGGAAAATATTAATATTAAATTTCCATAGACATTTTATTTACGAGATAAAGGAGTTTTTAAGCAAGAATTATTATCATAAATATAACACACTACCGACATTTTCAAATACAAATAAACTTACCTATGAATTACTTATTACCAATTGTATTGAGTACATATTCACAAAATAAACCTTTAATGTTTCACCCGATGTTACTTTATATTTTAGCCGGAGGAAGTTTTCTTATAAATAAGAAAAAAAAAATCTGTTCTCTTTTAGTGAATTTTTTCGAAGGCAGCCTTCGACAATAATCATAAATACATTACGCGCGATTGGAGACAGGAGCCGGTTCGTAAACAACGCACCTCGCTCTGCTCCCATTTCACCTTTATTGCCTATCTAACTTTGACGGATTTTAATAACAGCGCCCTTCCCTCGTACCTCAACATGGAAACAAATAGTTTATTATAAACACACTTTAGTAATATATAACAATATTATTAATATGTACTGGTAAGTCTCTATTGTCGTAGAACGTCTAGGTACCACCGCAGCGCTTATTTCTACCGTCGAATAGTAGTGTAAAAACATTATTATGTTCTGATTTAAAAGGTACTGTAGCTGATTAAATTACTGAGGTAACGAGACTTAAAACGTCAATGCGATCACAATGTGGCGCCGTTACTGGCAAGTAGTAACTAGCGCCACGTTGATGGGCGGTCGTATCACAACCATCTAATAAATATCCCGCTCATCTCATCGCCTCATTGAATAAAACAAAAACTCTCATAGATACACAACTAACATCTCGTAATATCTGAACCATAAATAACACCTTAATTACCGGTAATACAATCCTATTTCCCGTATCTAAATGTTGTACAGTCGGTGTATGTTCAATGCGCACATATTTAGCAACGAACGCGGCTAATTGAAGCAAATTTTACAAATTTTCCTTACACCGGCCGACGTCTAGAGACGAGTGGCAGCCCCCCTAAACGTATAAATACTGAATAAGCAGTAAACTGTATTACTTCGGCGAACCCTTTTCACTTGGCGAATTAGTAAAAAGCTATTGGGGAGTGAAAATTTTAAGTTAAACGCGCCCGTAAGCTTTCCTACCTGCGAGTGTGTTTGACAGTCCGAAGTGATTACATCGCATAACCGTGCCCTTCCTTTTGTTTGTTTTCATTCGGTTTAATTTGATTTGTGACAACTAAACTTAAGTTACGTTTAAGTGTGAACCAATTGAAAAGTTACTAAAACGATTAAAATATTATTTAGATTTTTCCTTTTTATATATGCAAAGCCACAATTTATCAACATTATAAAGAAAAGTAAATGTTGATAAAAACATTAATTTCAAAGATTTTTTTTTATATATTGTAAAGCGAAGGAGTGAAGAGCATATCCTTTAATTGACAATAAAACTTTAAAGTACTAAATGGCATTATCATGTTTCAACGATAAAGAAAAACATTGTAAGAAAGCGGACAAGTTTAAAGATCAAGAACTTTCTAGGAAATATGACATCCGCTAACCCGCACTTGCCAAGTGAGTAATTAAATACTCCTACCATGCTTCTGCTAAGATAAATTATCTCAATTCAGCTGTGGAACCAATACAGGACCAAAAAATTATATTATATTTTATCTACGAGGGGCTAACATTTGAACTCAATTTCATATGGTGTTAAGTAAGAATGAAGCCGAGGATAGTGAAGTGATGGTGAAGTAACTAATAGTAGGTTTCTGTTGCTGGAGACCGTCTAAGTACTACCGCAGCTCATATTTTTGTCGCCAAAAGGCCGTGTGCAAATATTACAGTGTTCTGATTTGGGAGTCGTTATAGCTAGTGTGATTACTGGAGTAAGGAGTCTTAACATCTTACGTCTCAAGATGACGATCACAGTATGGTGCAGAGTGTATCATTCCAATTGTGGCTACTATCAAGTAAACGCTCGGTAGTCTCATTGCTTTAACGAATAATAAAAATGTTTACATTATTTTAACATTATCAAAAAAATAACAACAATAAGAATATGCATTTAATTCTAAACGTTTTTACATACAATATAATTGTTTAAGGTTATTTAATTGTATACATCATTTACAATGAAACAATTAACAAAACAATGAGTTAATTGTGTATACTTCGAACGGGGACTGGTCGGCGGGAGTGCTACGACGTGTGTATACGTCAGACGGAATTATCACGCATAATTAAAAATGCCAACACACTGCAGACATGCCCCGGGCCTGTCTAATTAGCAAAAAGTTAATAAACAGACATACGGGCATGACAGTGACAAGCTCCCGTGAAAATGCCAAGATGAAACACGTTTAATTTGCATACTCGTTACGCAGAGTTACGTGGGCACACGCGAGAGCACCCGAAGTACCTAACTAGCGCCCTCCCTGAGGTTACGATACGTATAATAATAATTTTAATGTCCTGAATATAAATTAAACTTAACTAGTTTTTAATACAGAGGAGAATTTTCAACCAATTCAATTTACAAACACCCAATTCAACAGTCTCCGTGGCGCAGTAAGTCTTGATAACACGAAGGTCGGTAGTTAGTTTCCGCTGTCAACTTTTGTGTAGTTTGGTTTGGTTAACATTATCATCTCCATCGCTGTGAGCCGGATGTCAATAAATAAGAGCCAGAGGAAACAATGCGAGTGCTTCACTATCCACGACCTCATTGCCACTTAATACAGTCCGAAGTTGAGGTCAAGTATGATAAAAAAATACGGTTCTCATTTCTTATGTATAACATAAATATGGTCATATACGGCCTCTAAAATATAGTTTTGAATGTGTCATTAATATTCTATGACAGGGGTTGTGAAACCTTTTCGGTTCCTTGTCAAAATCCAACAAAATGGGAATATTAAACAGACTTTCCATTCAGTGATAGTTTCATTATAATTCGTGTTTATTTATTATACTGTTGTTTTCTATAACAATGTATAACTTAGTTATTTGTAATAAATTTTTATTTATCAAGCAATTTATTCTCGTAGATTTCGAAAAATTAAATCAATAAATGACCGTTTAAATGCTGACCCCTGCTTTGAGGTCATTTATTTTTATTTAATTATATAGAGGAAGTACTCAATTGGACAAGTATATTTTTGTTTCGTCTTTACGTAATATATATATACATATACATAGAATACATTTTTGGGACAGAAGTGTAATTTTGATTTATTATATATTTCCAGGTTTATTTTTTTGGGTATGATTATCAAATTTTTTCAAAAAATAATGAAAAAGTGTTAACATATACAGCATCGAAACAGATAAGGCTTCAAGTTATCAAAATCTTAATTTTTAAAAAGATTGTTTACTACCAGTTAACTTTAATATTCACTTTATAGTACCGAAAATGCTTTATATTGATTTTGTAGAACAAACTTTCTGCGCTATAGTATCCTATCCATCTTCAGCTTAAGATGGCATCGTCTTGTAAAATCAACACCGCTCGTGACCAATGAAACAACTAGTCATTAAGGTCATATCTAGTGGATGGAGGGTACCCATCGATCTGTCAAATTAGTCGCCGCCATCCGATGGAGTGCTCTCTCTCTCAGGTGTCGAAGACGGGCATTCCTAACAAAGCCAATCAGAGGCACACGACGCAGCCCTAACCGATAATCTATCATAATGACATCGATTTCCCATCTTCCCGAAGCACTGAACGTGACTGATGTGGCACGAGATCACACCGAATTGTTGTAGTTTACTCTTACTGTTATGAAATGAAATTTATTAAATAATATTTAACTTATTTGAAACATATGAAGAAATTTAAAAACGTACAATTGGTTTACCAGAGAAAAACGGACAAAAGCCATTACGTGGTGATACATCCAAGATAACAAAATTAGCAAAGGGAGATAGAGTAGACGATGAATAAGTATATGAAGGTAGCCTGGAATGGAATCGGATATCCAAAGAAAGAGATGTCTGGAAATCTTTAGACCTTTGACGAATGAAAACAAACAAAATATTACTAGTTTATATGCACATTTAGATTCAAGACATTTTGTTTGAATAAAGGCTAAATAAATTTACCTAACATCATGTCAGCAGCTATACCTTAAATAATATTGATTTTATTTAGTTTACTTTCATAAATTTATATATAAACAATATGATTATTAATTATTAATTAAATAAGACTATTATTCGTTAGAATCAATGTATGAGTATAATTGTTGAAAGGATTTATAAGTATTAAACCGTCTATATTGAGCTTCGAAGCGTAATACAGACATTATGTTGTTTTTTTTTATTGAACACACAGCGAGTTACACCCGTGATCTCTTGACAGTTCTTATCGCATAGAGTTTCTGATACCGGCGAAGGTGGCATGAAAATGGACCCAAGCTCACCTTCGACGACCGAGTAGATTTGCCAAAAATCCAGACACACACAGTAAAAAACCGCCTTGGCATAACTATACTCAAGTCAGTACACTATATTAAAAACAAGCCGTGGACCCAGCTGTATGAGCCCAGTATCAGATGAGTTGAAAAAGTCAAAAAGACTACCAAGCGCTCAAGATCTTCAGATAATAGAGTTACTTATGCGGATGATTTTATCCATGTCGCGCTAATTCGCGCGTGTGCCGGTGACGTCACATCCGCCGACAGGGCGCTAACCGGAGGCACGCCTCGCTACGTGTCTAATAAGACACTCTGCGGCCGCTCATTGCCGAACGCGCTGCAATTAACGCTGCGTCTTGTGCCATTGTGAAGGGTGCTTTATACTAGGAATACATCACTTACATATATATATATATATATACATAAAAGTACATTCACTGAAGAACAAGATAAGTTCTAGGAATATAATTTTTTAAATCTGAAAAAAGAAGTCGCCGCATATATTTAAAATATTGTAAGGAAGTAATTCAAAACGCATAACATCATAATAAACAATAAACGAAATATAGATTTTTTTATTCTACAAAACGAAGAGACCTCGTACAATGGTAAGTAATACGCCTGTTCGCCAATCTTCACTAGTGGGAGAGGCACTTTAAGAAGACGAAGAAGAATATGGTGACGCTAGTTTAGATGATACACAATTCACCACATTGTGCTTGATGCCTTTAAACTAGATGTCAAGTCTCGTTACCATAGTTATTTTAGTAAATACAACGCACTTCAGACCGGAACACAGCGGTGGAAATAGCAGCTGCGGCGGTACCTACCTAGACAGTCTCCTGCAATACAGATCTACCACCAGTCAGAAAATGATTAAATGAAGTATGAGCGCTTTGGTAAATACTATACCAATTTTAAAGATTGGGAAGTAGTTCATATCAACTTATTACATGGTAAGCTGGATGTGAGTAACGAGGGACCGATCGATATGAAGATATTTGCGAGAAGCCTATGTCCAGCAGTGGACATGGTGATATGCGCTAACGAAATACAATAGCTCATGGTATTTTTTTATGCAGGATTTAATATGTTTCTCCGCCACTCTATTCAAATCTGTTTAACGCATTAAAACTGAAGATCAGTTAGTAATGGCCACATGAAGAAATCTCTCTGGATGTGTAAGAAGTACAGTAGTATACTCGTTATCTCTACAACATATCCGCATAATATTTTAAGAGAAGAAATAATAATAATTTCATGTAAACGTTTGAAGTACACAACTGCATCGTGAACTCGGTGGCGCAATGCGGGCGCGTACCACCTCACCCCTTTGCTGACACAATATCGGCATTACACAAATCTATTTTTGCAACTAAGACGTCAGAGAAGCCTTACTACCACCCCTGGGTTTGCATTTAAGAATTCTTAGTAAAAGCTTTCGTTTCATAATTTTTCTTTTTTAACTTAAAGCAGAATTATTGTGGCAACATTTCAAATTAATTTTGTTTTAGGCAGCTTGCGGAAGCGTTTACAAAATATTATTATTCGTAATATAATACTACAGTGCTTCCTCTTCGTCTTCTTGCTAGACCTTGTCCCATCTTTACTTGGGGTCGGCCATCATACAACAACAGATATAGAGCCTTGGAATGAAAAAATTATATAAAAATATACGATGTTTATAAGATCCGTCTTAAAACTTAGATGTGTGTAATATTCAGTATAATAATACGCTGATGGGATTCCTTACTCTTTCCCTGCTTTAATGAAGCGACCGCTTTGCCGACGACGTCGAGTGCCATAATGGTTTCCTCTCGAGGCCTTTGTCGAGCCAACTTCGCAACTCCTCAACTAAGAATAACTAGAAGGGACGGGGACGTGTGACTCGCTCCACTTCGTAATACGCATCGAGTCACCGCCCATTTATTTTTAAACCAGAATAACCCGAAACGATACTACAGCGCACAAATACTTAATATATTAAAATAAACGTAATAAGTATATCATTTCATTATTGGGATGTACAGTTCAAGTTATTTTTAAGTATAAATTAGATCGAAGGTTATGACGCTTATTCACTCAACCAGAATTGCATGTCTCATATATAGACAACCGTAATAGCATAGTTATAATAACGAGTAGTTTACAATGAGAATAATGGTAGCTAATGAAGCTGGATCCATAACCACCATCAACGTACTTCTTCTTCTTCTTAAAGTGCCTCTGCAACTAGTAAAGGTTGGCGATCAGCGTGGATTGGACTTTTTCCATGCTGAATACTAGGGAATATAATGCAGTGGTTTCCCGTTACCTTTTGAACCAGGCATTTTAGAGGTTACTTATGCCTCAAAGCTGCTGAAGCCTGATCCAGCCGGTTGCCTGACCGGGTTTATGGTTATACCGCCATTGCGCGGTTGCCAGAGCCTCGTCCGTTATCCAGCAGGGGGCACCGCGGGCAGGTGAGGTTGACTGTTGGGCCGGATAGATCTTGTTTTCCGTTCTCCCCTTGCCGCCTATACTTACTTCACCATATTATATTTATTAGATTCTATTGTCGGAGACCATCTAGATAGGTACCATCGCAGCTACTATTACTGCCGTCAAAGAGTAATGTGGAAACATTTCTCTATTCCAGTTTGGAAGGCTCTGTAGCTACTGAAATTACTGAGGTAACGAGACTTAATATCCTATGTCTTAAGGCGCCGAGCATAAAGTAACGCTGTGTACATCATCCTCACTAGCGCCATGGTGTTATAGGTATCTCTTATTATCAGATAAACATTTCGCTCGTTTCGTAGCTTCGTAAAAAAAAAAACATGTATAGGTAACATTTTAGATAACGCGAAGTATTAATCATAAAATTATTGTGCAAGTGGTTTTAATAACGCTAGATCGTTTAGTATTTATTCGTTTTTATAACAAGTATTACCGAACTCTCCTCATATAGTAAAACAATTTTAATCTAAATCAAATCCATTGAATAGAAAATCATTGCGTCATTTCCGAGTCAGGTTATTTATATCCGTGACAAAAGCAAACAGCGAGCATCCGTATAGTTTCTTAGAGACTTCTTCAGCTTTCATTTAGACGAATGCAGATACGTTCCTGATTAAACACGCCTCGCGCTATTTATATAAGGCGTAATTAAAGATGCGGCGGCGGTTGTACAAGTCAAAAGAAGCCCTGTATCTGTATATTCATCTCAATGTCAATATTTACTTCTAATAAATCGAGGCGCGGGTACATCGAGAAATCTGAACGACTGATATTTATTTTAGCGTTGGCGCTAATTATGTAATTATGAGTTTCAGACTGAACTACTCGCTTTAGATATTGTTTGTTCTGCAGAACGGATATCTGTCAAAAGATCTCTATTTAATACTGATAGTAAATTTGTTTTCATCATCTAGGTAGGTACAATCGCATTCCATATCTAAAACGAAAATAGTGTTGTGCAAACGCTACTATACTCAACTTTGAAAGACTATATAAATAGTGAATTTACTGGTGATGATGGTCAAAATATATATTATCATATGTTATGTTGTGTGTATATATTATGTTATGTGTATATCATCTATGTTAACATCGTTACTAGAGCATATCGGTAAAGGACCACAACAGCAAAGTTTTCGTTTGTCTCATCGCTTTGATTTGGAGAAAATACACGCGACCCAATTATTTTTTATTAAGGGAGAAAAATTTTTTTTTTAGCTTAAAATTTTTTATTGCACTCAATATTCCAAGAAAATGGTACGGTTATTTAATGTAAACTTTCGCC
Organism: Ornithoptera alexandrae; assembly: GCA_029030555.1. Taxonomy (NCBI): domain Eukaryota; kingdom Metazoa; phylum Arthropoda; class Insecta; order Lepidoptera; family Papilionidae; genus Ornithoptera; species Ornithoptera alexandrae. Next base: position 3,750,576 of record JARDVY010000037.1, on the reverse strand, counting down.
GGAAACTTCTCGAATGTAATTACAGAGGCGTCACCTGTGAACGAGGCGTCTGTATGCAAATTCACCGCGGATCGGAAATTTTCTACACCTTATTATAAGAATGCAAAAGTGTTCGCTAACGGGGGCTGATTCTTAGATAGCGCTCCATCAGATAAACACCCTCCCAATTTCCGCGCGTTCATACATTCCCGTTCGGATAGCGTTTAGGGTGAAAATATTGGGTATAACTAATTTATTCGCTCTTATGCGGGCAGAGGCTGAAAATGAAGGTACGGTATACAATATATTTTAATAACGCACTCTCCGGAGACTCGTGGCGCTGTGATACGTATTTTTACATTTGCACGACCTCTGTAATTTGGCAAAGGAAAATTTTTGAACGTTATAAATATCCATTAAAGGGAGGGCAACGTTCGCAATTAGATATTGATGAATATAGAGGGATGTGTATATGAAATACCGATACGTAGACGTAACCAGTAATCATATTTTATTTTCAATAACATCAATGGTTACTTCACAATTAGTTGGTATCGGTCGTAATTAAATTATTGTGGTATTGGTAACTTTCGATGATTTACAAAAAATCAATGTAATATAACAATCAATAAATTAGTTATGGAAATATTATTTATGTTTACTAATTTTAAAACATCCTCATCATCAGCCGATAGATGTCCAATACTGGACGTAAGCCTCCCCCAAAGATCTCCACATCGATCGGTCCTCTGTTGCTCGTATCCAGTGGGTTCCCGCGATTTTCACCAGATCGTCGGTCCCCCTTGTAGACCTTTACTGCCCCATCGGCCGTGGGTTCTTCGTGCAATGTGTCCCACCACCACTTAAGTCTAGCAATCTTTTGAGCTATGTCGGTGACCTTAGTTCAATATGTTTATGTTACCAATACACAATTTAATATGTTCTCATTCTATTTATATTGATTAAACTTTGATTAATTGTAGTTGGTGATATTAATTTAATACATTAAACATTCATTGAACAATCCTGGTTAATAACTGATTACCTTACTAAGTGATACTCGTATCTGGTCGCTAGCGGAAATGTTTCGCGGCGTCTCTTGATATCAGAACGCAGGTCGCAGCGACGCGCCTGCAGATTGGATCGAGTTAATTTCGCTCCACAAACAAATTGACAAAGTTTAGAGCGGGGCATATTTCTTCGCGGGCACTCGCCCCACGCCCCACGCCCCCGACCCTCCGGCACCCGTGACAGATTCCCGCACAGCGGAAATTAAATTTCACATCCGAACAAGAGCGGGAACACTCGCCACGACAAGCACGTGTCGCGCTACACGCCGCGGTAACATAGCGGCGATATAGAAGCGATATAGTGACGATATAGCGGGACACGAAAGCTGCAATGAATATTTGAATGTTTATTAACGGACATCACGGAACAAATTTTCATTACGACGCGAATTATTTTCTTAGGTGGCATTAAGGACTCGCAACTTTCTAATTACTGGTACAAATTAGTGGATTATTTCATGTTGAATAAAATATTGAAGACGAATATAATTGTTTATTGAAACTAAATATGCTATTTCGGTTATCAAGAACCACGATATGAAAAACAAACAAGACTTTCGGACAAACAACTAACGACACATACATTCATATATATAACAAAACACCAAACTAATCCTTGCTTGCTCTATCAAAATCGCAATTAAAAGCCCATTTACGGCGGCGCCCTGTGACGGACCTGGGGTCACCTCGAGAAGGACGCACGAATTAGCCATTAGCGGGCGCTTCGGACCTTGTTTACACCGCGCTTGCCCTAATGACGACCTTTGCTCTGCTTCCCTTCGTTAAGGCGAGCGAAAACCTCACACTAAAAGGCGCCGGTCCCCGGACTGGACCCGTAGAGACACGCGAGACAAAAGCAACGCCCAACACCTCGGTGGGAAAAGGACAAAGGCCGATGGCTTTCGGATTAATGCCCATGTACAGAGCCGTTAAAAGGCTAGCCAACTCACTCGGTGCGCCAGGGTTAACAAGGTTATTACGGGATGATCCCGACCAACCGCCGCCGTAAAAGTGTTAATTATGTTTTAGAAAATGGACATAATTCTTGCTTCACTTACGTTAACCAAAACGAACTAGGTTACTTGTCAAAAAATATATATATTAATGAACGTACTAAAATCTTCAAATAATGCTATTGTTTTATTTAATAATTACTTTACGATATACAGAAACCGAAAAATTCACATTAATCAGCTAAAATTAACAAAAGTAAACAATAAATTAACATTATCTGGTAGTGGGTTTGTTGCTGGAGACTGTCTAGATGAATACTGCTGCAGCGCCTATTTCTGCCGTGAAACTAGTGCAAACATTATTGTGGTCCGGTTTAAAGGACATTGTAGCTAGTGTAATTAAAAAAGTAAAGACACTCAACATCTTATGTCTTAAGCGACGAGCGCAATGTGGTGCAGTATAGATGATCCTAATCAACGCCACATTGTTATTAGCAGGCGTATCACTTACCATCATGTGCTCGTCTCGTCGCTTAATTGAATAAAAAAAATTCTTTTCTACCCATACCGAAGAAGGTATGTATTTTTTCTCAAACTTATTATATATAAAAGCATCTGCAAATTATACTTTGATTAATTATACATATTACAAAATAAGAAATTAACGAAAAAGGGAAAGATTTAATAGAAATTAACTGTCTGAAATCTAATTTTCCTTTTTATCACCCTCTTTGTTTTTACATTTTTTTTTTATATTAATAGACAAAATTTACCATCACATGATTGATCTGCTCAGTTCATTGCTTCGTTCGTCAATAAAAAAAATATATAAATAGAGAAATTACCCTCAAATCTCATTCATTTATTTACAGTGTTTTGCATTATGAAATATCAAAATTGTTATTATTGCTTGTTGCGTAATAATAATGTAGAATTTCGTGACCAATCTTTTTTTTTTATTTATGTACAGTAATAAAACTTTAAAAATCTTAACTGATCTCACTCTCGCAAACTACAATACCTTACAATAGCTACACAATAAACGATAACAAAACTTCCGAACTCCGTCGAATCCTAATGGAGTCTATTGACATAAATGTTTTATTCAATTGGAGTCCAGGCGGGAATAAAAACCACGTTGTCGTTATGAGACAAAAAGTTTTTGCATTTTTACTTATAGCAACACTTAAGGAAAGAATAGCCTAAAATATTAAAAATAATGTTTATATTAATTTTAATGATGGACCTTATTTACTTTTTTTTAAGATATATAATTATACTAGCTTTGCGCCCCCAGCTCTGCAAGCTGTAACACACCCCCAATTCTGAGGAATTCTGTAAAAATTCATTCTTAGCGGACCTATAAATGGCAAAAGCAATATCTCTGCCAAATTTTGAGTGATCGAATCTTTGGATATCTTCTATATATATATAGATAAATATTCCGTCGTTAAACAGTCAAATAGTAAAAATGAAAATAATTTTCGGGTACAATTCTGGCATTAATTAAAATAAGTCGGTAACAGCTTCGGAGAACGAGGTCCTGAGTCGATCCGCGTTGATTGTACGCCTCGTGTGCTAATTCACTATAAATTCGGGCATTAGGCTGGAGCTTTCATTACTTAAGTCTCGTAAAACCCTTATCCCATAACGTTAATAACACAATTACAATAAATCTATCATCGCCGAGCAAACACGGTCCGAATCTCAGCCTAAGCTAATACATTTTGTCCACAGCCGTACTCATAGTTAACGACTGGGGAGTAGTATTTGCTAAACACACACGCGGCGCCCGCACGAGCGCAATATAACCTGGAAGACGGCTGGGTCGAGCCCCGGGGTCCTTCCCCAACCCGAGAGGACAGTAATTACGGTAGGCAAATTAAGCAGTAAGGGGCCGAACCGACCCCGCCGTGTCCATCTTTGTGCTGCAACGTTAGGCGGTTTATTTTAGGTTATTCCACGTCTTATTACAATGTAGCCCGCCTCCCCTGCGGCGCGCTCACCTCCGAAACTGATTTGGGCCCCAGCATCAGAGTTTCATTACGGTCTGTCGAAAACAATCCACTCTAAATATCTATTCTTGGGTGCGCGCACTCCGGAATTACATTAGTCTGAGGTGGCGAAGGCTCGACTCAATTTGTTTGGCCGTAATAACGCTACGCTATCAGGTTGGTTATAACGAATGAGCTATTGTGAGAGCGAATCTCGGCAAAACGTTTTCGGCATGTCTGCCCGATTATATATTGTAGTTTGTGTGGCTGGAAGGACTGCGGTGCTTTATGACTTCCAATATGAATAGTTACGTCCTTTAGTGTACTGAATACGAAATGCTTTATTCAGAAATTAACAATTATTTGTAACCTACACCAAACACGCTATAATTGTATATTCGATCATTGTTAGTATAATTCAGTGCTAACAGTTCGTGTAAAAATACGTTATCTATCAGATTAGAAAAAGCTTTTTGTTCATTTAATAATTTATATATACCTAAAAGAAAAGTAGCATTCAAAGAAGTTTTACAAACTTCCAACTTTCTATAAATGAAAAAGTTTTCAATTCAGTAGAGCTACCACACCTCGTATCGCATGTGAGCTTTCTTCGCCCCCAAAGACTTTTAAAGGCTAACCGCTTTTATAAAAGGCTGGGGGCACGCGAGTCCGCTGAGATTTCTCAGCAAATATAATTTGTCCATTAAAAAAATCAACAAGCGATGACCACACTCGAGGCCTGAAGATGGTCACAAAGCGTCTCGTTAGCGACGGTACGTGCTGCTTGTCACACACTTCAGCCCATCGGCCCTTCGTAAATAATGAGAGGAAGGACGCGGCAATGATAAATGTCAAGCACATCGCTGGATGCGGTATCACAACAAACATGAGAACAATTGTTCAACATTTGTTTATATGACATTTTATATAACATTTACGTCAATCATCAATTAAGCTTATAATAAGCATTAACACAAAACGAAAATAATATTATTCTCAATATAATCCCTTAATTGATATTAAAATAATTAATAATCACGAATATTAGAATTAAAATTAATTTACAATATAAATAAAAGGGGGTAATATAAAAAATGGGTGTAAGAGGTTCCGCCCAACATCGTACGGAGCCCAAGTGAACCTCACCTACACGTGGTGCACCCTGCTAAACAACGACGACAAAAAAGACGCAAGCTCTGAGCACCTACCAACCCGCACTGGGCCAGCGTGGTGCGACTAAGACCCAATTCTCTCTCAATGAAGCTCCTTGAGGGAGGCCTATGCCCAGCAGTGTGCGTTATCAGGCTGATAAGAAGAAGAAGATAAATAAAATAAATAAACGTCAGTATGGTTTTGACAAATAAAAACTAAACAAGATTTCTATAAATTGCCACATCCAACATTTCTCAACAACTTATTTCACTACCCTCTAAACCCTTGGGAACTAAAACCTACGTGGGGTCCCGTCGACATGTCGTCGGCTGGCTCTCAAGGCTGAATACCTCTTAGATTGCCTCCGACCTCCTAAATATAGCCAGTCCGCCAAACAAGGGCTTGTATTAGGCGCGTGAAATGGGATTTCCTAAAGCTTGAGACGTACATAGATGTATGGCGATGATACCGCCGCGCCTGCTCACGTTAGAGGGGATCTTAATAGACTTGAGATTATTACATTCGACGAGGAATTATAGAAACAGACGCAAGTGCACAATGGCTGACTAATTGCGGCTCCCCGATGCTGTCCAATCGCTTCGGTTCGCTTTAGCTGACGTTTGATCGAAACGGGTTTTCACTAAATACAAATGGTCATTAACAAAAATATCCTACATATATGGAATGCGGCCAAATGCTATGACCGTATACCATCATCATCACCATCAGCCGATAAACATCCGCTGCTGGACATGGGCCTCTCCCTAAGATTCCCACGTCGTTCGGTCCTGCGTTGCCTGCATCCAACAGTTTCGCGCGACCTTCAATCATAGAAGTGCATGTCGGGGGGGGGGGGGGGTTATAGTATTTATATTACTCATATAGTAACATATAATTTATGTTTTTTTTTTTGGATAGACGATACAGACAAGGCATTCATCTGATGGTAAGTATCTACCCATAACAACATTGCAATAATTATACACTACACCAAATTGTGCTCGTCTCTTTGAGACATAGTAAGACTCGATACCCTAATAACTTTACTAGCTACAGCGTCTTTCAAACCGGAACACTGCTATTATAGACGTTGGAACTTAAAACAAACCCATCAGCGTGAAATGTTTTTGCATTCAAGTAAAAATTAAGACCATTGATACCGATTCATTTGAACGTCTTACCAGACCTTGTGGGGTGATTGTATTAAATTAGTAGAAAAATCGAAGAGTTGGTGGAGTCAGTAGCTATTTACATGAATTAGCCGACATTTATGCCTCCGCCGAGACAAACCGCAGCGTCGCGGCGCCACCTGGCGGCCAGAGAGTTATGCGCCCGTTACCCGCTCCGCCGCACCCGCACTCACTTTAACTTACATTTTATAGTACCCCGCCGCCGTTACAATCAATCACTTCAAGAATAACTACCCAATATTCTTGTCAAATCCACATAATCTACAATTTTTTTGCTGTCACTACTGTAATTACTTTGGTAACGGTAGTCAACAACATACGTCTTAAACGACGAGCGCTATGTGGTGCAGTTAATATCATACTGACTAGCGCCACGTTGTTATGAGCAGGCGCATCACTTACTATCACTTGAACATCACATTCATCTCCTCGCTTAATTGATAAAAAAAAAACTTTCTCTGCACCTTGACGTCAGCTTTACCTAATTACGATCCAACCACTAAGAGTAGTTTAATGCGTATCCTTGTCTATTCCTATATTTAAATGTAAGTATTTAACTTCACAGAATAGTTTAATTTCGTTGATAATTATTTATTTAATGCGCAGCATAGTAAGAAAAATCTAGTATTAATTTGTTTTCGAATTTTTTTTTTTAAATAAATAACGGTAAGTACATTTTTTATTGTAATAAGCGTATCTGATATTTGGGGTATGTATCGCAGGAGGCGGCGTGAATTACTCGCTCGTTACGCGCTCGGCTGCTCCGGGGGCTGCTCATTCTGGCTATGCTATCTTTTAAATAGCTCCGTTGTGGAGAATCTATCAGAAGTGAGTTTAGAAAGTTGTGGAGCGCATGCAAATTACTATTCTTAAAAAAATTTACAATTTGTAATTATCAAAACTAATAATACTGTAATAAAGATTGATGTGCGAGAGTAAGAAATTATTTCTGACGCCTAACACTAGTGTGGTCTAATAGATATAGCCAGTCTACCCGAGATAGTAAAAAAAAATAAGTTAGAAGTAAGTTTATATATTACTGCTTAAAAATATGTATGAGTACACAATAATATTTTGTGTATTTTTGTGAAGACTAGATAATTGGATAGTATAAGCATAGACATAATGTTAAAAAAAAGAATCTGAATAATATTAGAAAAAATGTAAATATGCAATAGTAGTGAATATGCTGTAAATAATAGAACGTAAAGCACTGAATAATAATATCAGACAAAATATGATATAAATAAATTAAAAAAAAAACACGTTACTAGGATAACGCGACTCAACAACTTATGTCTGAAGGCAACGATCGCAATGTGATGCTGTGTATAACATCCTAACTAGCACCATCCCGCCCGTATCGTCGGTTCGTATAATTAAAAAAAATCTCCGTGTATATTTCTTAAATGTAAAATCTCAAATTTAAAATACCTAGTTATTTTTTTTTAAACATGTGTTGAAATTTGTCTTAACTTCAATTCTTACAAATAAAGTACTCCGCAACAGATCGGTTGGAGCTGCCAGGTCTAGTTTTATTAGCGTATTGTTTGCAGACAGTTCAGGTGTGGAACCTCTCCAAGGTTCCCCTGTTCGCGTGCTCCGCCGTTTGTCTCCGGCGCACCTCCGCGCGTCCGATTTATGGTACAGTTTTGTGAACTCTTAACCGTTACGTGATCTGCTTCCGAATCGAATTTATGCCCTCCATGGGAAAAGTTTCCCGGTGCCGCCTATTCTTTACGACTCATCCCGCTGTCTCGTGCCAGGACCACCTTATGTCTTCGGTTCATTTGAAATACTGTTTCTTTAATTGCTATTGATATTGAATCTTCCAAAATTATTAAGCATTCACAACAATACATATCCATTGAAGGAAACTGACAAGTCAAAAGCACAACTAACCTCAGCCAGCGTGGCGGATAAATGGCTTTGACTCTCTACTTATCAGAGAAGACCCGGAGTCTTGGTAGCGGAAACATTGAGCTATTTATTTATTTATTCATATCAAAGTCATAGCTTTTTATTAACAGATCTATTAATTTAATCCCTTAGCTATCAACTTGATAGAATGATATAGTAGTAGTCATGGTTATATCATTACTAGTTGTTTCCCAACCGCTTTGCTGACAGTAACACCCCCACAATTCCCATATAGGAAGAAATTTTGTAAAATCCGATTTAACTGACCTCAAAATGGCAGAAGCAATATCTCTTCAAAAGTTTGCGTCTTTACGTCATACAGTTACGGAGGTCCCGTGATGAATCCGTGTATCTCTGGATATATCTTATAATATATATATATAGACTTGTCGGACATTTGGCATAAAAATAAATATGTTACAATCATGACTCTTGTATTTATGCCTGTGTAACACTTATAATTAGTTCAATCGTTTCAGGTTTATTAATTGAAAATAGTAATAAATCATTTTCAATACAGTATTACGGACGGGAGAAAATCTAAATTGTTTTACCATGTAACAGTTTAGTTTAGGCTCGTTTTACAAAAAATCCAAAGTTTAAAAACGTCTAATTTCCTTCCAATTAGTCTCACTTGAATTAAAGTTGGAGCGTTAGTAAGTATTTCTTGTAAAAGCCTGAACAGCCAAATCGAATTGAATGAAAACAAATTGACTCAGACATTCCGATATTGTGGAATCTGTGTCCTAACAAAACAAGTTTAAAGATCGGATTGTCCATTTAAGTTTGAGGCTATTAATTTTGGTTCTAATGAATAGAAGCAATTTACTGTATAGATTATTTATTTAACTATTTAGATGCTAACTTTTGACTGACTTTTTTTTATAGTTAACGTTTATCTTAAATTAGGATAAACAATTGATTATAGTGATTTTAGCTTATGACGTATTTAAGTGCATCATAATATATAGTACGACATTAGTATTAAACAATTCATAATTTTTTTTGCAGTTTTTTTAAATTTTTACAAAAGACTAAAACTTAATCTCAAAATCGGAGAAACAAAGTGCACATGAACTACCTCTATTCTATAACCAGAGACCGTCTAGATAGGCACTACCGCATCACCTATTTCTTCCTCCAAACAGTGGTGAGCAAACATTACTGTGTTCCTATGTGAAGAGCGTCATTGCTAGTAAAATTACTGCTCTTAACTAGCACGTTGTAGTCCTAACTATCCCTTCATTGGAAAGGGTGGGCATATAACTTACTATCATGTTATCGCTTAGCTTATCTAATTGCTACGTCGAATGAAACAAACACAATATTAATTTTACAACTTTCATGCGAGTTCATTGAAACACTTCTAAATAATTACGAATTTCAGATTTTAAACCTTTGGATGAATCTCTGGGCCCCGGATCAGCCGGTGGGCGTTTAGTATTATTATTTATTGACGACCGTTCCCCGATTCACTTTTCACTTCGCCCCTCGAGTCCGAAGCTGGTAAACAAATCGGAAGAAGTAATTATTAAAATACAGCAAATAGAGGGCTTCGTGGAAACTCATTGTACTTTATTCCCATCGACTTTATTGTATTTCCTTGTTTTTCGTTGAAACTTTATATATTATTTCTATATAATGGACTGTTGTATGAAATGAAAGATTTAACAAATTTTAATAAAACTAAATTCACCTCAAACTCTAAGTAGACTGACGACATCAGAAAAATCGCTGAAGATCACTATATTAATACCATGTAAGACCATATTTCATGAAACATTTTGCAAGAGTACTAAACCTAGTAGTGGACATCTATCGGTTCAAAGGGATGATAATGATATTTTTGGTTTTTATCGCGCACTATTATTTATTACCCTGGTGGTTACGAATACTTTTGCAATAGCTTTAGTCATGGAAGGATTAAGATAACACAAGTCCTAAAAGTCACAGTTATCACGGAATACCTACAGCATTTTAATTGTTTACATGTAAAACAAATACATTAAACTTAAAATTTTATTCAAAAGTCAATATTGTTTATATTATAAAATAAGTTGTCTCAGTTGGAAGAATAATCATTATATTAAAATTATATAATTAATGCTTTGATAATTTCTTATATGTTTCATGAGGATGTACTTTACACATAAAATGACAGGATCCTTAAAATCGGGAAAACATGTAACAAAAATCATACGAGTAATAAGAAAGAGACATTTTCGTACAAAGGCCTGCGTTCCTGACTGAGGAAATAGCGAAATCTATATTCGGCCGTAATCCGGAAGTCGAAGGATTGCTAGTTTTGTTATTTCGCGCGCGAGAGATCCTTTGTTGCATGGATTCGCGTTAAATGGACGGGAAGTTAGTACCGGGAGGTGCGTTCAATCGGCCGAATGGAGCAATCTTTGTTTCTCAAGGCTGTGCCTGATTTCCGTTCTCATTTGACACATGACGACTTATCAATAAACCCCATTATCGCCTGCGTATCATACATAACTCAGCGGCAGGGTAGCTCTAGATATACTGGTCACGGTTATACATCGGAAAAACCTTGTCCACCCTAGTCTTCTTGCCGAATAAATCAGAATCTAATACGGTGAGACATGATGCCTTGATTTTTTACGTCTTATTGAACCTTTTACAAGGAAAAAAAAAATGGCGCCACAGTTTATTCCTTCATATCGCCAACGAGATTAAATGTATACTGTAACTTATACGACGGACTAGGTAATGTACCAATAGATTTATTTTTAATACAATATATACATAATCTTCTTAATTAATAAACTACTCAATTATTGCTACTACTTTTAGATTTAGATGACTTTTCAAACAATAATAAATAGATGCTTCGGATTCGATTTAATGTTTACTGTAAATTTAAGAACCACGACTTCTACGACAGGCAGGGCTTACCTTAGTCCAATTCTTACTAGCCTTCTTACTAGACTTAAAATTTGGTAGAAATGTTTCTTTTACCTAGAATAGGTCAGCTAAAAATGTATTTTACGAAGTTTAACCCCAAAAGGGGTTGCCAGGGTTTTACAGCCAGCAAAGCAGGTAGAGAACATGTAGTTTACATATTACAGTACGATAGAACTGTACTGTTTAAAAAGACCTCGGTCTACCCAAATGTTTGTGCTTGCTATGCTTCTCTTTCATGATTAATAAAACACTTAAAACAGCAATTATAGTTTTATATTCTTGAAGTTTTTATAAATAACTTAATGTAAAACATGGTGTCTGGTTATATATTCCAATGTCTGTCTATTATCAAGAAATGTTGGAGAATATATTGGACGGGCGCGGTCAAACATTAAAATCAGTCGCCTGGGATTGACTCGGAAATTAATTCCGTTGAGTGTGCATTGAGATGCAATAAGACGGAGGTTTCGTTTAACAAACTTATGCATATTTGAATACGGAAATTGTTTGATTGTCTTACAGAATTTGAATATGCCTTTTCATATGTATATACATGAAAGGATGGACCGCCGATCTAGTGAGAATCGCAGAAACTCACTGGATGGGAGCAACGCGAGACCGATCGATATGGAGATCTTTGTGAGGACCTATGTCCAGCAGTGGATGTCTATCGGCTGATAATGATGATATTTATATATATCTTCTAGTTCAAACAGCTTTTCTTCCGTCCGCAGTATTATAGTAGTATATTCATCCATTAAATCTCTATGGATGTACAGTTCACCTGGTGTAAAGTGATCATTGACGCCCATGGACAGTCGCAACAACAGAGAAATCGCGGCTGCGTTGCCGACTCTTAAGGGAGTAATGCAATCTTTTCTTGAAGGGCCCTATGTCGTATTGGTTCGGAGATAACGCTGGCGAGAATTGATTCCATAAAGTAGTAGTGTGTGATAAAAAGTTGCGCTTTATGGGCATAGTGGAAGATCTCCAGTCATGCATGCGGCGAGGATAGAAATTGACTGTGTGTCGTGTACTGAGCTAGTGAAAAGTAGCGGCAGGAATAATTCCGAACAACTTCTTGGAACACACCCCGTGGTACATTTTATAAAGAATGCAAAGAGATACGATGTCTCTTCGCAAGGCCAGTAGCTCAAGGCTGTTGGAAAGAACTTGGTCGTCAACTCTCTATTGTATGCGGTTAAAAAAGAAAAGGCTGGTACAGAGGTGCGCCCGCCCAGACGTGTGACTAGTATTCTATGTAAGGCCGAACTTACGCCTCGTAAAGAAGCAGTAACTTGGTGATAATTAAGCTAAATCTTACACGAGGTTATATATCTATTAACTTGATCACTAGTCCAGTTACGGCTCAGATGTTCATAATCTACCTATTTTACTATCCAGCAACAACTTTCCTTCTATAAAATTATATGTTCATTATATTCTCGTTAACCTTTGTATATTTTTAGTTGAATAGTTACCCTTATATATACGCCAAATCCAAGAACCTGACTGCAAATTTTCCGAAGATCTTTCATAGAAGCTTATGTCCAGCAGTGCACTTCTACCGACTAATGATAATGAAGATAAAAGAGTTTTCTATAGTTTTATATTAATTGAATATATACTACTACTATACTACTATAATAGTATATCTTAAAGTCACCAATCCGCATTGGGCCCGCGTGGTGACTATGGCCCCATCGCCCTCATATTGATGGTAGGCCTATGCCCCAACAGTAGGGACCTAAATTGTATATATTAAAATTAAATAACACTTTCCCTATATTTATTTCTCGGTTACGGAACTAAGAAAAGAAACTTATACCATAGACCATACTTTTATTTATAAGTGAAAGTAAACGAATCATTTCGATATTCAATATAATTAAGCGTCATCTTCAAATTTAGGTTACTCTTATTAGGTTATTACGTGGTTAAATAATAACACAACTAATTTTAAATATAACCTATTGTTATAAATGTTATATAATAAATATAAAATATATTTAATAAAAGCATTTAGGAACACAAACGGAACTTGCCGGTGAACATACTTGTTAATTCAGCAGACATTCCGCCGAAGTTCCTTACTGTGGTGTCAGCGTGGGAGCTGCCGGCGATGCTCCGATATTGCTGCTATTTTGCAAATAGTCTACTCTGAGATTTAGTGGTTAGTGTATTAGACGGTCTTGATAACGTTCGGTGCAATCAGAACAGAATGTGTCCACATACCTACTCGTACCAGCTCGGTTGTAATAGTTACTAGTAGTACTATCTGCATAAGAATATACAGGATATATAACGTAACATTATAACATTTAATCCTTTTCAAATTTATTCACTGTTTCTCAAACTATTTCTTATTCTTTATCTGTATCTGGTTTTATTCCGATGCGAATATACTCTTTGGAATTGTTTTAGATTACCAGATAGTTGGTACAAACGCAATACCGGTTTCTGCTGCGAGAGTTGAATGCTAATAAAAATACATCGAATTACCCTCAAAAAAATTTTTTTAAGTTTTTTTTTTAAGTGTAGTTTGCTTCAGAAAGTTCCTCACCTAATTATATTTTCATCATAAATATTATAGATACATAACAATACCGTGTGAAGTATAAAATAAATTCAACCAGTCAACGGAGTGTTCATCACCACTTCGCTTGTGGTCAGACTGCTTAATATACTTAATTTTACTTGACGTGGATGTACCAAGAGGTTAATATGCTTGAAATGTTACTTTATAATATACTAATGTTTGAGCAAAGCCGCTTCACACGCGCGATGCTTGAGTGGATCTGAACGGACCGCCGCTTGGCACACGTAGCCGTACAGGACGTGTGCGCGGGCCTTATTTCATGCTCGGCGGCACATCTTATCGCCTGAGGTGGGCTGCTGAGAACTCAAATCATAATCACTGATGCTTACACGCCCCAAAGTTGTTTCGGCGCTAACATCTACTGTTTGCAAAAGCTCATTTCTATTATAATAATCACATTTTAAATGATTTAGGAACAAGTGATACTATAATATAATTATTACGTTTAGACACATTATAACTCTTCTGGCGGTTGGATGAAGCTGGATACTTATAGGCAAAGATTGAATAAGAGTCGCTTTAAGGGAGAAATCTATATCCTGCAGTGGACTGCCACTAACTTCTGATAATGATAATTTAGTTTTTTATATTTATATTTACATTACACATCGAATAAAACAAAATTTTGTCCCATTTATATAACTATTACTCCTTTTTTTACGAAGGATAGCTGGCGAGGTTGGTAAAATAAAAAAATCCTAACTTATATAAAAGAAGACAGTTGGGTAATACCATCAGCTCGGGTTCCCAATATAAATAAAATAAATATAAACATCAAGCATACCACTAGAAAACTCTAAGACACAATAATCTCATTCTGCGTAGATCGTACTGTAAACAATAGTTAATAAGCAAGATCACAACTAATCAGGTCATTTCAGTCTTAAAGTCATGGCTAGATTACTATTATTTCTTTTATGGACTCATAAATTAATTTCAATATAACTCTTAGGTCTTTATATAACACCTTAGGTCTTTTATTCGTTCTAATGCACAACGTTTAAGAGCCTTAAAACCTTATTACGACGCCATTAAATAAATTGCTAAGCGCTTAGGAATAATGGAATTAACTTAATCGAATAGTTGTTTACATAGTGTCAGTGTGAGAGCAATTAAAATTGTTTCAGCGGATAATAAATCATTGTGCTGAAAGTGAAACATCACGCCACTAGCTGGTGGGCTGGTGGCTGCACCTTGCAATAAATTTCGCAATTACTTGCCAAAATTCCGATGGCAGCGCACCGCGGCGTCGGCGGGTGAGAAAATTAAATTAATTACCCGTAATACGCCAATTCAGGGAAGTTAAAGCCATACCAATAGACAATAGAGTTTCGTTTATTATTATATATTTATATTCGCTTTTATATAACATTTTTTTTTAATATGTCCAGATAAAAATATTGAAAAAACTTTTAATATCAATATTAATACCAAATTTATTTAAGATAAAGTCAATGATCAATAGATATTAAGGAAACATCGGTTGTTTTTAAAAAATAATCACCAAATGCCATTTAATAAAATGTAACTTGATAACTTACTTTTATTTGAAACGTACTACACAATGGTAATTTAGTTTACTTAATATTTTTTTATATAATTAGGCGGCGAGTCGTGCGGAACGTACACCTGATGGTAAGTGATACGCCCGACCATAACAACGTGACGCTATCTAAGATGTTATACATTATACAGATGTTGAGTCTCGTTATCCCAGTATTTATACTAGCTACAACGTCTTTCAAACTGGAACACAGTAATGTTTGCACACTACTGTTTGGTGACAAAAATAGGCGCCGCGGTGGTGGTATCTAGACGGTTTAATATTTGTTATGATCTATGTTTACGATTTAATAGATAACTATAATAACACTATTGGTGGTAGATCTCTGTATCCCGCCTAGTTATGTATCATCAAAAAGTATTATATAAACTTTACTTGCTTCCGGTTTGAAAAGCTTTGTAGCTACTGATATAGTTACGATAATGAGACAGTATCTTATGTGTAAAAGCGACGAACTTATTATGTAGTGTTTTGCTAGTCGCTCTGCTTAGTCGAATAAAGTAATAAACCTCTTATACCCTCATCCTTTCCACAATCATAAAATTAGTCCCTCTCCCACTGTTAAATAAATCGTGTCATAGCAGCCATTATTAATACTAATATCCGCGTTGACTTCAATGTCACATTGTGTACACACTTCCGCACTTAACACCGTGTTCATTTGCGGATGACTGTCGCTCAGCCATCCGTCATCGCCGCGGGCTGCGACGCCTCTTCACGACACCTAATTGTAAGATCATCCACCGAACTCAAGGGGTAACTGATTGCTAATGCATGACTTGTTACATTTTAACCGATGACTTTCAACAGCCAAAATTTAACTACATTCCGACATTCCTTCCGTGGTGTTTTATTGTTATCACTTTACAACATTTTTTTGAGTTTTGAACAGTTTTAAATCAAATATTAAAGATCCATTCCATCTCTAGTCTCGAAGCTTCAGTTTCCTAGACGAAACAAAAGGCTCGCCCGCGATAATTGGATGTGGCCTTTCCGAACGCACACTAGACGAGACTTAATTGAGGTTTTAGAGTTGGGCTAATTCGCCCACCTTCGATCAGGCTCGCTCCCCTGATCCCCTCGGGTTGAAAGGCTTCGTCTGGCAGCCCGGTTGGCGCCAACAATAATACTGCGGCGGTTATTGAGGTTAAATGCGGTACATTGGTGTTTTGTTTCCCAAACTAGCTTTTGCGGATACCTATGTTTGTTTTAAACATTTCTGCGATCGACATGGCTTTAACAACTTCGGTTTTTTTTTTTCATGAAATGTTTATTCTTGTTTTATAAAGTAGGAGAAAATTGTAATACAAAGGCAGTGAGGAGTGTACATGAACAGTCCTCTCACGTACAGCGTAACAAAAAGTAACAACTAAATATTTCGGAGACGGTCCGATAGAGGTCGGGTGCGGATAACAAAAAGTGGGGCCGGCCTCGGCCCGGGGCCCTCGACACCCGCGCAGATATGATAATCCCAAGTATGTAAAATAGTGAAATTTAAGGGCTCTCCATGTGAAGAATTGTGCTCGTTCGGTGGCAAATTATTCTAATGCGGCCCTTTTATTCGAAGCACACGCCGTGCTTGGGTCTGCTCCTCCGGCACTCATTTGTATTTCAATAAAACGCCACTAACCCTATCTAAACAGAGCCTATGATTCAAATATTGGGCCGACCTACTATGCTGTACGGGTACTTTGATAAATATCGTTAAAACTGTAATGAAACCGATTAAACCACTATCTCACATCATGATTTATTGATGATGTAGTTTCATCCGGTACAGCAAACAAACTTAAAAATACTCTTAAAGTTATTTTGGTGACGAGACAAGACAGGGGAATCTTGTAGAGTAAATTTAATAACTCGAATTCTAATTAAACTTTATCATTAAAATTTTATTTGAAATCGAGTTTATAAGATAACTTAAAAAATATTACCATTAAAATACTATTATTTTTACCATAGGTGCTAGTAAAATATGGTAAAAGTAGATCATTCATCAACTTGCATTCAATTAAATATACTGGCACAGGCAGCGGTTATCGAAGTTTACACGAAGTGACTAGCTATGAATGTACCTAACTCGCTTAAACGAAATAAAAAAAAAAAGTACACCCTGGTCTGTTCACAATAAGCCGGCACCCCCGATACGGCCGCCGCGCATTCGCTGGTGCGCGAATTCAAATCTGTAAATGGATGCGACATATCGATGCGACGGAATCCGGCGGGTCCGGCGTATATCGTCTCGGTTGTCCGATTTGCATAGCGTCGAAAAGTTCGCAATCGCATTTTCCTCATCAGCCTGCGGGGAGTATAATTCTTCCTTCCATCTGCCGTCTTCCTGTATCTACCCTTGCCAGTGCCTGTTTTTGTATGAACACGGCCGGCGGCGCTGCGAACGATACACATTTGCTATCGGTCATCCCTTAAAAACAAGTTCAGCTCTTTATCCAGAGGAGGAGAGTAAGGTAAAGAATGGCCCCACCGTACGTTACCCTCCGATTCGTTACGTATTCAAATTATTTCGCCATCCTGTTTTTGCGTCCATTTGTATTGCGATGTGTACCTACGAGTTTGTCCTCTTTTGTCGTTTGATTAATTAGACTCGCATAAATAAGATTGAACCTTTTTGTTAGTTTCAATTGTACTGTTCCGAATGAGTAAATAAATCTCTTGTATTTGAGAGATATAGTGTGAATTAACTTTAACGATTTCCAATTAAGTTATGTACATTAAGTTTCGTATAGTTTGGAAGCTGGGCATCTCTTCCTGAGTCTATGCCTAATTAATTAGCGCGTCGTGTGGCCGAACTAAGGCGGTAGACGGGCAGCCCTTGACATGCCTTCAGACAGGACGCTCTTGCGATCTTCACGTGATCCCCTCCGGGTAATCAAATAATGATTAGGCTTAAATATGTCCTCCATACTCTTATTGATTAGAATTATTTTACATATATAGTAGAACTGAATTAAGTAAATGCAAATTATTGAAATGAGAGAATTTCTTCTTTATATAAAGAGAAAAAAGTTACTTATAGCATTATGTTACAAGTGAAATATTTTTATTACAATAGTCTTTTATAAAATAAGAACTGAGTTCGCCTACCCCCTGGAACGAGTACAATGGGCAGCAGGCAGCGGCTCACGCCAACGGGATCGGTTGTGACGCCCGCGCGCCCACGCGCCCGCGCGCCTGCCGGAACCTGCCATCTCATGTCTTTGTGTTAAGATACAATGCAGTGCAGCTATACTCGCATGAGATTAGGGTTACCAGATATTGAAAACTTTGACTAGAGTCCTCTTTTTATATATATATGGAAATTACACTAAGGAAATAATTCTAAAATATTGCTCGCTTCTAGATTTTGTAGCAAAGTGGAACATTGATCTTTTCTCTTAATTTTTTCAAATAAAAAAATTATTTGCGAATTAACTAAAACGTATGTATCTATAATTTCTAAAAACAATTTATGCAATAGTTCTATTTTGATGGTACCGTTTTCAGCATACATCTTATAGACGCCTAAATATTTGTAAAATAAGATCTAGAAATAATAATCACGAATTAAAAAGTCTAACTATATTATTAAAAGGCATATTACTTACGGCAGAATAGTCACATTATAAACGTCGCTCTCCTATAAGACAGGATATAATACGGAAGGTGACAACTATAAAGACGATAGCAGAATTTTTCCCTCAAACCATGTATATGGAGAATTATACTAACAGTTAACCACGCGTAATGAAGAAGGATCTGTAGAATGAGGAATGAAACGCATTAAGCGGGGATTCATATTGTCCGCTCCCTTATTTTAAGCACTACTGCGACACACTATTCAACCAATGCGCTTGAAAACTTTAACAGTAAGAGAGCTAGAAGATAAAGCTCCGCATATGCATGCGGTGCACGTACATTCTTTACAAATTCAGCGCTGATGTGAAGCCATTCAAACGGCGGATAAGTTTCGCCCGGTGTGCGACCGCCCGAGTGTCGCGATAAGTTACCACAGACTCACAATGAGCGGATCGTGAGGTGATTGCTCATTATCTTCTATTACCTCTTACGGGCTCCCAATGGTTAATAGTATAAAGCTGATGATTACATTAAGCTTACCGATCTTCGAAAGTTAAACCAACAAAATATATTCCTAATGATGTTTGAATTACAGAAATATGCTTCGCAGTAAATGGCTCAGCCCCTTGGTTAGCGACTACCCCCACATTGTCAATATGCTGTCATAATTCCGGTTGTCAACATATGACAGGACGTGCTTCACTATTTTTAGTTTAATTTATTGTGAATAAAAATATTTTTACACATGCGGTATTGAATTGGTAAATAGATTGTTGAAATTTTTATACGAGATCATTTACATACACATATCATCACAGATTATATAACTAGCCTGGCCATAAATACTGTTACATAAAAACTTATCTTTTTTTCGACTTTTTAATTAATATGAATTTGGAATCGTATTTTATTTTAGAAAACTTCTTTAAATTTTCCGCCATTTCACATATTTTTTCGTGTTCGTTATCAAATTACAATATAAAATCGGGTGTTAAAGAAAATAGTATTGCAATGATCGCCTTGCACAAAGTGGGTATGATACGGTCCGTCATATTCCAAACACTTCAAAAGCTTGGTATCAGCCGTATGTTCGTATATCGTAATATCAACAGATACAACAACACTTCCTCTGTCGAAGACCAGTAAACGATCGGGGCGGTCGCGTGCTGTTAGAACTACAAAGGCTGTTAATGCTGTTGAAGCCAGAATTCATCGAAACCTCATTAGGAAGCAAAAAATCTTATCGCGAGAAATGAAGATTCCCGCTAGAACTCTATCGCGTGTTATAAAACAAGACCTGAAACTCGGTGCTTATCGTTGGTATACAGGACATGCTCCCAAATCTATATTTACAATTAAAGAGAGTGGATCGATCAAAACGCCTTGTCGCCATACGCAGGTGTAAGATACGGAAATATCTTCTTTACCGATGAAAAAGTTTTCACGATTTAAGAACATTATAATAAGCAAAATGATAAAGTGTACGCTCACAGTTCTAAAGAAGCTGCTCAAGTGATCGGAAAGGTACAACGTGGTCATCATCCTGCGTCAGTGACGGTTTGATGGGGCGTGACTTATCAAGGAGTCACAAAACTACATTTTGTGAAAAAGGGGAGAAAACTTCAGCCAAAGTGTCTCAAGATACAGTCTTGGATCATGTTGTGAAACCTCTCAGCAATACACTTTTTAAAAATATACCGTGGACTTTGCAGCAAGACTCTGCACCTGGTCATAAGACACGAACTGCCCAAGTCTGGCTTGAAAACAACGTTCCGGACTTTATAAGAGCTGAAGACTGGTACTCATCTAGTTCAGACATCAACCATTTAGACTTCAAATTAGAGTCAGTTATAGATGACATGGCCTGCTCTAAACGACACAGCGATATTAAGTCTCTTACAAAATCTTTGAAGCAAGCAGTGGCGGTGGTGGAAATTTCCATTGGAAACAGTGCGTAAATCAATAGATTCATGTATGCCTGTATAAAAGCCAAAGGTGGCCATTGGGAACAGAATTTTTTTTTATTTTTTCGCTGAGACTAATAAATATGTAGGTATACATTTTAATAACATTACATTACTTCATTAAAAAAAAGTACATTTTCATTTGTAACAAAACTTATGGCTGGATTTGGTATATATCTAGGCTTTAAGTAACTTTTAACATATGTGATTTGCTACAGTTTCTTGCTAAACAAAAATTACTTCCGTTTATTTTAGTTCAGTAGTGCTGTAAGAGATTACAGTCGCACCGCTTCGTAAAATAAAAAAAAAATATTAAATTTTGTATACAATTATGTTAAAAGCGTATAGTAAACATATTTCTTATCCGACAATGCTTCCCTTGCTTCTGATAACTTTCTCTTATAACCAATATCAATAGAGAGTAGAAATCAATTCGTGTTATAATTTTATCTGACATTAGTGATTTTCAGTAATGGATGGAAACTGTTCGTCGACCAGCGGCGGTCTGTGGAGCGAAGGACATTAAAACGAAAATATCCTTAAAGACTCATAAGCATGACAAAAGTGTCCTCGGACACATGTCGCCGATGGCATTAGCAGGATAAAAAGTCGGCAGGCAGTTCTGGACGGTTCGATGTAACAGAACGTATGTGGGGAGAGCAGCGGAGCATACCGCTGTGACTCATGCAGTTATTCAATAAGCCGGTGCCGCTCTTGTCCGCGCTTATGCTACCGTGAAAGAATACGTTAATGCAGACATAGGGTTATATCGAGTTTTATTGAGTTTCTACGCTGACATAATTTATTGTGGTTGATATTTATTGCCTTCAAACAAACTTTTATTTATTCGCAAACACATCACAAAAAACCTTGATAAATAATATGCCATAAAACAAATAGGTAAACTTAATAAATCTACGAAATTAAATCTCGTTAAAAAAAATTCTATGTCGGTACATAAAGAAAAGTTTGTAGTAAGAATTAATTAAATAATATTCAAGATACTATTTGACATAATCTGTCCCTTGAATAATTACAAGTTAAAAATATAGACTAAATCTTGCACTGAACGGCGGTTATATTTGTTGTTTCTTGCTTTAGATGCTGGATATCTCACGCAATACTCAAGGAATTATTTTATTAAAATACTGACCCTCACATGACTAACAATCAAATTTGGCAGGCATCTTTTAAAACAGACCGTTAAGCATAAAGAAGCAAAAGAAGAAGAATCTTGTACTAAGGTGATAACGGCAGAGATATTAAAAAAAGCATTTCTCCTATTATGTTTCGGATAGGAAAGTATCAGTTATCATGCGATGAAAGATTTGCGATGTTATAAGATTGGGTTATACGAAAAAGGCATTTTTACTGCCGTTTACACTTTCAACCTTAGCGAGAGCCCTAGCACGTGCGATCGACATGGATTTCGACCCCCGATACCGTCGAGACACACAAATCATGCCACATATCGTACTTCAAAAATATACATACGTATCCACCAACAACTACTACTATTTTGTCTTATTTTGAAGTATAACACGTCGTAGTACTACAGTCTAAATACTTGTATAAATATTCAACATTCTTTATTCTCTGATGATGAATGATAGTGCTTGCTAGTCGTTGATGGACTTAGCTCTTCGGATACTGGACTCGCGGACTCGAGGTCCACGATCTAAACAGTTTTAATCTAAATTTCTTACCACTGTTCTTACTAGGAGTGTCGTTATCCGGTGGCGGATTTTCATTGTTTGTGTATCTGAATGTCAATGTTACTGGTGCATTTATTCAATCATCAAAGACGGACTACGCTTGAGTCCAATAATGAACATATTACTAAATCATTTCCCAGACTATACTCTGTTTAGATTAATATTACTCTGAAGCAGTAGCTAATGCAAATTTGAAAAAACAAATCCAACTTCAGTACGTTTTTACAGCGCCATAAAATATTGAAATAAAACCTCATCCGCGGACCTGCAATAAAATAAAATACTAACCGTTTTTACGGCGCCGACAATATAATGAAATAATCGTAATGGCCGTTGCCGTCACGTTGAATTGGCCAATAAATCTTCCTTGGGTCATATTGTCCGCAGTTCTCTTGACAACACTTTAATATCGAGAAATATCATCCCCGTAATCGAACGGCCGCCACTAGCCGCGCTCTGTAAATCACTCCCCCGCTCCCGGCTGTCGCTTATTTTTTTTAGACTTTCCATTTCTAAATAAAGTCCCTGAGCAGCGGGCCAGTGCTTCCTCCTTCCGGGGCGGTTTTTATATGATTTGTCGGCCGCCGTCCCTTTCCCTTTATAACATCAATATTTCAAATACTAATTGTTATAAATCAACGAACTTTTCCACCGCTCCGCTGTTTCCATTTCAATTTCATAGTAAACCGTCAGCAATTATGATGTCTAATGGTGATTTTTAACATGTGCTGTTTACGAGTGCTAAGTGCGCCGGGTGTTGGATGCGTGTTAAATTATGAAGGTACACTTAGCGCGTCAATCTACGCATTATTTCGAAAAACTTCCGCCCATGAAACATTAACAAGCACTCAGGAAAATTCCCGGGTGCTGCCCTGTTCGTTAAGTAGTGTCAGCCTGTAGTTTTTCCCACCTCGTATACCGTGTCCACTAGAGGCGGAGGGTCGCTGTCAACGCAATTGGCGACTCGATATCTCCCAAGTGTGCCGCCCTTCGGGGCCGGCTGTAAAGATCATCGCAAAGCCCACAATTAATGACAAGCGATGCCACGCGACCAATTTTCAGTTGTCTCATTCGTTTTGTACACTGACAGACATTTGAACTGATTTAGACACGGGATTTCTACACTTTTTATGTATCATTTATTAAAAGATACAAAAAAGTAGTATACAAAAACTAAGAACTCTAATAACACTATTATTAAAGAAAACTTCACAATACAATCTCAATTAACAATGTATTCACAATTTCAAGATTTGTTGTACTGTTTAGATCAGCAGTCGCCAATGTAGTGGTCTGCATGAGAATTTTGCTGGTCCGGAGAAAATTGTAGAATATACTCACCAATCACGTTAAGTTATATTTTAAGAAGAATTACGAAACATTACGTTTTATTAGTAAATCTATAAATATTGGTTAAAATTAAGTTTCCATTTATCAACCAGATACATTTTATAAGTTCTTAGATCACATTTTTTTTTTATAAATATATTTAATACATAAAATATCGTATTAGTGTCCTGCAGGTTTTACATTATAAATTTACTAGTAGTCCGTTAAAAGTTTGACGGCCGCTAATTTAGACGACATAAAATATTCACAAATAAATCCGACAGACATAAGCCGTCAATGTTTCATGCTTTTTTTTTTATTTTTCGACGATACGAGCGGGATGTTCGCTTGACGGTAAGCGCTAATTAAAGCGGTATACACAGCATCACATTGCGTTCGACGCATTGGAACAAAAGATTACGTTACTCCAATGATGTCACTAGCTACAACTCCCTTCAAACCGTAACACAGTAATATTTACGCTGCAATAGGACCTACGGTGTTACCTACTAGACGATTTCCGACAGTCACCTACCACCACCAGTCTTGGCATAGTAAAAACATGCGACCGTTTGCCAACAATCCTTCATAAACGTATTAAAAATTAATAGGAACGATTGTTTTTTTGTAAATTTTATATTAAAACGGTTTGAAAGATCGCGGCGAATTGTAAAATATCATAATCGTAATTGGTGAATTGAGTTACGGGTGTGCAGGGTGAGTGGGAATGCTGCCCGATATTTTCATGAGGCAGAGATGCGGGAGTCGTCGCTCGCTCGGCGCCCGCTATCGATCCCGGCGGGCGCGGGGGGGCCGCGGGGGGCAGAAATTTGGGAAAACTTTGAAAGTTTCGCGTCTAATTCAGGCGCACGCACACACCCGCACATCCAGCTTAACTACCTCACACAGGCTTAAGCTCTGCCTTGTGATTTGTGTTCCGTTTGGAGTACTCTTTGAACAACAAATGTCAATCTGACAATGTAATAATAATTCGACCATTTTGTAATAGTTAAAAATTACTCTCATCAATGTCAAAGTTATAACTGGCAACACAATTTGCTGGATGTGGAAAATCAACATGATAGTGTGCAAGCATCACTAGGTTAATCTGTGGATGTATATAATTCGATTACCGTTGAAAAAATGTGAGTTCTAACTTAATGGTTAAAATTCAATAACAAGTAATTGTGATAAGTTAACAACGTTCACAGACACCAGTATTTACGTGTAGACGAATATGAGGAAACATAGATCAAAGCTAGTGTCATTATCTATTGTGGCGTGAGTGCTATAGAAAACAATTAAGAAGATGAGTAGGGAGACTATGTAGAGTCGCTTCGCCGACGATGGACCGGAGGTGTCCACTTCCTGCGATGATCAAAGAGGCGCTTTTTAAAGGCCATTTAATGATTAGCTCGTACTTACTAATAATCAGTTCTCGTAGTTTTGGAGTGGACTAAAAATATTGTAATTAAAATTATTGTAATAGGGCTACAGCATTCAAGCGTTTTGTAGCCGTTTAGATGTTTTTTTTTTATTTATGTATAGATAGGTAAGTGTAAAAGGTCCCGCGTAATAACTCACGGGACTCTACCAATCTCACCTACTCGTGGTGAACATTGTTAATCAACAAACAAGGATCTGGCTCCCCACCAAACCGTATTGTGCCAACGTGGTGGGAAATGGTTCAAATCACTTTATATGAACCCTCACAAACTCGGACGCGAGCAGCGTAAAACCGATCGGTGTAAGGATCTTTGGATGCCTATTTCCAGCAATGGACGTCTATCGGCTGATGATTACATACCTATAAATTTAATTATACCTTAGGCCAGTTATATAGATAAATGTTAATAGATATTTTCCCGTATTTAAGATCGAAAGCCGCCTGCATCTTTAAATTGTAAATATCTTAAAGGTGCATAAATACAAGTCGAAAATTCTACTTCATCTTTTTACTTGAATCAAAACATTTTACCTTATCGTTGTTTTGTCATTTTTGGGTACTAGAGAATCATTAAGTACTATAATATAAAACAAAAGTATAATGTAATATAAACAATAATAAAATAAATAGATTATAAGTATGCTGTGTTTAATATGATCTTTGTCAAAAATATTCTTCTCCATGCTAATAATAACAACAACATTGATATTAAGAACTGGCTTATGTTCTTCAATAAACAAACGGAGGACATATTGCTGCCTCTTGTATAATTTAATTAGGGTTTTTAGTCTAATTTTTTTTTTTCTTCTCACACTCCTCTTTTCAATCTTTACACGTACATCTACGCACATATAAAATTTTGTCAATATTGTAATTTCTATACTTATAAAAGATTACATTTAAGTATCGTGAAACTGGGAGAGGGCACTATTTACTGAGATACAGGTTAAATTCTAAATTCAGGAACTAGAGGCTTCAGATATTAAAGACATGTAAAATAATGTATAAATAATCTTTATCTTTATTGACTAATAAATAAATATATTTAAAATTTCGCCCCAAGTGTTGTAATTCGTTTCTTTGTAATTTATCGGCATTATAATTTCTGAATAGCCTTTGTAGCTGCCCATTGCAAGTAAACAGGCTGTTTGCGCCGCAAATAAAGGAATTCCGGTCAAAGCGTTGCTTTTCCGGGCAACAAAAAAAAATATAGACCGCAAATAAAAACAAAGCACCGCGAAAGCGCAATTAGCGTGATTTAACAGCCCATTAATAAGACATGATGGACGACGTTTTGTGTTTTAAATATATATTTTTTTAATATAAAACTTTCACTTAGTACTTAGTCATTTCCTGTTATTGAAATACGATCATTGATTTTTATAATATTTTTCAAATCATTCGAACCAGACACACGGCGAGTTGCACGCATTATGTTGTGAACATCCCCAGTATGCGAAAAAAAACGTTCAGCTTCTCGTTCTTCATAAGCACAGCACAGGAGTGGAACTACTTGCCGGCGTCGATGTACCCGTTAAAATACAATGTCTTCTAGAAAAAAGTGAATAAGCAATTATGGGTCATCACCACCATTTAACATTAGGTGGAATCGTGGTCAAGAGATAAACAAGTCGATTTAAAAAAAAAAACCATGTGCCGTTAAAAATATTGATGCCGGCTAACTACAGCAAAAAAGCTTTTGCTTACATAATCATAATGTTAATTACTACAGTTCATTATTTCTTACTACCGACTCTAAGATTACAAGACGTATTTTAGACCTTAAATTTAAGGTTGTATAAATGTATATTGTAACTCGTTCGCGTAATGGTTAGAGCGTGCGGCCTTCATTCCGAAGGTCGTGGGCTCGAATCGTGGCATGTACCGATGACTTTAATATTTAAGTTATGTACATTTGTAAACTTTAGTAACAACAGCGAAATAGAAACGGTAAAAGAAAACATCATGAGGAAATCTGAACATGAATTAGATTTTATTCCAAGGTGTGTGTGAAGTCACCAATCCGTAATGAGCCCGCGTGGTGACTATGGCCCCATCGCCGTCATATTGAGGGTAAGCCTGTGCCTCAACAGTGGGGACGTAAATTGGCTGTTGAAAAAAAATTATACCAATAACTAAATTGCAACGAAGTGAACAGATTAAACGATACCAAACTTCAGAGTATAGTATTTAGATAACAGTCAACAATCACCACATTTTCGTGGATAAGAAAATTAATCTAAAATCTCATAAAATTTTTATTCAATACGATTACTTTTTTTTATTATTCAACAAGAGGATGACACGAACAAGATGTTTACCTGATCTTAAGTGAAATGCCTGCCCATAACAACATTGCGCTTGTCGCTTTCAGACCTAAAACATTTTCTCATTACCCCAGTACAAAATACAACGATCTATAAACTGGAACACAGTAATGTTTGCATATTACTGTTCGGCAGCAGGAATAGGCGCAGCGGTGGTGACCTACCAGTAAAATATACCACATATTGTCGTATATATCATGCGATGTGTTCTCATTAGGTATTCCTGTCTTTCGTGTAATATTGCAATTATAAAACTGAACGGTAATGAATCATTCGTCTTAATTTTAGTTAGCAGTTCGAGCCCTCGCGAATCACAGTTGCAATTAACATTCGCACTCCATTAGTGTAATTAAAGAGTTCTCACTCGCATCTACGTGTTTTCCCTTAATAAAGATGTTTTGGGAAACGTAATAAGGTGATTTATTATATCTGTTATTGTGTAATACGTTTATACGAAAGAATACAAGAAAATTAAATAAAGACAACAATTAAAAAAGTTATCTTTCCATTAACTTAACTCATGGTACAAAAAAACTTTAATGATTTTTTTTTTATTAACTTTAAAGTTTAACGTATCGAGCTATTTATTATGTGATTGATTTTTTAATATTTATAAGTAATACACAAAAAATACATAGCATCAAGAACCTTGTTATCGTCCTTTGATAATCAATGAATACTCTACAGACCGTAAAATGCTTAAGGTCTGATAAAAACTTTTATAGATCATAATCATTATCTGCCGATAGACTTCCAATGATCGACATAGGCCTTCCCCAAAGATCTACAAAATACCATTCTTCAATTATATTTTTGAGAAGAACCTATATGTCTGTTACATAGAAAGTGTCCAAGTATAGTAATCGCTCAAATAAGTGAGACAATTTTATTTTTCACTCAATTTAGTAAATAATAAATTAACATAGTATGCTAATAAACCGACATTGAATTAAAATTTACTATAATTTATATTAAACAAAACTTCGATCTTTATCGTCTATAAAATATATGTAGTCTAAGGAATTTTAAATTTATCCGAGTGCTTGTTGCACAGCATTCTATGTTTTTGATTGTTTTACAAATTATAGTAAATTCTGAAAATCGTAATCAAAGGAGTGAGGGTTGGGAGAGGACTAATAGCCGTCGCTTAATTAAATTAGATTCGTTCCAGGTTCAGCTAATTGATGTTTGTTAACTCTACTCAGTTATATATTTTGTTATATATTTCTGTAAAAAGAAACTTAGGCGAAAAAAAAGTTATTTGCACGAATTTAACTAATATATGAATAACTTAACTGGTCGTGGATCCGGGTCTACGAGCCCAGTGTCAGATGAGCTGTAAAAGTCGATATGACTTTCAAACGATCAACATCTTCAGAAAACAGATATGAACAATTTAATCACAATTGTGTTTTGATAATTTTTTATTCAACGAAGCGACGAGACGGGTGGGACCTTCACTTGATGGTATGTGATGCGCCTGCTCATAACAACGTGAACGTCGCCATGAGACATAGGATGTTGTCTCCTTAGCCTAGTAATTTCACTAGCTACAGCGCTCTTCGAACCGGAAAAAGAGTAACATTAGCACTTTCCTAATATTTTCCTTTTAGAGGCAGAAATAAACTCTGCGGCGGTACCCACCTACACCAGCAGTAGATTTCTTTATTACGTATATACAAACAAAATTCATAAATTTTTAAAAAAAAATAATTTTAATTAATTTTTAACTTGAAATTAACTAACATACCAATTTTGTGCCAAGACAAGATTTTCTATATTATGGAATTCTCTTCTCAAGTTCTAAGATTAGCAAACTCAACGGATATAAATAACTAATACATAAAAATAAAAATATTTAGTATACAATAATCTAGTGTATAAGAATTTATAGCGAAATAGAATTATATGCCTTATATAATATAAAAAATTAATAAACACGAGACGGTATGAAATTAACTTTATTTTGATGTTAGTGTTGTCACTAAAGTAAATTTACCGTTAAATCGATTTAAGCGATATTTGTGGGCGATGTTCGTCGGAGGTTCGGAAGAGTGGTGGCAACAAATAAAGCAGTTAGCTGTAGATCGGCAGTCGGGTCACGGCGAAGCACGGGATCAAGTGCACTTGGAGGTGCAGATACACACGAGGAGAGAAATCTTAAGATATATCTTACGAGTTCATCGCAAATTCGTATGATAATAAATTTTAAATCTATTCTCCAGCTCGTCTATATTATGTTGTGCTTTAAGTTAATTAAAAAGCGATAATAACTGTTTTAATATTCTGTTATAATTTAGCATCTGTTTACTAGTACATAGTAAAATAACTATATATTAAAGGAATTATTTAGAGAGTAATTTAATTTAATTCACGTAATTATCGCAATTGTTTATGCACTTTAAAACTTACAATAGCAATTTTAAAAAGGTTCTATTATAATTTTTTTATAAAATAAAATCGAAAAAAAAACTACCTGTCTGATAATATTGTAAAAGTTTAAATGAAGAAGTTTCTAGGATAATGAGTATTAATATTGTCATGAGTAGTAGTTTGTAAGATGTGTCCATTAACATAGATCTAACTTAAGTGATATTTTTCTTATCTCCCACTTGCTAGATTGCCTAATATAAGATGTCCATAAGAACAGTCGATCTATTATAACCAGAATTATTTAATAATAATCATCATAATCATCAGCGGATAGACGTTCACTGCTTGGCATCGTCCTCCTCCAAAGATCTCCACATCGTTTGAGCAAATTTGGGCCATTTTCTACCACGCTGGCCCAATACGGGTTGGTGGTAGCCAGAGCCTCGTTTGTTGATTAGCAGGGTGCGCTACGAGCAGGTGAGGTTGGCTTGGGTTCAACGTCAGCGATCTTTAAGACAATCTAGACTTTCGATACCGCTGCCTTAAAAAGCGAACGGATACAGTTTCCAAACCACTGGCATAGGTTCCTTCGCATATTCTTCTTCGGCCCACACTACGTCTTCTTTGAATCTTCTTCTGTATGACGAACTGTAATAGTTAATGGATCCGTTTTCCCTTAAAATTATAGAAAATATTTGAATCTTTAGAAAAGTTGTCGAAATTCCGTTTAAAGATCTCAGTCTCACGTGTGCTCGCATTCAAGATGAAAGAAAGCCGAGAGGGGGTAATAAGAAAAGGTAAGAGTGCCCCATTGAATGATAACTCGGGGCCTTTGTCTCGTGCGTCCGTCTTGACGAATCGAATTAAAAGGCTTATTGTGTCTACGTGACAGCTCCTCAGCTCCGCGCCAGCGGCCCCCGGCGGGCCCCGGGCCCGAGACGTTTTTGTTTCCAGCAAACTAAAATATTACAGACCATTCACTAAATCCCGCCCCGGCCGGGGGCTCCGCTACTTGAATTTGTACTCAATTTTTAACAGGGACCGTTAATTAAGAGAGAGTTGCTCTTTATTGGCGAGAGAAGTCTTAATGCGTTAATTGTCGAAATGCAATCTCGGAAGGAGGCTTTTTATCATTTCAACGTTTCACATTTTAATTTGAACTGAATTTCCCGTTTGTATTTTTCGCGAGTTGATTAATGAATTTTAATAACTGTCGTTTTTAATCAAGTCTGTTGTGAACGACTAATTTGATTTTGTAAAGTTTTGTATTTTAATTGTTTTGTTTTAATCTATTTGTTTCAGACATCGCTGAGACACAGCATGCCTTCGCCGACGGATCAAGGTTAGAATTTTAGAATATTAAGCATTTACTTACATACATGTTTGAGAACGCTCATCGCCAAATTAATTGGAATATATTATACGTTAGATATGTTTTTTTTTTTTCATTCTTTACTATTAGATAGTTCTGCGGTATATAAACTTGTACCCTGATATACCAATTACAATAAATTTATATCTATATGTGCTTTTGAACGGGATGAGTATGAGTATATTCACTTAGTTATAACTTGTCTGAAAGTGTCATAATTTCTTACCAATTTTCACGGATATAATAAAACTTATAAACAATATAAATACCGAATATAACTAAATTAAATTCCTAATTAAATTGTTAAAGTATTACCGCTAAATGTTTTTACTAATTTATATAAAAGTACGTTATTCGATAATACTTTAAAAAATCTTTTGCAAAAAACATACCACACCCTTGCCTTTTGTACGTCAAAACCATTATTTACTCGCAACCTTGAGGGAAAAAAAAACTGGCACCTCGCAGGGGTAGCAAAAACCACAACATGTCTTAATTATTCATTACATCCCACGACGCAGTTTCTTCCAGACGCTGGCCAAAAAGCACCGTAAAAATGTATAAGGTCCTTAAACGAACACGCACATTAATGAGGGCCGTGCAATATTTATACACAAGCAACCCTAATTGCTGGGGTGGAGAGTGGAAAAAATGGGCAATTTCACGTAATGTAATATGTATATTTAAGGTGGAACTCCCGAAGCAGGCGGTGGAATTCTGTCGCGGCGATACTCGTTTCATGAAACCACTTCAAACGTCTTACCGACGCGGCGGGCTGCGGCCAGTTGAAAAGTATCTCCACTTTGTTTGCGGTCGAACCGAACTCATAATGGCCAAGAATTACGAAAAGAACCGCTCTAAATCGTATTTTAACTAAAACATATTAAATTTTTATTAATACGTATACTTAATAAAATAATATTGTTGCCGTTTTGATAAACATTCAAAAATAATAAATACGCACATTAATTTTACAAAACGAACAATCGAAGTAGAGCAACCAGGCAAGTTAGAAAAAAAAAGACTGTAAGTAGCCAAGATTTTTATTTTTTCAATATGTTTAGGTGCTCGGCTCACTCCCCTCGGCCGCCACAATTTCCTCTTGACGGAAACCCTCAATCTAATGATACGCCTGTGTTAAAAAACACAAGGAAATTTAATAACGCCGCGGGCCCGCAGACTACGCAAGAAAACAAAGAAAATTTAATTTCGACGATTCCCACATGCTCAATATCGTTGAGAAGTTACGCCCTTATAGCTGTGCAAATTAAAAAAAAAAATCCCCGCCCAAATAAAGATTTCCTCCGTCGACATCAATTTTTATTCGTCCACTTTGCATACATTAGTATTGTATTTCCGGAATTTTTGAAGTAATAACATAAAAATACTTTTACCTTAGAGGCTCGACTACGCGGGGCGTGAAAAAAAAAAGTAACACTGAAAATCTGCATATCACGTTACGGGGACGTTTACCCTTCAGCAATTATCCGGTGCGGGACCTTAACACATTTCAAAGGTAAGCAAATTAGTTCCGTACTTAATGATCCGACAAAGGGCGTAAATCTTTTTAAAATGCGCACCCGAAGTGTTTCCTTTTCCTGTGGGGTGGGCAAACAGTACGTAAAAAATATTTGCATAAGCTCACCCCCGCATATATGCAAATTTGTCGGCCCGTACGTGGAAAGGCGGTGAAAATTGTATCAAATTGTTCCAACGACACGGAGGCTTTACCGGCAATTTGTCAAGCGGCTGATAATTATTTCATGCCCCCGTCTTACCGCGAATTAACCTCCCGTTGATTTGAATTTGCAGAAGAATTTTTTTTTTCACTACATTTAAGAAAAATTTAAAACACCCATATAATATCGAATAGTTAAGTAACAGCTTTGAAAGCATATAAAGGCTTTAGTTTTAAAAACTCTAAATATTATACAATATCATTTAAATTCTTATTCATTAATTTAACTAGTTATAATCTAAACTTGGAAATTTCAGAAATACTAACCATTTAGTAAAGTTCCTTAATGTTTCATAAAAACATATTAATGATCGTACTTGCAAAGATTAATAAGCTTTAATGTATGAAAGTAAAATACTTATTTTATTATTGTGTATCCCTCCCTATGAATTAAATATATACCTCACGAAAAAATTATTAATGCATTCGCGTAATTATATATCTTAAAGTACATTCGAAGCTATAACAGTACAGTCTCGCTAAAAGCTTGAGTTTCCGATGAAGGAAAGACTAAAGAAAATTTTTCAAAATAGAGCATGTGACTTCAGGAAACTTGGTGACTAAATTACAATATGGCTGTGGGAACTTTAAGCAGGCTGTTTAAAAAAAGTATGTTCACAACAGATTACTTTCCGTATAAGTATAACGATAGTATTTCTGGTAAAATAACAAAGAATTTTCAACAATATTTGATAAAAACAAACACGGGAAATAATCGAACTGGCTAAAATTAATCCGAGCAGCCACCGGGACCGGTTGAGCCGGCGGCCCGTCCCGCACACTGAAAAATGTTATACGCCACCTGTGGCTCCGCCGTGTAATCGTATGCGTTTATCTCCACGGGGAACGTATGCACTGGCCCACTGTCCTCTCACAGATAAACCCCTTACAAAGATCTACAGAATAAATATTTAAAATGTTAATTGTTTAAAGTTTATTTATGAAATATAAACTAACACAAATATTGACTTAATCGATATTGTGTTTAATTATTATTAAAATAATACGGTACGGCATTATCGATTATCAGATATTATTAGACCTCAATTTCATGTAATATTATATGAAAGTATTGAACTAGAATATTTAGGCTCTCATATGTTGATTGCTAAAGCAATGCTGTTCCGGCGGCAGATTTACAATTTAAGGGGTAGTAGTTAGCTATGCTGATTAAAATTCTATGTCGCATTCTAAACTGTATAACATGTAGCCCCGGAATCGAACCAAGTACCACTATGTTACAAAGTAACAGAGCCAGTCTGTAAGTTGTAGAGTTTTTACTGCTCTTGCCGCTGTTGTTGTGTTTTATATTTTTTCTCATGATGACGGTATTTTTCTTTTGACTTTCATATTATATAAACCAGTAACAGATTTATCTAAAAGATATCATTGCCAATATCTACAGGTAGTTGTTTATATTAAATTGCTGTGCCTCATCTAGAAGTTAGAGCGGAAGCATTCGCGGCACACGTTCGCGCCGCATTCACGAGCTTCCGTTCGATTCCACACCGATTGCCTGAATTTATGCGGCGTCCGACGTCCAGGCAATTATCATTGACGCAATGACTGCCCACCGGACACCATTCCACCCCGACCTGCCCAACGGAACATCCTCGCACCCAATCAATTAACACGCCCATTCCACTCCATTCGATTTAATCCAACGAATTTATTGTCCATTTCGAAAAGTGAAAAGATGTAAGAGAAGGTTTTGTGAATCAGTGTGATATAAGACGTCCGGTGAGCGACAAGGGAAATTTTCCCACGGTTATGAGGTCTTAATAGTGTACTACGGTCTTTTATGAAGTCGAGCGGACACAATAACGATAAAGGTGAGCGGAAAATCCGTACAATAAAGTCGACAAAAAAAAGCTGAGCGAGGGCTAGTACGGGGAAATAGTTCGTAAAATTTCGAAGGGTCCTGTAGTGGGGCACAACGAGCCGCTCGGAGCGCGGACGGGACACTTTACGACGGTCCGCTCAGTAAACCTGCCCATTATGTTGGGTTAAAGGATCCTCCTATTCCACATATAAAGATGCCGAACGCCCGCTAAGATTTGTTGCCGGTTTATGGATGTAGAAGGGTTGTTGGATGCAGCGGAGGGTATTATGATTATGTCGAGAGGCGAGGTCGTATCATTTACAGAAGTCAACACTGCGAAAATGATGGAGGGCTTTCGACGATGCAATGCGGGAAATATAAGACTGTTCGAGTGAATGTTTCGAGTGCATTAAGCTTTGTGCTCATTTTTTCGTCAAAATGTTGAGTTGTGGAAAGTTGGATAACAGATTATTCGCCGTCCTCGTTATATTTTCTCCTTTTCAACATTTAAACATACATTACTGCTTCATGATATATAAAAATTTTGTTATTAAAAAACACTTGTAACAGTCTACCTATACATTATAGGTACTGCAACGTCTGTACAATAGTGCAGGTTTCTTAGCTTCTTGCCTCATGAAACATCCTGAGGCAACTTAAGAAACTAAACTAATTAATTTACTGTTGTTATAAAACCGTGATATTTCGTGACTTTAGGAAAATTATGTAATATTGTGTAAACATCCGAAGTAACATTATATTACTGTGGATAAACAAGTCACATGTTTTCGTTTACTAATGTCGTGTCTTTTAACCGGAAAAAAGTATCAAAGGTGTTATCGCCTTTAGAAGCTTTATAATTTTTTCATAATTAAAATTATGATAATTTGTAGCATGATGATGACGATGAAATAATAAAATGTTGTGTATATTCATAAAATTTATTTAAAAGCCTTATTTAACAATTTGCTTTACTAAAAGCTTGGATTGTAGGCAAAATTTAATTTCGACAACCTTATTAAGTTGCAAGGGCAATGGTTTGTATACACCAAGTGAGACATTGCTACTTAATTGGACACGACGACGTCCAGTATAAATAGAGGCGAGTGCAAAGGCATTGCAGGTGTTTACTGTCGACCCTCACGCAAACAGCTGTTTGCTGTACGGAACTCGGTTTGTAGCACCTTCATCCGGCTAGAGCACCGTCACACCTTGTAAGTCTTTTAAATTGAAATAACATATTAACAATTGCTTACAAATATTTTTTTCGTAACATATAATCTATCTAATAAGTAACTCGTGGACCTAGTACGAGTAACAGTTGCGAACCAGTAGGCGTATTGATGGTACTAAACAAGCTACTAATATTCTGGTGAAGGACGCTAGAAGAAGTGAAGAGATGGATTGGTGAGGAGCTTCTCGATGGAGGGAATAGGTATTTTATAGTTATTTTATTAAGCTCGTGATGATAATGAGTTATAGTGACTTTCTGCAGTAAGGTCCTCGAGTGGCGCCCGCTTACCGGTGGACGTGTTGTTGGGAGGCCTCTCACAAAGTGGACCGACGATCTGGTGAGAATCGCGGGTATCCACTGGATGCGAGCAACACGGGACCGATCGACGTGGAGATCTTTGAGAGAGGCCTATGTCCAGCAGTGTTCGTCTATCGTCTGACGATGAGTGACTTTCTGTTAATTAACGACTGTAGAGCTATATTTCGTAATTATATATAAATATAGCATCAATAAAATTTTAAAGCTTCAAGATAAAGTGCTAGTAAACGTTTATCACATATGAAATATTGTATGTGATCTGTATCCATTAATAAATATATTTGTAAGAATTTATCTATCCAGCACTTCAAACGTACAGTTTTCAACAGGACGATAGTTAGGGGAAACGTAATGTGGCCGAAACATCCCCGCCCAGGCGTGTCTCGGTCAATCCTTTTGACGCCGATTCTGTCCGTGTGAACCGAGCCTTTGAGCTCGCACCTAGCGGTGACCGCAAACGTTTGCCCAAACAAATACAGGATGGATTTCTAAGATCAAAATTATGCTGGCTGTAAACTAACCGGGACATTTGGCCTGCATGAAACACCCGACAATTGACTTAGAACATGTTTATAGCTCCATATTTGCAGTTGAAGACTTCTGTCAACAACCGGACCAAAAAAACATGAAAGGAAATATTACACCTACCCAAAAAAGCGACGACGTATTGTTAAGCTTGCAACCCACACCTAAAGTGATGACCACGACCACTCTGTTAAGGGTGATATCGACTAAGAAGAAGACCTAAACCAATGTGTTAAAAACTAAATACAAAGCTCTCTAAGTATATATATACTGTGTTCGTATCTTAGGTACAGACGTTAGTTCTCCTTATCTCGGTGATTTTACTAGCTACATAGCCTCTCAAACCGGAACACAGTAATGTTTGCACATAACTATTTGGCTGCAGAAATAGGAGCGACGGTGATACCTATTAAGACGATCTCTGGCAACAGAGACCTACCATCAATAAACAAGTGATTACAAAAAAGTCTAAAAAAAAAACAGGTCATGAATATAGAAGAAATCAGTTAAAAATATAAGAATTTAAGTAAACGACGCGGAGTGTGGGAAGTTGGTTTGGGAGCGCGGTTTTTCGCAAAATATTCAATGCGCCGTGGAGCGTGCTCCGAACTGAACCACCACCCTCGCTGCATATTACATGAGGCCAACTTTTACAGATTTCTTTAATATTTTAGCGTGGGAAATTCCTTGTCTGCATGCCTAATATTATACTTCATTTAATATTGTTTACTATTATTTTTAACCTTCTTCCAAAAAAAATCTCTTAAACTGCTTCCGTACTGCCTTTCTAACCCCCAGCCTTTTAAAATGTCGAAGTATCTATTCCATCCCGGAACAACATAACAAACTATTAAGGACTATACTTATTATTTATTACATATATATATTATTTTAATGATAAACCTTGTCCTCTTTTCCATATTCCCTATTTAACAAAATTTTGCTTATTACCGGCCAATGTCATTACAAATAATTTCATTATGGTCCTAAGTGATATTAGCAGCGTTTATTAAAAATAAAGCCATGCATGAAAATAATCTGTGAACTATTCAAAGTTTACCTTGGTGGAACCCGGAGCGCCTGGGGCTGCCCGACCATACATCACAGCCCGCGTACCCTCCAGCGTGCGCCGCTTTGTAGGTGCCTGAAAGCGAATACAACGCCATTGTATTATAAACGTCGAGCTCCCACCGCATGCAATGACGAGATTGCACTTGAGACTTAATTTCATTTCCTAATACGCGCTAGTCGTATTTGCCCACCATCCATCCGTGTTTGCGCGCCACCGCATTCATTTTATGCTTCAGACGCTCTCCATATTTTCCTTTTGTCTAGACGAAATCTTAGCGAATATTTAAACGCGACTCGACCCCGAACGGTGATTATATTTTCTTTACAACGCACGGTCTCCGTAAGCAACAAATGTAAACCCGCCTCGGGGGGCGATATCTTCAAATTGCTCATGTAAGACAAAATTAACCCTCACCCACATTAACACAGATAAGTCGGCGAGCTCATTTGCGAGCCTTCCGGCTGGCGCTCGTTACATCTTGATATTCTTTACCCCTTCACCGATACCCGGTACCACACGAGCAATAAATGGCGCGGAAGGAGCCCGCTATCGCGCCGCGCCGATATCTTCCATCCGAATTAATTTCGGAACGTTCCTCAGAAACGAACTAAGTTCGCGGACTTGTTATTTCTGCGCGCAGCCGGGCGGGGGCGCGCGAGTTCTAATCGCGAAGAGTTGCCAGATAAAATGGCGACCCGTAATTACCATAACGCGCCTTTCGAAGATATGTGGAGAATCTTAATGGTACGGTGGCTCCGTAAATAATGGGCTCTTATGGGAAAGTTGCTAAGAGCACTGTTTCGAATGTAATTATAAGGGCTTCCCGCCTCACGTGCTCTCAGAATAATGTGTTAAATATCGGAGTTGATGTGGTGATGTTGCTATTTGCGTGAATTTCAGACACGATTATATTATAGGAACAGAATAAAAGAACTGTTTCTAATATTAAAATTCAACCTGCTAAATATTCTTTATTTATATTGACTGTATCATTTCTGAACTGTTTGTCAAAAACAATAGCGAGGGCATTAATAACGTGAATTAAGTACCTGGCAACAAAGAGCGGGTAAGGGATCGCGCGCTATCTGGTGCAGGATGC
The DNA here is from genome assembly GCA_029030555.1 of Ornithoptera alexandrae. NCBI lineage: Eukaryota > Metazoa > Arthropoda > Insecta > Lepidoptera > Papilionidae > Ornithoptera > Ornithoptera alexandrae. The sequence goes on along the minus strand of JARDVY010000037.1, from coordinate 3,711,319 downwards.
AGTGTCGCGGGACGACAGCTGATACGCTTGATATACAGCCTCCTCCAGCACAACCATTTCTTAACTTTTCTCACAAAGTTTCTTTCGTTATTCTCATAATAAACGCTGCATTAAAAACCTTTAATAAACGAATGTACTAGGTCTCGATTTCATTACACAAATTATAACAGAGAAACTAACTGTTTTTTTTTTATAAAAACACTCAACATGTTATATTATTTTAACATAGACTCGTTAGCAAGTCGATAATAATCAAATATAAACATGTTTTGCCTACACTACAACTTGTTGTACTGTAATGGAGACATATTTTTATTATGACCCTTACTCAATGGGGTACAGATCAATTTTTCAATAACCTAGATATGTTTTCGTGATCACGCACTGCTTATAAAGAAAAATATACTGTGCAACAATATATAAATGTTTCCGTTTGATTTTTCGTATGTCTCTCGTAGTTTTCTAATTTTATATAAATTTTTTGCTTCACATTAAAATTAGATTTAACTTGTAACTATGATCCATAGTTCAAATTACTATTTATTGAACTCGTGTTATCATGTAAATCAAAAATGTTCTCTGTAAAACTATCTAAGGAAGCAATTGTAATTATTTTTATGAATTTTCGCTTGTGTTTATTGGACTTATTGTTTCTGTTTGTTTCTAATAAATAAAATAAAAAAACCAATAAAATAATTGCTAGCAATTTGCTCAACCATTTTGGACAAATCAATTCTGTATTTACTCTACGATAAAATGAAATCCCCTCGCTGTTTGGCGAACAGTGAATATTAAATAAAATGCATTACGGTATTTTAAAAAACAATAATGTAACAAACATTGCAGCAAACGTCATGTGAAAATGAACTATGTATATTCGCTTTACACACAGTAATATTTGAGCAAACATTTGCTAACTTGTTTTCACTGTGCCGCCATTCAAATCCGCAAACTGCTCGGCTAATATATTTTAAAGCGTTTCTGACGTTGCACAGGAAACGATACGTACCTGAGCACTAGTACAATGAATATGTTCCCAACATTACAAGCACTGTAAATTAAGCACCAAAAACGGTCTCATTTTCCACTCGAGCGCTGCGGCTAATATTGTCTCGCTCCTGAAATATGCAGCCTTACCTGCGGGACTCCGCTGCCGGCGAATGTACTGTAATTGTTGAATATACTGCATCGTTTAATCCGGGCTACATCTTCTGGAATGTTCGAGAACGCAGCCAAGATTTGCAGGCAGTCTGCGGCTGTGAAACTCTCGGCCTGGGGCCTAGTATCCGCTTAATGAGCAACTTAGCTTTAGACGGGATTTCGCGATACCTTGCGCTTAACAGTTAAGCGCTTTATACGTCAATTATAAAATCTCTATTTTGCGTATTGTTGTCTTAAATTAAAACAGTTAACATTGTATAGTGGCGAAACTCAGTGTTCCGCAAACAACCTTCGGGCGTCGTCGGTAAAATTGCAAAAATGTAAAAGAGCTAATGTTTGCACACCTTCAACCCCTTCTCAACCCCTCGAGCCGGCGTGACGAGCCGGATAAAAGGCTTTAATACACCCTCATCCCTTATTACGAAACTTGAAAAAGACAACAATATAGATCGAATGTGTCGCGGGCGCGGGCAATCATACGCGCATCAAAGGTGGCGCGCCTCCGGGGTAGCCAAGTGTGGAGATGCCTTTGTAGCCGTTTTGTATTATCGTTCTGTATGGAAATGCCGTGTCAAAGGGTTACACGCCTTATGAGATCTGAAACAATACGGATTGCGACAATCCCGTTTCCTTCATACGCGAGGAAATGGCATTTGAATGTTTAATGAGTACTACATGTTTGTACACTAAGCTATAAACACGGCCTCCGTGAGTTTCCTACAAACATTATTAGTTTCTTGATTAAAATTGATGTTAGTTATTTTTCTGGTTATTTCAAAAATTTATTTAATAATTATTTTAAAACATTATAACACAATAATAGATAGTATACCATATTAATAACAGATATTCAAATACACTGACAGAATTATTAAACTGTCACTGTAGCAATGCTCTTATTGGATTTATTATTGACAACATGTATGCTACTTTAACAATCTGTCTCCATACATCGCGAGCAAGGAACACATCAAGCAGTCATTACCGCCCTCCTGAAAAATCTCGGCAGGGCTGCTTTGCAAGTCAAAACTCCTTCACGCAGCTACATGTGACAGCGGCTGCCATCAGCCGGTGAGTGCCATAAGCGCCAAGTGCAAAGGTACCCTCAGAGGTGACATGACATTCATCTAACAAATATTCGGAGACACACGATCAGTAACTTTTAATATAGTTTATATGATTTTCAACACACTTTGTGTTATTAGAATAACATAATTAATATTTACCTGAAATTTCTTATTTACAAGAGTTTGATTAATTGATTTGAAATGATTTTTGCATATAAATAACACATCTAACAAAAAAAAGAATGTACAATATACTCTATGAAACTTATTTACTACTAATATTAGTCTATTCATATATAATATTTGTTATAATAAAAATAATTTAAATAAATTGTTATGTTATTAACCAAGGTAATGTTAATATTAAACAGATGAATTTAGTACGGTTAAGTGTGAGATTTATTTAACGAGATAATTATCACCAAATCATATCTCTTTCGAATTATTATAATTCTCCACGTGTTTAAAGCATTTAAAAATGCTTTGTTTTTTTTATAACCTACAGACCGTCAGGTCGAAGTTGGAAACCTCGTAAGTCATGTGCTTAGTAGGGTAATGATCTCTGCTGGTGACTTTGTGGTGGGGTCGCATCACGATTTATAACTGACTGCCTCGGCAGCTCAGGTGTACCTCCAGTTACACGTACTAAAATGAATAATTATATTTATTTTTTTGCTTTTTTTATATTTCGCATAAATTTTAATAGTAGTCATATTTTAATAGTAGTCATATTTTAACTAATGTGTATGAGAATAGGACCGGTTGCCGTGAATCGATTTTTAAGACTATATCAAAAATATACTAAAATAATAATAATGATCATGATAAGTATAGAATATTCCAGAAATTAGTATATTGGAGTGCATGCTACATATAATGTTTAAATGAGTTGTATCATTTGTAGATTTGGAGAAAGTTTGGAAAATACATGAAATGTAACGGGGAGTTCTTCGCGCAATATGCCATAGATTTTTCCTTTTTTTTTTTGACGCGGAATTATGATGAGTTTGTCATTTATCATGCTGAAGCGAAGACATAAGTATTCAGTTCAATATCTCGCCTCGTGCGAGATCTATCGGAGGCTGCGTGCGTTCCGCCGACGCTCGCATCGTTAAAGCGACGTGTGAGCTATTACTCGGCATTATTCCGGCGACAGGCCGGGCCGCGTCGCCTCACCACAGCAAATTGACATTCAATCAGCGTGGCAACATTGTTTCCCTATCAATCCTTATTGGGAGTTGGCACACGCGCCCCGGAGCCGATACGCCGCCATCAAATCGCAATTTGTTTATGAAAATTTATTGTATTTGCCATTACCGTGGATTCTTCCTCCGGCGGGAGCGACCCCGCGGAACGAAATCACCTTATTCAATTCCCTCCTTGCATACATCGTGCGGGTGTCTTCCGAGGGGAACATCCACGGTTTTTGTCTGAACACGTGAATCGCGTTTGGGACGCGTGTTACCGTCTTATTAGTCTGGATTGCTTATACCTTTTTCGCAAATCGCCCGCAGGGTGTACCACCTCGCCTAACTTGTACGTTACTCGCAAATATTTAACGTTGAATTCGCTGCGGTTTAAAATTGTACATCAGTCAAACGTTATTAGCGAAAACCTTATAAACAAAGTTTATTTTTATACAACGAATCGACGGTACGAGCGAGACGTTCACCTTATGGTAGGATACGTCTGGCCTTAACAACGTGGTACTAGTTAAGATGCTATAAACAGCAGCAAGTAAGTAAGTAACTCCAATAATTTCACCAGCTACATCTTTCAAAACCGTACACATTAATGTTTGCACACTACTGTTTAGCGATAGAAATAGTAGCTGCGATGGGGTCTACCTAGACGGTTTCTCACAACAGAGACTTACCACCAGTAATTTAAAACACTTAAAAAAATGTTAAATACTTGAAACCTACTTAGAAATAAATTACTAACAGGGATACTTAGCTTTTGGTAACTCTTTTCACAATTAAACTTCTGAATTGCATCTTAACTATTCTGATATTTTACATATATTCTATATTTCGTTTCACGCAATTAAACCTTTCAATGGTCATCAACAGAAGTAAGCTAATTATAGTCTTGCCTGTTTTTTTTTTTAATAACGCTGATTCTCTTTGATTTCACCAACTGCATGCTTCTGTAGTTAAGTGAGAACATAATTTTGACCATAACAAGTAATATAATATGACGATACTAATAATGTGTAATACAAAAATAACGATTTGCGGATTGTATCTAAAAACATAATTTGATCATCCACATCCTTGCCGTTAACGAAGATTCTAACTCAACACATACATCTACAATCAAATAGTACTCTACTGCTAATAAGACCTTTCATCTTATCTCTCAAATTGACAAACGCAGGAGTTCGTTATTTTTTGCTTATCTATATAATTTCATGTTGATGTTTTAGTCTATTTTTTAAAAAAAAAACTCATCAATTTTCTGATAATCCTTTAACAAACAACGTTCCTGTAGACTAACGAGAGCCTCACCTCATGCGGCAAATACCTGAAATGGTGACGGATCACCGCGAAATTTTCCAATTCGGAATTCCGCTGAAATCATTTATCAGAGCGGAATTAGCGCGTCGCATATGCAAAGTGTCGATCGCAAGCCGAGCGAGCGATATGACTACGCTTCCCTTCTGTTTCGAGGATTTAGGAAAAGAATTGTCGCATATATCACCGTTAATAGGGCGAGGAGAGAGCACTACTTATGCCTAATGCGACAAGGAAACATGTTGCGGGCTCACAAGCTCGAATAAATTTCGACTTGATTTTCACTTCTGAAAATGACGACTACCTTCCAACGTATAAATATTAAATAACAAAGTTTCATAAACTTTCTTCTTCGCTTTCACTGAAATATGTCAAAAAATATGTATATTTCCTATACTAGAATATACAGTAATTATTTACTTCTAAACATGAACCATTTAATGTAACAATTAAAGACAGTATATTTTTAAACCTTAGAAAATATCTATATATCGAGATAGTAGTAATTGCAAACAAAAACTAATAATTTATTTAATAAAAAAAAGTATATTTTTTACTTGACTTAACTTATTAAACTTTACTATTTATGGACTTCTATTATTTATAGATGATTTAAATTACTATTGATATATTTTTAAATTAGAAACTGACTCGTTTCCTTTATACGGCGGCTATAAAGTAAATGGATAAGCGTAAAACTAAATAAAAATATTAGAATTTTTAACAGCAAAATCTAGTAAAGGGCTGAAAATCTAAAAACATTGAAACCTATTTTTATTATATACAATAGCATAATTTTTTTCCATAAAAAAGGTGAAGAAATTGGTGCAATGAGTAACAAATACACAAACGCAAAACGTCCGCAGATCTTTATTTTAGTTAGAACCTAATCTTACATCAAAAGTGATATAATTTAGATGTCTTTGAAATATTTTAACCACCTGCGTTTTACAAGGGATATTGAATAAAAAATAGCATTAACCCCTTTTCTTGTGGCATAACAATAAAGTGGTAACGTCGCCGTAAACACGACGAAATGACATTCCATAAAAAGCAACGACACCGGTAAATATGGACAGGCTATGGGTACTGAAATTGCGATGTAAATAAATAGTTTGGTATTTTTCAGAACTAAAATCAATATACACAATCAAGTTATTCACTTTTTTTATTATTTCCTACTTCATCATCATCATCGGCCGATAGATGTTAACTACCCGTCATAGGCCTCCCCCAAAGATCTCCACATTTCCTACTCATAAAAATATTATTTTTAATTGTTGCTATTACATAACTTTGATTTAATTAGACAAACTGAGTATTATTAATAAGAATATCAATTTTCTATTAAAATAACAGTAATATTCTTAGTTTTTTAAATCACAAAGAAACAAAGTTCTCTTTGGAAAAAAAGTATCGTCAAAACCTGAAAACTAGACTAACACAGAATAATGGTTTATGGGCGATGTATATACATATATATTGTCTAAAATAATATTGGTATATATATAAAAAAATAAATGGCTTTCTCTAGGTTCGTTGCCGGTTTTAACATATCATTATCAGGAACGGCAACGGCAAAGCTGTTTATTTGGCGCTGCTCGCGAGCAAATCAGTCGAAGATTATGCTAAATATCCGTTGGTATTATTTGGTGGTACGCACCTCGCATACATAACACGAGTTTATCAAACGCCCCTCGCTAAAAAGCTGTTATATTTTCAACACATGATTATGTAAAAGAATTCCGAGATTTCAACGAACGAGGGAAAGAAAATGTGTGTCGTTAAGATGCGAGTACTTTGCGATTTGCATCCGCGGGGGTGAACTCCTCGCCGCAAAAGCTTTGTTTTAAATAATCACACGTCTACCACTGAGTGCTTAAACTGCATGTAGACGAATGATTACGATGACTTTATTACTATAAACAATATAATATTGAGCAATAACAATTACCCCATGACACCTAAGAACCTATATTATATTTTCAAAACAAGTACTGTTTAAGTATTGCTTTTGTAAACAATATTATAATTACTAAACATATGTTTTTTTTTAATATTCGATGAATACGAAGGGCTAGTAGTACATTCAGTTTTAGTTAGGATGATATACACTGCACATACAGGTGGTGGAGATTACTGCTGGAGTCCCCTTAGGGAGGTACGATAACAACTCGTACTACTGCCCCCATTTAAAAGGGTAGCTGGTGAAATTACGACATAAGACTTAATATCTTATGTTGCAAGCCATAACCACAACGTGGCGTTGTATATATCATCCCATACTAATCTGTAACCCATGCCACGTTGTCATGAACAGGCGTATCACTTAACACAAGATGAACGTCTCCATCGTCTCGACGTTTATCCATTAAAAAAAGCGTTATATATAGTACCCGCTCATTATAAGATATAAAATGTTATGACTCATTACCTCATAATTTCACTAACTACCCCTACCCCTTCAAACTGGATCACAGTAACGTTCACACCTCCCTAGACAATCTCAAGCAACCGAAACCTACCAACAGTAATAATATGTTATACAGCTTACTTCTAATCTACAAAAACCTTAATACTACATACGCTGTCAGTCTCTTGTTATGGTTTATTCAGTAATTTGATATTAATTAATATTTAATACGAAATTAATGACAGTGAATACTAATGATTCAATCCTTAACAGAATAAAACGCATTGAATTCCCCAACTCACCAAACGACTTCCTCGTCAAGTTAATAACAGAAAACAAATTACCGGCCAAAGTCTCACAGCGGCACCCAAACAATTAATCAAAACAATCGGGGGCCCCGTAGAAAAAAAAAATTAAAGGAATAATCCTTCCGCGCCATTATTATTATTTAAATCTTCAAAATGACTCAACATAACTGCGCGATATAAATATAAGTCGGCAATAACCCATTTAGGAGGATAAGAAAAAGGGATGGTAGTCATTAGCATATAATGACAGTAATTAAAATACACAAATAGAGCTATAAAGAAGGCCCGGCGATGAAGGGTTGTCTTCATCATCCGCGGCGAGAATTTATACATGGCAAATATTTTCACTGCGGCTCAGGCAAGCCGCTCCAGAATTAAGAACGGCATTGTTTAATTTATTAATTAATGGACCCACTGTTGCGGCTCTGACGACGTCGGAACAGCTCGGCACACACAGCCAGAATTTATGATTTGTATGCGCAACTACATTGCTCATTGTAACTTTAAATTAGATTTGTTACAGATGAAACAAACATTCACTATTCATGTATGCTCCATATGGGCTGATCTTAACACTCGCTTCGATACTCGGCGCAGTTGAAACGCCCAAAGAAAAAGCCAACGATGATTACAGGGAAATGGTGAAGTAAAAGCGAGTTTAACATTGATCGATGGTAGGTCTCTGTAGCCGGACCGTTACTGTGTTCCGGTTTGAAGGGCGCTGTAGCTAGTGTAATTATTGGTACATCTCATGTATCAAGGCGACGAGCGCAATGGGGTGCAATTTATACCATTCTAACTAGACGTTGTTATGTGTAGGCGTATCACTTACCATCAGGTGAACGTTTCGCTCGTCTCATCGACTAATAGAATAAAAAAAAACTCATATCGAATTTTCTATCAACTAACTTAAACTTATTGTAAAAGTAAGTATTTGGTTAGTCAAAAATTTTAAATAGAATAAATAAAGATCTGGCATATACATATAGACACATCTGCAATATTTAAAAAGATATATATATATATATGGAAACACTAAATAAATAAAAAAGTTAATAAATTAAAGTATTAATTGATAAAAAGTGCTCCATAACAAGGACTTTTTTTATTAAAAATTGTAAAATTGTGAAAGTCGGAAATCTACCAGCATTTCGCAAAAGAAACTCTTTGGACTTAAGAAGAAAGGACGGAAGAAACTCGGAGGATTAAGAAGTATACTTTTTTAATTTTTTTTTAATTAAAAAATTGCTGTACATTATGATCATCATTATCAGCCACTAGACGTATACTGCTGGACATAGACCTCCCCCAAAGATCTCCACATAGATCATACATTCTAACATACTACTAGAGAATCGACACGTTTTATTTCCACACGTTATTGTCATACAAAAAATCATCTAATCCATAGAAAGCTATGCTATAAGAAATTTTAGATCGATTTTTAAATTCCTTAAGTGGCAAATCTATGACAGTTTATGGGATCTTATAGAGACGCACAACCAACCCCATAATGGTTCCCATCAACCTTGTGTGAATACAAGACGTCGCAAGCTTATTTGTTTAATTCCTATTAGTATTTTTTGTTATTTATTATATATCTTTTTCACATGCGCATATTTATCATTTAGCTAAACGTAAATAAAATGCAAATTGAAAATTTTCTTTGCTATCCCTCACGCCTCACCCATTGATAATCTTTCTCAGCGTTTTCGCTGCTGGCTCCCGCTCCGCCGCCTCCGCAGACAATGAGTCGGCTAATTACGAGATGTAAAGCTTTATTAACGCAATCGGGCGGTAATTAACATAAAAAAATAATATTTACCAAATCTCTCGCCGGCGAGAGGCTGTTTAATTTACGAACATTGCGGCATTAGGTTCACTGCGTTCGTCCCAACCCTTTCCGCCTTACAAATAATTGCAGCGATGTTCCGCCTTGAGAGATGGGATAAGCGACAAGATTAAAGCTCATCAGAGTTGTTACACGGAAGAAAATTTAGAATTGTAATGGTAGACATTATCCTTTTCCCTCCTTGGGAGGTTAAAGGAACGCTTATTGATAATTCACGCACGCTCCTTAAACGAATTAGTGTATGCGTTGTATGTCTACGTGAACGTCTTAAATTGGCACTTCCAAATCACCCATTGATATTTTAATGACGGGACATCCCTTCCCAGATTTCACGGGGTTCCTTATTAGCATATAAATAGCGAGTAAAATATGACATCAGCATTTTAATTTACCGATATTACGGAACGATTTACAAATTAGCCGGTAAGAAAAACGCTACGGAGGCCTCAAGAGGGTCGAGCGGCTCGCAGATGTTCTATTTAAATGTAAATTTGCTTCGACACGCCGACGACACGGATAAAAAATATAATTTGAAATCAAAATATTTGACAGGATCGACCTGATATTTTGTCAAAACCATTCCGGTAATATATAACGCTACAGTAGGGTATCTGTTATATTATTATTATAAGCTATTCTAACCAAGTGTATTATCGTTATCATCATTATCAACTGATAGAGATCCACTAACGATAGACGTCCACCAAATTCGTAGACACCAAACGATTTTTTATGACCTTCACTAAATCATAAGATCCCCTTGTGAAAAGCCCTCAAGCACAGCATCAATTGGCACGCAGCCGCCTCATGGATCTTAATATCCCTATGGACAGTCAGTTCTTCGGGCAATGTGCCTTGCTTATTACTACTTGCATCTAGCAATTTTGTACGCGTTATGATTATATTATATATAGTATACTTGTCAGAAATAGTAAGTCAACCTATAAAGAAATAAATTGTCCACACTTTTTTCTAATGTTACTATATGTTAAAAGTAAAATGAAATTATTTTAGTCCTGCGGAAGGAAACATCTAATTTAGAGGACGGTATTTAATCAAGGAACGCAACAAACACAAGGAGGGGTGACAATTGCAGACCTCGAAAATAGAAAAGAAAGTATTCTTTTCAATGCGAAAGGCGACAATAAAGGAAAGAAGAAAAAAAAGGTCCGCGCCGGAAGTGGAAGTGACAGATCGTCGACAATGGTGAAAAGTCACACCTCTTGTTTACGGGCCGCCGAGCTCGGCTAAATTAGCTATCGTTTACTTAAGCACTTTATATAATTAAGCGGAAATAACTGCTTCCTCTACTGGGGAAAAGTCGACATATTCTTTTCACAGCAGTCACTAATTGTGCCTCTTAGCTCTATTTACGAGTATGTCTTAGTATTATTTGCTTCATCATTTTCTTGCGATACTCTCTTCTAATTTCGGACCTGCTTTTTGTTTTTTTTTTTTTTTTTTGAAAAAATCTCAATTTATTATAACTATAATATATATATAAAATCTTGTATAGATATATAAAATAAAACTACTATTAACCATGTTAACCTGACGTATGCTGGTGAATAGAACTCACGCGTCTTAGTGTCTAAGTTAAAAGCTACCAGTTTATTAAAACCAAAAATTCACATAAAACTTGAACATTATTGTAACTTTTTAAATATTTCGTAAAATGTTATTGTTTTATAATAAATATGTATAATAATTCATGTTTATGGCTAAAATGGATTATTGTTACCTATAAACAAATCCGCGTTCATTCTGTTAGATTATATACTTTGCACCTGCAAAAGATTACATTTCAAGTCATATTCTTAATAGTTTAGAATAAGTATCTAAGAGTTTAGTTAGTCTTTAGAATAAGAATCTATCATCAAGTATCCTAAGGTAATTTTATATTTTCTAAAGCCTTAACTCAATTATTATCTACACTCTATTCCTCGTAATATGCCACAGGAATTTTCATTACTCCAGTTTGCATGTCGAATTAACGAATCGATCATAATTGATTAAGTACGCCGCACCGCCAAGGCGCACCACAAAGGAGCCAGTTCGGACCATCTCCGAAGAAAACAAAAACAAATCCCTCCCTTCCCTTTTTTGACCGAGCAGTCGTAACGGTGAAATCTGGCTTTGTTCATTTACTTGGTAAACCGATAATTTCATTAAACAACAAAGTGGAACTCGTCGGGTGCTCTTTGTAAACACGGCAAGAAGCCAATGTCCCCTAAGATGGGAAAATCATTCCGAGAAAAAATTTTGGGGCTCTGCAAATTAAGAATCTTCACCCTCTGTTTGGTTGAGGAGAATAAACAAGATACAGGTGCAGGTAGTAAAATAAAAACTAGCCGATTTTCATAAATATTCACGTTTTTAAATCGATTCAAAGTACAACATTTCGATGATAAAGGAGGTCAAGCTGGAAGATCACGATGCAATAAGTGATATGGCCTGAGTATAACAACGAAGCGCTAGTTAGAATGTTCACACAGCACCACATTGTACTCGCCGCCTCGACATGGTATCTCATTACTCCATATTCATAAGTATTTTTTTGTGCAAACAATAGGTTAATCTCCAAATTAGTCTTACTTTAGTATCTTCAGTCTTATCGTAAATAATATTTTTTATAAAAAAAAAAAAACCAAGAATGAAAAAACAGGAAATATTGATTTAGTAAAAATGTAATAGTAGACTTTAGTAAAAATATTATTTTAACGGGCTAATTCTAAAACAGAAACTAAGAAAATATTAAAAGCAAATATGAAATATTTCCATAGTAAATATTTATGATTTTTTTAGTAATAAATAATACTATTTCACCCTCTCACCATTAACCGAATTTTAAAATCGTAAAATGTTACCTTCACTTTAATTCACTTCAAGTCAATGAGACGCACAACTCACGTTCCATTTTTAAATCGATATCAAAATGTTTGCGAATTCAAAATATTTTTTTTAAGATTTTATGGCCTGATAGAGTGACTTTTAATAATAATATCTTTTTTTAAATTGAAATCGTTAGCACTTGACCTCGATCCCATCTGGTGTTAACTAGTGACGTGCTGGTAATAGAGCACACTAGTCTGTAGTCTATTCCCTTTATTTTTTTTGCAAACACCCAAATCATAAATAGACCGGAACACTGACACTGACAAGCTGTTCCATACATTTGCTGTTGTTATCAAAAAATAAAAAAAAGTTTTAAATTTTGTTTTCGCGAATCTATACCTAATCGACTACCCCGCTCGAGACAATCAGCTAATATTGTTCGCGTAACGCAAAACGTTCGCATTCCGAGAGTTAAAAATATCGCAGAGTAATTTGGAGCATTCGGCCGGGCTACTCGCGTTAAAGTTGCGTAGCGGGCAAATTAAGCCCGGCCCCGATATATTGCGTTTGTTCTTTTGAAGCCGCCGGTGAAGGGTTAAACCAAGAATGCTTTGCTTTTTATAGGAGATCCAATAAACTGGGGGAGATGTATATATAACTACGGCGAAGTTGGGCAATCTGAAACTTTCATATGTTTGGCGAGTTATTTCTGCGGTACGATTACACGGAGGTTTGTATTGTAAAAAATTGTTTACAATCAAAATAACCTTTTCTGTTATCGACAAACACTAAATCACAATAGTACGTTTAAATATTTGAGACGGCATTTAAAATATAAACCTTTGTTAGTAATACTTATTACAAATGTATCTCAAATATCGACTAATTAATAGTAACTATGTAAGTTTTATTATTATAATCATGTCATAGTTGAACAATTTACATTTCTAGTATTTATTTGTACGTCGTTATGAATATTTACTACTTGTGAAATAATTTTTATCTAACCAAAATATTATTTTTAATTTTTAAATTGGAAAACATTCCCACACATTCCAAATACCCGTTATTACAAAAGTCAATGAATTATACGTCAGGTAGGTAGGTAATTAGACCGAAAATACCATTAAATTAATAAATAAAAAACAAGAGCTCCGCCCCATCTCACAGGGACGTATGGGCCCCTCTGTCGAATAAATTTATGTAAAAATTTTCATTAATATTTTTGAGGCCGAGCGTCCGCCTGCCCTTGGGAGTGGAAATCGAGTTCGCGGTCGCGATGGAAAAATGCAAACCAAAAATTATGGGGTCCCTCGCCTTGTATTTGCTTATGAATACCGGCCGTACCTGCGCGGCTGCTCCACTCCGTACACACTCCTCCATACAAAACTCGCTGCGGTAAATATAATCGACAATCCTTTGTTATTTATGCTATCTACTCTGCCAGTCTCTATTTGTTTATATTTTTTATTTAAACTATACATATATCAATTTAAAGAAAAAAGTTGCATCTTTAAGACATGTAATATATGACAAAAATGCTAGATGCATTTTTATGGTGTACGCTTAAAAAAACTAATGTAGTATAACCCAATATAAAAGATTTTTTATTAACCATTAAACATCATAGAAGTAATATAAAAGTTATATATAGGTCAAAGAAAATATTTTTGATTTGTATTATACTATTTTAGAAGTACTATTAAAAGAAAACGTATCATGAAATTAATAATACGACGCAAATAAAAAAAACAATAGATAAATATACGATTTCTTGAGTACCTTTACGTCTTATGAGATATTAAGGAAGGGTGACCTTTCCTGAAGTAGTTTTCCGTTCACCCCAACTTACAAAAAAACGTTGAGTATGAAGGACGCCCCTCCCGCGCTCGGGCGAGATTATGAAAGATTTGTGAGGCCTGGAGTGGCGCCGGCGACCGCTCGTACTGTGCTTAAGAGATTTAAATCGCTCGCTGGCCTGGAACGACAGATACAAACAGATTTCTTACTCTCCCACGCTCAGTTGACAGGATAACTTAATATATTTTGTTATAAAGTTATCGAAAGATAAAAATATAAAGACTCAAAAGCATATCTTGATTTATCATATCAAAACATATAATATATTATTTATAAAAAGTTTTTTGTTTGCCTTTACCTCATTTACGCGAAAATTAATTATTCAATCACTATGATAAAGTTAATGTTCCTGGCTATTAGCGAAAAATACGTTAAAGTTATTTTAGTCCTAATCTAAGAAATAAATAAACTCCCTATTAGGATACATAAAGTAACAAATTCGTTTACAGAACAATTTATTACTTTCTACAAAAAGTATATTTCATGTCAAAATTAATAAATAACGAAACATATGAAAAAAGCATATTATTATTTTACAGATTATCTAAAAGTTAATAAAGAATAGCAATTGAAAACTCTTTTTAAAATATAATACTGTTACATACTATAACTCTTGAAATTTCCAGAAAGTTCTTTCGAGAGGAAAGTCTTTTACATACTGATTTAATCAGGAGCAAATGACCATTAAAAGAGGTTTCCAATTTAATAAAAAATTTCGGGCTTTCTTTCCTAAAAAGGAATTCATGGTCACATTAAGCACAAGTCGACGGATGTCGCATGTTACCTAAAGAAGCTGTTCTTTGTACATGTCAATTTCTTTCACGGAAAGACTAAGTTCATGTCGCATACAACATTGTGCTCGTCGCTTTGAGAGATAAGACGTAAAGTCTCGTTATTCGAAAAATTTCACTAGCTACTCTTCAAACCGAAACACCGAAATGTTTGTATTCTACTGTTTGGTGACGGAAGTGAACGCTGCAGTGATACTTAACTGGAAGGTCTCCGGAAACGGAGTCCTTTCACCGGTGTAGTTGTACAAAGTTTCATAAAGATTCTTCTAGTAATATACAATGTTAATTCTTTGTCTATTGCTTATTTTTTACTCTTAAGTTTATTGTAACTAGATAAAAGAACAATACTTTAACTTGCGTATTATCATCTACAACGTTACGACAGTCAAAAATGCAACCGGAATCTGCCGGAGTTATCTCACCGCGAAACCTGTAAATCTTCGAGGCATTTTTATATTCGCAACGCCCCGACTCCGAGGGCTAAGCAAGCAGCAGCACCACACCGTCCCGAGATTATATCTTGACACTTGATGGATGAATGGTTATTGGATCTCTACATTTTTATCATTTTGATACAGTCGCTAGGGCAAGGTGAACTTATGTTTGCTTACTTCTGATCTAAGTATCTTTGTAATATATTTATATAACATCAACTATATAGTTTATAAACAAAAGGATTCTAAACTAAATGAAAAACTATTTATTTATCTATTACCTACAATGAATTTTGTTACAAAATTTTATTCTATTTTTATACATGCATATATTTTTTTTTTGCAATAGTTGTATTTACTCGACATGGTTTTTTTCCTAAAACAGCAACAGTAGAAATAAACTGTATGGGTAAAATTTTATATAAATCATGTAATAATTCAGCAAAAAAATCTGATTTAATATCCTTATAAAAAAACTTTTCATGTCATCATTCATCTATTTCTCTTTTTTTCAATAAAGGTACTTGTGGTTTTGTAAAATTTATTTTAATTTAAAAATGTGTATATATGCTTGAGGTTGATCCTATACCTAGGTAGTGTTAGATTAACAATAAATGATTAATTTGTTTTATTTTACAAAACGTTTGGATTATTTCAATGTTAAAACTTTAATAAATAATAATAATATTTTAAAAAGTCGAATATTTTATTGAAATCGTTAAGTGAACGATTTAAAATATGTAACAGCTTTTACGCAGGTCCCATATGAATAATGTTGGATTGGCAATGTTCTTAGTAAGCGGCACCGTCTGACACTGCGACCCGATCGTTTGCACTCTTTACTACACCCCCATCTCACACTTCACCTGTCATGTACGGTCAGAAGAATAAATTACATTCACAGCCAAATCAGAATGAAATTTTTATTACCTATTGAAAATATACACTACTCAATTTGTAATTCTTTACTTTAAATATCACATACACGTAAGCTAATTTCTAAGATAAAGCAAGTATTTAGTTAAAGGATATATAATTGATACAGATTCAAATTTGTATTTTACGTTGAAGAAATCACCAGCACCGTTAGTGCTTTTACAAGTAAAACAGCATATATTATTGTAGTAACTTTATCATACATTTAATAGTAAGTTTTAATGGAATAACGAACACAAATAAGAAATCGACTTAGTACTTTTCACTACCATACATCATTACGAGAAACAACATTTTATACATATTACGAATACCCTTATTAAATAGTTTTTTTTTTGACAAAGCAAATAGACAAGCGGGCTGTTCACCTGATGGTAAATGATACCCGTAGCAACATTTTGCTTGCCACCTATCGACATCAGATGTTAAGTATCGTTAACACAACAATTTCATTAAAAATATGTGATACGATTAACATCGCAGGTACCTTTTCATTGGTGGTAGGTCTCTGTTGCCAGAGACCAGGGTATGTACCACCGTATCGCCTACTTCTGCCGTCAAACAGTAGTGTGCAAATATTACTGTGTTTCGATTTGAAGGACGTTGCAGTGTAATTACTGGGGTAAGGAGACTGAGCATCTTATGTCTCAGATAACCGCATTGTGGTGGAGGGTATAACATATTAACTATCGCTACGTTGTAATGGGCGTGCGTATCACTTATTATCAAGTGAACGTCCCGCTCGTCTCGTCGCTTAATTTTATAAAAAATGGAATAACTTTTTCTGCAGACCCTCCGCTCATACTCTTCCAAACGCTTTGGCGCGCCCATCATACGCGGCGATATGGTCTGAAAAATGCCGCGACCGCCGCCGCCGCCGCCGCGCCGCGCGTTAGCGGAAACATATCAATTCAATTTCCAAAACGCTCCGTGGAGTACCGTGAAATAGGGCTGTCATGTGCTAAATCATGGGACTGGAGCGTGATAAACATATCGGAAGGGTTTATGTTTTATTAGCTTTGACTGAACATTTTATCGGTATAATGCGAAACCATGAAAAAAAATTGTCACAATATTCTTAAGGAAAACGTTTCCTTAATGGTTATCGACCAAGTACGAAGACGTTTACTCGATAATAAATAATACATATGTGTATAATATGTGTATATATGTTGTGTAGTAATAGTAGTATTTAAATTTAATTGAGATAAAATATTAAGTCTCGTTACTCCAACTATTTCACTAGCTCCAGTGCTATTAAAACAAAAAAATAATACATAGGCAATACCTAGTAAATAAGACCTGACCATAGATATTTGTAACACAAAATAGTTTTGAATACTATATCAGATCAACATAATTTCTTCAAATTCATCAAAGTTCAATTCAAAGAGCTTGATCTACTATTATTATCACTTAGTCTGGTTGTACTTTGCTATAACTAAATCAATATATTTATTTTATTTATATACACCTCATTGTAGATAGCTTAATCGGTAAAAATTGGATATATGGAAACTAAAAATTTTTTTATTATTATACTTTTAAAGTAGCTTTTAAGTTTAAGGTAGTTCAAACTCTTTCTAAAATAATTTAGCAAGTTGTTATAGCAAACTTACTTTCACATTGATTTCAATAACAATACACCATCTTAATATCTTAAATAATCTTTTAATGATATTACTTATATATATTATTATTTTGCACTTTTCAACAATGCTATCAAAACCATCAGAGGCACCGGTCGTTCCTCAATTAACCCACTCCCCGTTAATAAGATAGAAAGAGCCCACCTCAGTAAAAATTCATCGCGTCATCTACGGCAGGGCGGATATAAAAATTAAAAATGCACATTCTCCAGTAATGCCTCAAGGAAAATATGTTCAACGAAGCGAATTATTCTTTTAACATTTTTAAAAGTACCCACCAAGCTTTTCTCTTATTTCTCATAAAATATTCTCGTCAAAGTGCAAGAACGTTTCCTTAGAAGTAATTTTTATTAATTAGCTACTGCTTTCTTATAAAATGTAACATAAGTTTCCTAGATTATTTTAAAATCATAACTTATAAATAATTGAGCGTGACGTAAACATTTTTTTCACGGAGCTAGTGGTATGTCTCCGTTGCCGGAAAACGTTTGGATAAGTACTACCGCAGCTTCTAATTCTACCGCCAGAAAGCAGTATGAAAACATTGGCGTGTCCATGTTTAAAGGGATTTGTAGCTAATGAAATTACTGCATTAACGAGACTTAAAATCTTAGTTCAAGGCGATGAGTAAAATGTGGTGCAGTGTATATTAGACTAACTATCGCTACATAATTATGGGAAACGCAATCATTTACCATTAACTGTCTCCTTTGTCTCGTCGTCGAATAAAAAAAATAACTAAAGCATATAGCTTAGTTATTTCATCATGTAATTAATATTATAATATGATATAGCTTTCAGAAATTCAGAGATGTTAAAGTAATATTACTATCTATCAATAGATATACCGATTTAATAACCCACTCATAATTGAAGCGAACGTTCTTCCAAACCCATTACGCGGAGCTCGTAGACTCGTTGAGACCCTGCCGAGGTAATGAACTCACATTATAAATGCAACGAGGCATCGCCTCCGCCGATGCACCGCGAGAGCGCACTCCGACGAGAAGAATTAATTCATTTGCATGTAAAACTTCACCTACGGTAGTCTACTCTAGATTAGGTACGTAAGACGACGGGATCGATAGGGGTTACTGGGGACGGAAGAATCGCGGCGTATCACTAGTTTATCCGTACTGACAAATATATCAACAAATCATACGGAAATCTTATATCTATTTTTCTATTAATCTTAATTTTTTTAAAGTTATGTAGTTCACTAACTAAACTCATTTTGGATGACTGCGCTAGAAGAGTATATAGGTTAGTTGCATTATCACAATCGCCTTTGATGTTATGGTTTGTAATAAACCGCACTAGCTAAGTAACAGCCAATTTACTCATTACTACATATACGTGATACCCAAAGATTCGTCGACCCGTCACGAGATCTGCGAAACTGTTAAACTTATATATGTATTGGTAGAGATATTGCTTCTGCCATGTAAAAGATAGTTAAGAAACGATTTTACAAAATTTCTTCTCCAAAGGGAGTTGCTGGGGTGTTAGGGCCTGCATAGCGGACAGGAAAGAGCTAGTATAAATTATTCCTGTTTTAATTCGCATTACCTTCTGCTTTTTCTTTTCGATTACCCACAGAATCTTTTGTATACACATTCATGTGTTACGCCAAATTTAAATAAAACTTTGAAAAAGTAAATAATTATACCAAAGTAGTATATATATCGTCATTTATGGATTGTATAAAAGTCTCTACATAAAATTAGTAACATATATTAATATAGTGAAACATGTAAAAAACGTAATAGTGTCTTAAATTTTTACTCCTACAAATCCTTCCGCAGCCTGGCGATACTAAAGCCGTAGGCCGAGGCACCTGCATAATACTGCGGCGCTTTTAATGGGATGGCTGCGGTCCCCTCATCCGGGACCTCTTTCTAATTCCACGTACTTCTCTCAAGGAGCACTTTTTAGACTCATTTCACGCCTCTTGAGGACAATCGGAAGCAGAATGGAGACTCCAATTTGTTAAAACGAAAGACTTAAACCATCTACAAAATAAATAAGCTTCATTGGGTATATATATCTTTGCATACCAAAATCAGACTGAAATACAGGTTTCTACTGACACATCAGCCGGTAGACGTCCACAGCTGGACATACGTCTCACCCAAAGATTCCCACGTCTATCGAGCAGAAATTCATATAGAGGAATTTGGCTATTCGGGTTGGCAAGAGCCTCAGCCTCGTTTATTGATTATCAGGGTACATCACGAGCGGGTGAGATTGGCTTGGATCCCGTGAATAATGCAGTAACCCTTACACCCCATCCTTCATTTTCCCAGGTTCCTATTGACGTTTATTAGGTTTTGTTGTTAGCGATACTATATCATTTACAACTGATAATCTTAAACTTAATTATAAAACCATTAAAAAAACCTTTTTGAGTTGAGTAATTATGGACTTTAAGCTTTATTCCCTAGGCGCGAGCTTTATCACCGCCTTAGGCATACATTTATCAATGATGTTAAGTTTTTTTTTGTTGTCCATAACATTTGCATAACTCTTGTACACCGTATCGAAACAGTACGCCTCGATGCCTCGAGGCGACCTCGGGGAGCTGTGCGGCCTCTACTTTGTAAGATCATTTTCAGACTTTACGAAACTCCGTCGCCGTCTTCGGGGACCTGTAAAATGGGGAGTAATTTGTAAATTACCTCCGACGACTTAAGACAACGCACGAGATTTTAATATTATAATAAATAATCTTTTCTTATAACATAAGCATAGACTCAAAATGGTCCTGTTGTGTAAAAAATACGGGGGGTAAAATATACGTTATACTTCAGCTGAAAAAAAATAAAGTACCTGACCGTAGGTAAGGTTGCAATAATGTACAACTTTTAGACGTGAAAAATTATAACCTGCCTACAAATATTTTATAAATCCGTAATGATATAATTTAGCAAATTAGCAGAAAAATTCCTTTGCATTACAGTATTTTGAATTTTATGATCTTAGACTAAATACTGCGGCATTCGTATTTACAGTAAAAGATATTTGTTATGCGGGGCCTTCAGTAGATCATCGTCCATCTTATAAACACCCCTTCAATACCAAGATTACCTGTACGAGGCCACAATTCGAGGATCTCGCTGCCCATCGGCCGACAATCTTACTATTACGAATCTCCTAATTTCTGATTCTAATACTCCAAGATAATCTCGAAGCAAATTATTGAATGTATGAGCAGCACCCTCTATTCTGACTATTCTTCTTTCCTCTTAATGAATACATTGGCCGCATCTATCATTTGACGTTAGAAAGATTCTGATTAATTCGGTCTGAATGAGACTATTTTGACAGCTGTCACATTCAGATCCGGCCCTTCGGCAAACGAAGCTAATTCGGAGCGTTGCGTCTCGGCCCTAATAACGTAGTCGTTAAGGGAATAATGTGTGCCCGTTATAAAATCCTCTTTTTTTTATATTATAAATTTTTACTTTTCTTTTCTCTGAAAAACGCAGTTTTAAACGAAATATTAATTTCCATTCACTCCACCTTATTTACTACCTACTATTCAAAGTAATACGAGTTAATAGGTTTAAAAAATATAGCAATACGTATCGGAACAAGGAATAGAAATCCAAAACATATAGTTAATATAAATTTATTTCAATTTTTTTTTTTAATTTTAAACTGAGTGTAATGCATTAAATTCGCTATTTGTTTGCAAGTTTTATAGCTTATAATAAATAGTTAAATGATATTAAAAACTTTTGTATTATAATTTAAAACAGGAATTAAAATTATGTCGTAGAACAAGCGATATACTTAAAAGGCTCTACAGCTTAATAGAACAGTATCGTTGGAAGCAGCTGTTATGATACCGTCCAGAGTGTTGCCGCAGTCACCCTTAAAGGGATTTTTTAATACGGACAAGTATGGAAAACGAATTTTAATATAAATTTTAATTCGTAAAACCATATCATGTTTTAACAAGTCTTTGATTAAATGCTTTTTATCTTACAAATCGTAGTTAATTTTATCCATTCCCACTTCCCATTATACAAATTTAAAACTTTTTTTTAACACAATTATCGATACATTAGTTTATAAGACATTTCTTATCAAAATATAACATTTATTTTTTTTAGAATTGGTTCCGTATTACATAAATAAAATACTCTTTTCCATACTTTCACAGCTGCAACGAAGGCAAAGTAAAGGCGATCGCCTTTTTTCTCGCCCCCAAACGCTTCGGGAAAAAAAAAATAGGGGAGATTCCTATCTTGTCGCTTCTAATTTACTTATTCCTCTTTTAAAGACTTATTTACCTTCAAAATCCCATTGTGCCCTAACGGTGCCCGGCATATCTCCGCCGGTAATAACGGGACGACCTCTCGACGTGTCAAACGAGGATTTCCTGAAAAAAGAAAGCAATAACAATTTACATAAACACCCGGTCCTAGTTAACAGTTAATAAAGGAAACGATGTCGCAATTGACAAGGCTGCCTCTTTTAAATGCCTTTTAGATGGAAATGTGACGGCACATTGTTTTACAAGGAAGTTTTCAGCGAAACACTTCATCTTAATAAAAAAGCAGGATTAGATTCTGATGTTATGTTTATTCTATTCTTATTTCCCCGTAATGTTGCTTGTTACTGGGATAACGTAACTCAACATCTTATGTCTCAAGTTGTTACGAGCAGGCGTATCGCTTACCATCAGGTGAACGTCTTCTCGTCACATTGTTAAATAAAAAAAACAAGTTAATAACAATTTTTAATATGTCGGTTTAGGTTTTTAAATGAGTGCTGTCGGGACAATCATTTAATACAAAGAAACAATCCTTGTCTATCGAAAATTTTAATTTTTTTTTTATTGTAGTCATCTCGTGACTTAAGTGAATTGTTGAAAATCTATTAAATGCCTTATTTAGATGTTAGTTTATTTAATTAACTATAATATGGCCTTCTTTAAGAGTAGTAGCCCCTAATAATACACACATATCGAACTTTAATTATAATTATGTAGAAACAATATTCTTTAAAAATTTTAACTTAAAATTTTACTTAAGAATATTTTTTTTTATATATATAATTAAGCAACGAGATGAGCGGCTCGTTCACCTGATGGTAACAGATACGACCGCCCATAGCAACGTGGCGCTAGTTAAGATGGTATTCACAACACCACATTGCACTCGTCGCCTTGAGAAACAAAATGTTTATCCTCGTTACCCCAGTAACTGTGTTTGCACACTACTGTTTTGCAAAAATAGTTGTTGCGGTGGTACCTATCTAGGCAGTCTCCATCAGGCATAAATATATCTTAATTTATGTTTACTGTTTGTATCAAAATTTGTAGCCATTTGGACGCTGTATGGTATAAAATCTTAACCTTTCTTTTCATCAACGATACCTTAATATACTAGTTTTAATTTAACTTCAATTTCAAGCAATGTTAACAATGCGATGGAAGATGGTTAACCAAATATTCTGGCTCTCATATGTCGATAGTCGTCACAAATAAATGCTTTATTTTATCTTATTACTAGGCAGATTAAAATAATGTAAGGTAGGTTGAGAAAAATGATATAATTACTCAACAAACGAACTCCACTGATGACACCACATATGGTCCTAAAATTATTAATCTGTGTAACGAACTATGCGGGTAGTTGCTAAACCATTTTTATTAATAAAATTATTAATTTTTCAATTTAATTTTAATAAAATACTAGTTATAAATCCTGGTGGATGTTTTTATTTCAATGGATTTAAAAGTTTGGTACTGTCAGCAGCGAACAATGAGTTTCCAAATGTTTGTGTATCGATCGTACCGTAGTTCATTGCTCTCTATCCGTGAATTAAAATTATGCACTCAGTTTTAACCCCATCATGTTGGTAACCAAGCTCTCTTACAGTCCCGGTCGCTTCAACCCCATTCTATTAAAAACTTTTTGTCTTCAACTTTAGTAATAGTAATCTGAAACAAAGTTGCTCAGTTCAAGGTCGCAATTTAAAGTTTTTCGAAAAGTTCAGTTCCCGCTCACTTTTTTTTTTATAAGTGTATAAATCTTTTTGCCGGCGAAGTTGTTCCAAGTTTTTGGCCCAGATTGTCATCGATTTTTGTTTGAAGAGTTTGTTTTTTCATTGTTCTTCTTTACTTGTTTGACATTTAATTCATAAAAACTTTCCCGCCACCATAATCGATAACGATCGCTCGGTCGGTTTGTAAACAAACATCCTTTTATTTCTTCCGTCATATAAAATATACAGCTGAGATAATGCAGTTACACAATTTCATACGGCTTCTTATTTGTTAAGAAATAACCATGATTTAGCAATAATACTACTAAACATAATGTATTTATTAACATAGCTAATCGATAAGCTAATTTATAAACTTCGAATCCGTTATCCACTTCTAAATATTTTCACTGTCATAAAGGCTACGTATGTGACTCACCCCGAGGGCTGTTATCACCTCGGCCCTGAATATTTTCGTATAAATCCGACGACGACCCTCTGTCACATCTTATGTAAATAAAGTCCTAACACTTTCACCGTCTCTTTTTTTGGAATTTGGTACACAATACCGTACAATTTGATGACGGAGCCTCATATTATCCACGTAAGTGACCCTTTTGGAACATACAAGAGATTTCAATACGAAATGATGCGACACAGAATTTATTTAAAGATTATTAACTTGTTTCTAAGATATATATTAAAAATAATATAAATGATAAACTAATTAGTTTTTTATTATAATACTACAGTAACGGTACACTTGTTTCACTGACTAGGAATATTGTAATAGATAAAAAATTACCATAAAGCGATAAGATGCGCTTTTGTAGTGTCAAGTAGTACATCAAACATTTAGGTGCTTGGTAAGCTGTTAATAGACCACATTGAGCTCAATTCATTAAGTAACATGTTTTAATAGCCCAGTAATGTCATTGCTGATCCTTACAAAGCGGATTATTATTATATTTGTGATTGAGAATAAGATGAGTGTTGAGTAAGTTCACACTAATTTTTAGCGATCACTTCCACGAGATGAAAGCTAGAGAGGTAATAGATAAACGCTATTTATATAAATACTGTTGTGTTTCTATATTTATCTCACCGATATAAACATTTTAGTAATATAGATATTTAGTCTGTGTAACTACATACCAGAATAGATTATTTTTTTATTAAGTGCAGTTGAACAAAGGAGGGATAATGAATAACCGCCCCACTGTCCGTCCCGGCTGATTTATTTCATGACTTTTCGGATATGCAAATAGCATTAACATTCAAAGATGTAGGTATTGCCGCCCCCTTAAAAGAAATCCGGCGACCGCAGAATGATGCCAATCCTGTTGGAATTTTAATATTTTATGTTGTGTTATTTCTTTCTCTTCTTCCTTCCCAATATTATTTATTTCCTAGCCGACAATGAGATTCCCGCTTTGGCGCATAATAAAAAAGAATTATTGTTCATCTCTTTATAACACACCGTTTTGTCGGATTTAATGTGATAAAGATTCAAGGAGTTCTGCACTCTCCCTTTATTGTTTATTCAACGTTAAACCACTGTTAATATATCTTTACTATATTATACAATAAACAATTTGCTACATGGTATTACCAACCAAACTGTAATCTTTCAACTTAACCTATCATAAATATTATTTATTCATCTAAATAACATATTTGCTATAATAATATCAACTTTAATGTTATTCTTATTACCATCATATAGTTATATTATGGTAATCCCTGTTTACCTGATTTTATTGTTGAGATTTTATTATAATCTCCCAAAATTGTAATTGTACGGCAACACCATTTAAAGTTAGTTTATTTAATACCAGAAGAGAAATAAGATTAAAATATACAGTTTAAATTACTTGTAGACATGTCAACACACCTCAACTCTATACCCTTAACATAGTGAGTAGTGCAGCGAAAGAATTTAATATTTGAATTCGAAACCCAATAATAAATATTAATAAGTTTATTAACACATAATATATATATTAGTAAGTATTTTAAGTAAAACTCCACATACCATTTCTCGCATACGAACGTACATCTCGTGCACAATTGATTAACAAGTCCCCGGAGGCTCGGATACAAAAGTGGGAAAAATCATCGTGGCACGCGGCCTGGGGAGTGATCGGCCAGATGATTGATCGTAACACTAATTGTGTGATGGATGACGCCTTCACGGGACCATAGAATTTCACCTACAAAATATTGATGGAGATGAAACCTTTACTTTATAAATTAAACTTAATAATAACAATATTCTTCGCAAGTTTAAGAAAAATATCGTGTTATACGTTTGACAGTAGAATGATCAAAAAAAAAAAATATTACAAAAAAATAGTACATAGATACCGGGCTGTTCGGTGTGGAGATCTTTAAGAGAAAATCTACTATATGCAGCAGTGGATTTTTACCGGCTAATGATGATGATGACACATGTATCTTTTATTCTACAAAAAATAAAGCAGTAAAACAAACATTTCTAATAACAGAAAATCCATGCTAACTTGTGTGCTATTGAAACCTATGATCTTTTATTAGGATAATCGCAGATGTATTTTGCCTCGAACATGTTTCAGCTACTTGTTTGTTATTATATACGAAAAAACCAGTGGAAATATTACGAAGATGAAGAAACTAATATAACTATAACGCTATTAGAAGAAATAATAAAATAAAATATATCATGTACAGGATACCGGAAGTGCAATAAATTTTGGATTTGGGTTACAAATTACAGCATATAATTACACTTATACGAATACACCTTGTAAATCTTCATAATAATCTCGATCCGTTATTCTTAGATGCGAAATTTAAATTAATGCGAAATTAAACATCAAGACTCATCTAAGTCGACGTAACAGTATTACCAAATAGTAATTAAATTCCTCATATCAGTACAAAGCAGAAGATACGCAACGGAACCTAATTTTCATAGCTGATTAGAGTTACCCCCATGTGGGATCACGTGATTGCGTCACGCATCCCTATTCAGGTAAATGACAGATAATTAATTGAATCATTTCAAAAATACTGTTATTGGAAGCGAACAATATTTTTAAAATAATTAACGTTATTTAAACCTTACTAGAAAACTGTACTGTTTAACCGGGGAATTCGCAAGAATATATTTTTTTTTATTTATGCTTAAAATAAATGAAACATATAATTTAACGTACTCACTATGACCTATTTATAGGTACCGCAGGTTACAAAGAAAATTATTTCATTTATCTTTAAAAATTTTATACTCTTGATATACAGAACCCCATTGTGCTCGTTGCCTTGAGATATAAGATCTTATTTCTCATTACACCAGTAATTTCAATATAACTGAAACACAGTAATGTTTACATACTAGTGTTTGATAGAAACAGTAGCTGCTTTGTAAATATATATTTGTTATTCTTCTGTCCAATTTAGACATTATTTTACATTTTAAAAATAATAAATAAATATAAATCTTAAATTACTTTTCTTAACTACTACTACCTATCTTACTTAACTACTTACTTTATATAAAACCTTGTTATTTAACAAATAAATTAGAGATAATTCTTTTTTCTTAACAAAAAGTAAAAGGAATATCCCAAATGCATGGTATGTACCTTTTTTATTTTTGCCATCATTAAAAAATACTATTAATGAATAACAGTTAAAAATTATTAATATGCTAAGTATATATATTGAATATAGTGACAAAATTTTTGGAAGTATATCGGATAAATAATTATAGTATTGATGTGATACGTATCGTATTCCAGAATAAGTCTCTTGTCTCGTTCATCTGCAAAGCACATGTTAGTACCTCCATCAGCTGTCGGATGCACGCCGATACTGACGTCACGTTTGACGTCTTGACTGAGGAAGACGCTGAAACAATTTTAAATTCAGTTAGAGTAAATAAAATATTATTCTTATTACAAAACATTATTATTCAATCTTATTAACCAGCGACAGGAAGAAAGTTCTCATAAACATACGAGACGATTTTTTGTTGATAGCTTTTCGATGTTGTCAAAATTGATCATTTTTCTATTTCAGAATGACTGATTGCTATACTAACATATTTTTGTTAAAAGACTTATTGTAATCTCTTTAGAATTACATTTTAGATCCTATATAGATTGAAGTTTCGTTTGCAGCTTTCTTTATCTGAGATTTTTGGAAAAGTCGCAGAATTCATATAGTCAGAGTACAATAGTACGCAAATGTATATTATAATAAAAATAGTGCTTTTGGGAAATAATTAGTTGTACATATTACATAGTAAGATATTATAAGTCATACATAACGCTAGATCTTAAGTTTAATTACCCCAGTAATTTTACCAACTGTATTGCCTTTCGAACTGGAATATATTGATGTTTGCACACTGCTGTTTGGCAGCAGAATGGGACACTGTGGTGATACGTACTTAAATAGTATCCTGCAACAGATATCTCCCACCAGTGAATTCTAATAATATATACTAAAATTAATTACAAATAATAACTAACGTATCAAGTTAGTGGTAAATAAATTTTAGCGTATTATTATCTTTAATTTAAATCAAAACTTGAAAACAAGAGCTTCCGAATTGAATTTAGCATGGAAGCAGATACGAAATGCTCCGTCGTAACCAATCATAAACTATATAGGATGAAGGAAGTAATAACATTGAAGTTAATGAGAAAGTAGCCAAGTTGATTGGTGGTAAACAATACTCGCCGCATTTGATCGAACGTCGCACCCTGTATACTTACGGGCTAAAGAGCCGGTGCATATAAAAGCTGTCTAGAAAGTTTTCTGTCGCTCGCGCCCGATCGATACGACACTGAGGTACGCCTCGAAGTTACACAGCGGGTA
Organism: Ornithoptera alexandrae; assembly: GCA_029030555.1. Taxonomy (NCBI): domain Eukaryota; kingdom Metazoa; phylum Arthropoda; class Insecta; order Lepidoptera; family Papilionidae; genus Ornithoptera; species Ornithoptera alexandrae. The sequence continues at coordinate 3,682,634 of JARDVY010000037.1, read as the reverse complement.
ACGAACGCTGCAGCGGCTAGTTTTACTTCTTTATTTAGGTTATTATGTCATTTCATTACTATACAGAACTGACGAAAGCCCTTTACCCATCATCATTACCCTATAACTAGAAATAACTGATTCTGTCACTAATACTTTCAGCCGGTCGCAATGATCATATCTCGATTATATTCACTAGGAAATTGCACGAGATTAAAGATACATAAATCAATAATAATAATTTACAATAGAAAAAAATATTTAACTATTTAATTCATATGTTATTCATATCAGGTCTTTGTAACGATACGTGGGCATAATCTTGAATAGCGTGTACTTATCCAGCTTCCCTTCGTTACCGAAATATCTGTAATCCCGAGTGAGGTACCGCACGCGATGTATTTAAGTTACACTAGCACATAATTGGGATTTCGACCTCACAGGCTCCTTAATACAAAGCGACAGTTCGGTTGGTGCGTGTACGTGGTGACGTTAATAAAATTAACTTGATATAGCAAACCGTATTAACTCAATGAGAAAACAAAATAATTTAATATCTTTGTTAACTTAGTCTAAGAAAAACTTCGAATAGTGCGTTATATAATTTCGCATTGAATTCGAAATATAATTTAAAATTAAAACTTGTCAAAACAATTACCAAAATCTAATGAAATGTAATATTAACGTTTCTTTAACATGATTTAGCTGAAGGCGACAATTTCGAGGTTAAATTGAAACCACAAAATATCACTCGCAGCCTGAATACAAGGCCGCACAACCTCTAGACCACACTGCGGGGATTCCCAGCATTGAGCTTAGCACAAAAACACCGAGCTATGTAACTCACTGCCGTACCGTATTCAGAAGCACAGAATGCTTTTTTATTTTATATGGAAGCCAAAAGTAATATTACCACCATAACAACGACATGTAACATTTGAGTTTACACTTATCTTTTACTATTAGTTGTTATCAGTTTAGTTTAGTTCCACAATGGCAATGATTGATAATATCATATAATAACATTGTAAAACATATGTCAAAACGTTTTTAGTATACCTAAATATTATGATTGCTATATAAATATTAAAAGCTCATGAGTTGACTCTCTTAACTCAAAATTCGTGTCATAATTATGAACGTATTTTTAGAGTATATGTAGAAGGATATATGTATATCGAATTTTATTATTAAATTATACGACTTGTTGTAATAATATGTAGTAGAAAATTATATTACAAACCGACAACAAAATCCCGTCGGCGATCGTCTCGTACCGAACAGGGTTACCTTCACGTACACACTCCTCACTGACCGCTCGCCAACGTGAATTTATCACCACTAGTGTGTCCGCACCTTTACATTACACTGCTCCCGACAAGTCCGATTTATGGCCTTAACAAATCTACCGAACTCTAAGTAAATTGTAAAACAAGTTAGGAAAGCTGAAACGTCGTCAATTCAAGCAAAAACACTTATTTCCTTAACTGGAAACAAATTTTTCGAGCAGGACCAATAACTAGTGCCGTGTTCTTCGGAAAACTTCAAAGGCAAACATTTTCGTTACACTTGTTAGACCTGACGTGACCGGCCAAGTTCTTTTCACCGGAGCTAAAGTGTTTTCAGTTCGCTTCTGTTTTCGTACCGCAATTAAACTGCTGTTAAAGTTCTTGCAGCGGTATTTGCGGAGCACCTGAACGGTCCGCAAAAGTTGTGCGGGCGCCGTTCCCTGTTTGCCTGCTAATTATCCTGGTTCGAAGCGAATCAGCTACCAAAACGCTGACCCGTTCAAAATGGTCAAACGGGGCTAAAAGCGTTTCATGGCACCAGTCAAGTAAGGCTTCCGCCCGGTCGGCCCGGTCCGCCCCGTAACCATAGTGATCGCCTACTCGTCGCTATTATTTCATTGTATCAACATTCATATCGACATCACGCGCAGCGATGGCTCGATTAAACGAGGGGCGCCCCGAAGCCAGATTTGTCAAGTCTTCTTTCAAATTAGTCTCCACGGTCCGGCATTGGCACTTCACGCGACGTTTAAAATCAAAAGCGCAGAAGGGTTACGTAATCCGGACCTTTTTCTGTACCCCTTGTGTTTGTGTGCATGTCTCGTCTTTTGTCACGTATTCTTAATTAAGGACCGCCGGCTACCAAGCGACCCCACTCATCACATTTTCATATCGATTGTGAGAGGGCTACGCTTACGCGCCGCATTTGGCATTGTGCCCTTAAACATTTCCAAAACCGACTTTTTTCGATCCACACTTAAGGCGGTATAACCAAATCCGCGCACACACCTCCGTTTGCGAATCGGAAGCAGTGCCTAATAAACCGACACTTAACCTCTCGCGATAAAGCCGATACAAACTGAGTGACATCCCGTTTCTAAAGAGATCCCACGGAAAAAATCCGGCGGCGACGTGTCAAAGACACCGCTCAGCGAGGGAGCCTTTGTTGTCTAACGAAATATTTTTTAAAGCTCAACTCCTTAGCGAATTGAGAGATTAAGTCTTTTTTGAAGAGGCAAGCGGTCCCCGGGGTCGGGCGTGATCATTCCTTCAGATCTCATTTCCGTGGATGCTCTATTTGATTGTTATTTTTGTTACTTCTTTCCCATTATGTCCGGGCGTCGGCGGGATTTCGAGTGACAGTCAACGATTTGTACTAGAGCGAGTTAAGTGTTTTCCAGTATTTTTATAACGAGCGTTGTTCGTGTTTCCTTTTTAAACTACTTTGTTTATAGCGTGGACGAGTGGGCAACTGGACGATGTCGAATTGATTTGGCAATAACGAGTTTGGATGACAAGACTCTCGGTCCTGTAACATTTAGCTGACGGTTAATAAAGTATAGTATGTTAAATAAGTAATATTTTAGCGCTGAATCTATTTGCAATCAGTTTGATAGTACAGTGTCGAATCGCCGGACCCAGGACACAAAGCCACAAGAAAATATGCAAATCACCATACGGCAGTAGGTAAGCGCTCGTAAGCCATGTAATTATTCACATCGGATTTGTGAATAGCGCCCGAAGCGTTCCATTTCTGCATGCACGAATTAAACTGACCCTTAGAACGCGTTTAAATCAAAACACATGTGCTGAGAGCGGGCCGGCTTAGTCGGACGCTGATTTTGAGATGAGTGCTTCCCCTTTTTGCGGGTCCCTGCGTCGATTCCTTGGCGGGCGATGATCGATACCCCGCCCCCGCCCGCGGCCGCGGCCCACCCTCCCTCGTTCTTAATTAGGACTCGGAATCTGCGGCGGACACACACACACACGCGCGCGCGCGCGCCTTCGCGCACCGTATAATGTTAATCAACTTTCATTATGCACTAAGGAATTATATGGGTACGCCTGAGGAGTGATTATCCGAGTTAAGGCTGCGTCCCCGACCAAGAAATCATACTTTATTATGATCATTCCGTATTCGGCTTTACGGCGGCACCTCGCGGGGCCGACACCCGCATTAGAATTAACTGCGCATATATCACTGGAGCGCGGTGTAACAAGCATTGTTTGCAACTAACCGGAGGATAATTAGCTTTTGTTGCATGTTTCCGGTGCAACAACGTTTCTTTCTGCTGTACAACGGGAATTTTCGACGCCTCCCACTATCTCTTTTGGACTTAAGAAATAAACAACGATCTTCCTTGTTGGACCCTTTGTTAGAGCTATGAAGAAAAGAAGCCTTACAAGCTTACTTCCATGGCGGGTGCAAACGTGGTGTTGTTCAAGCTTTTCGACGCTTTAAACCTTTTTATCTGCTATTGTTAATTACAAAAGTAGACGAACCTCCTTTTTTCTTAAGCAAGAAACAATAGATTTTCAGTGCAATAAGTTCTTTTGTTTTTTTTTTGTATTTCATGCATTGTTTTATACCAAGTGCTCTAATTTTGATATTTATTTATTTCCATCAAAATATTTTTCCATAGCTGGTAAAATCTAATGACGAAGAGAATAATTTTTGTCTTCTGTTATGTCAGTCTGTTTAAGACGCAAATGTCCTGAATGTTCGCCAATAGCCGTTTAATCGTATGAGACCTTCGTAACACAAGAGCGCTCCCGTATTGAGTAATGCCCTTTAAGCTACGGTTATGAGGATAAACCTTCAATAAATCTTTCACTTAGGTCGGCCTTTAATTAACGCTTGTAATAAAATTTAATTGATTAAAGCGTTATAGTTTATCCAAAGCGATTTGTTATCGACGTAGTTACTATTTTTTATTCGTTTTTATTAAATATTATACTACATACTATGCAATAGTTCGTTTATTTTTTTCTCTGTCCTTTCGTTTGAATATAATTATTAAACCGGAAATCATGCCAGGGTAGTCTTACATTATAAAAATCATTACACTGAACTGTGACTGTACAATAACTTGCTATATACCATAAACAAACAAATAAACTTTAAAATTCACATAAATAAGTGACCGGATAGTAAATAATAATGATTCTACTGATGGTAGGTTTGCAGCCCCTTGTCCTTCCGCCAAATTGTAGCGTGCAAACATTACTATATTCCGGTTTAAAGTTCGTTCTAGCTTGTGAAGTTATTGAGTTAATAAGACTTAAAATATTATGTCTCCGACGACGAGCATAATGTTATGCTGTGTATATCATCCTCATTGGCGCCATGTTGTTAGGTGAATCAAGATCAAGTCTAGTCTCTCCGTCGAATAAAAAAGTTACTAAAAACATTTCGACATTTTCCATGCTACCACTATTATTTTAAGGATTTTCATGTCTATCCCTTTTGATAAGTCGTACACATGTTGTGTATACATGCGAAATAATTTTTTACAACTATTGTGAACTAAAATCTGAAATTACTTAATTTGGTGCAAATAATTAATGCCTACATTCAACAGCGGACAACCCTGATTATCACGATGGTCATAATAAACTCTTAAGTATACAAGTTTATCTTCTGATGGTCTAAATATATGTTGTAGTAAATAAACATTAAGCCTTCACAACGTAATTACTTTTATATCAATCATATCATATATAACTCATAAAATTAGCTACGAATTGTTTTTGATAAATGAATATTCTTCCTTCATTTTCTTTACGCGCAATTTATTGTGTTAACTTCACATGGTAAGCAACCAGTGATCCTAGAGCTTTGCTACGAAAGGAAGCTTCTTTTGTTGTTTCGTATTCCGGAATACTAATAGAGAGAATAAAGTGTCTGCTTACGCTGGTATGTCGTGCTTATATGTGAGAATTTTCACGGGCCCTTCAGTTAATGTAATAGATGAGGTGTTTCCATTAATTACAAAGAACGTCGGGACCAGCGGCTTCGCCGCGGGTAACTCGGTAACAAATTAATAAGACCATTAACTCCTTCCGACAAGTTATTTTTCACGTAGCAACGTGTCGCTTATATGTGGCCTTTGGCGTAAATCAGTTACCTATTTACTCAGCTTATCACTGTTATTTTATTACGCAGATCTCTATCCGTTAACATTACTTACCATTACGTGCAAAGAAATTGTTAAAGGAATAAATTTATTTTAATATTTAACACTAACAAAACTGAAAATTCAATTGTAAAAATTTCTTTAGTCTATGACGTAGACGTAGTGTTGTGGACCGACGATCTGGTAATAATCGGGGTAACCCACTGGTTGCGAGCAACGTGAGATCGATGTGGAGATGTTTTGGGGAAGCTTATGTCCAGCTGTGGGCCTTTACCGGCTGATGATGATGATGGTGATTATATGTATCTAAATATGTCAGCAACATTGTATAAAACAAACTAGATGTTGACGAGACTAAGATATTTCACCTGGTTACAACCACCGCAAGAGTGAGTATTGACGCGCCTTATGTAGTGCTTTACCACAGATTATCAATACTGTGATTTATTCCGAAGAACCTGTTAAAATCATCAAAAAACAAAAAGTAAAAAAATATTCGAAAAAAAAATTATATTATGTTCTCTGAATGCAAATTGCATTTCTTTATAAAGTCATCTTGATCATTACAAGTTGATATTACGAGTATATACAGTTACAAAGCGTATCCTATGTTCTGTTAAAGCACAACCTTTTAATTTTTACAATAACAGAAAAATAAAAAATTTTATGCATTTTTTACCCTCTCACTAAAAAAAGTGATAACAGTTTAGTTCGTACTTCCGTGTGGCTCCATATCTCACTAAGAATATTTTTATTTTGTTATTTTGTTAGAAAGAGGTCTCTTTAAAGGGTTCTCAGATATAATTTATTAATTATATTCAATCCTTCAAAATCAATAACTCTCAGTTTATCTTTTCATTCATATAAAATTCGTAAAGGTCTTTATATGTATTGGCAAAGGCAGTCATACTCACATCGTACTACTTGGGCGTAGTTATGAATGTATCGCTTTACTACAAGTACAATGCCAGTACTACGTTTATCTCAACAGTAAGTAGTAGTTCTAGAGTTATCCTCTTAATTACATTATATTTAGGGGACCCGTCATTAACGAAACAAACTTTAGTAAAATGTTTTGTATATAAATCATTGATGATGATGACATGCATTATTCGATATAGTAATATCCGACAAATTTGTTAATGCAGCTAATTGCAATAGACTCGTAAAGTAAGCGCAAAAAGATTACCATATATCTAATATTGATTTATAGTAACATTGTCTATTTTGTATTATAATGGTGAACATAATGAAAAAAATTGATGCAAGAGACCTTGTCCTGCGTAACCGCTGCAGGCTGTCTATGCCAGCGCACCGGAGCATATGTGATTGATTGTTAATGAAGTGGAGCAGGGTGATAGTTATTAATGATCCCGGACTCCGCCCGCGTTGGCTGCTTCTTTATTTACCCACTAACACCTATTAGCCGACCGCGTCCGACAACGCCCACAACAATATATCATCCGGCCGAAATCGTATCAATCAATTTACTATATTACATCGTGACGTCGAATTTATCACCCTTTTGCTACGGAATATTTCGCGAAACAACACACGTCACTGGTATATGTTAACGAATTAGATCGTGACAGGAAATATAAAATGACAGCTGCATTAAAATCTAAAAAACATTGATAATTTAACTACACAAAAATGTTGAAAAATTATATTATTAAATATATACGCTTACTTAATATTACTAGTGGTAGGTCTCTATTGCTGGACGCCGTCTAGGTGGGTAACACCGCAGCTCCTATTTCTGCTGCCAAATAGTATTATACAAACATTACTGTGTTCCGGTTTAAAAGGCGTTGTAGCTAGTGTAATTACTGGGATAATAAGACTCAACATCTGATATCTCAGGCGACATGCGCAATGTGATGCAATATAGCGCCGCGTTGTTAAGGGCGAGCGTAATACTTCCCATCAGGTGCAAGTTCCGCTTGTCTAGTCGCTTAATTGAATATAAAAAAATATTTAAAAGAAATATTTTTTTATGTGTGCTATAGGGAAATTTAAATTTTAAATCTACATAACAATTAAACTGCGTCGAGCCTTGTACGCAATTGAGAAAGTCGGGGGAGGCCTTTATAATTCCGCCTATTGAACTGAAACATACAATTGAAATATCACAATTCTAATTTCCACCGACCAACAAAAGGGGTTTTGCTTTATTTCAATTAAAACGTAATCACAAAGATTTTCCAGACCGCAGCAGTCACTCTATCAACGACGATTCCAACAGATGTCGTGTTAAGGAGGTCCTCTTAGAATATTCGTTTGGAATTTAAATTGTAAATTTGTACGGCGGCAGGTGCAGGCTTACGATTGAATGTCGACCTCTCTTTCTAACTGCTTTGAAAAATATCCCCGTCCCTCTCGCCGGTAACGTACCAAAATCAACGCATAATGAATGTCAACAAATAAAACTCGAGCGTTACTAATTACCGGAGCCGCTCAAACGGAGAGAGGCAATCTTTGCACTCTATTGCGAAGCGGAAATCTTGAAGCTAATGGCGTTAATTTAAAAAGAGGCCGATGACTTGGATTTTTCTTTAAACAAACTTTCCGGTTCGTGATTTATAGACGTTACTAAGTAAGTTTTGATCGCTGAAACGGTACATTCTGACTTTGATGTGTCAAGTGAGACGATATAAAATGTGAGTCACACACGAGGTCTCTTAAAACTAAACAGAGGGTGTAATTCATTACGGGTGGGCAGGGTGCGGGCTAAATTAAAGTTTAGCTCATTCTCAACGTGCACATTGTGGCAACTGTTTGTGTAGTCCGGACACGGATACGCGGCTCTTTAATCAATGGAGACTTGAACCGGCCTTTATATACACATCTAACAATCTGAGGCCGATAAATACAAGTCTCATTTAAGTCAAACAATCGAAAAATTCATTAATTCAAAACATATACTTGTATAGATTATTTCTTAATTATAAATCCAATAAACAGAAAAAAATTACCTTTCAAATATAATTTTTATCGTTTATACACTTGTCGTATGAAGAGATTAGATGTGAATTTTTGTCAATCATTTTGAAGATCAGATTCAAATTCATATTTATACTCATAATGATCTCATAGTAATTTATAAGCTTAGCTGTCTTATGTCTGAGAAAACATATGAAAATTAACTTTTTATTAAATAAAAAGTGAGAATTTTATTATTAAAATTTGACAATATTTGTAACATTAGTCTTAGTACGATTTTAGTTTTTCACTCGCTTGAAGCTGTCGTTAATCTACGTCGCATCCCCATTGCGGTCCTCCTTGCGTAGCCAAGTAATTAGCTTTCTAATTTTAAAGAGCGGCTCTGCTCTCAGTGCCACCCATCAATCCGCTCCCCTGCCCGCGACCGAATCGATAATAATTAATTATTTTTGACATAATCACAGCCAAAATCCATTCTGTTTTTGCTATTTCACGAGAGTATAATAAAACAGGGCGACGCTATCGAGCTCGTTCAGATAAAATGCTTAAAAAATAAACAATATTCAATGCAAAATTCTGCAGACTAAGAAAATTTCATCAACGTCCTCAACCACAAAAAGGTTATTGAATTTAAAATATTCTACTAAGTTTAACATGTTTATTTAAATTGATATCCGGTAGTTGTTGGATAACTTAGGAACTAAAATATAATTAGGTAACAATATCTTAGTGTTAATGCATAAAACTTAAAGGAAAAGTAACACCAGTGTTGAGTAAGAGTTGATAGGTTAAATTTACAAAAATGACAACGAGGAATAACTAATGAGAATGTTATTAATAAAAAAATAAACCTGAGAATAACAACAATATGGATTCAAAGCACTTGCAATTTCTCATTCTCTCTTAACAATATCCAAATGACTGTTTTTAACTTATCAAAAGATACATCCACCGCATCATTCATAGATAAATAGATTGATATACGACCTGATGAACATTAAAGTAAGTAACAGGAACAGTAAGACTAATATAACATGGTTTTATTGACTGTTTTAGAAACTAACGAAACGTTGTACCAACGTGATAGGATAGACATTTGTTTGGACACATGTCGAACATTACAAAGGTATGCAGTCGTACAAAGATCTCTATAACACCATATAAGTATGAGATAAATATGCAACTGATGATAAGTGCCTTCATCTGCCCTCTATAAGCTATGACTCTACTTGTATATTATATAATGTAATCAAACAATGATCTTAATAACTCATTAAACTATAACGACCCTTTTTTCATATGTACCTGTAAGTTACAGGTACTTAAAAAAAAAAACATAATAAAAACATTAGACCCGGGGGCGGTTTACCCCGTGATTAAACTCGGCGAAGCATGCGTAATGAGGATGGTGTGTTTGAACGATTCCGAATATTCAAGTCCGTTCTGAAGCAAGTTGAATATGGGCATAACCATATCACCTGCGTTTGTTTGCTGCCGGCTAAGACCTCGCTACTTGAGGTACATGCGCTGTTTGCTTAGGCCTCTCCACCCATGTAACCCACTTAGCATTCACAGAAAATATTAGTTTATTACCTCATTAAGCATTATGAAATAATATAGTATTATTTATTATATTATTTTTAAATATAATGTTGAAATATTTCAGTGAGACTGGGGACGATAAACTGTGATCTTTATGTTAACAGACCAAATCATCAACACTGTAACGAGAGCTGATTTACAATACACCGGCAGTAGTTGGCCAGGATTCAAAATAATCTCATTACCATTAATTCTCCCGTAAATGTAGCCCCAGAATCAGGGACCTCGGTGTTTTAAGACAAGCGCTTAAGCAACTGCGTTATAGGGGTCAGTTGATTGGATGAAACAAAAATCCTAATTAATTTTGAATTCTGAATACCTTTATGAAAATTGGGGTAAGACTCTCGTCCGAAATTAAATAATATTTTGAAGGGATTAGTATCACGATCGAGCGGACACATGCTAATGCAAGAAGTTTTTAATTAAAACCGTCCGCCGTTAAGAGGCTACGTAATGGCTGATCCTCAGGAGGGATACGATATTGGGCATGTGTACGGGAGAAGCCGATGTACAAACATATTTAGGTCCGGTGCGCCTCGTAGTACTCGCCGCGGCTAATCACTGCCCAGTGTATACAGATTTCTTTGTATACATCGCACAAAACCCCTTTCTTAATCACGTGTAATTAAAAAATATGTTTTATTACTAGTCTATTCCTCAGTTAAAACCTGCAAACGATGTCCTACCGGTGCATCTATTCTATTTTAAACTTTTACTACAATACTTCCGTTTCCTTATTGAACGATATTTTAAGTTGATATGATATGGATCTTCTGGTGATCACTTACGACATACGAAAGTAATAATTTTCATGGTGATCCATCCAGAGATTTCGAATATTAACCCTTCTAAACAATTTAAACCATACATTTTTAATATCAAAACATAATATTGTATACTGTCACATACTGATGCTGGAGACCTTATAGGTGAATACCACCGCAGCGCCTATTTCTGCCGCCTAACAATACTGTGCAAACATTACTGTGTTACCAATTGATGGATGTTGTAGCTAATATAATTATTAGAGTATCTGCTAAAAATATGATACTCTTATGTAATTTTTTTATTCAAAACCGCATAAATGACTTGACATAAAATCTAAACAACATCTTTTGAAGTTGACATCAAATTTCTATAAAATAAGTATCAAAGAAACTGCTACAAGATTCAGACGGTAATACAGTTATAAACTACCGAGATATTCAGTATTTCTTCCCTTAACATTCTAAGTATATAGTTACACGGTATTTCTGCGGTATTTATAATAATTTCTCTTCAGCGGTTTTGCACGCGCAACGACTTCATAGTATAACACTACAAACATTGGTGCAGGGAAAGGAATTTAATATCAACTACTCAACAAAATTATTATACAAAATGCAGTTGTAATACGAGTATATATTAGGTCCTTACATATGAAATTGGCGTTTTGTACGGGAGGAATATAAAGTCATTTTTTTTTTGGAAAATATATTTAATTAATCAAAGTATGCACCGTTGTTATCTATGCACTTTTGCCATCTCATAGGTAGTTTGTTAATCTCTTTACTAGAAAAACCATGGGGGCGAGAATCAACGAACTCTTTGAAGACGGTTTGGACTGCCGCACCGGAGTTGAATTTTTTTCCTTGTAAGAAGTTGTCCAAATTCCGGAAAAAATGGTAATCTGTCGGAGCAAGGTCCGAGGAGTGCGGTGGATGTCGCCGAGATTCCAATGGTAGCTCATCTAACTTAGTGGTTGTTTGTTGTGCAGTGTGTGGTGGTGGTCTTGCGTTGTCGTGAAGCAGCAGTGGCTTAGAGCGATTGACCAATCTCGGTTGTGTAGCAGCTAGTTCTTCCTTCATGGTTTACAGTTGCTGACGATAGATATCTGCCGTAATCGTTTAGCCAGATTTTAGAAAGCTTTTGTGAACGACACCAGCGCTACTCCACCAAACACACGCAAGTAAATTTTTTTGAGTAAATTTTCGTTTAGGGCAGGATTTTGTTGGGTCGGCAGGGTCCAACCATTGCGACGAGCGATTCCGATTGTCGTACAGTATCCACTTTTCATCACAAGTAATGATCCGATTTACACTCCCTTCATTATTGTGTCGGTTGAGCAAAGTAACACAGCAGCAGCAGTCGACGCGTGTTTGCAAATTCGATTCACTCAATTCTTGAGGTACCCATCGTCCAATTTTATTTTTAGATTCCCGATTTGCTTCAAATGGATTAATACAGTTTTGTCACTTACCCCGAAGCCTTCAGCTATCTCTGAAGTGCTTTGTGACCCGCTTCCACAATAGCCTTAAATTCTTCATTTTCACTGTGGTCTCCGGCCGTACACGGGATTGGTTCTGAAGATCGAAATTTCCAGAACGAAAACGTTGAAACCAAAAGCGTACCGTGCTTTCTTTTGCGACACCAGCGCCGTACACATCATTAATCCTTCGAGCTGTTTCTGCAGCACTGGTGCCACGGTAGAACTCGCACTCGTAAATATACCGGTATTTCATGTTTTCCATTGTGCGGTAATAAGCGACGCCAAAGAAAAAAATAATGTGGAAAAAACAAACGAGTGTCTGTTTTCAAAACTCAAATGTAGCAGCTAAATGAATTTATAAATTTAAATTTGGAATTCTTAACCAAAGTGGAGATATTTCAGATCAAAGTGGTCAGTACAATAAAACGCTAATTTCATATGTAAGGACCTAATACTTCTTATTAATCCTAAATATAAGTTTTTTTAGTATTAGATTTGTATTAAAACCAAAAAAATATTTGAACGCTAAGATGCGCAGCTCCGAGATAGATCCGAGACGCAAACGGTATAGAGGCGGTATAAATGTGATATAATAAAGTTTTTTATATAAGTAAATAAAACAAATCGGTATAATCATTGTTAATTACCATACACGATATTGACGATTAATATTCGTAAATATAATAGTCATATTAATAAAAAACATGTAGATCATCATAATCAGCCGATAGACTTCCACTGCTGGAGATAGACCTCCCGCAAAGATCTCCACATTGATAGGTCCACAGTCAGCATGGTGTCGGTATCACCGGGCACTACGAGCCGTTGTTCTCAAGTTCATAAGAGGGGATTTGGGCCATATCCCACCACGCTGGCCCAATGCGAGTTGGTGGTAGCTAGTCTCGTTTGTTGATTAGCAGAGTGCATTACGAGCAGGTGAGGTTGATTTGGGTCCCGTGAGTTGTTGTGCGGGCCCCCTTACACCCCTCCTATAAAAAAACTTGTAGATAATATATATTATACATTATACAGCTAATTTTGTTATTCGTTTCAGATGCTCGAGACTGTGATGGAGACAACAACGATAAGGCAAGTTATAATACACTTGTTATAAATCGAACTACGGACGTAAAGTAAAACAACACCGAAATATCTAAACCCCGGGCGCAATCCGAAGTTTATCGTTCAGTTTATGGCTCATGTGACCGCCAAAAGTCGCCGAGGAAAAGTGCAAGCTTGTTTACTCATATATCAGCGGCCCCGGCCCAAATTTCTTTCTGATAAGCCCCGCGCTCCCTTGCTGCCAATAAAGTGATTAAGTCGCAAATCGCACTGCTGTGGCAACTTCGCTGGCGAACTTCGATATACTGCCATGCGGAACTGGGAACTAGCTCAAGTGTCATGTTGTATTTTCATTATCCGCTCGCTTTCTGATTATTTTTAGCTTTCTGATTATTTTTATTTTATTTATTCAACTACGTATAAAGCACAAACAAAACGTTTGCGAAACAATTTCTGGAATTCATCTACCAACTGAAATATTCTACTCCAGCAATACTCTATACCTAACTGAAAAAGGTCGTTTTGTTTGAAAAGAAACAGGAATTTTTAATAATTCATTGCTAGCACTTCTAAAAATTTGTCAAACTATCTAGCTCTATTGCATATTCGAAGCTATGATTTACTTATTTATAGATACACTAACAGTTTAACATATTATACATTATCAGTACACAGCTTTGGTAATAATAGTGTTAGTTTTTGTTAAATGTAAATTATAATACAATAACTTAACATTAAAGTCATAGAAAGTTTTTCAGCATTATGTTTTTATTGTTACACATTCTAGCTATCAGTTGCAGTCCATCGTTGGTTCTATGTCGTGGAAGACTGAAATTATTTATTATAATATTTGTGTGTTATGTTACTTTAAATCAATGAACGGTGTCCTTGAGTACAGAGTTACTGGTTTTTTAAATGTTACACTATATAGCTAGAAAATAGGGGCACAATTTCCACCGGGCCGATCCCCGCCGATCGGCTCTATTACAAATAAATTGCCCTTCGAAATCGTTCCGCGCGTTATAAATTTCATACGTGCTGAGAAATGACATACGGCATTATTTATTGCCGGCAGTTTTTTTTTTATTTTTTCCGGGGAAAATACAAAGAAGACATTATTATGTAATTGAGCAACATTTTGTTAGAACACGCTATAATTTCATACATCATTTCCGATGAAGCCAAATTTTATTACATAACAAGACAAAGTAAAATTCTAATGTGTTTATAAAAATATTCACGCGAAATCCTCCTCTACGAAAGCGTAGCAAGGAATAGCTACGCTGAAATATTTAAATAGGTCAACTTTACTGATTAGGGCTTTAATAAAAGAACCATCATTAATCAATAATGAAAAAGCCAAAAATTTATAAAAAAATTTAAAATTCTTCTTGACAAATATTATTAATAATAGCCTAGTTTCCTTTTATACTTTTTATTGACACCTCGAAAATTATATTAATAAAAAATAAACTTTTCGCGTCTATAAAAATAAAAATAACGTTGTGTTATTACCATAATGACTATGTTATATAACATATACTTTATAAAATATTACATATATAATTTAATATACAAGCAGCTATCTCTCTTCCACAGTAATTAACATTGATGTTGAAGATAATATATTCAATAATATTGTATACATTAATATAATAATGTTTAGGATCATCAAACTCATCCAAAATAATTCCGATTTATAAATAATATATATTTTTATTTATAACAATTAATTTTATATATGTTTTTAAACCATTAGGTAATGCTGTTTTCCTTCTAAAAGTTTCAAGATGGAATAAGCATTAAGTACCAACACGTGTCGAGATAAAGTGACAACACATAATAGATATATGTAGACTTAATAGCAATGTTGATCTTTTAAAAAATACAAAGTACGTACAAATTAGTTAATTACAAATCAAATAAATTTCATTTGTTGTATTAATCACGACAACAAACGAATCCTAATGTCGGATCATTAACAACTGTTGACGGTAGATAACACGGTGTTTACGCGTTTGTTTCCCTCAGCCCTCAGCCCTCAGCCCTCAGCGCGGTTCCCACCGCGACGGTAATGGGCGGGCGCCATTAGCTCTACAAATGACACTAAAATGAAATCTATTCATTTCCTTTGAGCCGAGTCAATCGTCGGTATATATTGTCCAATTTCACGCGATCCGGGCATTACGGCGCGTATCCTTACGGTATCAAACCGTTTTTACCTTCACGCGTTTGTAACTCAATCCCGTACGAATTGATTGTATTACGAGCCTCTACGGATCGCAAATAAATTTTAAATAATTTTATTTACATGGGGTACATTTAAAATTAAAAATAGATTAATAATGGAATCTAAAAGAAACTTCTTTTTAGTTGCTTTCTCTTTCCGGAGACCGTCTAGGTAGGTACTACCGCAGCACCTATTTCTACCGCTAACCATTACTGTATATTCAAGGAGGCTGTATCTAGTGAAATTACTAAAGGGGTAACGAGGGAGTAACAGGGGTAACGTGACTTAACATCTTGTGTAAAGGAGACGAGCACATTGTAGTAAATATTATATATGTCATCTCAACTAGTGCCTTGTTAACATGAATAGACGTATCACTATAATTGAAGTAAAGATTACTGCTAAGGATATTACAGTTACTTTAAAAACAAATCACATCATACCTACTGTTACAGTTTGAACAGTTTTGTAGCTATCACGTAGAAGAACAAATACAATAATTTTATTTTTAAATAATTCTATAATGAATATTTGTGTATTTTTCGTTTAATGGAAAAATTATATCAAATATTTTTAAAGAATTTTGAGATAGCTTACATTTGATTGATACTAGAAAAACTATACAAAATGACGCTGATTATAATGGGTAAAGATTCTGGAAAATAAAAGGTGGGGAGAAGGAAGAAATCGTGGTTGAAGAATATCAGGTAATAGACTGACATATCTGGGGCGTCCGAATTGTTCCGCCGAACCAGAGAGAGAAAGGACTGTACCACGCTAATCGACAACCTACATTAGTTGGAGAGGCGTTTTAAGAATAAGAATAGAAACTTAAAAAATACTCTACAATTAAAAATTGTAATAATTCTTTTAATAATATAAGTATGTAAACCTTTTCAATTTGCTAGGAGAACTGTTGCGGAAACATATTTAGTTTTATCAATGTCGTTATGGAACGAGTCGTAGAGGCGGCAGGGGCAGCACTCGCACAGCTACACCCCGCCGTAGCCGGGTTAATTTGTTACTGCGATGTTTATCGGCCCAGCCGACCCGGATACATTTGTCAAACATGACCACTCGATACGCGACCGGTACAGTTTTGACCGAATCGATCAATTTCATTCGCAAACGGGATGTTCGTATTATTTGTACGTCTGCGGATGAAATTTCAATGCTTAGATTAAATATTTTATCATTTATCATTTAAAAAAAAAATCGATAAGTTTAAAATCTTCATTAAAAACAAAATATAGACTGTCTGCTAATGCAGCACCGAGTTATATCGCTGAGGAGTAGTCTGCAAACTTTACTAATTTTTAAATTTATCGGGTGCTAACATGTGATTGAGTTCAACTGCGTAGCATCTCTGTTAATATGCTACTTGAATTTCTTCCCTCTCTAACATTTTGTGATGATTTAAAAGTATTTCTATCAGAAGATACTACTATTAAACATCTTAGAAATAATAAACCTGTGTATTGAAATAGTAGATGAGACAAATTAGAATCAAACGACTTTGAAATTACATAGAAAATGACACGTCTGTTCAGTATAATTTACCACGTAGTTATGAACTACAAAACTTTATGTCGCGGTATTATCGAAAAAATTGGCTTTATTATCAAAGTATCCACCAACGGCGGTAAGTATCTTGATCAAATAAAAAATTTACGTGGAACGAGGGTGACCGTACGTTATGTGGACAAATTGGTTCCATCGCTCAGCGATACACCGCAGGGTAAATCGTATGTAGCACAACCAACAGTATTATTTGTTAACTGCATTTAACCGATTTACTTTTATTGGGACTGAAACTCGTCATTTTATTAAAGTATATGTTTTTTCCTATGGATGTACCAAATTAATATTTAAATTCTATTAACAATATTCAAGGATATAATCGACGGAGTGACGAAACGAACGAGACGTTCTTCTGATGGTAAGTGATACTTCTTGTCATAAAAACGTTCGAGTTAAAATAATATACACACGTCTGCATATCACAATGTGGTAGCCGCTTTTTGACATAAGATGTTTAGTCTTGTTACTCCGGTAATTTCACTACCTGCAACGGCCTAGAAACCGAAACACAGTTGTGTTTACACAGCTACGGTGGCATCTACCTAGAGGGTATCCGACAACAGAGACCTATCACCAGTAAATTATTAACAATATTCAACAAAGAAAATCTTTTTAAAATTTGCTGCAGGCGTAATTAGATCAAAACAAATCTAATATAAATAATATAAGCAAATAATAGTAATAATTTCTACTACCATTAAAATAATAACGATCTATTAGAAAATTTATATGTACATATAATATACAAGATTGATCACCTCTTTAGTGTCCCTCGTGTTTTTCTAAATTTTTATTCCTACTCTTCGTTATTCGTTGAGGTCCAGCAACAGGTATGTATGATCATGTATGTCAGAGCACTATACTTCGGATTGAAAAAGGGAGAATGATGGCAGTAAAACTGTATGAAAACACCCTCCAATCTTTTCATAACTAAAAAAAATAGATAATTAGTTATTGTTTCACGGAAAAAGCAATATTGACACAATCAATTTGGTATTGCAGCAAATTATTCATCGTCAAGATTTAACAAGACACGACGTGACGCTCGGGCAGTCAAAAACAATACTTATTCAAATGAAACAAAAAGCAATTAACGGAGGAAATATCCCTCCGTCCTCGGAGGATACAAGAGGAGAGAGATTATTGAAAAAATAATTAATAAATATTTATGGCGGGCCACCTGAGGAGCGACACGGCACGGATTCCATTTTTATCCAGTCCTCGAGTGCGCATCTGCAGCATTACGGGGTAAGGCGGTTTATTACAAATGCAAAATTTTCCATTCATATTCAAAATTTTATATCCCGATGTGGCCGGGAGTGAGCTAATTTATTCCGAGGGAGCGGCTAAGGAGACGTCCCAGCACCGCGCGTCTTGGGGAAGATTAGGGAAGGGTTGAGCGACGCGAAATTGACAAGTGCCCATCAAAAATTACAATTAATGAATACGTCACCGACTGTAGCTGGTGGTCATGTGACAATTCTGATCCTTTTCGTGACCTTAAAAAAATTTAACCGTTACTATAGTTTAAAAATCCATTAGAAATATTTTTTTAACTTCTCTACCGTGTCTAATACTAAGCTGTGTAAATTATAAATTTTTTTAGTTAGTAATATATTTATGAATAAACAAATTTAACGATTTTGTTGAAACGCAAATTTTTGACACAAACCATATTATTCCCTAGCTAATACAGGTTATATTATATAAAATAAAAATTTTAACAATTTCTTAAGCTTTATAAAAATCTTCACAGATATTACATCGATATACAAATTACTAACATTTTAATACAGATTTTTTCCTATCCCTAATTGTTAAACTAAACAAAACTTTTCCATACCAAAAGTCTGATTTAAAACTGCCATAATGGACAAGATGGGGTAAGTGCACATAGATTGCACATTTTACAACTCGAGTAGCTCTTAATAGCTGTAATCCACTACTGAGAGCGATCTACAACCACTGCTCTACTCGACTTCTCGACCTACTCCCTGGCGACACTCCAATATAGATATCTTCGTTTAATATATATATATATATATAAAAACCATTATATAGTATTTTCGATCACATGAATTAAGAAATAGACGACAGTTTCATTGAAGAACTTACCGTAATACATTAGCCATATAGAAGATTGGTGCCTTCAGAAGTGATTGTGCCTCTCCCATCGATAGGTCTTGCGCTGCCTACTTCGTCGGGCATCAAGGGCCGTCGTTTGTAGGGGTTCATATAAGGGGATTAGGGCAATTTCTCACCATGCTGGCCCAATAGGGGTTGGTCGAAGCTAGAGCCATCTTTGTTGATTAGCAAGGTGCACCACGAGTAATTAAGGTTGGCCTGGGTCCCGTATGTTGTTGTGAGGGACCCCTTACACTCCACAACATTAACAATCCTATCATTAAACTTAAAAAAATAATAATTGGTTTCTCTAAAATAACGTAAAGTTTCATATTTAACTCCTTATTTCAATTGCATTCGTTGCATTTTTCTATTCTTTTATACAACACAATTTTCGCTTTATACCTCTAATAATTGTAAATAAAAATCGCGTAAAATGTAAAACTGTGCAATCAAATTCACCGGATGTACATCACAGAGTCGTTTTAAACAAACACCCGCCGCGTAAACCGGAATGATCAATCGCTTTTGTACTATCGCTTGATCAGAAGTAAATGCATTCCGGTGCGTCCTATAACAAATGACGCTGCTCTGTCAAAAGGTCAATATAGACTCAATGAACGTCCGGTGAATCGGTTAGTGACATCCTCTTATTTTATCGATAAATATATTTTTTTACCCGGTTTTAAGGGTGCTGTAGTCGATGTTACTAGACTCAACATCTTACGTCTCAGGCGGCGAGCAATGTGGTGCGGTATTTATAATCGTAACTAGCGCCATGTTATTAAGGGCAACCATATCACTTTTCATCCGGTGAACGTCCTTTGATCTCATCGCTTAGTTGAATAAAAAAAATTGTTTAGACTCTCTCTTAGCTACAATTCTGCTTGATGGTAAAGCGCACTAATAAAATAGTAAGATGTGAAACAAAACAATGCAAAGAGCCTCATCTCTACCAATGATCATTTTCACACAAAGTTGTAATTGAAAATTATCTATTATTAAATATATAATTAAAAAAATTAAAAGGGATGTATGGTATTCCGCACAACAACTCACCCGCTCGTGGTGCACTTTCCTAATCAACGAACGAGGCTCTGGCTCCTACTAACCCGCATTTTTCCAGCGTGGTGAGAAATGGTCCATATCCCATATGAACCCCTACAAATGACGGCCACAGTGCTTGGCAATACCGAAGGCCATGTTGACTGTAGACCAATCACTGTAGAGATTTTTAGGGGAAGCTTATAACCAGTAGTGAACATCTATCGACTGATGATGCTGAAAAAAAGGACAGTGTCATTACGAAAAAATTATTTGACGAATGTATTTTTTTATTTTCATATGAAATAACTTAACGAACGACTTAATCGTTAATTGTGTTAAATGTGACGACCTTTAATTGTGTACGAATGAAGATCATTTATAAATACCGTTTATCGTATAAAGTATCTCGATAAAACATCAACGTGCGTATTGCTTTTCCCAACTGAAACGATTAATTTTGATATCGATAACGAAATCGGAACCACCCTCGCCGATACGTAGCATTATTGATAGCGGACATTTTTCAAACACTGTTATACGTCGCTCCAGGTTATTCTGTTTCTATTCATAGCAATTTTTAGTATTTAATACATGACTGTTTATAGTAAAAGTAGCGTAATAGAAAATGAAAAAGGTTGTGTAAAAATTATATAAAAACTATTATATAAAATTATTTCTATATATATACAATTTCATTAGGTAAAATGTAGCAATTGTCTGCCTTTTATTAAGCTAATAACTATACCACCTATTAAACCATCTGCAAGCTTAATTTCTTCAGCTTTATTTTTAATTGAATTACGAAAATCTAAAATTGTTCTTACTTATCGTTAAAGGGATGTATAACCACTGATATGGTTCCAGGGTGTTGTAGAATATATTTTAATAAAATAATATAGATCACACTATATTATTTTATTAATTATAGTTCACACTATTTAATTTTGGCCATTACATTGTTCTTCGGTCTGTCCTGTGACGATATTAACGCGTAACATATTTGTATAATATTAATTTACTACCCTTACACAAATGATCTATATTCTTTACACGCAAGAAATACATACGATCATATACAATTAAATCGACCCTCGAAGTATATGCAAAGCCTTTGGTAATTTAAAGAAATATTTGATCTATTTGTAATGATTTTAAAATTTAATGAAAATTTATTTATTCCTAATAATCTGCGTCGGAGAATTAATTTTGAGTTATAAATTATGGGAATCAGGCCCACTAGGTATTTCCGCCATTAGCAAAGCTTTAGAAATCGAGCGGAGTAATTTCGTCACAGAACCTTCATCGTGTCTGCGTCGTAAATATTTTGTCCGATTACCGTTCGTTCGACAGCCGCGAGGCGTAAGAAAATGTTAATTAACGAATCCATTGTTTTCCCGCCCGGCGGCTCCAAGATGGTGCCGCTTCCGCTTCCGGCGGCCGCCTTCTTTATGTGCGTTTCCCTTATTTTTACGTCAGATGGGTAGAGCGGCGGCATTGTGGCGCGCGTCGGAGTATAATGATTTTAATTTCCTCTAATCAAGCCATCGGCGGAGCTTAAGGATTCTAAACATGCACAGCTACAACACGGCCGCCGCCACACCAGTGGCGGTGGCTGACAGAAACATCAGTACTTATTCTGATTGCGTCGAGTGTGGCGCTGAATAATTAATACGCCTTCGTTTTGTTACGCGCCTTTCGCGGAACAAAAGCTGCGCCATCTCTTAATTTATGATTTGTGAAATGTTTCTACCCACAACATTAAAACTTTTACATGTACCCACATTTTATTATTTATTTATTTATTTATCTATTTATGCACACAGACATTACAATAAAAATATAACATACGTAGAAATAAATGCAAAGGCACTACTTATTCCAATAGGCAATTTCTTCCAATAGGCCTGTGATTGGGAGATTTGATTAATGTAACAGTGAAACTGGTGCACGTTGATAATACTTTAGAACAAAAATTATAAACTAAATATAATCTAGAATAGCTTATAAGTAAAAAGACAAGAGAAATAAAAAAAAAGTAATTTATAGGTATTAGGATAGCACATGCAATGCAATGCTCTTTAACGCGCTTTTTAGATAGTTCCACTGTCCTAACTTCGCGAATCGCCGGAGGAAGTGCATTCCAGAGTCTAGATTTCTATATATACTCGAATACAATTAACAGTGTGAATTCTTTATCAATAACCTTCGACTTCATTGGACCGATGACCAAAAATTCTTAATGTGCACGTGTTTTAATGATTAAGTTTTTCTTATTATCATCTCTTTTATAACTTACCACCGGATAACTAACCTATAAAATTATATACCATTCAATAAATTTTTATGGCTATTAACAGTTATGGATTTAATATCATTACTTAGATATGTAGAGAAAAAATTAATGTACATTAACAGGAAAAATTTTCAAGTTCCAGTTGATTAATCATATATATAATAAACATTTCCCAAGTTCATCAACGTTTTAAATTTTCATATTTATATTTACAAAAAAATTATGCCGGTAATAATTATCTCTGTTAATTACAACTATAACGATGGGGTATTATAAAAAATACAATTTGGAGTAAAGTTAAATTATATTGGGGTAAACGAAGAGCAACCCTTCCGTCTAGAGCGCTCTAACGACCGCATTTTGGTCGCCTAAATCACTGCGACGCCGATTGCAATTAATTTTTTATTTATATATTCGCTTTGTGGTATATTCGGCAGCAAAAAGATTTTTTATAGCGCTTTTTTTCTTGTTTCAAATTTTCTAGTGTTGTTACTCTTGTTGACGGCTTTTCAGAGTCAGCAATCCAGATTACAAAATGTTAAACCTTGCTTTACTAAAACCGTATCGTAAATTGTACGGACTTGAAGGCGGAAGCAGACTGACCCCTTACTATGGATCCTATAAAAAGGCTAAAAGTCACCCAAAGAGCAATGGACAGGGCTATTCTCAGAGTATCTCTGCGCGAGGGAAATGGAAACGGTTACCGACGTAACCCAAAAGATTGCTGTCACTTAAACAATGAGCAGGGCATATTACTCGTTGGACTGACGGCCGATGGTGCAGTAAGGGGCCCGAGTGGCGGCCGCGTACCGACAGATATAGTGTTTGTAAGACCCCTCAAGATGGACGTCTATCGGCTGATGATGAAGGCAAATAAGTGAATTTCGTCATAAGCAGGTTTAAACAAAAAAAAAGGAAACGAACGTAGAGTAAGTACAATTTAATTCTGCCCAACTGTTATGAAATGAGTTTCTTAATCTAAAGTAAGGTAGAATACTATATGACTTGTTGATTATTTTAATTATTGTAAACACTTCCTGTTCATAATGATGAACTTTTAGTCAATATGTTTACACAGCACTACATAGCACCTATCTCCCTGAGAGAAAAGATGTTAAATCAGTTTACTTCAAAACACATCAATGTCTAAACACAATTTCCAGGCCGGAGATAAAGTTACTTTATATTAATCATGACTATCAAGAACTTATTCATCTTCAACAGTTCAAAGGAATTAATACTGAAAATAAATTAACCGTTACAGTGATAACAAAAGACACAAACATATTAAATGTTAATCGAGCGATCCTAAAGTTTTCTAAATACTTAACTGACAAAAATAACTGGAAAACAAGTACGTTAGATTTTATGACGTCACACGATGTCGGACTGGTCAATCTTATCGACGGAGCCATAAAACTAAAAGCTCCCTCATTTACTTAACGACGGTCTACGAATTCACTCGTCTTCTGTAGTCATATAACACATTTATACATTTAACATAGATAAGTAAGATTACTTAAGCCATATCTCATTACCGAACTTAAAATACCAAGAATCTAGAAGACGAAATTTTAAATAATCTTTGTTAAGCCCTAACTAAAAATAAGCCGCCTCTTACATCACACTAATATTTTACTGCTTGGAAGTTGTCGATGAAAAAGTATATAATTCAAGAAATATATATACTCCATGAAAATATATTTTCTTCCTCTAATGTTGCATCACATAGGATTTTGTACTTATAAAATTCACGAAAAATTATATATTTTTATATTATAAAAACTCCGGTGATCTATTGATTAAATAAATCGTTTTATGTGAAAATCAGACCTGCATAACTTGACATATTACTTATAATAATACTTTTACGTATAGAGCCACAACATTTAATGTAAAAACAGAGTAAAATTGTAAAAGGCATATAGTGATAAAACGAATGTTATGCAGTTTTAATATCCTTTTTAATGCAAACAACAAGATATTGGTATTTCGTCGCTGTGAAACAAATGTAGCGACCGACGTTTGGCGGCTGTGGTCCGCCTCCAAAGCACAATTAAGGCAACCCTTGCTCGGAGCTCACTTAGCATTCAAATCAGCCCACCAACAGCCCCGGTGGAGGTAGACTCGCGCTTCAGAATTAAGTGTGAAAATAACAGGGTAGCGACACGGGATCTCGGTTGAATTATGTCTCTTACACCAGGCACTCGGTGGTGAGTTAAAGACAATAAACATTCGGAAGTCTTATCTTAATATTCATTAGTAAATTTTTCATAAAAATTAATGATTAAAATAATAGGCATTTATGACTTTGGACCAGTTCGGTATAACCAAAACACTATCAAATAACGTTAATATTATTCTGTTAGTACACGCGATATAACAGTAACAGATTTTTTTTTCTGCTCATTTTTTTTAACATAACGAAGTGACGCAACTTACGAGACGTTAACCTGATAATAGGTGATACCATAACAACGTAGCGCTAATTACGATGTAATACACTGCACCAAGTTGTGCTCGTCGCCTCAAGGCGTAAAATGTTGAGTCCCATTACCCCAGGAATTAAACTATCTACAGCTAGCTTATAATTTAAACAACATTAGAAAAAGACCCTTCAATTCATATTATTCAATCAATCAAGCAGTGAATGCATTGCTATTGAAAAAAAAAACATCAAAGTACTCTATGCACTAATAGAAATGCAATAACAACGTAACATTAAAATGAAAATGATCTTGATTTATTTCGACAGAACTAAGCGAAACAACTCCACCTCCCCGACATACTCATAACCCTCGAATAAATAAGGCACGGCAGCAATAAATGCGAAAAACGATTACGGATCAATGAAGCGTTGGTTCCCTCTCGGGGTGCAAATAAAGCCCAAGTACACACTTCAAATATGCTTTTCTTAATCGTTCTCATAAAACAAAGATCAGCCCGTGGTCTCCCCTGTACTGCGAAAATACAAAAAAAAAATACTCTCGTTGCTCCGTATTAGTCGTCTATCACTGCCGATTGTATCCGTATTGTTGTTGGTTTTGAAAGGAGGAAAATTAATGAACAATACGTAATTATTAAAACTATAAATATATATTAAAATTATAAATCTTTCTAATAGCAACGGATTGTATAGTTTGTTAATAATATTAATGTGAAGATCACAACCACTCCACCAAGAATATGACGACAATGAATGAGTAGTTATTTATTTGTAAGAATATATCAGAGATTTTCACTTATGTAGAGACTCATCAAGGTGTCTCTGGAACAATAAGGCCTAAAATCTTGAAATTTGTTACGAATGTGCTTTTTACCGAATATAAGCCAGCTAAAAATTTTTTTAAGATTTTACGAAATGTTTCTCCCAAAAGATGCTGTGGGAGTGTAACAACCAGCAAAGCGGGTGGTGCACGGCTAATTTATTTAGAAATTAATGGATAAAACTGAAAAAAAATCTAATTGTTATTAAGATTTTGAAAGATACGATTAAAATATTGTATTGATTGTACTCTTGCGAACGTCTAAGGCATTTCTAAACTTGGATTGGCTTAAAACCTCCCGGCGGATGTGTCATCGTAATTTGTTGGGGAGAGATGACGGATCCGACGCCCCGAGCTCTAGCGAATTATAATACCATAAGCTATTTTAATCTTAACTTAGTTAAAAATCTTGCGGCCGACATTAGCATTAATCACTCGTGACAGCCATTGTAATGGATATAGTGTAATTAATGTGCTTTAACTTTGAAAATAGATTATATTATTAGCCAAAAAACGTATTCTAACTTACAGTGAGAGTAATGGTCACCAACCTGTTTGTATAATATATTATTATATAAAACTATATATATTAATAATATAAAATAATTAAATACAACATTTAATAGCAATAGAATACCATGATAACAAAACTTATTTTTTATAAAATAATTAAAATAACATCGGAGATGAAATCGTTCAAAACTTAAAGTTTAAACAAAAAAAAAAGTTTATCATATTTTTGGAAAAGTCTATTCTAACATGTCAAAACATATTTTATTTCCATGATTTCTACCATACTATTTAACCTGTTAAACCCAGCCAATTTCGAACCTTATTTTCTAACTAAATTATATTTATGATTTAAAATTCAGAGTAAACCAAATTAAAATATTATTTCCAAAGAAACAAAGGAAATACCTCATCAAGAACGAAATCTAAAGCTTAATTGAACGTCGACATTGAGAGATTTCAATTCAATTACTAAACCATATTTAACGAAATCCAATCCCCTTTCCCTCGTGAAATAATATTATTTATTCACAAAAAATAATACAAAACGCGGCAACGAGAAGCTGAACGCTCTGTTGGTTTAACGGAGATCATTCGATGTAAAAGTTGGAAGCTGAGGACGGAGGCAGGAAGAAAACTTGGATAAGCGAAACCCTCTAAAAATGATTGATGCCATAGAGCGGGCGGGGGGCAAGTTAGCTTCGGAACCGATGCCTCCCGAGCTTGTACATTTTAAAACGAATAAACGTCGAACCGCTGCAAATTTGAGAATGAAGATCATTAGCGCTATACCGCATCAAACTCCCGCCAATTCATTATTACCCGATGGAATTTCCAATTTTTGTTTGGGGCCCCCACCGCCTCGTGGGCCCGCCGTCAATCATTTCGGTCGGAACGATTAGATTTTAGCATTAAAACTCGCTCCACTCGAACAGAAGTCGGCGGCGGCGCAACAAAGGCAATCGATTCGTTCGCATTGCGATCGCGTACAGCCAATTTCCTCACGTATCGGCAACATTGAACAATTGTACGAAGACATGTTATTACACGGAGCGTTTAGCCCGTGAGCCAACAAGCGCCGACGTGGTTTGTTTCTGCGGCGTCTTTGTTCGGAATATAACAATTAGGCAGACAAAGCGGACGGTGGCGGTCGGTGTTATCGCGGTGATTCGCGCCGGTGTACAATGGGAGCTCTCCACAATGCATGCTCAATATCTTTATGCCGCCGGCTCCTGGAGGCCGATGCACCCGCTTGTTGAATCAGACTCGTTGCCTATACTCCAAAATCATATATAATACATTGTGTACATTTTAAACGAAGCCCCAGACTAGGACTCGAACTAAACTAAAAATTAATAATAAGTACTTTTTTATAAGTTTTATACTATAAAGTTTCACAACAAAAAAAGGTTATTTTTGTATCACATTTAAAAAGTCACTTCATAATTTATTTCCAACACAATTTTCTTGATTTTCCTGTAATACTTGTATATTAATATTATTCAAACGGACGATGTAGAGAAAATAGAATACTTAAATGTATCCGTGTAGATTCAGTATTAGATGTGAAATAGTTTAAACAATTAAGTTCAGATCTAGTTCCCGTTTTAGTTTTGCATCCGTGGTTAGTGCGCCGAGACACCTCAAGGCGCGTCAGGACCGGCTCTTTGTGCTCACTTCCTACTTCCTGTCGTCGTCATCTCTCACGACACCAGTTGTCCTCACTCAGAAATGAAAGCACATTCGATATTACTTACCTAACAGACTCTTCTTATCTAAAGAACACTATAATAATCAGAAAGTACTTTATCATAACTTTTCAGATTGGTCGAATAATTTTATATTACCTGTTTTTATTTCATACATAAGATTTTGTTTTTTAATTAATGAAAAAGTATTATATTGTTATTGATTTTTGTGATGGGCAATTACTGTATTATATATGTATGTATAAAGATAAGAGGGCTGCTATTTTATTATTTAAAACATTACTATAAAATCTAACATCAATGTCATACATAATTTTTTGATTTATACATATCTTGATATTTTTAACACAATTCACGATCGTCATTTTTATAGATATCTTTACTAGCATGAACAGTCCAAACTTCAAATTTTTTTTTTTTAATATCATGAGAAGAATCTTCAAAAAATACCCTACTTCTTTGTGAAAATTCAAGATAATACGGGATATACACCAGTGGTCCTATCCACTGCGATCCTTCTTGTACAGGAGGAACGCACCAGTACAGAGTACTTTGCGCTCGCCCTGTGGTAGGGCGAGGCCCTGCTTAACACTCTTGCTGTGCTATGTGCAAATACGAGACCAGTTCACAATTTTTTTTATTTTATTAAGTTACGAGACGAGCGGGACGTTCACCTGACGGTAAGTGATAAGTCTGCCTATAACAACACGGCGCTAGCTAGTAGGATGGTACACACTGCACCACACTGCGCTCGTCGACCTAAGACATAAGATATTGGGTCTCGTTACCCCAGTAATTACACTAACTATAGTGCCCGTCAAACGGAACACACATACTACTGTTTTACAGCAGAAATAGACGCTGCGGTGATACCCACCTAGACGGTCTCCGGCAAAAGAGACCTACCACCAATGAATGAAATTTGTGGTCAACCACAAGCTTGCTTATAAAATAAAGACCTCGAAGCCTTTTTAGTCTCCTTCTACGACTTAAATTAATCCTACTTTGATTAACTAGTGACTACTGCGCTGAGTAAAAAAACTTTTAAGAGAGTAATTTAACAATAAATAATTAACAAAATCGTTTAACTTAAACATTAAAATCACGCAAACTATTCAAATTTGTACACCTTAATTGAGCAATTAATCGCTCAACTATTTACCTACAGTATCGAATCGCGTAGCGGTGCGCAGCTGCTCGTAGAGACGCGTAGCAGCGCGTAGTGGTGCGTAGCAGCGGGCGTTCACACAACAAACACTCACGTGTCAGGGCGACGTCGACACCTGCGGATCTGCGGATGTGCAGAGCGTTTAATCGTATAAAGAGCTAATTGTCTGTGCGGATTCCGCAGGTAAACACTACACGCCCGCCGCCATTTACACAACCACACGAACGCGCCCGGATCTACGAATCTATTCTACGTTACTGTTGATACGGGCTTTGAATATCTAAATACGTTACAACATCGTAGCGTTTTGACATTCTTAAAAAAAAAACATAATATCTTAATGTCGAATATTATTTATCTAAAAGACGATCTTATCGATAAATAGAAAATTTTGAACGACTAAATGAAATATAAAATAAGTTTAATTTTTTTTTTAAATCAAATAATATTAATTGAATAAGACATCTATTTATGGATTTTGTAGCGTTTAATTAAATATTTTATTATTCCTAAGAAGAATAAGAAATTAAAATGAATACTAGGTAAAAAGTTTCTTATATCCGTCAAATCAATCTTATATTTATATATATATATATCAGTCTCCAATATTGCTCAAGGGAATTTAATCTAGTAATTTTATTTGAAAAGAGAATTGTTAGGACTGTGCTTAATAAACAAAATACTTGCTTCATTCCTTTTTCATCAATAAAAAAAAAACCTGGACTACGGCGAATTACCATCATTGTATTGTGAACAACAATTTACGAAAAAGGAGTAGAACAATAATACGAGATTATTATTAAATACCGTGTTCATAATTTCGCACGTTCGTGTTCCACATACATATGGGTTTAAGTTAACCGTGATTCGCGTATACTCAGTTAATTCGACAGATTGGTTTAATTCCAGGTAATTATGCAAGCGGTTACGTTGGATGTCAATTTCACTTAATAACCATTTCACATCATTACCTTTACATATATAAATCATTTTACAACGTAATGGTTATCGAGATCTACATAACTATGAGTTTAGTATGTAGAAACAAAATTTTAAGGGTTTAAATGTTTTTATAGGATACGTTTCATTTCCGTTACATCGTCCGTGGTCGCCATGTGGGCTGACTTATATAGTTCAGACTTATCGTCAGGGCGGGTAAGTTACCTGCAATCTGAACTAAAATAGTAAATAAAATCAAAGTATATTGCTGTAGTAATACGTAAATAAATGAAGTGGTTTCTCTTAGATAATTTAAATATTTACATGAAACTCCTAAAAAAGGAAACTAAGAAAATATTATGTACCTGTTTGTTTGATCTCGGTCATTTCCGACAGAGTTGGACAAATTTTATCCAAGGAATTAAATTTAAAATAATTCATAACGCAGACAACCTAAAAATAAAAATTTTTTCGGTGATATAATACAAACTTCCGGATTTAAGTTATTGCGTAAAATTCAACAAAGTTAAAAATAGAGTTCATACAGACGACCATAAAATAAGTTATGAAATAGATTTGGACCATACTTACAATTCTTTGGGGTATTTGTTAAATATTCCCTTTAACACCCTTAGGTGTAAAAGGGGATATTTAACATAATGAAAACACAAACGAAATAGATATAAATGTGTACAAAAATCGGAGTTATGTTTTATAGTGGACGTGCAGTGAATAGGGGCGCTTACAAAAATGTAGGTGCCGCTCACCTATACCACTTCGAACTATTTTTCTAAAAAATTATTTCAATTCTTTCGGTTTAAAAATAATATATTATTTTGTTACTAGAACATATAGTAATGAAAAATTTAATGTCATTTATAAATTAATATTCTTTTTATATTAAGTCGATTTAAATGTTTTCTGAAAACTATAAAAATAGTCATGAACTACTTATATTGCCTACGTAAGAGTTTTAGTCACTCATATTTCGTATCAAAACTAACTTAATTTTTAAAGACTTGTATTTTATCTTGTAATATCCAATAACGTATAGAAAATTATAACGAGAGGTTATTTAAATCTTTCATTTTGTCAAATTTAAATCTCATCATTAATAGTTTAACCTAAAGCCAATAATCGATCACTTGAATAAAATCTAATTTTTATCAATGTCAGTAAACACACCTATAAAGAAGTGTTTGAATTAGTTTACTGTATAATTAGAACTAGAATCAACATATATGACCCCAATTTATGAGACAGTCGTGCTATTTTAACCATTTTCGGGTGATAAAATGGATACAAGATAGTGGGATAATATTGGTGAAAGAATTAGGAGTGAAACTTCGTCGCAGCGAGATGGTACGAACGCTGCCGTCGTTCGGCAATTCTTTATTATTCATGGGACGATCTTGCTCGCAGAGTGTTTTATATGAGCGACGATCGAGTATCAATTTGTACCGAACGGGCCGTATTAGCATTTCCCGCGGTGCCTACGTGTACATTGTTTCACAAAGGGCAGCTAAGGAAAGTTTTTTGCCTCATCTACATGCAACTTATTATAGCTGGAGAGATAAACTTTACGCTGAGGTACATTTACAACACATATATTTTTTATCGTATTCTAAAAAAATTGACGATTTGTTAAAATTTATTACGTATATTTCCTCCAAAAATTTTTTCATATTGTCTAATCTATATATTCAGTTCTACCCATAGCGATAATATAAATACGTAGCAACAGAACGACGTCTGTAAAACTATTTTAGTACATAGTAATGTAGTATAAAATGTTCAATTGTGGTATTCATATATTTTAAAACATACTAAGGTATTTTTTTACTAGACCAAGACTTTAGTATGTTGCAAATAATAGATACTAGTTTATTTCGTGACAACTCTGGTAAAGGTACATAATTTTGGCGCGTAATAACATAATATTGATAGTAGAAAATAAGAAATTTTAAGATATTCTGAAATATATGTTATTACTTACATATTTAGACTAATGAGTCACCTGCCTGTAAGCGGCGACATAGTTTTACTATATAAGTAACGTATCCAAACTTTTTTTTTATAGAATATGTATAACATTAGAATTCATTCTAGTTACTGTAGGCAATTTCCAGTTATGGTATTATAAATACAGTACGTAATATATAATCAATTACTTATCACTGCACATGTTTAACAGTTAATGTATAAGTAAGTAAATGAACGTTTGAAAGCTGTAAGTCGGTACAATTAAATAGGAGTACATTCGCAGTAATAATTAAAGAAGCGAGACGGTATCGTAGCTAGTACAAAACGCAAATCCCACAAAGCCCGCTTTCAGCTCATTTGAGCTGTCGCGTGTACGAGCTACGTAGCGGGCACAATACGTTGAGTGGGTGCACCAGTCAACGTTTATGAGTGTACGTTAAAGATACGATAAAGACGGTGGCGGCGGTGGCGGCGGTGGCGGCGGTGGCGGCGACGACGGCGGCTAAATTGGCTGTTTCTGACTATCGCACTACGAAATGCATTCAAGTAATCCCTTTCTATATCTAAATACTTATACGCATACATTCACCAGTATCATCGTAATAAAGCATTAAAATTATGTCAAGATATATACTACAAACATTAATAATACAACATTTTGTTATAAACATGTTCTGTTTAATGTGATGTACTTCGTCATGAAAATATATGATTATTAATTTCTCAACATCGACACTATAAAAAGGTTATTATAACAATATACAGTCTTAGTTATATATTTGGTATAATGACTTATTTGTATTATACTTCATAAATGTACACATATATTACTTGTATTTAACTAATATAAATTTATTAGTTAAATACAAGTAATAAATATCTTTATACTACTACTACTACACTACTAATATATGTGTACGTTTATGAAGTATAATACAAATAAATCATTATATCAAATATATATATATAGTATTCGTTAAAAAATACTGTCAAAAAGATGCCGATAAACCAAGAGAAGTATTTAAAGATATTTTTTAGCATTACATTTATAAATTAATAATTCTAAATTAATAATGAATCAATAATTAAACTTTTTACTTAGGAAAAAAACTACAGCAACAGAGTAAAATTTTGTTTCTAACTGCAGTAGTTAAAAAGATAACTGTGTCACAGTTAGCTGAGCGCGATGTGTGTTATAAAGTGTAATATGGAGTTTCAGTTTCAATTGTCACTAACATTGATAACGTTTTAATTATAATTCTCTTTTTCACAAACAAATACAATCGCACAATATCACAAACACTCTCTTAATAAATGAACATTCATTTCGTCGTAGACGTACATAGTTTAACTAACAAGGGGTTGTTAATTTAAATTTAGTATCATGACTCCGCGTAATGAACGGGAAGATGATTGTTATAATGGCATTGTACATTTCTTGTCGCTAACTCCCAAGTAGTACTTGCTCTTATTCGATACATTAATAGTTATTATTACTCTTTACTTTATATAGTCATTTTGTCGACTTATAAATAGATTTGTAAACTAGTGAATAAGATCTATATCCATGTGAAAAAGGGTTATATAAACGATATTAGCACTTAGAAGTGCTAACATAAAAGTTATGCAAATGTATGAAGTAACGGACAGGCGAGACATTCACGTAATGGTAAATGAGACGCCTGCCCATATCACTATGGCAATAGTTAAAATGATATACACAGCACCACATTATGCTCGTCGTGTTCGGACATACGATCTTGTCTCGTTACCGCAGTAAGTTAATATACACTGCTGTTTTGTGGCCGAAATAGGAACAGCGGTGATACACACATAGATGGTCTCCGGCAATAGAGACCTACCCCCAATGTATATATGTTTATGCATATGATCAGTTGAATCGTAGGTATTTTAATCAAATTTTGCATTTCATTACTGAGCAATGAATTAGGATAATTATTTTCATCAAACTATTATACGTATAAGGATGCAAAGGAATAGGGAGATGATTGAGATTTTGTTATTGGAATTTTGAGTTTGTTGTAGCTATTTATTTTGTTATAGCGGATTTACGTTCCAAAATCTACAAATTTCCAAAATCACAGTCACAGTTCGGCGGCAGGATTAGAAACTGCGGTTGTTCCTATATATAAGTAAAAACTGTACCCTCCGATTACCATATTTACTGTTGTTCAAACAATAGTAAATATGGTAATCGGCGGCTCGCATTTGTACGTCGCGCGTTATGCAAATTCACGTGACGTTGGTAATTTTTAATTACAAAGACGTCTGAGCATCCGTCTGGAGGCAGCGGGATTGTGGCGGTGCCGCGAGCAGTCAGGTGACAAGGCTGCGAGGCGTCGGGGAGCAGTTAAGTGTGGCATTTTACGGCTTTTATGCATATTTGATGGCGCCGCCATAATCTCTGCGGCGAGGGGAGAATGCTCGCGAGCCCGCGCACACTTCACCTGTATTGGATACGAATCGCTGTTAACTTATGTCGGCGGCGTGGAAATTATACTTGGGATAAGCTCCGCTACCGTCTTACTTATAACTTAACGGCACCGAGTGATAGAGTGTTTCACAAGCATTCTGCAACTCTTTTAAGTATATATAATTAATTATAGCTAACAACAAATATAATTAATGTTGACAAATCATTTTAAATTATTCTCATATAACTTTAAACTTCTCTAGATCTATTATTTTTTGGGGCAACGGTGAAATGGAATTTTTTGAATACTCTTCATTAGTAGCTTTTCATATGTATATATTTACTTATACACACACACATAAATATAAATATAGATGTGTGTGTGTACATATGAATATATATATATATAATCTATTTATATTAGAACGTATGTATGTCTATAAAAACAGTAATTTCTGTTAAAATCTTATTCTACCTCAACTACCACAGCAACTTCCCACGTCCTCGGTTGACTGGTACAGAATGCATATAAGTATTAAGTTTGCCTATTGTAACTTAATTTTCATTGTTACAATAAACACTTTAAATAAATAAACAATATTAAGTATAGATTACCATTAGAGAATAGTATTATAATAAACATCTTTAAGCTCTATATGATGATATTCGTATTAGAAAATAAATTGTAAAAGCGAAGGTCATATAAATAGAATTTATTACAAAAAAACCGAAAAGTAATAGTTAGTGATGAATAAAATTTTACACGAGCAAGACCAAATGAATAAGACCAAGACAGACCTGTTATTTAAGACCAAGATCAAATATACAAGACTAAACGAAAAAATAAAAATTTCGTTGAAATGATGAGAGAACCAACACATTTAATATACACTGAATATGCAAGACCAAGACCAAGACCATTACTAACATTGTCCAACTCTTGGTCTTGTCCTGTTTTGCTCATCACTAGTATTAGAAATGAATGAATAATAATTTTTAAGTATTAAACATTAAGTGAATTAAAAGCGAATCCGTGGCATAGTTATTATTTAATATTCAAAATTCGTTCGATGGTTTCTGAACATTTAAATAATCCGCCGTTTAAAAGGCAAAGCCGATGAATTCGAAAATAATAACAGGTATTAGACGCGTGCTAAGAGGGCCGTATCAATTACAGGCGGTGAGCGAACGGGGCATTACGTACTCGATATTAAAATCAAATTTACGGACCCCGCCCCGGCTAGTACGCGGCGTGCGCCGTAGCCGCTACAGTGCCCTAACCGCACTTTGACATGTGGATTGAAGAATAGACGGGTACCGACAGGAAAAGGGTTAATTGAATTTTGTAATTTTTTTAAAAAAATAACGTCACATCTTCCGTAGAAATTATTTTGTTGAAATTTCATGTATTACGGTATATAACGTTTTTATTAACAATGACTCTAAAATCACTTTGTGTTAACGCCATCTTGTGGCAAAGTAAAACAAAAAAAATAGATAGACATTTTTATGGTCATTTCTATACAATACAGGAAATTAGATTCGTATATCGTATTATTTATATATGCCTTATTTTTAACAAATGTTAGTAGTATATTATTTTCTTATAAATTTAATTTCTTTCAATACATTTCATAACGTTTGTCATGATGGGTCTAGAAGTAATTTACAACAATTAAAATTTCACTAATAAATTACATATAGTACTTTCTTTAGATTTATATTGTAAAGCATCTAAGGTCCTAGAATTTTGAAATTTTGTAATTGTAATAATGCTAATTATAATATTTATAAATATTATAACTATCACCTCTTTACTATTATCAGACGCTCTTGGTATATATAGAGCTGTGGTACGTCTCAAGCCTTTGACATTTAAAAAAATACGTTAATGTCAGAAATACCACAGAATACCCTAACAAAGTAGTTAATGAAAAATGACCACATCGATGAATATTTATGGATTGCCGTTGGCATTTTTAGATAAAATAGTTGCGAAATATATTGAGTAAACAAATTAACCGACTGCCGTTTCATCGTACCTCAAAAGCTTCCGAAATAGCTCAGTGAAAATATCTCGAGAAAGTTTGCAATACGCATTTAAATTCGGGGCCGGTGATTACGCAGAAGATTATAAGCAACAACACCTCACGTTGCGCAAGTATTTAAACGAAATACTAAATCCGTCACAAATTTTTCGCTTTCTGTCCGTACAAATGGAAAAGTTTGTGTGACCGCGCGCGTAACATCAATTAAAATCGTATTTCGGAACCGTCCCGAACACGTAATGCCGTCGTTTCCATCAGCAATGGATGTAGCAATCCGCCGGTGCGCTATTGTTCGCGTCCGAAATTAATAACAATCAGCTTTTTACATTGAAACGTTTATTTGTGGCGTACCGCCTCTGTAACCGAGTTATTTCCGTTAACAGTTGCAAAACGTCAACCGTATTTCTCAAGGTTCAAACATTTTGCACAATTTTTTGGTTTAATAATTAAACTCGTTAACGTAAATAGTACAGTTGTATGGAGGGTCGCTTACCCAACAAGGTCGACTGACATATTTTTTTATTTGACGAAGCAACGAAATAATCAACACATTCATCTTATGATAAGTAATATCGTTCCCTATAAAAATTCTGGCGCACGTTAGAATGTTATACACTGCACCATTCTGCTCTGCTCGTAACCTTGAAACTATACCCAAGTTGCACTAGCTACAACATCCTATAAACCGAAACCCAGTAATATTTGCACACTACTGTTTGGCGACAGAAATAGAAGTGCAGTGCTACCTACATAGACTGTCTCCAACAACAAAGACCACCACGATCTGTTAAAGGTTACGGGAAACCGCTGTATGCAAGCAGCCCAAGACCAACTGTTGTGGAGATTTTTAGAAAAGGCTAACTTTACTTCTTAACTTAACTTAAGTTCTTCTATCAGCTGACGATGATGATGACGAATTAAACTGATAAATATAAATCTTCCTAAGCGATTACTGGAACCATTAATTGTGTCTCTGGTTCTTCTCCACACTGCACCGCTCATTTTTTTTTTATATACATTATTATTTATGCCCAAGTAAACCAAAAAGATTTTTTACAAATTCAACCACCATAAGATCAAATTATATTTTTTTTTTAATTTTATGCCTTTTATATCTTCTTCAGCTAGCAGTGAGTCCTGAAAAAAGTATAGCTCTTCCGGGAGAGTACCCGCAATAAACAAGCGTATAAACAATATAGATCTTTGGAATTAAATATAAAGATTTAATTTTAATGCTAAAAACAAACATTTAAATTTAATTTATTTGTACATAAAATATAGGATGTACTATTATACTATTAGCCATTTTATATATTCTATTGCGATTGCTACTAGTGACCCAATCAAAGTTAGGAAGTCAAAGTCAAGACAAGAAGGCAGTCAAGTGACTGATGCGCAGACACGCGGGCAGTAAACTCTTGCGCAGCCAGGCAATTCAATAAGATGTCATTATTTGAAGGGAAAGAAAATAATATCTACTAAAATTACGCTCTTCTCAATCATTCACATTTCCTCTAACTAGTCTTTATTAGATTACTGATCAAGAACAAGAAGATTTGACAAATAAGTTTTTAGGGTCCCTTGCGGATCTCAAATTCATATGCGATTACAATTAACAAAAATGTACTATATAATATAAATGAATATTGTTTACTTATATCATTTTGTTATTTTTGTTTCAGATTAATGGCAGCGGAGATTTTGTACATAAATTATTTAGACCTTCCACATCGAAAATGTAAGTTACTTATTTTTTATGTTAGTAATTTTATTAAATACATTCAAGAGCTTTCATATTCTATGTAAATAAATAATCAACAAAGGTAACAATAACTTATTAAGGTTACATTCCTTAGTCAAAAAACAACAATAATTTTTTTTACAAACAACAATAAATACATGCATACGACAAGATGCACTATCAATTTAATTGTGTAGAAATATTGATGTTGGGGTCTCTGGTGAATGAGAACGCACTGAGCAATATCAGCACTATATTGATAATGTCAGAGCGATTTAAAGTACAGAACAAGTTACTAAGTTCAATAGTATTACAAAGATCCAGAGAAATTCAGTAAAAGGAAGCAATTAGTATACTCCGTAAAATTTTGTTGACCCAGACTACATATATATATATATAGATATACGATGCTTATAAAGATTTTGCGTTATGATAAACAATAGCGTGATCTATTGTTCATAGTGGCGCCATCTGTTGGGATATTTGAAAACTTCTTGTTACAACTGTATATTGTTTAAGAATATTGAAGATAAGGTATAAATTTATAAAATCTAAGATAAATGTTAATTTCAAAAAAATTTCATGAATAAATTTCCCGTAGAAAATATAATTACACGTATTTCCTAATGGTTTATAATCTCAGAGAAAGAGATAACTTACAGCCCGAGGCCATACGTTATGCTCAACCATAAAACCGTTTGCAATTGTCGCCGGCTATATTTATTTATGTATATTTATGTAACTTGCATAAATATGTGGGGGAGAGAGCGTGATCCCCAACTCGCGGTAATTATTGCGTGACTTATTGGCGAAGGAAGATAACGCACACGTAACGACCAGTACGCATTGAGCTCTTGAAATATAAAGCAATTGCTCTCCTAAATGATTACAACAACAATCATTAGGGCGCTTGACGGTTCATCGTACAGTGGTGGTGGCCTGCAACACTCCGAGGGTTGTAGCAGCTTTATCTGCGCACTTGACTATTTGATCGTGACTCTCCGTCGGAGATTTCGGTAATTACTTTGGTTAGGAGAACTTCGAATGGTCTGAGTTTTTCTCATTTGTTGTGGAATCGTAAAAAATATACTTGTAATAAAAATATATTTCTTTCCTTCTAACTTTGCAACCTTCAAACAGATTTCAATAAATAACTGTGCATTCAGTTAACGCAAGCAGTAAGTTAATGCTGCAAAAACAAAATTCAGCTGTTTAGACCTGTTCAGAACTTTCATTCATAAAACAAAGTTTCAAACAAAAGAATGCATTAAAGCCGCCCGCAAGTGATCCAATCGTAATATCGCACTTCCAAACATCGAAAGTTAGTATGCATTGACTTTGAAAAGTCGTCCAAAACTAAGTTGGGTTATGTTTATGAAACTATTCGGATGCGGGCGTGTGCCGCCGATACACATGCAAGAACTCGCGCTCAACTCTAGGCATAGTTCGCTAAGTGGAACAGATGTAAAACAAAGTAGCGAAGGGTCTAGGAACTTAGTGTGTACATTGGCAACTATTCGGCGCCCGAACACATGTCCACGGATGGGCTCCACGGCGGCCCGACGCGTCGCACGACCCCCGACAACTTTGACAGTTGAATTTGGGAAGCACGCCGGGCGACGACCGAAGACGACTTATAAATAAGTCAAACTAGGTCCAACTAAAGTATTGTGGCGGATGATAACGAAGCGCCTACATTGCACGCCCCCCGCGCCCCGTCATCCTCGCACAGATAAACTTTTAAAATGACTTTGGAAGCTTTTGAGCTTTTAATCGGTAAAGTTGTACAGACAGACAGTTCGGGCACAATCCTTGAACCGCTTGCGCCGGCGACGGCGGCCGCAAAACTTTGTTTTACAGGACTACTTTTCTTCTTGTTTCAAGGTTGGACTCTTAAAACAAACTCCGGTTCGACGGAGTTCGTGAACTCGGGCGCCAACAATTTACAAATTTCTCTCTTTCATAACAACTAACTGCCGCTCGGCGCGCGGCGAAAGTTGTCCTGCGTAGATCTTAATCGCATTGTCTGTTGCGCTCGCGGCGCGAACAGCTGATTGCAACGACACACTTCGAACAACTTTTGCATCCTAACAAGGATAACGTAACGTTTTTTAATGCGACACAATAACAAAATCAACTAGCTAGGATCTATTAAACCAAAACATGTTCAAAGAGATATGTACTTGAAAACGGTGTCCATTAAATTAAGCATGGAGGACAGCCAGCTCCCTCTGATTCGTTCAATTTATTTAAGTGACATTGATAGCACCGAAACGGTCGAAAAAACTCGTCCGCCAAATTTGACGCCGCGCCCCCGGCGTCCGACGGGTGACTTCTTTTTTCAGTTGACGCCTCACCTGCTGGGGTCTGTAAATTGATAGCAAACGAAAAACAGTGATTGGCTTTTAATACAAATTTCCACCATTGTAAGTGTCAAATATTTAAACGGCTTTCCTGTTTATCGTCTGCTCAAAGATTTCCTCAGTTTATTATAGTGTTGTTAGTGGAAATAAAAAATATTATAAATCTAAAGTTCGTGTAACTACGACGAGACGAGCGTTAAGCAGGCAATATATCAGTCACTGGTATGTTAGGTACTGCAAAATAGTAACATAAGTTATAATGCAGTACCTATTTGGTATTGCGCGTAAATTTTACGTAACTAGAAATAAATAGGTTGCGGGTGTGTGGGGCGGGGCGGCGTGGGCGCGGCGTGCGCGCGCACCTGCTCGGCTGCCTCCGCCTCCCCTCCCCCGCGTCGCCCCCTCTCGGCCTCGAGCTGCCTCCGCATAGTCCGCGAATCGCGCCCCGCGAGCAGCCCGCGCCCAGGAGCTCGCTCCTCGCCTCGCAGCCGTGCGAACCGGCCTACGTACAAACTTTTCCGACGTAACTGCCCCGCGTAGCGCTACGAAATAACGCTCATCTAGACATAGTGCTTTTTATGTTCAGTGTAATTTTTTTTTTCTTTGTGAAATTGTGATTTAATTAACAGTACTGTGCGTGATGTGGGTTCGGGTCTCCGTTTCTTAACAATGTCAGCATTAGTACGGCCTGTCTGGTAAGTGGAAAATAATACAAAAAAAAATGTTTAAATTCGTCAAAACGTTACTATGTAAATTTTACGATCGGTTTATGTAAGCGTTGTATTTACAAAGATATTAAATACTTTTTTCGGGAGTTTATTTCAGCAGTGCATTTTCTACGTCGGTGATTTACGCAAGAAGTACGAAGAAATAAAAAGACGTTAATGCACAAATCCCACTCTCGTAAAACCATTTCACAAAATGCTTTCAATACTAAGTAAATTATCTTAGTATGTCATTTATTTTAATAGGAACAATAAATTTTAAGTGTGTGTTCAACATAGGACACAAATAAAAATAATAAATAACCATATTATATTACCGTGATGAAAATTTCTTTTAGGTCAGGGGTGTAATTTTATTTTTTGCGTTAAAATTGCTCTTATCTAAAGTATTTTATTATGAAGTTAACGAAACTTGTATTATTTTATATAAATAACAATATTCAAAGAAGTATTTATTATTTAATGTTTATCTTTTTTTAATATTATTGCTCCTTTTTATAAATAAATTATTGGTATTAACTTTGACATTATATCTTTATTCGAGATAAAAAAAATAGTTACATAAAGAGAAAGAGGTAGAGAATTAAAATTTTTATATCGTTGTAACGATAACATACAAATTAGTA
Source organism: Ornithoptera alexandrae (assembly GCA_029030555.1). Lineage (NCBI taxonomy): Eukaryota > Metazoa > Arthropoda > Insecta > Lepidoptera > Papilionidae > Ornithoptera > Ornithoptera alexandrae. The sequence goes on along the minus strand of JARDVY010000037.1, from coordinate 3,640,588 downwards.
CACTTTTATAGAAATAACCGGTACATAAAAAAATTTTTGATTACTTATATATAAATATTTAAACCAATTTATTCTCTTGTAACTAATAAAAAATTTGATATATAATACGTTATCGCAAACTTTTCATCAATTACAAACAATTAATGAAAATATAAGTGAAATATATATTTTTAACATAATATTAATTTTAAACGTAAATGTTTGCGTGACAGTTAACGTAGTTTTCACAGGTAGGGTTAAGTTAAACCGATTTCACGTGTGACGCCTCCGAGGGCCGCGCGCCGATCTTGATAGCAGCCTCAAATTGTTTCCACTGGAGCCGGCGAAGCTATCTGATGGGCACCTTCCCGCGGGTTAAATCGAGCCTCAATTTCGACTCACTGGATTTTCCAACCGCGCATAGTTAAATTAAACGAGATAAACTGTAATTGAAAAAACGTTTTGTATCTTTACAACGGATGAGAAAGTAATTCACAAAAATTATTGAAGTAAATCCTGTAATTTTCACTAGAACATGTGTTGTACATATTAAATTTCCACTTAAGAAACAACATATTATTTTACTTTATGATTAATAACAATTATTAGTCATATAGTTAAACATTTATATTATTATAATATATTAATAGATTGAAGCGCTATGAAGTACATAATTTAACTGTTATATACTTCATAGCGCTTCAATCTATTGTGTTAAGATATAGATAAATATATTTTATTACAAAGGAAATTCACATTAAAATTTATACAATATATATTTCCTTAGATCAGCAGCTTTAATCATCCATAGGCGTTTTAATATATTTGTTCGTAATCTTTATTCTTTCTGCATAAACAAATGGGGAGTACCATTTATTTAACAATTCAATAAGATTACTTAGACAGAATAAAATATCTGAAAATTGATTTATAGGCAATCCGTGATGATTTAAAAACTAAAACTTAAAAAGTTCCCATACGAATATTTACATTGGGTAATTATAAAATGTAAAAAGTAGTAAATATGTTTATAAGTAATTAAAAATCTCTAATACATTATATTGTTTTGTGAGGGGAATGAAAGGGTAGCAGCAGAATGCATAGTTGAAAAGTGAAAGCGCAATACAATCGGTTGAAGCGGAGCTTTACAAAGCAAGCGGAGGTCGCACCGCGCTCAAACGTGTCTACATACGCAAGGGTCCCGCATAGAGCATGATAACCCTCGCTCAGAGTGCACTCCGCCCTTAGGGCTGAACCCACAACGTTATCTTCTTTTTTAACAAAACATATGTTTCAAAACGCTTACTTCAAATATTAACTGAAGTAATAACACCAAGTGATTTAAAAACTGGTCTGTTACCGGAAATCGACTAGGTTGGTACCAGCAGCTGCTATTTCTGCCGCCAAACAGTAGTATGCAGATATTACTCTGTTCCGGTTTGAAGTGCGCTGTAGCTAGTATAATAATATAATAGTATACTATGGTAACGATACAACATCTTATGTCTGAGCAACGAGCGCAATGTGGTGATGTGTATAACATGCTAACTAGCACCACGTTGGTATGAGCGGGCGTATAACTTACCATCAGCTTAACGTCTCATTCGTCTCGTCGCTTAATTGCATAAAAATATTAAGATTGCGTTGTTCAAACTTTTTTTATTGCTTCTTTCAATTAAGACAGAATTTGGCAAACTTTATCCTATAGCTCTAGGTAAAAGATATAACTTTAGCAGAATATAATTCTAGAAAATATAAATCTACATATAGTTATATATAAATATGGATTACTTCTTCTTAAGGTGCCTCTGTGACCAGTGGAGGATGGCGGTCAGTTCGCCATATTTCTCCCGGTCTCTTGAGAGCCGGAGCAGTTCGGCGGTATTCGCGCTTCCGATGCTCTCTGATATTAAGCAACCAAGATTTCTTCCTACAAAAATTTTTCATTTTTTTTATGGAATACTAGTACATCCTAAAGATCATTGCTATAGAATATATATTAAAACTATGAATGCATACATATGCTAATATTATTTCAATCTGTTTAGTTGTATTGAAAAAAGCAAATTCAACAGTTTACAACAATATAAAAACAATTTACAATGCATAAGTTAATAATAAGTTATTAACATTTTTAGTCTCTCTATGATATTGATAATATTTTTATTTAGATATACAGAAACTATTCGGAACATTCTACATTGCAATAAATATTTGCCTTTAATTTTCATAAAGAATAGCTATTGAACTTAATAATATAAAAAAAAATTATACTTAATGTTTTAGGAAAAAAATATTATAACTGATGTATTCTTTTAAGCAACAAAAAACTAAATGTAATTTAAAAGTAATATAGTATCATAATTCGTTTATATTTGGAACCACCAACCCTATACGTACACGGGGGTAAGGGCCGTTCCCAGTATTCCGCTCTATGCCATTAGCCTACTTATTTAGAGCGAATTTAACTATGCAATATTGATTTTTCACTCCAACTGGGGGGTCTTTCTTGCTTCATAACGCGGTTTGCTTATTAACGTGTACAAATCTAAAATCTTTTAATACATTATCATTTCTTGTATTACATCGAATTTAATTAACTATTAAAATCTATATACATATATGAGATTTCCACCTGCAGATACTCATCACGATATATCTGGAACCATAAGGCTTAGAGATTTGAAACTTGATAAATATATTCCTTTTACCTAGTATACGTCAGCTAAGAAAGGATTTTACAAAATTGTTTTCCTAAAGGGAGTTTAAAGGGTGTTACGGTTAGTGGGGAATAACTAGTATATAATAAATTTAAAAGGTGTAAAGAAATAAAGCACATACAAAAATTATAATTTTTTGTAAAATTTAATTACTGTTAAAGTATATTTAACCTTTTCATTGATATATTTTGTCGATGGTCAAGAAAGTCTTAGTTTTAATATGAGTGTAAATATTAAGCTTTTTATTAATCATTGATTTCAAATTATTCCTTGACGGAATAATGCCAAAGGATTTTAGGACAGAAAGTGGAGATTCACATGTCTCGTATAAAATAATTAACATAATATGTATAATGGCAATAACAATCTAAAAAAGGAAAATGAATATTGAAATTTCACATAACATAAGTCTTTTATACTATAGCTTACGGCTATCACGCCAAAATATCAACGTTAAAACTACCCCTGTTAATTGACACAGACTTACATCTGTTTAAACTTGTACTCGTTAAAAGGTTAATTATTTAACAAAATCAAATCTAAAGTAAAAGATTTTTAAATAATTTCTTTGATTTGCTTATGTAGTGAGATTGAATTTATCACAATAAATCTCATCTACCTCCTCTATCTCGCCCTAGGTAGGTGTTGCCAATTTTCTTCACTAACTTACAAGACGGTTGATGCCAACCTACTTAAACATAAGTCAAGAATTTTTTTTTACTCAGAGAAAATCAATGTTTTGATTGATGAAATCTTTAAATAATAACTATTAAAATATTCAAACGTTAAATATTACGGTAACGTATATATTTAAAATGTCTTATTGCGGTGCTGCGTTCCACAGATGTTCACATATGTAACAAGATTCATGAATACGTAATATTATTAGCAAATAATCTAGATTACAAAACGTATTTTGAGACTCACGAATCCCAATTAATTATTTTATATTTCCTACAATCTAATATTGATTATTGATAAACTAGCCCCCTTCAAAAGTGTACATTTCTTAGCAGAGATAAGACCGACGGCTTTAACGGACAATCATAAAAAGAAAAACTAGAAAATTTAAAAGAACAACAATCAGACATTGGTCTGATTGCTATACGAATTGTCTTATCTATTTGTATACAATTTCTCATCAAGGAACTAAAGAAGTTAAATCCACCTATCTACAATGACTTTGGCAGCACGACTTCGAAGGGCTGCTCGATTATCAGTCACTTTCAGTTATTATTTCCTACGAAAACAAGTCACCTTTAAAGCTATTTAAACGGGGAACTTGCTCCGGGACTAGAGCCAAATTGGGAGTATATTTATCTCAGCAAGGGAGTCGATTTAAAAGCAAAATCACGCAAGCACACAGAGCCATTATCGCCGGCGCGGGATTCTCAGGCCGCGGCAACTCTATGAATCTAATCCGGTGGATTTAGCCGTTGATTTACAGCCGAGCGAGGCCAACGAGGGCGCGACTGCTTGAAAGAAAAGTGATAATGTCTTAATCCTACCACACTCAAGTTTTCTCGAGTTCCCCCCCTCACCCAATTTTATGGTCGCCCGCCCAGACGGCTCCTTTTGATTTATGATTTCAATAATTAAGAATTCTAAGGTGCAATTTGAATTTAGCGGCCGCGGTGTCTAGGGGCCTGCGGGAGGCCGACGCGTGTTTATTATTGCTACGAGGGAAAGGGTCTCCGCTCACCTTGCGCTTCCTAACAATGCGATACCAGTTGGGATTTCCTCAAATTAAAACGATTTAAACGTATGCGAACAGACCGGTTCCGGATCTTAACTTTAAAGCTTTCTAAATAAATCTTAAAAACCCTACATTACGTTTATCAAACATAATTCATATTATTATAACTATTACGACCTATAAGACCTTAATATTATATTTCTCGCTGCAGCTAGTTGCAACAAACGGAATAACTTAAAATAATTTGTAGTAAGTAATATATATACTTGTAATCTTGTATGATGATTTTTAAAAACGTTTCGAAGATCGATCTCAAGCAAGTTACATTATCCGTTTAATTTTGCACAATACTTTAACCGGTCTTAAACATTCTGAACAAGTTCCTTCGCATATTATATTAACAAAGAAGATTCCAGAAACATAAGTTTCAATTGTAAAGTAAAGCCTTGAAGGCTTGCACAATCTTCTACATAGTATATACGAGTATTAATAGATTTTCCGACATTTGAAGTAATAATACATTAAATTTAACACGATAGATAAATTATTCTTGACTTTGTTGCGACGATATGTTACAAAATACCAGTTTACCGATTACTGTTAAACAATAGTGGTAGGTCTAAATTTCCAAAGACCATTGGACAGGTTTATTTCTACAACCAAACAAGTCTGTTAAATGTGTTACAGTTTACAAATACACTGTTGATGGTAAATTGCTGGGTTAACAAGATTTAACATTTCATGTCTCAAAGCGTGAGACAGTATGGTGCTGTGTAAACACCCTTGCCGTATACCAGCAAGTACTTGTCTCGACCTGCTTTCTACAATAATGCAAGGATAAACTATAAGCAAAACGAAAAAGGCCAATATTTATTATTAGGTTTCTTTTTATTTAATTACTAACATGGAAAAAAAAGGCTCATTAAAAAGGCAGCATTATTTAATTTATAAAATTATGGAAGTACCTCCTGTCCGGCTAATGGCTGATGGATGAACCTCCGCATGATAAAATCTTAGTACTGTATCTTTTCTATATTAGAATTGGAAATTCAAAGCTGCGCATAATTCGTGTCAAAATTTTTAGTAAATAAAATAAGTAATGCCACGACTAAAAGATTTTTTTATGTAATATACAAACAGATTTGAACTATGTTCCGAATCATACACAAGCTCTTTGTGTTCCCCTTGGCGATATAACAGCATACGTATCTATATCGCATACTAATCTCCAGGCATTACAATTAACGCGGCCCCGAGATAACCCGCCGCCACTCGCCACCCGCTGATGGAGGTCCGCACTAGTACTAGTTTAAACCGGTTAAGCAGCCACCGCCCTCAGGGTTTATCTAATTACGCAACGCCAACACGTAAAGCGTTTTCGTAAACGCAAATTCGTGCGTTACACCCCTTCAGCGGGCTTCGGGAAACGTTTCACGTTTCGGACAATTTCTGTTAACAGCGGTACAGGCCGAGGGGTGCGTCACGTACGTAAATGTTTGCCGGGCGTCCGTACTATCGGTATTTCGGGCTTCCGGCGGGCCCCTCCCGCAGATACCTTCGTCAAGGGCCATCGATTACTATCTAAAGTAGGAACGGGCGCATATTGCACAACTTTCAGGGAAATCGGGGATCAATAAATTAAGTTCAATTGCTTTACGCACTTATAACTTTTCCATTTCCAATTTTTGATAGTAAATACGTCAATATTTAATGCCCAATAAAACTGAATAAATAGTAAATTTATGTGCATCATATTAAATTGATACATTTGTTATTCTAAAAAAAATATGTAACAAAAGACATAGATAAATATGACAAAAATAATATATTGAATCATTTTACAATATATAGTTATTGATAAGCACACGTAATCAAGAAGTAAACGAATTATTTAATTTTTTTTAACATTATCTCCTTAAAACTGCATAGACTGCTAATAATTACATTTCTCGTATAAACGAGTTATTATGAGATTTACGGCTTAAAAACTTTTTTGATATATTTTGTAAGGCCGCTTTAAATAATTTGGCTTTTTAATGCTTATCGCAACGTAATTCCTCTTTTTAATAAAACATTTAACAGACTTTCCGAATGTAATAAACAGAAAATTTAAAAAAAAATGTTTTAAAATTTACTCTCAGATCTAATTAAAAATAATAAAGTAATCAAAAAAGTAAAATAGTGCTTAAATTTAAAACATTAAATATTGAATCAAACCTCTTTCATATTTAATACATGCATCTGTCACTACGACACATTGTAAAACTTTTGGAAAAGTTTGCTTGACCGCGAAACTTAAAAAATATTATAGACCCAAACAAAAGTGGCTGTTTTTGATAAAAATATAATTTAAATAGTCTGTAATTTTTTAATTCACAATGTAAAAACTACTCCAAATTAATTTCTTCCTCTTCTATGGTATGATACTCGTTTTATTGGTGATTTGCCAACGTCAAATTATTGTTGTTGACTTACCTTTTAATTAAACTTTTAACTCATTACCATTTGATTGATTTGCCCTTGTCAAAATCACAAAATTGGTCTGAAAGCTCTTGAGTGAAATGGTTTTTACGTGGGAACGATTTTTGTGCAATTAAACTTAAACACGAAGTGCTTTCATTGTGATGACGTCGAATTGGAATCGCCGAGAATCATTTCCGCGTAAAAATGTATTTGATTGTGGATGGAAAATCGAATCGCAAGTACAATACTCTTATTTTATTAATCTATCAATCAGTATTCGTTTAAACCAGGAAGGATATGATAAGATTTTTTTGTTTCAGGACAACAACACTGCCACAGTCGTCTTTATCACAAATTAATAAAAGAAGGCTCGACTTTGGTGTAGACATAGAAGCGTTTCGAGTGAACGATAGGCGTTTTGAGTGCATAAGTAACGGAAAGTCCATGGATGAGCAGGCGATCAATAAACGACGGAGACACTTACTGGAAGACGAGCATACGGAAGATTCTGACATGCTTCAACAGACTTTTGCGAACAAACTATCACAATCATTGCAGCAGCCGGAGGAAATTGATGAAAATCTTTTTCGTGAAACTCAAGCAGCACTAATAACACTATCGGGTAGTTGGTCGCGAGATCAACAGTGTGCTAACAGTAGTGACGAAAATGACGGTAACGATTTTGAAAACCTTTTTGACGACAAGCGGTCTGATAAAATGCTTCCATCCTCACCATCACAATCATCTGAAAGTGCTGAAGCATCACAAAAAAGTTTTCCCATTCACAATCTTAACGAAGAACATAATAACTGCGATTCTAATGAGGAACATAATCCACAATCAAGTTACCCTGAAAGAGAAAAGAGCATTGAAGATGACAGACACAGTAGATATTCAAATCACTACGACGGACCAAATTTTGACGAACTTGTGGACTCATCTTCCAACGAACTTGAGATAGATATGTCAGATCGAAACGATGACAAATATGATGAAGACAAAGACTTTAAGCAAAGGCGTAACAGTGATATACTCGCTGTTAACAAACAATCGCTTTACAACGCATACAAAGCAGCGACAGCAGCTTTGCCATTTTCAACGCAATCCGCATTCAAACCACCGGCAGAGGTGAAACATAAAATCCCTCAAACATCATTCCCAAGTGAACCGTTCGGAGGTTACTCAAACGAACACGAGAAAAGCACAGTGTCGAAGGTTTCGAAGCAGTACACGGTGCTGCAGCCTGCGGGCGCCGGGTCCAGAGCGGCGACGGCGCTGCAGGAAGCTCGCACAATACCATCCACGCAGCCGGCGCGGGACTCACGGATTTTCTCGTCGCTTTCGCCGCCGCCACCCCGAGGTGTGACGCCTCACAGAATCATACCAACAAACTTCCTTAACGACTTCACTGTTCCGTTCAACTGAACTATCAACTAAGTTTGTTTGAAGGTTGTCTCGACATCTCGAGTTTTATAGTCTGTTGTAGTAACTGATATCTTGGTTACTTCTATTTTGTGCAAGAGAGAATTGTTAACAAAATACATTCTGAATTACAAAAATATAAAGTTGAAATAACCTCATTGTTACCATTGAAAATAACATCTCTTATTTGTAGGATGTCTCTCATAATTTAGTCTGCGACTATAAGAGTAGGAAACTCCACCTACGTGAGTGATAAGTATAAAACATAATACCTACGTGTTTTCCTCGTATTGCTGGCTGATAGCTAGCTTTACGTCAGGGCGACGTGCAATAAAAACGGGTCAGGGCAGGCGTTGGGCGGGGCGTTGCCGTGCCGCCCCACTTCTGCCGAAAGAAAAATCGGCAGTTAGGTCGCGCAGCCACTTGGCGTTCTTTATTTTTTCTTTGGAGTTAGTCGGCGGGGTGGGGCCGGGAGCTGGGCGGGGTCGCGCAGGTACGCCCCGCGGACACGCCCGCCCGTATCGATCGCTCTCGTACGCCCCCGCCTAATGATTAAGAAAATTCTAATTCGTGTACCGGTCGATTTGTTCACAGAAGGCAACAAGTGTCCCACTCCTGGCTGCAATGGGCAGGGCCACGTCACTGGACTGTACACACACCACCGAAGGTGAGATTTGAATGATTAATGCATTTCAGTAGTTACCGCAAGTACACCGCGAACAACACTAAAACAAACATTTAATAACTAAGCTTCACGTATGATGCATTATTTGCATATAAAAACCTAATCGGCTCCATAATTAAAAAGGAATTACTCATCTCTTTAACTCCGTATCTGTACTGATTAGAGTATATTTTTTCCCTCAGTCTGTCAGGATGCCCAAGAAAGGATAAAGTCACCCCGGAGAGTAAGTAGTGCATAGAATATGTATGGATGCATAGATATCGCTTTTGTAGTTTAGTAGTGATACAATTATTTCTTTTTTTTTTCATTGTATATTTGTTAGTGTTTTGTACAGTGAGAAACCTAGACCCAGTCTTTCCAAATTTTCATCTTACAGTGACTTCATCACCAATCGTTTAAAAGTATTATTAACCGCCGATAAATAGAGAAGTCTCATCTCATCGCGTCTGTATTACAGCGTAACTTCTTACATTTTATATTGGAAATTGGAAATTTAAAAAAGATGTTCGTCTCATTAAAATATATTATAGTTTACCTAAACTCTGTAAATTTTTCTTCAAATTTAGTATCAAACAAACTTCAGTTAAGTTTTTTGTCAATATATATAATTTCGCAATAAATTTAATAACTGTTTTATGACAACGCAATACACTAACAAAAGTACTTAAAGTTTATTATTTAATATTATGGTTTTAAATTTTTTTATTTTATTATAGTTAATTTTTTTTTGCATATTTATTATTACTGTTGTCATATTTAGTTTTTCATCGTATGTTTTATTTTTATTGCTGGACTATTATTATATAAATATTAAATGACGTCACAGATCCGCTATCCATCGTAAAAATCAATGAATTAGTAATTAAAGAAATGTTTTTTTTTTTTGCCAAATAGAAAATATAAAAAATTTTATAATACAAGAACTCTGTACTAAAACAGCAAATTTAATTCTCATCTAAACTTAACAAAGCTCAAACAATTTTTTATTTACATATTATACATTATTGCTCCTACCATACCTTCAAAGCCGATAAGCAATTTCATAAAGTAAAATTTTTCATCGTATGTAAAAAAAATATTATCAATGTTATATTTACGTGGCTAGTATAATACGTCTATTTTTATTTAATTTCTCATCTTCCTTTGCTAAGCATCATCTAAAGGCAACCGCATCGAGCATCTTTGCCACCCAACAGTAACATGGAAATGTTATTAATTACCACCTTCAGTAGGTTCGTTTAGTAAATGATTTGCTTGTGTGGGTTAGTATTGGCGCTCCACGAAACGATCTTGAAGTGCCCTACGCCGGGCTGCAACGGACGAGGTCACGTCAGCTCCAACCGCAGCACGCACCGCTCCCTATCCGGCTGCCCCACAGCCGCCGCACGAAAAGCAGCCGCCAGGTCACAGCGCGCAAGGCCTGCAGGTATAAAATGTTCTTCGAACAATTTTTTCTCCAGATACCCACATCCTCTTACAAATAGCAAAATTTAAATACAATAAAAGGTGAAATTCTACGTATAATTTATTCACAATAGGATTTATATTTACTAAACATTATGGTATATATATATATATACATATAAATAGTTATAAATTTTACTATGAGGATAATCATTTATTTCATTTTTAATAGTACCGTCACTACCCCACGCAGCGATAACCACATCAATCGACACAAACTTATCTCGGGAGCGTGAACGAGAACGCGAAAGAGAACGCGAACGAGAACGCGAGCGCGAGCGCGAACGCGAACGAGAACGAGAACGTGAACGTGAACGTGAACGAGAGCGCGAACGTGAACGTGAACGGGAACGCGAACGGGAACGAGAACGCGAACGTGAACGCGAACGAGAACGCGAGAGAGAACGGGAACGTGAAAGAGAATTAGAAAGAGAGCGCGAGCTCGAACTCGAGCGCGCGCAAGCGGCGCCGTCGCCAAGTCACGAAGTGAAAAGCGAAGTGCCCGAACTGCTCGTGCCAAAGCGCGAGGCCGCCGAACCCGAGCGCGACTCCCCCGGCGGGATGGAGACGCGCCACGCCGGGTACGGCGCGCCGCCAGACCAGCGATCGCCGTACGAGCGGCCCCCTGACGACCACGTGCGCTCCTACAGGTATGTTGTATCAATACCTCATTACATTACCAAACGCTCATAAAACTAAAATACAGCTAATAATTATAATCATTTATGGCGGTATAACGAGATAATTGGTGGTAGGTCTCTATTGCCGGAGACTGTCAAGGGAGGTACCACCGCAGCGCCTATTTCAGCCGCCAAACAGTAGTATGTAAACATTACTGGGGTAGCGAGACTCAACATCTTATGTCTTAGACGACGAGCGTAATATGGTGCAGCATATATCACCCTAGCTAGGCCACATTGTTATGTATCACTTACCATCAGGTGGACGTCCCCCTCGTCTCGCTGCATCTTGTTTTCTTATGCCGTAATAATAATTAACAAATAAATAAATTCCATCAAAACATTACTTAGTCAAACATAGAGCTATGTAACATTAAGTTTGCTTGTAGATATCTCGAAGCTGCAACTGTGAAATGCTTATGGTTATATAAGCCATTCATGGTTTTTGCTGCGCCATTAAATTAGTTGGAATTTGGTTCCTTCCCATAAGTAATGTTAATTTTTTTTTTCTAATTCAAGTGCATTGTTATATTGAAAACTATTCACTTTTGTCTCATGTCTCATGCAACATTATGATGATCATTTCATAGTCAAATGAACGACGCTCGGTACGGTTACGAGCCTCGATGCTACGAAGGCACCCCGGCTTTCGAGCGGTACGACCCTGCACAATGTCCACAACGTCCATACGGCTGGGAGGAAGAACGATACCACGACCCACACCTGCCGACGCCAATGAAAACCGATCAGTCTGAACAGGAGACCAATTCCGGGCCGATATATCCTAGGTACTCTTACGTCTGTATGCAACACCCTTCAAACGTTTTCCTTTATTTATATAATGCTTAGCCTGATTTACAAAATGCCTATTATGTGGTAAACGGGGCTCACCTTATGTGTACCGTTCATGTTATGTATTGTATACTTTTTGTCGTTACAAAAAAAACAAACTCAATGAAATCAAGAACAATCCTTCGGTCCAGACCAATGTACCACTACGAAGCCGGTAGCGGAGTAGGAGTGGGTGGTGTCGCCGCGATGGCACCAGGTGTTCCCCCCGGCTTCTCCGCGATCAATCTATCAGTGAAGATCGCAGCAGCGCAGGCGCAACGACCGCGTAGTCCCACACCAAGAGACCCGCGCGATCCCCGTCCAGCCATAGATCTCTCCACTTCCGGTGGTAGTCCACAGGTGAGATCGTACACCCCCAAATTGTTATTACTGCTTTTGAAATCTGACGCATAAATTCGATTCCGTAGCTCCTTGTCTTAAATTCTAAAAGCCCATTTTTACAACAGGGTCCGTATGCATCCCCGGTGTACACAAGCGCCGGTGGAGGAAGCGGGGGCGGAGCCCGAGGCAGTCCACAGCCAGGCGCTTCGCCCCAACTGACAGCCAGCCCTCAGGTGCCCAGTCCACAGGGTCAGACCCTTGACCTTAGTGTGTCCCGTTTACCACATAGGTGAGGCATATTAAGACAGGCTTTATTATTTACTGTTGTTTTCCCAATTACCCTTTATTTTTTACTAATATATTATTATTTAATTTTAACGTTATTATTCTTGTCAACAGCCGTGGCTTCCCTGGTGGAGTTTCATATAGTCGAGAGTCCACTCCGGACAGCGGCGGCAGTCATCCGTATTTAGAAGCGTATCATAGAGATACCGCCGGTAAATATTATATTCAGATGATTTGCGTACACGTTTTAATCTATATATATGAAATAGTTATATTACTACTAGGTATGAAAAAACTTTAATCTGCAATTTTTTACAATATTAATGTGTTCGTTTTAAATTATTTTAAATAAATAAACAATTCTCTTAATTTTCCCACTAATGAGACTTCTTTCACATAATGAAGGCCAAGGCTATTCACTATGTTGGCCAAATACGGTGAATATCCTTACATGTCAGATATATCACGACGTTTTCCTTTGTTTTATGCCAAATCCATGGCTTTAATAGACGTATAACGAGTACACCCTCAGTACAAATAGAGCTATCATGATTTTAGATAAACTAGAACGCATGGTATTTTATGGTTTTACCTTGTGTATTTTAATCTCGCCGTACACGTCTACAACATGAAACAGCAGATATAATCAACCCGCTGTAATCATACTAGCCTGTAGCGACACACTCGCAACACGTAGCTTGTCAGAATATGGCTAATTAAAACGATCAGGCGCAAAAATATTCTGAAGTATTTTGTAAATAGTTATCTTAAATTTTGAAATTTACAATTTAGCACCGGTTTCAAGTTTCTTATGAAAATTCCATTAATTAAATCCATATTAGTGTTATTATTTCATCGGATTTATCTACAAATTTCTATAAAATAAAAATTAAGATTTTCTGTATAAGTCCCATGGATGACACATATATATTACAATGTTTACAATATTACTTAAAACATGGACAATTCACAGGTTATGGTGGGGTTAGTCCGCACCCGGTAGCAGGTTATGGACTTGGCCAACCGGACTACGCTGCTGCAGCAGCCGCTGCTGGTTACGGTGGCTATCAGTACCAATGCGGTGCCTACCCGCCGCCTCCCGCGTACCCGCCCCACGCACCACCCTATTCTCCACCGTGCTACATGCCACCGCCGCATGCGCCACACGAGAAACCTAAGGACAGCAGGTGAATATATATCTTATATGAAAATCAATTCTAACAAAAGAGCATATCAAGTGAATCTAAATATTTCGGAAACATAAATGTACGCAATCTGTTTCGATTTTATGATTTTAACTTCTATTCGACAGACGTGTACATTATAGATGGAAAAAATTATTAAGAAAAATTTATTTGAATTATCTAGCCTATATATTACAAATTCAAAGCTCAATCATTTAATCACAAAAAAAGAGGCATCAAACATTAGTTTCCCAATAGCCAACAGAAAGTCTGGGCTTATTTCTTCTACATTTAAATGCCTCTGATTTTGGTACCTTTGATAATAAAATCAGTAGATGCTTTAAAGATGATTTGTAGATAAATCATAGAAATAACAATGTGATACTGTAAATCATCTTTTTAGAGGAGTAAGGAGAGAATTATCAATAGTGGAATAACATTAAGTCTTAACCGCGTAGAGTCACTTTGCAATTAAAAGTTTTACTTATGTTAACTCTACCGTAAGACTAATTATAAGCACACTCTTCTAACATGAATACGAATATTACAACTTATTAAAATGATTCACCTACCTACTGTGTTTTGTATGGTGGGAAAATTAAGGCTATCCCAAAAATATATTTGAAATATATTCAGCTAGCTAATATCCTGCAGAAGTTAACCTGACAATGTATATTTATTTAATCTCTGCAATCAGTAAATGTTTAGTAAATACTATTGTTAAGTAAGTTATTGCAGCGGTATAGAAGTCGACATGGTGCAGCGCCGTCTAATAAAGAAATATATAAAAATATTCTCATTAACAATTTCCGTAGCAAGTTTTAATCATCTTCATTCTGATGATTTCGACAATTCACAATCTAACGCAGTTTATACTAATTGACTTGATTTATTTAATACATTATTTTATACTGGGTGTTAGGAGACCGCTTCCGAAAACGAAGACAGACGATAGTACTAATAGTACCTTTAACGATGAGAGGGAAAAAAAATTATCCTGATTTAATAAAATCGTATTTTTAAAACGTTTTTTAGCATTATTTCCGCTACATAATGATAGTACAGTAAAATGAAATGATAGTTTCATAAAAAATACATTATTTTACTAAAAAAACCAGCAATGAAAAACAAAATCAAAAACAGCTGATGCTCGGATCAACAAACGCACGTCCGCAGCGGGAACTCGAGATCTATTTGGTTTCAATTTGAACCTTATTTCATAGGGCCACAGAGCATTTACATTGCGCGCCCGGGCGTTCCTTGATCCGTTTTCCTCGTCCTCGTCGATCCTGTTTTTGGTTTTGTGTTTCATTGCTGGTTTTTTTTTAGTAAAGTAACGTTATTTTTATGAAACTATCGTTTCATTTAGCTCTATTAATATGATGAAGCGTAAATAATGCTGATAAAACATTTTAAAAATATGATTTTTTTTTATTAGGATCGATTTTTTTTTCTATCCCATCATCATTTGTACTATCGTTTGTCTTCGTTTTCGGAAGCGGTTTCCTAACATCCAGTATAAATATAATTTAAGGTAAACCTGATAATATTAACTTTTTATATACTAGTGAGGAGATACTTTTTTTCGTAGTTCTTTAATAAAAAGTATCATATTATTTAAATCTTATGAATATATAATTTATATGACTTAAGTAAAAAACTGTTAGTATGATTTTATAAATAGAAACTCTAATTGTATTTTTATGTGTAGATAAACAATTAACGCTATTAACAATAGAATACAAATATGAAGGCCCCTTACTTTGTTTAACTCTTTTCTGTAAAAGTATGTTCTTGTTTTAGTCATATTTATATAAGCTATATAAAGTACGATATACATCTTTTAATAATCATAGACAAGAAAAGCAATAAAGAGAGATACGTTAAAAAAGCTCTGTTATAAATTCCAGTATTAATGTATCTAAAAATGTATGTTAGGTTTTGAAACAAAAGAAAATAATAAACAAAATCGTCATAAGAAGTTACGGTATGCTATTGTCTCGGAGTATGAGACTTCAATTGTAGCCAAGTCACAGTCGGTGGATCAGTCTAAATATACCGGCGCCCGCGCAGGCGCGCTCTCGCGTATGGGCAAACATACATTGATATAGATAAGATACATAGACAAACGTGCAATATAATCGAGATATGCGACGTTACAGGTGAGACGAACAATATTCTTTAATCAGCACATTCCTCCTCATTTATAATTAATTAACAACAATGATGTTTACACTATCTACAAATTATAAAAGCAGAAATTAATTTCGTAAACATTTGCATGAGTTATTAGGTAGATTATAAACAATTACGGTGATATTATAAAGACCGATTTCTATTTAAGTTATTCGAAAATTTGGATAACTGTTAAGATAATTGACGTAAATTTAAATAAAAAATATTAAAGTACACTTCATCTCGCATGTTTTGATGGTTTATTTTATAATAGCTACGTCCGCGATGACTATTACGAGAAGCCGGGTTACCGGATGCGAGAGTCGAGAGAGCTCATCCAGTGCCCGGTGGAGTGGTGCGACGGCTCGGGGCATGTCTCGGGGAACTTCGCGACGCACCGCAGGCAAGCGATAATATTCGCGGTCGCGAATATTTGCGTTTGCATTGCGTTACTACGGCGTGTGCGGTTGTGTGTCGCTTTTGAGTCCCCGAACGGCTTAGCCGTTTCCACGCCCAACAAAACTGACGGCGCAATCCGAGGTTTCTCTGTGCACTAACCGCATGACGAAGTGTTGACGTGAGATCGTTAGTAACATTGAAGTAATTTCAGTGTTTACTGTTGAAAATCCTAACATATTTCGTAGTGTCCTTTATTTGTCTAACTCCGTGTTAATTTAACATAAAGGATTTATAAAAATGAGGAATAAAACTGTCCTATGTTGCAATTATTCATCTGTCCTCCGTACCTCTAGTTTTGTAAATATTTTAATCTTACAAATAGTTACAGAGCAACGTAAAATGTTTTTCATTACAAAAGTAAACAAACTCCAAGCAATGCGAGGAACGGATATAAACGGAGCATTTATATATAGAAACGCGATGAATTCTTATTTGATAGTGTACGCAGGAGCATCTTTCGCTCTAAATATATTCTTAACATGCTTGAACTAATGTTATCGGCTATCATTATATATTTCAATAAAGTAATGAAAAAACTACAATTGGCAATTATTACCAGTGCCTTTACGACGAATATTACTTCCAAAGTAAATATAATTAATTTAGAATAATGCAATATTTCTTATACAAAATAAATTAAATGCATTAAATAAATATGATTGGCATCTCCAAAATATAACCAATTGTGTAGTTAATAGAATGCCTTTCCTATCTAACATAATGGACGTTTTGTACTGAATGTTAATTGTTATTAATTAAAATCTCTTAGTTTATGCTACCTATGGTTTTTTTTTATTAATATCTGAACTTTGTTTTAATTCATAAAGATGTAATTCATCTTCATATTCGCTTACAAAAATATATATTATTGCTTTAGCATTGTAATGACAAATGGCATTTATTTTTCGCACGAAGTCTTAAATTTCTTAACTTGTATGAATAAAACATGATTTCTGTATTTCCAAAAGTAATAATTTATAAAAAAAAAATCATGATCGTGATCGAACTACCAACATTATTATTTATTTTAACAAGCTTAGGAAAATTTTAAAACGTCTACATTTATTTAAATATGCACTACTGATTAAGCGGGTTAATAGTGGAAAAAGGTGACACGGATAACCGAAAAAACAAGATAATACAAACTACATATATAGTTAATTCTAAAACGTCATATATTAAATATATCTAAAGCTGATATATGTTTAAATACCTTTTATGGATCATTACTTTCAGGAATTATAAATTTTCGAGTAAATTATATCGTTCTCACGGACGGATATTTAATGGATTTGTGTTTTTTTTATATAGTCTTTTTCTGTTTTGTTGCTCCTAAAATATCAAATTGTATACATTAAAGACTTTAATTTTATTTGTTATTGTTATCATCTTTTTTCATCAATTATTCTATTTGTGGATTAATCGTTTCATTTGTAAAACGCTGTTTGCTTTGTTTTAAATATACCGGTAGTTCGTAAACGGATAATCAGGAGTTTATATCTAAATTAGAAACGAATAATATTTAATCTCAATAGATAGCAATGACTATTCATCGATGCGATAAGTTACGTCGCCACGCCATTGTAAGCAGTTTGTATATGTGCAGTCTGTCCGGATGCCCGCGCGCCGACCGTTCGCAACTGCAGCCGCACTCACAGGAGCTCAAGTGCCCAACCCCGGGGTGTGACGGTTCCGGACATGTCACAGGCAACTACTCCTCCCATCGATCTCTGTCCGGATGCCCTAGGGCCAACAAGCCGAAGAGCAAGCCTAGGGATGGCCAAGACTCTGAGCCACTCAGGTAAATCATTGTAAACGACTTAATTTATCTACTTTTTATTATCCAATTGGTTTCTCTTATGTACACGTCAGGATTAGTAGCAAAACTTATTTATTACACTTAACTTTTAAGTATTACGTATTCAACTTACGATGTTAACGTATATAACCTAAAAGTGGATGTAATTATTTTTAAAGCGTTATTATAAGTTATTCATAAATCATTCGATCTCATGTTTCAGATCAATACTATGCTAAGCAACGTTTAACCAAATCATTACATACATATTATATTATGTTTTGGTTTAACATTGTATATATATGTATATTACATAAGCAGTATTTGTTCTTCTCAATTAAGATGTCAAAGGCAGTAAAATAGTAAAGAATATTATAGACTGTCTTGCTGATAGTAGTTATATTTCTAATTTCTTTCGATTACCATACAAAACACAGTAAAAAATAGGATCGCTTGTGACAAATTTTCTAAACACTTCCTTACCTAATGAATCAATTTGTGCGTCTGCATTTATATTTGCAAAGCGGTTCTACCACGTTTCAACATTTGGCATCTGTGATCATGGTGCTGTATAATATCCTAAGTAACGCCTCATTGTTACAGGCAAGAATATCTTTTACTATCAGATAAACGTCGTGCTTGTCTCATACTTTCATAATAAAAACGTGTAATATTTGTTACAATTGTTATTGTTACTTACCTGTACCACGTATAAACATAACTATTACACAAATCTCTTACAAGCGAAAATGTGTCGTATAAAAAATATTCTCAAAAATAATTTATAATGTTATTGCTCAAAATACTGACAATACTTTTACATTTAGTATGTTGATTATTTACACGCTGCTTAGATGCCCTATACCGGGCTGTGACGGATCTGGACACGCCACAGGGAAATTCTTATCTCACCGAAGGTAGGGTTATATACTTTCTACGTATTGTACATGTAAACACTTTTCGCGTACTAATGAAAAGCAGAATATGTCAAATGTTTTTATGTATCTAATATTTTCGTTACTTTATCAGCGCCTCCGGCTGTCCCATTGCGAACAGGAATAAAATGCGAGTACTGGAAAGCGGTGGAACCGTAGAGCAGCACAAGGCAGCTGTAGCAGCGGCGGCGTCCGCAATAAAATTCGACGGCGTCAACTGTCCAACTCCAGGCTGCGACGGCTCGGGACACATTAACGGATCGTTTCTAACACACCGTTCTCTATCTGGCTGCCCTGTTGCTGGTTCTTCCACACCCACGCCGCAACCGAAAAAGCCTAAATATCCCGATGATATAACGCCATTGTATCCGAAACCATATTCAGGTATCTTAATAACATTTGATCATAAGAGTAATTGCTTCATTTCGTACTTTCAAATATTTTATTTAAGATCTTTTATTTACCAATCACAGGTATGGAAATGAATATGCAAACTGGAAATGGCGAAGACCTTATGACGCTTGAACAAGAAATAACAGAACTTCAGCGGGAGAACGCTCGCGTCGAATCCCAAATGATACGTCTGAAATCTGATATCAACGCTATGGAAACCCATCTCAGTCACGGAGAAAGAGTGAGTATACAGAGTATTTAATTGAGGAGAAGGTAGAGTCATCGACATTACTTAATAATCGTTTATTGGTCAAAAATTTCGTAGATGGTACTGTCTTGGCTCCAAACATCCAGCTTTGAGTGCTACTAACATTTGTGAGTACCATCATAACTAATTCGATCACATTGACTCATAAAACAAAACAAAGTAATACTCAATTAATATTGCTTAAAGGGAATAAATTTCAGTTTCTTTTCTTTCCAGGAGAACCAGCTAATATCTCAGCGTAACAACAATCTTAACGAGTACTACGAGAGCTTGCGTAATAATGTCATAACTCTACTGGAACATGTACGAATTCCTGGTGGTGGTACCGCTCCTGTTACGAACACCGGAGGCACACCCGGTGCCCCGCCACCTCCGGTTCCGAGCGACAAACCGGCGCACGACAACTTCGACTCTTATCTAACGAAACTGCAGACCCTCTGCTCGCCGGATGGCTACTGTCCAGATGAAAACCGACCAATATACGAGACAGTGAAAAACGCACTTCAAGACTTCACAGTACTACCTACGCCCATTTAAGGTTCAACAAGCGACGCCGAGACCGAGCGACAGTAGAAACACTGTACGGCTGTAATTAATCGGCGGAGCTTACACGTGAACAAAATAAAAGACTTAGTGAAATTGAACTCGCGAAACGTTCGAACGTAGAGCTAATAATTTACCAAAGATTTTTAACTTTCAAAGTAAATCGGTTAAAACTGTGAAAACTGTTGTGTAATGTGTACTTTTCGTACTTGCTATGTAAATAGTACGAACTACTTTGTATAGTGTCCCGAAAGCATGCGGAATATTTCGGACGTTATGTGTTCTGCTTAGATAACAATGTTTGATAAACCGTTGTATACGATGTGTGATCTCTCTTCATCACTAAAATATTCTAAAATCTTTCGAATATATAAAAAAGTAAATAAAAATGGACTTATTGTATGACTTAAATAAAAATTTAAACACTGTTACTCGTATATGCTTAAATTAAACGTTAGGGAAAGTTTATACTATTGAATAAAATTGATTATATCTCACAAGAACACACTTCATTACTAACAGATTTCATGTAAATATTGTAACTAATTCGATACGAATAAAAATTATGTTATTGTCTGTGGCAGTGGTTTAGTAAAAAAATTTATTTGTTTAGCCGAAAGCAAGAAATTGAATAGTTTTTAAGATGATATGTAACGAATTCTTACGTTCTGATACTGGGAATGTGCCAAACGCTTCAGTTACAGCAACCCCCTTTGCTGGTTGTATTTTAACTAAGCAGCGGAGATAGAGATTATAAAAACGAAATTAACTCTATAGAGGACTCTCTAGTCACTTATGTAAATAAAAATTGTGAATACATAGTTGACTCGTCGTACGGACGATTTTATTTATATTAGGTAATAATGAGATCTCATTAGTAAGATAAATAATTCAGTCATTAATTAACCAAATTTAGTAATAAATGAAAACTTTCTTTGTTAGTCGGGATACACTTAAACTGTGATTATGTTACGTGTTACGACTTATTTATTGTTACCTTTACGGAATGTGATAGCTTAATTGAGACAAATTGTTTTGCAACGTTTTAGTTGTCGCGCTTTCCATGAATTGTGTGCAATAATTGTGTTTGGAAAACTGTCCCTATTTCGATATTATTTGTTAAATATTAATTATTTTAAGCTTTAAAATTCTGTCTTCACACTACATTGGTTCAAGAATCGGTAATTATATTCGCATTTAAATATTAAACCTATTACTATGTTACTACTCTGATTGTCATATACGTTTCTGTAAAGTATGTGTTGTTAAAGATAATAAAATAATAAATACCAAAATAAAGCATCACTTTATTTACCTAAAATACGTTAAATGTGTTATCACATCGTCATTACTATGTCAAAAAAGATTTAAAAAAATACGATTTCATTTTCTGAACCAGCGCTTTTCATAATGTCTCATTCTCCCTTAAGAAACTGAATTACGATGTAATAAAATATATAACTAAAGCTTTATTTTATCTCTATGTAGTACATATAAATTTTGCTATGGTTTAGTTAATCAATTCTGTTTTTATTTAAAAAAATCTAACAATATTATTAAAAGTAAAGCATTTATAAACGTTGGTGTATATTAAATTCAAGATTTTAGTAAAAAAATTCTGAATAAACATAATCCTAAAAATCATAATTGTATAACACACTAATCATAAACATACTACTCTGGCGCAGCAACCCAAAGTGAGTCTTGGCCTCCGACATAAGAGCGTCAGCGTTATCTGTCTCATCATAAACAGTTGTCTGTTTTTGTTTTTTTGTTTGTTCTGCAAATAAAATCCTAACCGTAATCGTAATTATAAATTTTGCTTAACGCCTGTAGAGAAATTAGTAAGATGGTCCCTTAAGAAATAAAAAAAATATAGTTATACAAGTGGCTGTATGGTCTATCGTCTTTTGCTTTTTTATTAGTGAGGGGCGACGAACATGGTAACATCAAGTACAACGTCAGTGTCATTGCACATGTGGTAATATTTTTGTTGATAAAAAGTTAACAGAAACTAATGAAAAATGAAAGTTCCAAAAAAGGTTTAGTAACAAAATTCGCCGAAACAATATGGTTAATCATATGATTATTATTAAATTAATTAATTTAATTTTTTTCAGACCCGGTATTTTGATCAAGAAAATAATGGGAAAGAAATTCAGCCTGATACTAGTTCAGGTGTGGAAGTGTACAATGTAAAAATTACACCACGTCTGTTGAACAGTCAAAAATATAGGGTGAGTATAATAATGAAGTGAAGATTGGCTTTGAAATTGTTGAAGTTTTGTTTTAAAAAAACTAACTTTAGCAAAAAGTTCAAATTATTATGTTTAACTTGTCAATGTATTATTCGTCTAACCAGCTATAATTAAGAAAGAACAAGCTAAATAAAATATTGATAAAACCATATATCTTGTACCTACATGAAACAAAGTTTTACTTTATTAATGTTAAAATAAGCTGAACAATATTTCAGGAAGTTAGAAACATTGAAAAAGTGTTAAAAAAAAAACAAGGTGCTAAATTTCCTGGTAAGACTCCACTTGATCCCAAAACACTAGAACACTATTCTAGAGGTGAAGGGCTTGAGGGAAAAGGTGTCATCCATCCATTGCATGCATTGAAATTGCAAAAGAAGGAAAAGAAATACAATTATGCACAAGAACAGGCTGCTAGAGCGGAAATACTACTTACTGAAGATCAAGGGTAATTCTTTTTTTACACAATGATATTTAGTTGACATGAATCAACATGCTGGATGAATCAACATACAGGATTAGGGTTTTTAATATGCTAGTAGTAAAAAATTTTAACAGCTGTGGTGAAAATAATTATATAAAAAATGTTATTGTTACATATTTCAATTTCAGAATTACTATTATTTATTAAATGTAGTTTTTACTTAAGTAACAGTACTAACCAAATTTAAAAATTATAGTAAGACACACCAACCATTGGGTTGCCTTTTATAGATATAAGGAAAAATACTAAAATTTTTTACAGATTGATCGAAGTTGGTGAAGGTGAAAAAACAACAGCAATAACACAAAAAATTATAGCTGACAATGTGGATATCGCAGCAGCAACAAAAATCTTTGAACTTAATCTTGACTTTGGGCCCTATAGAGCAAAATATTCACGCAACGGAAGGCATCTGCTTTTAGGTAGTAAAAAAGGACACCTTGCAGCATTTGATTGGGTTACAAAAAAATTACATTTTGAAATAAATGTAATGGAGAGTATCCATGATATAAGGTATATTTTTTTTAGTTATACACATTTTTAAGAATTTCAAACACCATTATTATTTTGTTCTTATGTCATGGTCTTAGATGATAAAATCTTTACTATGAAGTTATTTATTTACAAAATCTAATATGTAAACATTTCATACTGTGTAAAACTGAGTTTTTCAACAATTTATTTATTTTCTAATTTCAGTTGGCTTCACATAGAAACAATGGTTGCCGCTGCACAAAAGGAATGGTTATATATTTATGATAATACTGGAACTGAGATACACTGTATAAAAAGAATGGATAAAATATTATGTTTGGAATTCCTACCATATCACTTTTTACTTGCAGCAGTTGTAAGTAGCTTATTTTAAAATGTCTTTAATAATTAATCTGTAATATTTGATAAAATTTAATATAATAACAAATGGTTTTGGAGCCTGATTTATGAATTAGTTAAAAAACTTTTTTGTCTCGTTTATATGATTGATATAATTAATATAATGAATATTAAGCAGCCGTCTTTTATGTTTCTACCTCTGGACTATGTAGGGTCCTCTTGCAAAGAGAGAGTAGATACCATTAATCATGTGCCAATTGGCAGTTGTCACATGTCAATGAAAGCTTAGAACTTCTTGGAACGTATTGGTGTTCACACAATTTACTGTAACCAGAATTAGGCTCGGTCAGAATCGAACTTGCACTTCTTCAAGATTACAAATCTTCTCTGAGCTACAAACTCATACTACCATCTTGCAAACTGAGCTATCACCACTTTGCTATATCCATTACATTCCTTTGTATTTATTCCAGAATGAATTTGGGTTCATGTCATGGCTGGATATATCAATAGGGGAAATAGTAGGACATTACAATAATCGCATTGGAAGAACAACAGTAATGACTCAGAATCCATACAATGCTACTCTATGCTTAGGCAACTCCAAAGGAGTTGTTTCTTTATGGTCCCCTAATGTACGACAACCATTAGTAAAGATCTTGTGCCATAAGACACCATTAACAGCGATTGCTGTGGACAATAGAGGAATGTTAGTAAAATAGTATATGTAGCTTTAATACAGTGAATAATTCAATGAAATCATTTTTTTAATTAGAATAGAGCGGAACTTTTATATGATGATGATTTACTCACACTTTAAAATAGAGTGCTAGATAGGATGATATACACTACACCAAATTGTGCTTGTTGCCTTGCCGAGAGAGCTTTTTCGTTTTATAATAGACTAATATTTTTTTTTCTATCAATAGGTATATGGCAACATCTGGTGTTGACCGTAGTATGAAGATATGGGACATAAGAAATCTTGATGGTCCCCTACAACACTACAAACTGAGATCTGCACCAGTTGATCTCGATTTTTCACAAAAAGATATGCTTGCTGTTGGCCTCGGAGATGTGGTGGAAATATATAAGTGTGTATTGGAAATTTTAAACATACTTTGTCTACCTTTCACTTTAAGGAACATCTTAATAACAACTTGTTTCTACCTTCGATAATGGCCTACACCTCAATTTTACCTGATGATGAGTGACAATGCGGAAATAAATTATATGATGCCTTGTTTACTCATGTCTCAGGTGTCTTGGTTGACATACTGAAGAACATATACTTGTTATTAAAAAGCTTTGTTATCCAGGGACTCATTTGTTTCAGCCAAAATTTTAGAGGTTCTTTGACAAAAATTTTATTTTTTCAATTCACGTGTTTTCAGTAATTGCTGTTCTCAAACCACTGAAAAGCCATACATGAGGCACCGAATGGCGAAATCAGTAAATAACTTTAAATTTTGCCCATATGAAGATGTCTTAGGAATTGGGACACATAGTGGTTTTACTAGTATAATTGTACCAGGTAGGTAATACTACACCAATTTTTTTTCCATCAAAACAGAAAGTTGTGCTCTGTTATCTGCAATTTTCTTTACGGTGCATTACAGGTAGTGGTGAACCCAACTTTGACGCTTTGGAAAGCAATCCCTTCCAAACTAAAAAACAAAGAAAAGAAGCAGAAGTCAAGGCCTTGCTAGAAAAAGTACCTGCTGAACTCATAACACTTGATCCGTTCGATGTCATGCAAGTTGATGTGCCTTCTTTGCAAGAGCAAATGGAAGCCAAGAAGAAACTATTGGTGACTAGTGACATACTAAATTAATATATTTTATATATATCTGTTGCAGGCTAAGGATAATGTACATTATATAGTTACAGTAAAAGTTGTTGAGCTTTAATGGACTAATATATGTTAGTGGCTCTCATGAAAATAATATTGAGCACCACTGGTCTAACTAAACAGCGCCATCTCTAATGCCAAAATAAATTGAGAAAGTAATGTGCTCCGGTTTAGGCGTTATGCTGATGACTTTACTTAAGCAACGAAACTTAACATCTTGCGTATCTCAAAGCAACAAGTGTACTATTTATCATTGTATCTGAGCATCTTCTTGATTCATCGCTTCGCGAATAAAAAAAAATGATCTAACGAACCATATTTCTTTGCAGCATCTTAAGCCTAAAAATATCGACGTTACTCCAAGGCATAAGAATAAAGGAAAATCCAACATAGCCAGAAAGAAAATCATAAAGAGCGCTGCGAGGAAGGTGAGAATTAAATAATCTTCTTTGTTAGGAACTTTAATTTATTGCTTAATTAACAATTCTATACCATTTCATATTTTCAGGAGTTCATTAATCAAACTACTGAAGCAAAGAAGTTATTAGAGTTACCGGAGAAACAGACTGCAGCAAAACAATCATTCGGTGTTTTAGACAGATTTGTTCCCAAAATAAAGTCAAAAAAATAAAAAGAGTATTCATGTTATTTTTATTGATATAAATATTTTTCATCTTACTTTTTTTTAAACTGTAAACAGAAAACAAAAACTGTATAAACAGAATTGGACTAGTAATGACGATCATATTGACTTCAGGTAACTGTAATCAAAGAGTGGAATTCGCGTGAATTCTTTTTTTTTTATTCAACGAGACGTGTCGTTCTTGTGATGATAAGTGAAACGCTTGCCCATAACGTGGCGCTGGTTAGGATAGCACTCGGCACCATATTGCGCTCGTCGCTTTAACACAAGATATTGTCTCGTTACCTCAGTAATTACCCTAACTACAATGCCCTTGAAACCGGAACACAGTAATGTATGCACACTACTGTTTGACAGCAGAGAGAAGCGTTGCTATGTTACCTAGATGGTCACTGGCGACAGAAACCTACCACCAGTAAAAATTGGAAAAAATCTATGTATATTTTTTAAAAATCAAATATTAATACTTACCTTTCCAAAATATATAAAAATTATTCATAGATAATGAAACATCGATTTTGTCGCTATAGTAGAACGATTAAATGGATATCCAAGTTGTTGTTATAAAGCAATCTATTATTTTGCTTTAGAGAAATAATTTATAATTTAAAAAATCACTGAATATAAATATGTATGTAAGTTATGATAAACTACAAATTATTATAACATTTATACTTTAGTACGTTGGCTATTTAAAAAAAGATAAAATCTACATCCACAATGAAGGACCCTATAACATTGGTTTTCAAACTTTTTTCGCCGCGGGACCTTTATCAGTGAATAAATATTTCATTGTATCTATAAGTGATAAAATTTCTCGAGGCACCGCTCTATCGGTGAAAATATTTATCAGTTCAGGTAGCCAAACGCTCAGTTAAAATGCAAGAAGAAAAATGGTGCAAATTAATACCTAGTCTTCTTTAATACGATGAACGTAATTGATTGGACGAGTTTATCATTGTTTTCTTTGTTTACAGGATGTTTAGTTAATTTTCATTGCGCTTGCCGAGTTAGTGTGTGATGCATTATTGCACATTCGTCTACCACTTCATATAAATTTTCTTTATAAATTTTTGACAAAGTTTTATAGTATTATTGCAGCAACATCCCTGGCGTACGCTCGCAGCAACCAGAAAAGCTAAGCCCTAGAATAAAGTAGTAAGGGAGACGGCACCAAAAACCAATATAAATCAATAATAAAAAAAATAATCGCAAAAAATTGAAGCAGTGAATTGAAATAAATCCGTTTTACACATCTATATATATTTTATTAAAATAAAAACCCGAATTGAATTCATATATGTCAATATATATTATTTACATGATTTGAGTACTCTAAAAATAAATTTCAACATGATTAAAAAAAAAACTGATTTAACAAAATAGAAACACGCATATATGCTTTTAAAGGTATTAAAAATGTCGATTTTATAAAGTTACTTAAGTTTAAACTAACATGGTATATCAAATAGATCACACAAACCTTCACTACCTCTCAATGAGAACGAGAAGTCATGTTTAGTTACCGGAGGACTAAGTCTTAATAGATAATCTGAAAAATAAACATTTAAAATTTTGTTATATTTATATATGAATGTAGTGTATACATTAAACTGTTGTTTACTCACTGGAATTATTTAACACATTTTCACAGTTATGCATCATGTAAGTTTGTATTTCTTTGTCATCTGTGTTTTCTTCAATTTTTGTCTGAAACTAATTGTAATTGCATTAGAAGATTTCAACATTATTTTCGTTTTTTTTCTATGTGGGAACTTTGACGGAGACTTATGTTCAGTGAAGTGGTCAGACAATAGTTTTTGTATATCTGGTTTCTTATGATATATAGTGATATGCATGCAATCTAGTGTATAATAAAAAGAATAAATTAATGTTAGTGCTATATATAAATAATTTGAGTGCTGCAGTACATCACTTTCTACATCTAATTTATTCACATGATTTTTGGTATAGTAAATGTAAAATTTATTCAATCAATCAAGAGATTTCCAGACAAACCAATTTACCAGTAGAACTAACTGCAGTAGCAAAGAAGTTAAATATAAGAGATTTTTATATGTATATGAAACAGATTTATAAGAGCTTCTTTATGAATATTTAAACAAAATAAAAAATACTTGTAATAATTCTAAGATTGTAATACCTTTTCAGTTTCCTTATCACATAGAAATATTACACCTACTTGTTCAGTAGACTTCACATGTAAACTGAAACTATCTGTATCCTGGAAGAATTTGTTTATTTTTAAATAAAAGCAAAACAACCTACATACACTGCACTGCTGTGACCTTACAGATATAAATATTATGATACTATAGTTTAACAAATATAGTATGTAGTCAATTATTTTACAGAAGTTTTATGGCAATTACTTTTATCAGATGAGGATTTAGACAGTTTAATTCAAAATCAGATATTGAAAACAATTGTACTCTGCTCTCTAACAGTTAACTGAGGAAGCAATACCAATGAGATAAAAAACCACCTGTTACTTACACCAGCGCAAGAAGTGACATTTGGTAATTAAAATATGTACTTATATATTAAGTGTATTCTTTATTAATATTTCAATTATTTAGGTATTTATAACATATTACCTTATTGGGAGAACTAACTGCTAGACTCGCACCAAGAGGAAGCTCTAAAACTAATACTTGATTATCTATGAAACATTTTTTTATGTCATTTTCTGTTACATATGATAATGTATCATTATCTGAATCATCCATAACATTTTTTATACTTTGTTCTATATAGTGGAGCTGCCTGTAACATTAAAAAAACTAATTAATTCATAATACAAATATGCAAAATAAAAGATATTAACAGACAATATATTTTTCTTATCTTAAGTAAGTTTTTAAGTAGATTTGGTTCATACAGCATAATTCCATAGCTTTTGTTTTATTTAACCTATATGCAATGAAAAGAAATTATTATGGTTTTAATTATAGTTAATACTAAATTAATCAATGACTATGTGCATTTCTAAAATCTACAATAAAGCTGGTTAACACTAAATATAATGGGGCAAATGTAAAAAAGCTTCTAATTTCAATCCATACTTATCAAGTAAAACCTCATGCTCTTCTAAGCGCCCAATTTGTCTTCTTAATAAAGTAACCCTTTCCCCTATATCTGTTGTAGTACCATCTGGACCAACACCTCTGTAAATATTAAAATCTGTAATTGTTCAAAATCTTAAATGAAGTTTTATATTGCACTTCAAGGTCCTGTTACATTAACGTTTTTAAAAAACAATAACTATACTTACTTCCACTGTATACTATTTTTACTCCGTTTTTCAATTAAACCAATACCTTCCAATACGTTAGTAATATCGTATATTCTTCTTTTTTGCCTTACCGCCAGCAAATCGGTTGCCTGAAAAAGTAATCATCTTAATATTCCGTCCATATATTTAAAACGTTTAATTTTCGTGCCAAAAAATCAAGAACTACTGTATTCTTACTATTTTTAAATCTAAAACACCATCTTTAGCTTTTTGCAACAATGAAACAAATCGAGTCGTTAATAAACCGAGCGACTTTTCATTTCTCTTGTAAATTAATTCAGTCATTGTATGTAAAAGAATCCAGAGAATATTTCACTTTTTAAGAATTTGCGTTGCGGCGGGATATCAGGTTGGTAAACATGGTATATGAAGGCAGATAAAAAATTTAAGCCGCTCAATATTGACCACAGATCATGTAATCATTAATACTAAAAAATATACATTTTCAATTATATCTCAGTGAGTCATTAATGCTTTGTTTCAATCTAATATAACATAGCAATATATTTTAAATAAACTACATATTTTACTGTATCATAACAATTAGTCGCCATTTTATTAGGTTTTCTAGATAGGTACTTATCTATTTTTAAAAAATAAAAAAGGTACTCACCAACTCGCATTGGGCTAGTGTGGTGGAAAATAGCCCAAAACTACCTATGAACACCATTATACGACCGTCTCTGATGCCCAGAGGCACCAGAGGTCATGTTAACCGTAAGGTCGCGGAAAGCACTGGATGAGATCTATGGGGGGAGGCCTTTGTCCAGCAGTAAACGTCTATTGGCAGATGAAAAAACGTACTTATTTATTTAGTGAACATCGGGTTTTAATTAGTGTAAAACCCCTATTCTTATTCAGTCGAATATATTTCAGATTTTATTTAGTCATTTCAATAATTCTCAGAATACCGATATTTTTCTATCACGTAATATTCTATAATTTCCAATCGAATTAATTGTTGTAATTCAGAAATTTATCATACAAGAATCGTATGTTATTAAATTAAGCATATAATTCGGAAACAGAGTAATTAAACTACGTTTTGTTAGTTAATTGCTCTTATCGTAAGCATAAGAACTAACTATAAGTTATATCATATATTTGAATATAAGATTACATTACAATTTGAAAACAATCATACATTAATTATATGTAATTCAATACTATTATAAGTAGTCTAATGGTTATGATACAAATTTCAACATAATATAGGTTTTTAAATACTAAAATAATAATCTCATAGTTATGTTTATTCCCATTGTTAATTGTTTGGTGCATAGCTATACATTATCTTTATAAATATAGTTAAAAAGGGGAGACAAAAATTGCCACCATTTAATAAATAACCAGGATAGATCCATTACTGACAAAACTCCATGTTGAGTTTTATCAACTTACATTTGTAGGTAATCTCTTAGTTATTACATTACATATAATCCTTAGCAAATTATACATATTAAAGTGTTACTAGTTTTTAGCGAAAAATTTTTTAAGCATTTCAAATTTTTCTCTCTCAATACTTAATAATGTTTCTTGTTTTCTCTCCCACATTTCCATTTTCCGCAGATCAATTGAATTTTTAATTTCTATAGCCCTTTTATGTAGTTCTACCTCTTCCTCTTTTAGTTGCAAACTTTTATCATCTACCTCATCTCTAGATTGTTTTTCTTCTTCTTGCCTTCTTAGATATTCAAGCCATTGATTTTCTAATTGAATTTTACTTTGAGATCTGTCCGATTCCATTTTATTAGCTAATCTTGTTTTCCGTAGCTCTATCATAGCTTTGCTTTCATGCTTTACTTTCGGAGACACTTTATGGCTAGAAGTTGCATCTGGTTGTTTTTGGGTCCCCTCTTTTTTCTTTTGTAATAATTCTGCAATTGTATAGGCATCATTATCAACATTAAATTGTGAGTAAATTCTTTTCATTTCTTTAAAGTATCTGAATTTGTTGTGTTGCCCATTATCAATACTTTGTTTATATTTTTTTGTTAGTGCATTTATTTTCCATCTAACTTGATCAGGAGTCATCTGTGGGAATAAAACAGGTATTGATAAAATAGACATTTTATTTTTACTTTATCCAATAGCATTAAAAATTGTTTAATTTTTATTGAAAACTCAATAAATTACTATTTTTAAGAAATAAAGGTACTGTTACTATTAAGTCCGAAAATATAACTTCAATTATAATTTAAACATACATTGTTTTAGAAACTTTTATGGAATAGAATACCTCTATGTTACAATCTTTTAAACCTTCTACAATAGCCATCCAAATTCTAGTCTTCTTTTTAGGAGTTTCTAACATTTCTAATTTTTCTTCATATAATTTTAAAAGAGTTAAAGTAGCATTATTTGTCCAAACAGCACCTGTAAAAACAGAAATTTTTACAGACTTATTTTCTTTCACAATGAAGACCAAAAATTTAAAAGTAGATGTAAACCTTAATAGTTCATGCATACTGCCATTTTACTGAATTGTACTATACATATTACAATCATAAGTTATGAATCTGCTATTTTACTAAAGTAATAAATTAATCATAAAGGAGATTGCTAATTTCAACTAACATTGCCATCAGAATATATTATCATAATATATTTGATTATTGGAGGTAGGCATTTTGTTACTAAAAAACTAGTTTTAAAAGAATTGTAGTTTTTGTTATATCTTGAAACTAAGAGGTTATTTTTTACTGTTATATCTCATCACATACTATGTTTATCTGCATTGTAGTTAATATTATCTTCATGGTTGTTGAGGTCACTGGAATCAATTGTATTATTGCACAAAGACTCAGAGTGAGAGTACTCTTCTTGGGCTGAAAAATTTTTCAAGCATATTACTTCTTACTAAATTTTAAACTAGTTCTTAAAATATATAATTTGAGTATAACATTATTATTTTATTAGTGAGCAAATTTAAATACTACTCAGTTGATGTCAAGTCCATCACTTTATCAAAATATTAAATTTAAAGAGATTTTAAGTAATAAGTTGTACTCTATCCAAAAAGTTTTCGATATTTAAAAAAAACTTAACGTTTAATTCATGAAAGTGTAATTTCTACTTGTACTAAAAAAAA
Source organism: Ornithoptera alexandrae (assembly GCA_029030555.1). Lineage (NCBI taxonomy): Eukaryota > Metazoa > Arthropoda > Insecta > Lepidoptera > Papilionidae > Ornithoptera > Ornithoptera alexandrae. The sequence goes on along the minus strand of JARDVY010000037.1, from coordinate 3,607,788 downwards.
CATTTTCTACTTTTACACGTTTAACAAATACAAATTATTAATTAAAACCTTATTATCTGGTTGTGTTACACCAATAAATGTTTCAACCGTACTTACAATTCAAAGCATTTGTATGGTCTAAAGATTGAGACACCAAAGAAATATTTTTATCAACATCCATTTTAAAACACAAAAATTACAGTAGACTTTTCCTTGAGAACCGTTTCAACTGTTTAAAGATATGTTAATATTGACACAAAATCAATAACAAAAAGTCAATTGAGTCGAACATTATTCCACCAATAATATAGTGTTTAGGTGCTTGCTAGTGAAGAATGTTTCGTATTCGATATCGCTGTCTTTATTTTTTTTTCTTGCCATAATGTAAGAAAAATATTGTTGTATATATAAGTACAATTATGTACATGTACCACAAAATGACTTACCATTCAGTGATTGTCCCGCCCGTCTCATAGGTTAATCGAATAAAAAATTCAAAATAAAATGATTTTACAATACACACATACATAAATACATAATAAAGTCAATGCATAATTCCTCAAAACATTTCACATAAAGAAAAAAAATATTTTAAATAATTTAAATATTGTTTTAATGATCTTTGCTTGCAACAGAGTTCACTTTTTTATTATTTTAGCTTCATATTTCAGTATTTAAAAAAAAACATGAATATTGGAGAACTTCGATGCTGTTTATTCGATAAAATGATTAAGTTATGGATCACTATATACAATAAATACATACATATAGAAAATATGAGATTTCAACAATTTTAATACAATTTCGTTTAAAAAAAATTATGTTTATGTTTGACAAATACTGGTAACAATTAAAACTAAGTCAATGTCAGATAAAATAAAGTTATCTGACATTGACATGTTTGTGTTTTCGTTAAAATTAATGTTTACTCCTTAGTTAATTTGATGACTGATAATAAAATTATTTTATGGCTTACCGATTCTATAGCCAGCAGCGATGACAGTGATTCTAGTAGTTGGAGTGACTTAAGGTCTATGAAATCGGATTCTAGCGAAGAAGATGATGACGATGATAAATTATTTTTTCCTTTAATGCAATATCTAATAAGATTACGAAGAAAAAGAGTAGATGATTATTTACATATAGTAGATTCATGGACGGATTCTGAATTCAAAAATCGTTTAAGACTGTCGCGTAAAACGGCTTACAGACTCATTGGTAATTATTATTACTCTGTTTATATATTGTTTACAATATTCAGCAATTGATAATTAGTTAAAAACGTTATTGTTTCAGATGATTTGGAAAAATCTGGTTTCATAGCATCACATAATTTTGGTTTGAAACCATTGGAGCCAAAGTTGTGCTTTTTTATTTTTTTGTCATTTATTGCCAACACAGAGGCATTAACTCCTATTGCCACTAGATTTGATATATCAATATCTTCAACTTTTCGGGTTATACGCAGAGTTATTGCCTGGCTATTGACAAAATTGAATGATGCTATTAAATGGCCCACAGATTATGCAGAAATTAGATCAATTTGTGAAAATTTTCATACCAAATCAGGAATATCAAACATTTTGGGTGTAATTGATTGTATTCACATAAAGATAGAAAAGCCTAAAAACACTGCAGGTTATTGTAATTCAAAAGGTTACTTTTCAATAATATTACAAGCAACAATTGATGCAAAAATGAGATTTATTAATATTTATTGTGGAGAGCCAGGGTCTCTAAATAGTGTCAGAGTATTAAAAAAATCTCCTTTGTATGGGATAGCAAATCAAAACAGAGATATGCTTTTACCACACAATACTTTATTGATTGGCCATTCAGGTTACCCTTCACTACCTTGGCTTGTACCTCCTTTTAGGGAAAATAGCAGATTAACATTACAACAGAGGGAGTTTAATTCCTTACATGCATCTGCAAGGAGAGTTAGCAATAAAGCATTTAACCTCCTTAAAAATAGATTTAAAAGAATAAAGTTTTTTACTGTTTACAGAAATGTGCCTTTCATTACAGACACTGTTGTAGCAGCATGCATCTTACATAACTATTGTATTAATGAAAATGACTATTTTCAAGAAATTTCATGAATTAATAAATATTATTACATGACAGCATAGTTTTTCACATTTAAAAGATAAATGAACTGAGCTTCAAAACAAAGTTTATTGTAAAATAATTACTTTTCACACTTTTTCAACAGATTTGTTCAGATGGCAATGAAGGTATTACTTATGCGACATAAAATATATTTAATGATTATTAATTTTCTTCTAACCATGGACAATTACAATTAATTTTTGTTGATGAGTAATTGTAAAATTTTCTATAATGTTATTTTTATCATAAATATGTATGTAATGTAAAATCAACATGAAATATCAAAATAATCCTTTAATTCTTCTATTATTTTTTCATAACCTTTGCATTGGTATTATTTATATTATGTCAACTAGTTTTAAATTAATTCCAATTTCAGCCATCATTCCTCAACATTTATGTTTTATGTTCATTTAAAAATTTTCTTAATAATGAACATTTTTCTCTCTCTATTTGAATTATTTCTTTTTGTTTTACTTCTTTAAGTTGTAATTTTCTTAAAGCTAAGCTTTCTTTGATAGTTAACTCTCTTTTTCTTAACTCTAGTTCCTCTTCCCTTAGTTTTAAACTTCGTTCATATCTTTGATCTCTAAGTTGCTTCTGGTCCTCTTGTCGTTTCAAATATTCTAACCATTGTTTATCTAACTCAACTTTAGCTCTTCTTTCAGCCCGTAATTTTCGAAAAGGTGTTGAATTTGTGAAAAATATTTTTTTTTTTGTTTGTTCTCTATCATATTCTTGTACAACACCTGATCCTAGTCTGTAGATTCCACTATCTTCATTGTATTTCCCCAATATTTGATGCATTTCATTAAAATACTTGAAAGCTTGATTTCCTTGGCCAGTTTCAATACAATCTTTATACTTTTTAGTTAGGGCATTAATTTTCCATCTCACTTGGTCTGCAGTCACCTGTAGAGAATAATTTGTTATATGGCAGTAAAACTAGTTTTTTTAAGATAAATTGATTGTCACCTCAACATTTAATGCTTTTAACTCTTCTGCAATTGATATCCACATCTTTGATTTCTTTTTTGGATTATCCACCATATGCATTTTAGTTTCATATAAGTTCAGTAGCAATAATGTTGCAGTCTTTGTCCAGATAATGTCTACAATCATATAATTTCTTATTACTATTAATTATATAAATTTAAGTGTAATTATATAATGGAAACATTGAGTATAATATACAAACTTTGTTTATTTGTTTCATTGCCCTCCATTTCCTCAGATTTCATTCCATGAGAGTTATTGTAATCTGTTATTATCATATTTTGCTTAAAGGGTGATGCTGCTAAACATCCACATTTAAATAATTAAATAAATAATATTAAGTAATAAATCATAGAGATACTATGTAGTAGCATAAGGTTATTAAACTTACTTTGATTATCCAGAATAGCTAAAACCGCAACATTGTTATCAATATTCTGGTCCATTTCAAGTGTACTATTATTTTTATGTGGTTACAATTTTCTCGAAATTAGTAATTCCATAATAAATACGAAATGAATTACTGTTTCTTTGACATCAATAATAAACATAAATATATTTACACTCTGTGATGTCAATACAGTTTTCAATAAAATTAAGAGGTGCATAAAAATTGTGTTTAATTAATAAAACATTAATATGACTTAATAAATATGTATTTAGTTTGTATTCAAAGACATTCAATGACAATTATTTAAATTAGCGTTACTAGTAAGTGTTAGCACATCGTACTTTAAACGTTGGAAGTAAAATGATATAAGAAAATATAGATGCTTTGCGGAAATAGTTCTATTTTGATTATACCACTATCACTAGTTTTAACTTTAAGAAGAAAATATTGTAATAAAATGGTCACCCCACAATTTCGACTAAGTTGCGTTAATTTGACAGTTTCGGCGTTGACGTGACATTAACTAGAAGATACTTTTATAAATAAATGATAAAATAATTAAATATACTTGGTGGTATAACCAAGCCAAATACAACAGTTTTAAATATACGATGGCCAACTGTGGTGATTTCATCAAAAGTCAATTTCCATTAATAGACGAAGATCTGAAAAAATATGTAGAAGGTACGTGATCAATAGGTTATGAACTAATGTATTTTTTTAAGAAATTGATAATAAAAAAATTTCCAACAGTTCAAAAAAATTTTTTGGTTATTTTGATTGAAAACTATATTAAAAATAATTCTGTGTACTGTGCAACGTATGAAACATTTTATAATATTGAAATAATGTTTGTATTCTAAGATATTTTAGGCAACAGTGCTGGGGAATTTGAAGATACCGAAGAAGTTTATGAAGCGGTCGGTGAAGTTTTACAAGGAATATCAGAAAAATCGGAGGATGACATAAGGTTCCTTTATTTTCTCTTTTGATAAACTCAGAAAAAGAAATGAAAATCAAATGTTTTTTTTTTTAAATCAGTGTTATAAAGATAAATAGTATTATAGTTAATGAAGAGAAAAAAAAGATATTTTAAATTAAAGTTGCTAACATAATGATAACTGATTTTTTGTGTATTCTGTATATAGCTTTTAATCAAAATCTCTTTAAATGATTTGTGTTTTTACTGTTATCTCAAGAGTGAAAACTTAATAACGTGAATATTGAAGTTTCTATTTGCTTTTAGAGATATATGTGACCAATTATTGCATATGTTGCAACCTGAAAAAACAGGGATTGCTAATGGACCTAGGAAAGTTTTGGATGCACCAATACATTTAGCTTCAATGACAACTACTACAAATGAAAGTGATGACCTAAAAAGCATATGGCTACAGACCAGAGATGACAATTTTGTAAGTTTGTTATATATCAGTCAATTTATTCTAACATTAAGATTGAAATTATATTTTTTTACCTACTAGGAATTGCTAGAAGGTGATTGTTTGATCAAAAAAATATTTATGTTGAAAACAATACTTGATGTCCACTGTTTGTAATAGGCTATAGGTATTTATGCTAGTAATAGTTACGAGGAAAACAGCTGTCCTTGGGATGGCTTAGTTTGCCTTAACAGAGCTTTTAGTGCTTGTATAGAATTTTCTGTACAGGGTATCTTACTAGTTGTTGATAAAACATGAGAATGAAAAATTTTCAGAAAGTAGATGCTAAAAAGTTAGAAAAGGCTGAGGCAAAATTGCAACAAAAGCAACAGAAGCAAAAAGATGCTAAAGTACCTGTAGCAGCTCCAGTGTTACAAACAGCTACTGCCTCTCAAGTTACCTCTAAAAAGGATAGCAAGCTGGAAGCAAAGGGCACTAACAGAACTCAAGATATACGAATAGAAAACTTTGATATTGCCTATGGTGACAGGTATTTTTCTTTAATATGCTGGTATATTTATATGCCATAGGAATTTATCTTTTATCAAATTAACTATTAAAAATCTTAATTGCCTTTATGTCTCAGTAGCTAACAACTTACCTGGTAACATGGAGTAGCTTGGTACAATTCCAGAACTAGCTACCACCCTCATAAGGTTAATCTGCCACTATAACAGCATTGTTGTGTTCCACCTGCCATCATATGAGAGCCAGAAAATTCTGGGTAAGAGTACTTCGCCTTCCATGGCCTCATTGTTTCTGAACATCATGTGAAATTGCATTCAAGTTTCAGCTCATTGTTGATTAAAAAAATTAATAGATTTAATGATTATTAAGTTACTGTTTACCTAACATTTTATAATTGCATTGATTTATCAAATAACCATAGAAATTGCTTTTGACTTAGATTTCATTGTGGAATATTAGTCAGCAGTAATTTACTGGTGGTAGGCCTCAGTTATTGGAGAATGTCGATATACCTATTTGTAACAACAAATAGTAGTGTGCAATAATTATTGTGTAGTGGTTAGAAAGGTGTGATTAGTGAAATTACTGGGATAAGAAGAGATAAAATTTTGTCTCTCAAGGAGTTGAACATAATATGGTCTAGTGAATTATTATACTAACTGAACACTACATTCTATCTAGCTCTTCTAGCTGTTTCGGCAAAAAAAATTACAAATAATATTTTTTGTTTTTATTTAAAAAAATTTCAGAGTATTATTACAAGGTGCAGATCTTGTCCTGGCGTTCGGACGACGGTACGGTTTGGTGGGACGAAATGGCCTCGGTAAAACAACATTATTGCGAATGATTTCTGCAAAGCAACTAAAGATACCATCACACATATCTATATTACATGTAGAACAAGAGGTTGTTGGCGATGAGACATTGGCTCTACAAAGTGTTTTAGAATGTGATACCCTTAGAGAGAGTTTAATAGGGAGAGAAAAGGAGATTACAGCAGCCATTAATAATGGGTAAGGTTCCATTTCAGTGTTTTTTGTATTTTGTAAGTACTGTTTTTTTTTTAAATAATTTTAGGATTAATTGTACTGTACACTGCTGGATATAGGCTATACCAAAGAAAGTTTACCAAAATGGGTATGAGGGTTGGCCAACATCAACAATATCTTGGTGATAGTCATATGTACAGTTGCTGCTCATTCACTCAAATTGTACTTACACCTGAGTAAATTTTTACAAAGCACTGATGAAAATTGATGTCCTAACCTGTCCTCACAGTGAAATTTATTATTATGATCTATGATTATTATGTTACTGTAATTGATTATTATCATTAATATAGTAATAATTTATTATTTCAATGAAGAGATAACTTGAGCAGATGATTCACCTGATGATTAGTAATAACATTTTCATAACAATGTGGCTCAACTTAATGTGATATACACTGCACTGTTTTGTGCATGTTGCTTTTAATCATAAGATATTAAACCTTAGCTTAGTAAAGTGACAAGCTACAACAGCCTTAAAATTGAAACAGTAATGTTTGCATTCTACTGCTTAAGGACAGAAATATTGTTGCTGTGTCAACTACCTAGGTGGTGTCCAACAATGGAGATCTAAGATTAGTATAATTTTAATATGTATATGATAGTTTAAACCACAAGTGAAAATTGGACTAAATATATTTTGTATAAGTTTCATTGTTTGTTATTTTATTTTAATATAGATCAACAGATACAACATTATCAACAGAGTTGAGTGAAGTGTACGCCCAATTAGAGAACATTGAAGCGGACAAAGCGCCTGCCCGCGCTTCTATAATCCTCAGTGGTTTGGGTTTCACCACTGAAATGCAAAGCAAAGCCACAAAGACATTTTCAGGAGGCTGGAGAATGAGGCTGGCTTTGGCGAGGGCTTTGTTCTCAAAGTAAGCAGCATTCATTTTATCAAGTCATTGAATATTTTTATAATAACAGTACACATTTATTATTACATCATTACTTTAACCATGTGCAGTACAAATTAGTTTATAATAATAAATGAAGTGGTGATTGCTCATTATGTATGGTGGTCGTATATGCTATACAATTAGAAGAGGCTTGGGTTCAATTCCTATTCAGTTTCAGCTTTAGATAAAAGAAAGTGTTACAAGGAAATTTACATGTTATAAGAACAACAGTTGGTGTGGATACGTGACATCCACAATCCGTGTTTCGCCATCGTCGTAAATAAATTACCCATATTACCACTGTAAGAGATGTCGCGGGATGAATAGTGGGAACATTAAGAACGCTGTATATATTCTATTTATCTATATGATGCATAAAAAACAGGTTCTTAAAGTGTCGTGCATATAAAGTTCTATGATAACATAGTTATTATGTATTGCATCATACACGATATTCTATATTTCCTTGCATAAACTACAAATTTTCATTTTACACATGTATTTACTGTATAATATTAAGTAAATGTGAAAATAATATTTAATGACAAAGACAACTGTCTTAAAATTTTATCACATATCTAAAATATAAAATATCGGATTATATTAGTTGACGTCCTCAATATTTCGTTATCCAATACTTAAATATGACCGGTCGGTTAAAATAAGACTTTTTTTTTTATCTACATTGGGCTATTACTTTAGCACGATGGCATCCTCGACCAGAATATTTAGGCTCTTATATATTGGCTACCGAAAAACAGAAATGCATTTATGGCGGCAGATTTATAATATGAAAGTCGTTGCTAATTTCCAATGTGACCATGGTATCGAACCAGGGACCTTAGAGTATACGCTGCGTGATGAAGATAGGATAGCAGATCAATGTTATATTTTATGGGCATTGTGTTGCAATGTCGTATTGAATTATAATATATAGTTATTTTCAGACCTGACTTACTACTACTCGACGAGCCTACGAACATGTTGGATATAAAAGCTATAATATGGTTAGAGAATTATCTACAGAATTGGCCCACGACGCTCCTAGTCGTGTCCCACGATCGGAACTTCCTCGACACGGTCCCAACGGATATACTTCATTTACACTCGCACAGGATAGACACCTACAGGTGAGTAACAATATATTTCAGATATAATTCAGATCATTAAACACAAGCTCTACGGGTATCGAGCGCCCGACCCCAACATATGAAATCATTAATAAAAAAAAAATTCGAATATGATTTTTTTTTTGATACGATTAAGCGACGAGACTACCAGGATGTTCACCTGATGGTAAGTGACATATCCCGCTCATAACAACGTGGCGCTAGTTCAGATGATATACACTGCAGTAGCACATTGCGCTCGTCGCCTGAGACATAATATGTGGAGGCTTATTACGCCGGTAATTACACTCGCAGCAGAGCCCTTCAAACCGGAACACGGTAATGTTTGCACATTACTATATGTTAGTAGAAATTCGCTCTGTAGTGGTACCTACCTAGACGGTCTCCGGCAACTTACCATCAATATATATTTTTTCAATTGAACACCAGGTAATTGTTTTAAAAAATCGACCAAGAGGTCAAACAGATATTAACACCCACCAGAAAGTGGAAGTGCTAGTTAGAATATTTACATAACAAATAATCGCTTTGTAACCTATGATCTTATTACTCCAGTGATAAATCGGAGAAATGATCTTCAAAATGTTTGCACTAACCAAGATCGTCTCTGGGAAGGTAGATATGATCTCACCGTGTAGTCTGTTGCAGAGGTAATTACGAACAGTTCCATAAGACTAAGAGTGAGAAACTAAAGAACCAGCAGCGCGAGTACGAGGCGCAGCAGCAGCAGCGAGCGCATATGCAGGAGTTCATCGACCGCTTCAGATATAACGCGAACCGCGCCTCCTCTGTGCAGAGCAAGATCAAGATGTTGGACAAGCTGTAAGTATTTATGTATAACTAATATTTTAGCTTAGTGCCTCCTAGGGGCCATTCCCAATTAGACCTGGAGAGGGAAAAAGGGAAGAGTGATTAGTATAAGGAAGCAGCTGTTTGAGGCCTGTTTAGTAGGTGTTAAAAAACCATATAATTTATCTACGAGGTTTTCAATTCTTCTAATATAAATGTGGTGCTTGTAAGGTTATCTTTGCTGCTCATCAATGCGCTAGGGCCTATTTGGAAGCAGCTGGATACGGAATGCGCAGGATCGATCGATGTGGGGATCTTTGTGGGAGGCCTACGTCCAGCAGTGGTCGTCTGTCAGCTGATGATGATGAGAGCCTATTTAAATGTCTGGTACTTTCGGTCCTGTTAAACTTATCGTTTTGCTGTTTTTTCTTTAAGTGTGTTCTATATCTCATAATAAACTATATTTACATTCTTATATTACTCCCTACAAATACTAGGTCTTAATGGAGGGTGTATGGAGTTCCGAACTAGATAACCCTTAGTGTGAAAAAAAATACAATATTTCACTACTGTGATAAAAACAAAGTTATAATATATGTAATTACGTAGAGTTATGTTACTATAGGAAATATTTATGCTTATTTTTAAATTATCTAAGTGCTTGCTTATTATCGATGCAGTACGATTCCAGGGCCTCATGTTGAGGAGTTATCTTCTCAACTACCAGTATATTTATCGCCAGTGTTTAGTTTATTCAAATTAAAAATATCTATTAGAATACCAGTACCTTTAAAATAGTAATATGATTTATATTTTTATTTTCAGACCCGAATTAAAGCCTGTGGAAAAAGAACTTGATGTGCAATTGAGGTTCCCTGAGACGGAGCCACTCTCTCCACCTATTCTGCAGTTGAATGAAGTTGGCTTCTACTACTCCAAGGATAAGGTCATTTTCTCCAATGTGAATTTAGGAGCAACTCTGGAATCCAGGATTTGTATTGTAAGTTAATTAAATTTATTATTACTAACTTAATTCATTTTGTTGTTATTTTCTTTACAAACAAACAATAACTAAAGCAAAGGTGACAATCTTTCTGCTCGCTCTAAACCTGAATATCTGAACTGAATAAATTTCGTGTTATGAAGAAGAAGAAGAATATCCGTTAATTGTGAACCATATATTTCTTTTGTGCTTTTATCCATCAGGGATATGTCAATTACATTCAAACCTATTTCGCGCTAAGTTCTATGACTTTTTAAATATTTAAAGTACATCTCAATGTTTTCTACTTTTCATCTGTTTGAATATAGATTAAAGTTAGAGTTAGAACTTAGACTTTGTAGTCAAGGTTGTTTTATCTGTTAGCAGTTCCAATGACTGGTTTCGATCGCAATAGAATTATGCATTCGTTGACCATGAGGTCGCGCTTCGAGACAAAATGATACCAACAACAGCGGCTTAGATAAATACATTAAATTGTCTGTGGTCTAAACTAGTTTTTTTTATATAGTAATTTAAATTTGTCATATTTATGCTTCACCTTAATTGTACGATTGTTTCAGATACATTGTGATTGAATTTCTTTCCATTGTCTTGGCGGTAAATTAATCATGACTTAGATCTAATCTGCAATAAGAAGCGAGATATTTTGAATATGACCCATTTAAATTTATAAATATATAAATATTACATTAATATTTAATAATCATCCCAACTAATATTTTCAATTGTGTAATATTATTCGAGATAATTAGGCAAATGCTGTATTATTTTAAGATACTTTTTTTAATAAATTATGGATTATACATTTGAAGAAAATTATTGATATAGCTTATACACCTGCGAAGGAAAAGTCCTGGTACTAGAATATTGTAAACTTTACGTCCATGTATTTAAATCTAATAGAATTTAAAGAATATTCATGTAAAGCTTATCAATGGTAAATTTATAACACGATCAGGTCGGCGACAACGGTGCGGGGAAGACGACGTTATTGAAAATAATAATGGGCATACTCTCGCCCACGAGCGGCATGCGCAGCGTGCACCGAGGCCTCAAGTTCGGATATTTCTCCCAGCACCACGTCGACCAACTCGAAATGAACGTAAATTCTGTTGAGCTGCTCCAGAAAAGTTATCCAGGTATAACCAACAAACACCCTTTTATTTTATTTATATAAGATTATTAGTCTATACCCCGACTTACTTCACTTCAAGTAACCCTAACTAGCATTATGCGCTACCTTCAAACATCCATTTCATGGTTACGGAAGAACTGCTCGATGTTATCCCGTGACCCTCGTGCAATTTTTGGAAGTGATTGGAATACCGTGTGAAGCTTTTTAATCGGTTGGAGTCCGACACTACTCGGGCTGGCTATTAGCCTCGGTACCGGCCCCTGGTTCCGGTGTGTGTGTCCGTTAGCATTTTGTTACACACGTTAATAAAAAAAAAAAAAAAACATCCATTTCATCACCAGCTATTAGAAGCCCGCTGCTGGACATAGGTCAGTAACTATATATAAATTTGATTTATATCTGTTAATTAATTTCAAACGGCTTATAAACTATTAAATTGATCCTTGATATATATGAAGTTGTGAATTTTTTGTTTCTATATATTGTCGTCCATTGAAAAATAGGCCTCTCCAATCTTTTCTAACGAGATTAAACATTTATAATGTATATCTTACTAATTATTATTATTTACTAATGACTTGTATACAATATATACTATTTAATTTTTTCAGTAATGATTTATTTTAAAATAATTTCAATTTAATAAGCCTTTTTTTTTGTAGGGAAATCGATAGAAGAGTATAGAAGACAGCTTGGCAGTTTCGGTGTGAGCGGTGACCTCGCGTTACAGACGATAGCCAGTTTGTCCGGAGGGCAGAAGTCGAGAGTTGCCTTCGCGACGATGTGTATGGGGAATCCAAATTTCTTAGTCCTTGATGAGCCCACCAACCATTTGGACATAGAGACCATTGAAGCTTTGGGCAAGGCCATCAATAAATACACGGTTTGTTCATGAAATTTAATTAATTATAGTATATTTATTTATATATTTTTATTATGTATTTACTAAAAATTATTGTACTTTTTTAATAAATAACAGACCACTTATCGTTCCCATTGGTGAGACTTGACGAGAGGGATTCTTATTATTTCGTTTCTGAAACATGATGGTTTCATCACAATGTTTTCTCTCTGCGGAAGGTCAAGCTTAGTCAACATCGAACCTGCGCCTTCTTGACTCGCGACGTGGATATTGTGTAAACTGAGGCATCACCTCTTAGTTTAAATATTTTAATTATAATTAACTCTGTTAACTTATTATAATTCTCTAGCAATTAAGGAGTTGAGATCATCGGACGTTATTTTTTTTTTAATTATACTTAGTGTATATATTATAGCAGCTATATTGTATATTTTCGGACAGGGCGGCGTCATTTTGGTGTCGCACGACGAAAGGTTAATACGGATGGTGTGCAAGGAGCTGTGGGTGTGCGGCAGCGGCTCCGTCGCTAGCGTGGAGGGCGGCTTCGACGAGTACAGGAGGATCGTCGAGCGGGAACTCGACGCTCAGAACAATAAATAAATAACTAACGCTCTATTGTTACTTGTAATGTAATCTGTGTATAAAGTAATTATATTCCTAAATTATATACTGTTTGTTTTTTTTTAAAAAAAAAATACACTCGAATGCTATCGTTAATTGGGATCGAAAGGTAAACACTTAACTTTCTATAGACACGAAAAAATCTTCAATGATTTCAAATCGCGATATGTTTTCTGAGAGGTGGTTCCCATTGCTATATTGTATCATTTGTTAAAGATTTTTTTTTTTTACATAGTGAAAATTATTTAACGTATTAGATACCGATTTTCTACGATACATCCAGAATTAGATATAACTTCAATTGGAACACAATTTTTTCATAAAAAAAACCATAATATAATATACTTTATTGCCATTATAATGATTTGAAATATTCAATAGTTTTTAGAGTCGCGTTGATGTCCAAAATGCTTTCGAATTGGTTCTTGACTAGTCTTTCGGAGGGGCTCAGTAGCCGTGGCGATATCACCCAGGATGAACTTAACGAGTACCCGGCCGGCCGTCCCATCTCAAAAGAATGACCCGTGGTGATTACTCCAGTTGAAACCAAATGATCTCAGTACTTTGTATGTCCCTTCTAATAAAAAAATGGCATTTAAATTAAAAGCCGTTATTTATTATGCAAAATTTTATTTTATTCCTTCAACCTTTCATCTGTCTTCATTAAATAATTTCAGCATATGATTCCATAACAAATTAGAAGTACTAACGCAAATTATCATGGCATTATAAAAAATTAACTTATAAAAAAAAACTTGAATATTTACAAATCATAAATTGAAATACAGAAATATACATTTAAAATAGTGACTAAAGTAGCAACAGAATAGAGTTAAAAGATAAAACCTATTCAGTTTGAAATGCCTGAAATAATTGATTTCAATAGTTAAAAAAAAATCTTTCAGCGGAATGCTTCCTTAATACGTTCGTATTTAATATATATATATATATAATTTAAATGCAGTTACTTCATTTTATTATATGTTTTGTGTCGCAAAACATCCATTAATTACATACTATTACACATTTTGCGATGAAGAATTTGCAATTTCATATTATTACACATAGCGACACAAAATGTACTGAATGCGACATCGGAGGGGAGTTTATCTATTGTATTGTCTATGTTTTTATTTAATAGACATCTAAATTTTTCCACGTATGTAAATACGTGTTCTATGGCATACTATGATTGTTCTCGAGTTAGGTAAAACTTAATGTAACTACAGCAGATCACAAAAACTCTTAAGCTAATTACGTCGAGTTGGCAAAGACAAAATGGCGGTTGGATCTCTCGACTCTTGCGGGACTGCAAGAGAGGGAGGGGGTGTGGTAATTAAGAGAGGGTGGTCACTAGATAAAATAAATACAGTCTACTGATGCTTCTTGCGCCTGTTCTTGGTTTTGTCCGCGTTCCTAAGAACCTCCGCGTAGGACAGCTCGAGTTTTCTTAGTTTGTGTATTTCCTGCGACGCTGTGCTTTGCTTCACCTCCCAGGAGTCAGTTTCGGAATTCCAGCCCTGGTAAATCTTAGCGGTGCGTCCACCGGCGCTCGGTGTGGGCGAATGCATGTTACGATTGTAGAACTGCAGCGTATTTCCGTTCCATTCCATTTCGTTCGCTCTCACGAGCGGGCTTGCTTCGATCGGCCTGTAGTCCCGCCTCTTTTTATTTGATTGTTTCTGGTAAGTGATCTTCGGTGGCGAGGGGAATACGGGCGAGTCGGCGCCTTGTCTGTCCTGGCTGTGCTTACGGTTGCGATGTCTGGACTTCTTCCTCGTAGCCGCGATGTACTCCAACGGTTGACGGACGAGTGGTGTTAAAACGCGCTCCTTGTCGTTTTCCTTTTCTTTCTCCTCTTCTTCTTTTCTCTCTGTCTCAGTTGAAGTTTTAATGTTATCTTTCCCCTTCTCTGCGACTTTTTCTGCGACTTTCTCTTTAACCTTATCTTTTCCTTTACCGACGACTGATTCCACCGTGGCTGGTTTAGTTTCTTTCTTCTTTTCTTGTTCTTTTTTCTTCACTGGTTCGGCTATTTCCGGCGGTAGATCCATTTCTTTTAATGTAGGTGTTTCTGGTGCCGTAATGTCAGATACTGGGAGCGATTGTTCTGACATTACTGAAGATAGCACGCTCTGTGTATCATCCGTAAAGTTTTCTGGAGGATCCTCTGTGGCTGGTGTCACCGGAGGTACTTTTCCGGCTGTGGTGTCGTCGAGAAGTGGCAGTCTTTCTCCCTCATCTTTGTTTTCGGCGGCTTTTTTGAGGATGGTGAATATTTCTTTAAAGAGTTCACGGTATTCCGGCCTATTCCGGAAGCGGCTATCCATTGGGCTGACATCATCATAAATGCTGAATCTATAATCTTCCCCGTCCGCAATTGTGCAAAGGAAGGAGCCAGGTCTCTCGCGCTCCGTTTGTGTTGCTTTATTGCTTGTTTCATCAGAGAATCCGGAGCTGGATGTTTCCGCTTCTGAGAAGTCCGGTGTTTGAATAATCTTCTTACGGGAATTAGTTTCTACTTTCTTTGATTGGTTCTCCTTGTGTCCTTCTTCCCCGTGGCCGCTTTCCTCGTCGGTATCTTTAACGCTGAACTGGCTGTAGTCGCCGGAGGTTTGCAACTCATCTTGGAGTGATAGGGAACCGGATTGATTTTGTGCGGATATCGTGCTTTCTTTGTTTTTCCTAACATTTTTCACCTGCGACAACTGAACTTCCAAAAGAGCTTCGTACTTCTGCACAAGCTCTCTATACGGATTCTCTTGGCCATCGTCCTTATTCGCCCATATACCTTGAAGTAGTTTTTCCTTGGCGTTCTGTAAATTAATTATATTGTAATTTTTTTTTATTTTACACTAGAAGCATCGATGAAGTTTCCACAAACAATGAATAATTAATTTGATGACGACTATTAAATGTTGGTTACTTATTTTAGGGGTTACGATAGTTACTGTGGTGTGAAATAAAAATTATTTCGAAAGTAAGTCAACAATTCCTGTATTAAAAAGAAAAATATGCAACTCATTGTTTCAATGGACATAATGACACAAATGTATTAAAAATCGGTTGACATAAGTCGATCATTAGTTTTATTTACAATTCTGGAATATTATTAGTCAAAAATACAACAAGTACATATATGCACAGATTAAATAATAAATATTTTATACAAATATTAATAATATTATTAAAATATAAATACTATCTCCTTTCCCATAGAAGCTGCAATTTAGAGATATTTATTTTGACAATATTACACAATACAGACACGCTTTGATGACCATCACCAATGACACAGGTTAAGTGGGTGCATTTCCCGCGCTTATAGTAACGTGTCAGTAATGGACGTACCTTCGACTACATACGATATATCCAAGGAAAACTACTGCAAATGCGCTTCATAATGCATATGCAAAGCGTGATCAACAACATCAGGGGCAGTTGGAAAAGCTTTATTGCCTAGAAACGATCGAAACATTCAAATCAGATTTTGAAGCAGCTATCACTGCTTTACATCTGATATTATTACTAACTCTATGCAAATATAGATAAAATATAAAATTGAGATGTTCTCTTAACAGTACGAGGTTTAATTTTAAATTTGAAGGCCTACAGAATGTTTCCTCTCCAAACTCGAATACGCAATGTTAGTAATTGTTTAGTTAGTTGCACATAATCGCGGAACTGTGAGTTAATATTGTTACTAATAAGACATACAAAGTAATCTAAAGTATACACAAAGAGATAATGTTAATTGTAAACGAGTAAATATATAACAGAAAGATAAGAAAGCTAGAAAGAAAAGAGTTTATTAGATTTGTAGGAAACTCTTAGGCATGCATATATATTGGTCTATGAATACATACGTCAAATTTGACAAGTTTGCTGGTGACGTGATCTTCTCGGGGACTGTCTTGTCCCGAAGGTGTAAGGATGAGGGAACTAATCGCACTTCTGTCGTCGTCATCGCCATCTAGGATAGACGACATATCATCGCCCCTTTCAACACCCCTTAGACACCTGATGCATAGTTGCCCTTGCCTAAAATTTATTAAGGCATACAGTTTATAAGAAAGGATGAAGTAAACTTTTTTAATTGCTATAATAATATTAAATACAACTTCATCCTACCTCACTTCTTCTAGTATGGAGAACTCCTCGTGCATCGACTTTGGCTCTTCATCCCTCTGATTCCAGTTCCTCAGTTGATCTTGCAACCTGTTATTCTCCTGCACAATAGATGCCAGCTGCTCTTCCAGCTCGGTGACTCGCCGTTGCTCTTGTGCGAAAGCTGCTTTATTTTCTCTTAGTTCATCGCTAAGCCTTAGCAAATCTTCATCTTCTTTTGTAAGTTCTGGAAGAGGCGCTATAGCTTTGATTGGCGTGCTATTTAAGCTACGCTTTTTAGTGTTCGGTGAAACTTGTTCTACTGGTTTATTTTCTTTTTCTTTGGGCTTTTCAACACTCTCCTGTTTGCGTTCCGCCCTTCGTCTGACGATCTCTAATTGAGCGTTCAGGTCGTCCACAGTCTTTTGAAGCTCTTCACATCTCCCCTCCAAAGTTTCGATGTTTGAGCATAAACTGAAAGAAAAAAAATCGAATTAATTAAACGTATTATACTACTCCATTTTTGAGTATGGAAACAATATCTAGTTGCGAAACGTTAAGACAGTTCATGTTCTATGCTAGAAATCAGAATAAGGTTTTTAAATTAAAACAAAGAATTTTCATTATGGACGTGGCTTCAGAAGTTGGAAAGGCACTATTAAGGTCATCGTATGTTAAGATCGCATAATTATCCGTCTACAGACCTTGGAAGACGTTACAAAAATGTAGTGGATATTTTAATGTGTTAGATTTCGTTTGCCATGAAAACTCGTTTGTAATGTTTATATGCCTACTTAATAGTCTAACATTGTTACATACTTTCGTAGAGATTGTATGAATGTGGGGTAATCGTTAAAATTGATGTTAATCCATATTTAACTGGATTATTTTAATCAATCTGTGAAAGACTTGAAAGAAGAATTCAGTTAAAAAAATATTACGACTGCTAAGCCATTACAAATACGTCTTTATAAGTGGTTTTATTTTTACTAGCATGGTCTGTTTATTAGTTGTTCTACGAATGGTATATTACTTAATTTTTTGTATTTATCTAAAGTAATCATTTCCTTATTTAATAGAACGGATAACTTATAAAATAAACATGCGAAAAACAAAATGTACGCACTGTCTCGTAAAGGAAATCGATGGGTTCCAATAGTAAATTGGCCAGCTTAATGATTAAATGGCCTTGACGATTCCCTAATGACCGAGGATCTATAGTATCGGTATTAGTAAAAACTATGCTTACGTTTTAATGTGTTTTTTGTCGCCCGCATGGTCGACGGCCAGCCTGTGATTTGCACGCTCCAAATCTTGAATGCTAACTTCAAGCTGTTCGTATATTCTCAGTCTTGAGTCGTTCACCTCTCGCAAGGCGACAGTTTGTTTTGTTAAGTACTGAAATTAATTATAAGTTTATTGTTAAATTATACAGCGACTCAAAATAATAATTAAACTTAGAGGCAATGATAATTTTGGTAAAATGTTCGTAGTCACAGCTATGGTAACATGTTAAATCTATGTAAAAAACTAAGTGAACGGTCAGAATCAGAACAAAACAAAAAATTAATCATCATGTATATCCATTTTTTTTGGATCTTTTAATTATGAGTAATTATTTTGCTGTGATATATCTGGACGAGAGAGACCTATCATTAGTAATGTTTATTAATGGTAGGTCTCTCTTTTTAAATGGTGTATTAGTGTAACCGAAGTGCTTGTTTCTACTGTCTAGTTGTAGTTGCATTGCGTAGGTTTTAATAGAGTGTAACTAGTGTCATTACTTGACTAATAAGCAGTAAGGTAATGTGTCAAGTGCAGATATGCAAGGATAAAAGTTTTGCGTGGCACATACAATCAAACCGATGTACTTCAAGTTGTACATCTACATTATTACTTATAGTGTGATAATTGTTTTCTATTTATACATCCTAAAGAGTCATTTTCTTATAACAGTAATTATTATTATATATTATATCTATTCTCACCTCAATTTCTTGCGCTTGATCCTCGATAACATTTTGATGCTGACGGAGTGCTGTCTCCAGTTCCTTGTTCCGCTCTAAGAGGGTTTTCCCGAGTTCAGCTGCGAGCTGCAAATCTATAATATAAGAGAAAATAGTATTACATACACGCACGGTTATTTCAAATCGTACGACATTATAAGTTATCATAAAATAATAATCTGATAAGTTGTAAATTTTTACACAATAGTTAATTGTAGTTAAGCAAATAACACGATTTAATAACAAACCATTTATCGAAGAGCCAAAGTACATTATATATAAAACTCTTTCGCAAAAATAGTTTTCAACGATAAAATTGACAAAAAAATACATTAATAACAAATGCAAAATCAAACTTTTTTTTTTTAAACTCCTGCTTTTTTATTAGATCATCTTCTATATTATTTTTACGATCGAAAGAGGAATAATAAAAATATCACATAATCGAAAAGAAATGAAAAGTTTAACGACAATTTTCCCTATTTTGTCTTACTTAGGGCAGGTTACAAATAGGTATCATATTTTTTGGTATACTTTTGTCAAAAAAAAATAATAATAACGGACGACTCTATATGGACTTATGTGTAGGGCATATATAAAAAGATTTGCGTTGAATTGGCCTTTAGCACTATCCACCTATTCAACCCTTCCGCACCCAATACTATTTCACCTTTGTCCTCCACACAAGTTTATCTACATATATATGTATATATTTAGTTCTGTGTGTTTTGGGTTCTGTGTTTGTTTAGTGTTACTTTAATTATTATTTAATATTATTTTCTTTATTTTTATTTTAGTTCGCGAATACCAGATCAACGATGAAGCTGTAATAGTTGTCAATAATAGTAACAGCGCAGACTTCATCATAAAAAAAAAGACAGCTATCTTTTTATCGTTGGTTAAAAAGCAGAGATTATATACACTGTATATGTTTGATACTTATATAAATTTCTGTAATTTTATAAAATATTGAATTATTAATGGAAAACCATATCGTCTTAGGTAACTTTTTTAATAAATCGGTTAGTGTAATTAATCAAGGTCATCTTTTTAGTAGAACATAAAATCTGAATTTCATGGTGCTTGGATTAGAAGTATGTTACTTGTAAAGAACAGGTAATTGACATCAGTCGGCGATGGCGGAATGCACTGTGCCGACGACGTGCTCCATTTTATCGGAATACTTGAAATTATTTACCACTTGATTAATATTAAAAATATGTTAGATAGGCGTTATTTAAAATCAAAACTAAACTTAAACATCAGGGGACTTCACAAGGTAAAAAAAAAAAGAAAATGTTTTCGAGTAACATAACAGGAAATATCTACCGTGCCCGCTATTAAACACTGTAATAAACTTGGTATAACTTAAGACAATATAAATAAAGATAGAACAATTATTGAACTGTCTTTCAACTTTTTTTATTAAGTTTAAAGTAAAATAAATAATTCAGAAATAATAACAGAACTTGCAGATTGCAATATCATTAATTAAAGTAGAATAATATAAAATCTTCAACTTGTCTTTTCAAACAAAAAAAAAAGGTTGGTTTTGCATACACTTCATTACATTTATTACAATTAATAACTTACGTTAAGTACATAAATTATTAATAAAATTTTCTTAATGAAGCATTTTAATCAAATCTATACAGAGATATTAATATAAAACTTAAATAAGAATCTATAAGTGAATAACCGCATTTCACAATGATTGCGGTTATCCGGACACGAAAATGAAATGCGGATCTGCTATTACCCAAGTAACTGATATAATATCTGGTTATCTTACCAATACCAATAATATGATATTCAGTTTCCTTTTAGTAGCACTGAAAATGACATACAATATATATTGTAGAGGTTTGCGCCAAATACTATTTGAGAATGTGTGTATACATTTTGTTATGAAATGGTGTATTTAGATATTAAAGTGAAATGCTTATTTGGTAACTTATGATATTATTTACGCAGTTTGAACTCGCCTTACAGTTATATAACAAATGTGCGGTACGTTTTAACCACGGAGCATTAAATTTTACATGCATTCCAGCTATTAAATGGGCAACTTGAGAAATGCATACTTTGTGTAAGAAAGTTTCAGAAAAATATGATTTATTATAATAAATGTTAATTTTTTATAACAAAGTTAATTATAGAATTAAAAAAAAAATGCTTAACAGTTATTAAAACCTTTAAAAACATCAAAAATACCACTGATTCTTGATGTTTGTAACTTAAGTAACCTTTATATAAGTAATGCGTTAGTTTGATGGCATTTTTATTAATAAATTTCACGATGCAAAGTGATGAGTGAAACGTTCACCTGATGGTAAGTGATATGCCTGACCATGACGAGGCGATAGTTAGATATATATAGTGCATCAGATTGTGCTTATCGCCTCGAGACCTCGTTACCCCAGTAATTTCACTAGCTACAACGTCATTTAAACCGGATCACAGTAATGTTAACTACTTAACTAAAACATAACACTTACTGTTTGACAGCAGAAATAAGAGCTATCTAGATGGTTTCTTGCAACGGAGATCAATAAATAGTTTACACTAATGAGAAGAAGTGGATTGGTGAGTTTTGGTTACTTAGATTGCAAGGCTCGTTAGATTTCAAACTTGATATGATATAAAGCTAAATACGTACACAGTGTATTTTTACCAAGCAATATATTTCAAGTGATTTACACAAATATCAAAAAAAATTAAGTATAGATTGTAGGTCTCTGTTGTTACAGTTCGTTTAGGTAGGTGGGTTACCGCAGCTAAGAAATAAGTTCTTCTGCAAAACATTAGTGTGCAAACATCACTGTTCTCCCGTTTGAAAGGCGTTGTAGCTATTCTAATTAAACAGGGTAAAGAAATTTAACATCTCATGTCTCAAAGCGACGAGCGCAATCTGGTGCAATGTATGTTATCCTAACGCGACGTTATGGACAGGCGTATCACCTACCACCATGTGAATGTATCGCTCGTCTCGTCGATTCGTTGAATAAAACAAATTAAAGTAATTTAAGCAATGAATCAATGTAATAATTAACATGTTTAGTTTTATTGCCTAAGACCTAGGTTCATCATCCGTTGTAAACTTTTCAATAAACGCACTGTAACGGATTGATGGACCAAACCGGTTTAAGATTTACGAAATTCATTCTGAGGTCCAAAAAACAACGTTAGATAAAAACGGTACGAAGGAGCCGTCAGCGAAACTATTATGATGAAGTATATTCTTGAATATTTCCATATATTAAGTGATTAATGATAAATAATATAATTATGTTTATAACTTATTACAAAAAATTGTATAAATCTCTTTAAAGATTAATTAAAATTTATTCATATTACTAATGTAGTATTCGAAAAAGTTATTTAATGAATATATTTAAATTTTTGATCGGATTTAAGTTAAGAAGTTATAAAGTATTGAACTGGAGATACTTGGAAATATATAACAATTTCCTTTTAAGACTAGTATTGTAAAAGGATGAGTACGGACATGTTGAATTAGGCTCCCTCGGGACCAATCTTTTTAACTGGGACCCATAAGGACCTCTTTTCAGTACACAGTTGTCACTAAGATGCTATGTGAAAGTATTCGAGTAGTTGCGGATATTGATAAGAA
Source organism: Ornithoptera alexandrae (assembly GCA_029030555.1). Taxonomy (NCBI): domain Eukaryota; kingdom Metazoa; phylum Arthropoda; class Insecta; order Lepidoptera; family Papilionidae; genus Ornithoptera; species Ornithoptera alexandrae. The sequence goes on along the minus strand of JARDVY010000037.1, from coordinate 3,585,162 downwards.
CATCGTGAGATTTTGGACGGTATACATCGCACATGGCTTTTTCGCTGTCACACAGCAGAAGGATAAACGATAGGTATCCTCATATTTAGAATATAAAAAGAACTTTTGGCTGATTGAAGACATAAATATTTTGATGTATCACATACATATACGATTGCAGCTTCACTAAGGTTAAGAGCAAACTGTATTATATCGAAAGATAAAAAGAAATTTGTAATGCTTTATTGTGAATAGTAGTTTTTCCTTTTCCGCTTAGCTAACCATAGCCAGACTTTAAACCATGAAAAATCTAAAAATCACTTTTAATACATAAACTTTTATAGTGTACATATTTTTTATCTTTATTATTAAAGTTATATATTAACATTGCAGAAAAGCGAAATCCGATGTCGTCTTCGTATTGCATGTTCACTAGTAATTATGAAAAGATAACTGAACGATATAAATCACATTATACCACCATAATTATTTATAACGAGTAAACTTACAATTATGAGAAGATAATCCATTGAATTTTTTTTTTTTATATTATCCGTCATCTATTTGAATAATCGGTTTCGATCGAAACAATGCAAGCGGCGAAATATACAAAGGCACCAGCGGATTTCTAATGGTGATTACTTATTATTAAGAAAAGAGGTCTGTATGACACGAAACTTTCTCGCGCGATGCTGTACAGTACGAGTATTAGGATCAGTGCGATGCGTTACTGAATAGTTAGATATGATCTCTACTTAATATCTTTTTTACACCCAGCGGCCATGGTTGAGTCACGAATTACAAATGTATAGGAAAGATAGGAGATATTGTATTGATACGGTCTGTGTTTCAATCCTTAGTGCGATACAAATATAATTTTCCACACCTGACCTAGAAACAGTTTAATTTGGATACACAAAATCAATAACGAAGTGATAAGTAAAATTGGTCCTGCGAAAAGGCAAAGATTAAGACTAAGGCTAAGACCAAAACCGAGACCTATTAGGCAAGACCAAGACCAAATGTGCAACACTAAACGAAAAAATTAAAATTCCATTTAATTAATAACTTAAAATATTATTCATACTTTAATATTAAACATAACTTTTTACTTAAACACGACTAAATAAAGTGTTTTTTTATTTAATCACTGATTATGTATAATTTCCGGTTTATACATTTAAAAATAATATTAAATAAAAAACCAAATATCAGATCAAATCAACAAAACCAAGGCTGAATATACAAAACCAGGACTAGAAGCGTTATGTAAGACTTAATACGAGACCAATACCAAGATTGTCCAAGTCTTGGTCTTATTCTTGCCTTGCTTATCATCAATAGCGAAGTTCTGATAAATTATTCTACTTTCCATTAAATTTTTTTGAGGTATTTCAGATACAATGAAACAATAGAAACTCCTCTAGTTACCAAAAGTATCAAAATAAAAATTATTTAATTATTTAATTTTTCAAAGATTTTGTTAATTTAGTTGCCTTCTAATAAGTTTTATCTAAGTAAAAGCCATTGAAAAGGTGTTCAGTTACAAGTTACAAGTTCAGTGAGTTCACGTCGAATATTGTTACTTCCGTATAAATATTCATAAATATTTTTTGTTTTACTTAAACACTGAAGTGTTAACAAAAATCTTTTTAATTTGTTTTCTTTAAATATGCTGAAGTTATATACGATTCGGTGTTTAGAAGAAAAAAAAAATTCTTCAACTTACCACAACACTTGCAATGCATTTTGAAATCCGCACAATGTTTCCCAAGTTACACTTATCACTTATTATGATCTATAATAGCATCGCAAACATTTAACGGGACCGGTCACAGCTGTTACTGTGGTAAGTATGTCGTTAATTAAATTTTTAGACGTAATCTTTTGAAAAGAGAACCGGTTTAAAACTAATACAATACTTGAAATTACTCACATATAACAATTAAGGCGAGTGAAGGAGGAAGACAAAAACGCGCTTTAAGTAATATTAAGTATAATTGAGTGAAGCGGCGAATGTTTCGTACTCGTAACTACTCGTAACTAACTCGTATATACTTAGACGTCGCCTAACGGGTTCAAAACGATAGTTACGTTTTCTTATGTGTCGCATAACTCTACTAACTTTTATAGTAATTTTTTTTTAAATAATTATACTCAATAATCGTATAATAACATTGTCAATAACAATATAAAAGAATACAGTTAAATTATTGGTAAACATGTAAAGTACTAGTAGTACTAGTAAGGAAGTAGTTCAGAGAGAAAAGATTCAGAGTAGACGAATTTTTGTCTTCATTTGTCTTGTTTTGTAATAATTTTTTTTTTGTTTATTCTATGAAACGGCAAGACAAGCGAGTCGTTCATCTGATGGTAAGTGATGCCCTCTCATAATATGCCACTAGTTACGATGTGAAAACTTTGCTCGTTCTTATGCGACAAGATGTTTGAGTCTCTTTACCGCAGTTCTACATTAATTACAGCTCCTTTCAAACCGGAACATAGTAATGTTTGCATACTACTGTTCGGCGCTAGAAATAGGCACTGCGATGGTATCTACCTAGACTCCAGCAACAGAGACTTACCACCAATTTGTTTTAGATATGGTGATCTTTGACTGTAAAATGTAAAATATTTCTATATTGAAAAAAATTAGGCCACTCAGTTGCAAAACTGTATTAGATTTTGACCAACTTTTGTTCTAACTTGATTGTTACATGTATGTTAGTTAAGATTGATTTCAGTTTTAACATAACTATAACATTAGAATAGATTGAATATTAGATTCAGTTTGAGAAATATTTATTAAGATTTTCCTTAATGTTTAGGAGCTGTGTTAAATTTACTGCAGAATTTATTGAAATATATCGGACACAAAATCACAGTTATTTGTTACACTAAACCGTATTTCAGATTACTCAAAGATTAGCTGGTGGTAAGTCTGTTGCCGGAGACCGCCTTGGTAGGTACCACCACACCTATTCCTGTGCTGAACAGCATTAACATTAATATAGTTTAGTGTAATACATAACTATGATGTTATATCTGACATTTTTCAATAAATTATTATTAACTTCAATCTTGTATTATAAAATGGAGGTTAAAGTTGTTAATTTAATAAAGTTAATATATTCTAAGCATTTATGCACGTAATTATGAAACGTCTTATTGTTTACGATGAACAATAAAAAAAACTAGTACCTGAAGTTTGTGTACGCTTTAAGTAGTAAATCGTATTTTTTTTATGTTAATTTTAGACTTTAATAGATCGAGAAAACGATTCTTCTATTAAAACTGAACAGGTTGCGATGCGAGGGGGTGTAAGGGTTCTCGTATAACAACTCACGGGGTCCGAGTCAACCTCACTTGCTCGTGGTGCACCTTGCTAATCTACAAACGAGGCTCTGACTCCGACCACCCCACATTGGGCCAGGGTGGTGGGAAATGGCCCAAATCCCACAATTGAATCCTTACCCGATCGTGAAGGAATTTTTGGGGGGATTTGTCCAGCAGTGGACGTCTATCGGCTGATGATGATGATGACCATACCAATATGCTTACTGCTTTCCTTCAGTATCAAGTGTGATTGTGATCCGTTATTAAGATTATACATTCGTTTTATCATTGCTAGTAGCGAATACAATATTGGAGAGGTCTATAAGTGGACATTAATAACTTTTTTGTTGTAAAATCATAGGATTTTTCCCATGGCAGTATCAACTTGTGAAGATGTAATTTTTTAAAAAAAAAATTTATGCATACCTTATGCAATGTGTTTTATATATATTTATGACTTTACTAATCATTTTCTATATAAATCGATTTTAAATTTGTTATACTCTACTTAACTCTCGTCCATTAAATACCTTTTTCATGTATGATTGTAAATAAACTGAGTTTTTTACATAATATCTTTGTTTTCGTAATGTTTCATGTTTTAAAGCTTCATTTTATAATTACAATAACATAAGGTATTATGCTAAAAGTTAATTGTGTCTCTGCTGCAGATTCCAAGTTAGAGAGATGCGCCAGTCGGTGAGTTCTAAAAGATTGTAAGAGGAGATAAATACGCAAAAGAACGTTTAAATAGGAATTACTTTCACAAATACCACCACCACAATATAGTCCCCAGCAAAAGCAAATTATGTTATAAATTTTTTTTAAGTTTAATGAACTTGTTAGCTTTTGAATAAGCGTTTATAGAATTAACCAGTGTCTTTCAGCTTGACAGTACAATAGCGTTTATGTTTTTGTGCGGAACTTAGTAATTACGAAACTATGGAAGTTGTAGTTTGAAAAAGCTATTGTGTTGTTATATACTAGACTCATTAATTTAAGTTTTTAATCATAAAAATCATTGTTATTAGTATGCGCATAATACATCCATACATGATTATATTCAAAAGTTTTATTGTATTGTATAAATATTATGATTAATATTCAAAACTATTACAATAGTATTGAGCCGTTTGAATAAATTAACAATGATAACAATTGCTATTTAGAAGAAAGTATAAAAAATATACTAACACATTGTGATAAATTCTCATGTGTATATTTTTGATGAATTTCAGTAATAATTAAGGAGTTACTGCTTGACAGTTTAGATTGCGATTTCTGATTATAAACATACGGATTTCTGTGGGACATTAAAGTAATTTATATTCCGAAAACGTGATTAACTACGGTTGGCTATGTTTTATATCGCTTATTAGTTTAAGTTCTTAATTGTTTTACTGTTAATACAACTTTTTGTAAACTCTTTCATGGCAAAAATCTTTTTTTAGTATTCTTTATCCAAACGTTCGGCGTAGCGAATTTCAAAAATTCCATCGTACAACTCTGTGCTGTGTAGCTTTATTTTACGCGTTACAAATCAAGCGACGACTACACCTTCAACGGCGCCGCTCTCACAGTCTTGCGTAAGAACTAACCTTCGGTTCCTTGCAGACATTCCAGTTCGACGGTGTAATCCCAGAGGTCCAAGGAATTCAGTCCGTTCAGCTCCCACGAATTGAATGAGTCCTGCTCTTGTTCCTCGCTCATTATTCTCCCATCGGTCGACACAAAAAGCGCAAAATACACTTACTACGTCATATAATTTTATGTTAAGTTTTTGAAGCCATGTTCCGCGAGGTGACGGGCGCCGACGCGGTCGCTGCGGCGGCGCGGCGCGGACTGAGTCAGAGCCGCTTAGCGCCGACAGCCGTTGCCCAGTGCACAGTAATTACACGGCAACAATCTCATTTCAATCTATTCCATTCGATTATTCATCGATAGCAGAAGAAATTAACTAATGTTTACGTACCACCGGTGTAACATAAAAAAGCCAAATGTTGATAGAACACTAGAGAAAGTCGATCTAAGGCAATGGTGTAGTCAATCAAATATTTAAGTAAAGGCATCTGTCGAACGCCCGTATCATATTTTGCTGAAATCTTTAATACTTTTACTTTAATAATATCTATGGGAGAAAAAAATTATTCAATTTCACATATTTAAAGCGACAATAGACACCATTTCTTTTTTAACAGCTCCTTTCTGTTAGTAATAAAAGGCACGTTGTTTTTAAGAAATATAAAATTAGATTCCTAAACTTGATATAGAACTTTTGAACTTACAAGTCCTTGGAGAAGACAACTTTTTATATCTAACAATAAAAAAAGGAGTCCAACAACACACGTTTAACAAAAAAATCTTGAGCTTACAAACGTAGAGAAAAGTTGTGTATAGTTTGAGAAGACCAACATTGCGAAATTAGTTTTCCTAGTAATGGTAACATGGTAGTAATTTGCTTGTACTGTGTTTGTAGGTGGCAGAGAAAAGTTTGGCTGACGGTAACAGTCAGATGTGGTACGATATTTTTTCTCGACTGGTTCACCGCATCGTGGTATCGCTTCATTGCAGCAAATAATTTTCATCAATTAAGCTTTTTTTGGTATATTATTACGGAGTCCATTGACACCAGCGAACTAGAATCACGTCTAATAATATTAGTGTTAAACAATTAGTCTTAGTTGTATTTATTTAAATATGAAACTGAGTGTAACAGCGCATTTAGTACATATTATATTTACCAATTATCACATATGCGGATATTTATATATTACGGAAGTTTTGTTATCATTTAAATTAATGTCAATTGAAAGTATTCTTGTTATTTACAAATAGAAAAAGGTCAGCAACCGTGCCGTGGTTAACGTAAACATTAAGGAATTAATAATTATTCGTTTCCTTCCTCATTAAATATTATCGTATATGGAGTAATTGATATCCAGTCGGTTTAAGGCTATTAATAAAATTCAAAACTTGCTAGGTATTGTATAAATATGTTTCAAAGATTTTTTTCTGATTATGTACTTATTACTGATATACGTTTGTCTAAAAATTTTTAGTTTAACTTTATAAGTTCTATCAAGAAATTAGAGTCGTTATTCTTCCATCAATTCGATGAATGAATAAATAATTCACAAAATAATTCTAAAACAGAGTTTATAATTTTTTGTGATATGAGGTTTATGGCTAGTTTGTAGGGTATGTAGTATAAAAAGAATAAAAAGCATCCTCTATTATCGGCGATGATAACGCTTGACTTATCTGTCTTATCATTAATTAAACTACCGGCAACTAGCAACAGAAATAATGCATTTCTTGGTGGGTTTGTTTCAAAAAAATATCAAACGAAGTCATCACATTTATGTAAATGTAAGTCAACTCTATAAAATTTATTTTATATATGTAATATGTGTTGTTGTCTAGGTAGATACCACCGCAGCGCTTATTTCTAACTCCAACCATTAGTGTGAAAACATTACTATGTTCCGCTTTGAAGGGCGTTGTATATAGTGTGATTATTGGGGTAACGATTCCCAACATCGTATGTCTCAAGGCAACGAGCACATTGTGGTGCAGTGTATATCTTCCTAACGAGCGCTACGTTGTTATGGGCAGGCGTATCACTTACCATTAGGTTAACGTTCCGTTCTTCGCTTCGCTTCATCCTTCAAAAAATGTACCCAGTCATACGATTTTAGAATAGAATGAATCTTCTAATATTGTCGTGTAAATTATTCTTATTGGTACAAATTTATATACTCTAATTTTCACCACTGAATTTATTATAAGAAATGGCATGTACGTGTAATTTTTCATGACAAATTTTTTAACGTTTTTTTTTTATAACTTGTCATTGAAAGGCACTGCAGCACTACTACCTTTGGACCGTTATTACGATCGCAATGAATATTAGAATAACGGCATAAAGCATTGAACAAAAAAATCGCTGTCAATTTAGGTTATAATATCATCTGTATATTGTACACTGACAATCTGTTAAACCAACAGTCCTGACTTTAATTCGTATGTAATAAATATATTTATATTAGCAAAACAATATCTTTAGGATTCAACTAGTATTGTATAAAAACTTTGTATTCACTAACGATTCATAACCAAAAATTTTATTCGTTAAAAAATCTCTAAGGTGGTAACTTATTTAATGATATATTTATTGATTTGATTGATGATTTATTTATTTAATGAATATAATATTAGATACATACAAATAATTAATAATTTATCCATGCCAGCATAAATTCACTTATATCGTAATGTATATTGCTTTGAAACCGTATACAAACTCTCTAACTTATTTTACAGTTTACAACATCGATGTATAATAGACACGTAGACTGAGGTTAAGGTCGTACACATGCAATATCAGATTGGTAATGAAAAGTATAAGTGTAACCAATTGATATTTCCATTTATTTACAAACCTTATAATTAAACTATGTTTACTAAAGTATGGGAAAAGACGGATTTAATGTCAAAGTTATTTAAAATAAACTTATCTATCTAATTTTAAGGCAGAGATATAACACCAATAGGAGTAATAGAAAGAAAATATATTTTTACTTTCTTTTTACAATACACAAAATTTTAAAGATGAATCAATTGACAAACAAAAGAGTTTAATGAGAATATAAAAGGACTAAAGTTAAGCCTATAAACATTTTTTTATTAATTTATTTCTAAATACAAGCAAAAATTTGTAAGTTTAGTTCTAAACTCTGTTTGCACACTACTTTCCTAATATTAATAGTATTTATCAGACTGTAATTTGCTTGTCAATAGATTTTCTTCCATTTTGTGGTATAAGCATTTAAAAATCTGTTTAAAGTTTTCACCAGTTGCGTTTTCGCAACAGTTACAGCTTTATGTATGTAGAAACAAAAGTTTTACCAAACTAAACTACATATGTTGTAAATCGAAACCGGTCAGACTAAAACAGAAGTGATTATTGTGAGGAACTGGTGCACGAGTTATATATACATTTTAAAATTATAATATCTCGAACAGCAATATGTAAACAAGTTTTCAATAAGTTTAACATCATATTTACATGAACTTAAAAATAAAAAAGATGAAATAAAAACAAAAAACCTTAAAAAAAAGGAAGTATTATAAATAAAATAATAGTTTATAAAATCTATCCTTTGCTGATCTCTTAACCAATACCAAATTTTGAGTATATACATCTAATAGTTTCGGAGATCTCTTGTGTTGTGTTAATGAATGTATAGATTTATATATATATATATATATATATATATATTACTCCAGCAATTTTAAAAACAACAACCACCTAAACTGGAATACAGGACTGCACACTTTTTTTGGGGGCAGCAATGTAATAGGTCTGTACAGTCTTCTAGAACGAGGAGAATATTATAGTAGTCTTCTACACTAAACTTTTTAATTCCTGCTATTTGTACAGGCAAGACCTGTAATTAGTTCAAGTAGGTTTCCGGGTAAATAACAATAGAAAAATTTAAGACTATCTCTTAAAACGGTCCGTTTCATTTTGTTTAAACCTACAAACTTTGAGCCGATCGTTCAGGAGCTTGTGCACGGGAAATAAAATCCATAATTCCAATAAAATTCAAGTCGTATCATTTTTCCATGTAATTTTCTCATCATGACATATACATTCAATTCTTGTATTGTGTTCTGTGTTCTGACTTACATTGTTATTTTTTTTATTTTATATATTCCACCTTTTTACTGTACACAATTGTACTGAACACATAGGATGTAGCAATTCTGTTACTATGCCTGTACATTGACTGTATTATTACACAGGTAATTATTATAAAACGGTGTCTCATCAGGGTCGTTCAGCCGAATGTTACAACAGTTATGTAAGTACATTACAAAATGTTTACAACGGCGATGTATTAATCTTAAGTCGAAAATAATCACACGGACATTGTGAAATTAGTGCAGTTTGTCAATATTGCAATCGCTGTGCTAATTTATATTTAATTTGTGCATCAGCCGATCGGTGAATGTTTACGTACATACATTTACAAACCTATGGGCTTCCACTAATGAGCATTGGCCTCCCATCAAGGATCCTCACACCATCTGTTCTGTGCTGTTCGCATCCAACGGCTCCTTGTGATCTTTGCCAGATGCTGCTCGGTCTACCTTAGAAAGGGGCTTTTTAAAATTATATCTAAAGGTACATGGCTACAACTTAAAAACCTTACTGGCCCATGTTATTAATATTTAAACTAAAAGGTTTTACTGTTTATTTAGTAATTGCTATGTTTTAAATATTAAAAAAAATATTTTTCAAACTGTTAATGATAGCATAAAGTGGCCTCAGGTACTATGTTATGCAAACACGCAATAATATAAAATAAATGTTTAGGAATATTCATATAACATGAAAAAATAACTATTGTTTGAAATACACGCAGCAACATATATTAATTCATGTATATACATACATATATAAACATATGATCACTCACACACACTAGCGGTCATACAAATTATAACAGAAACATCCTAAGATAAGAGCATCCGTATTTTAACTGGTTTTTCGTATAATTTAGATATTGATGTACAATATATCCACCAACCCGCACTTGACCAGCGTGGTGGTTGAATGATCTTGACTCTCTATGAGTGAAGAGTTAGAGTTCCAGCAGTGGAAATATTGGATGGGCTGTTTATGTATGTAGCAAAGTTATATGCTATAATAAACTGCATAACTGCATATGAATGAATTGAAACAAAAGATTTTTATTTTATTGAAGAACACTACGAAATGGCTTCAGATTTTTATACGAAAAATAACACGCCTTAATGCAACACGTTAAAATAAATCAACCACCTTGCTAAATGGTTAATTTTATGATGAAAAATAGCTAGCCGGATTTCACGTTTATTTTTATATAACAAGTAAGTACCGATTAAGTTCACCATTATTGTTATTTGACGATCAACATACGTCTCTTGTCAATTTTTAATGGTAATTACGAATACATCCACCACAACTAGTTGCTACGTAACACTTTGTTTCCGTGTCTATGCTCACTTCAATACGTAAAATGTCTTTTAAGTTTTAATTTTAAATATCTCATAGTTCTATGGTCTTAAAGTATTTGAAAAATCTTTTATTTTTTTTTATATTCTAAGGGTTTATATAATATATAGACGGAAAACAAAGCTATAATTACATTGCAATTCACCAACCAGAACTTTGATAAATGGTTTTGAATCTTTTATGACAGATAGCCTACTCCCAGTTGTGGGAACGTTAAGTGGGCTTTATGCGGCGTAATAGTATGTGTAATAGCAGCCGGTATTGCGGCATTTGGGAAGGCACTCCTTGAGCCGCGACCGCGCACTTCAAGGCTTTATACAAAGTAAAGTGCCATGTTTAAAATAACTGTTTAACATTAACATCGTAACGTGCACTTACGATTACATCGTTTTACGTCAATGATATGACATTGGTGCTATTTAGCTTGTAAAAATGCACGCGATCCGGATACGTAAATGTTTGAATGAGTCGAAAAGTTTCGTAAAATCTTTTTCGCATAACTCGAGGCCGCAGAATAGTCTACTTTCTAAAATAAATCGATTTTGCTTTCGATGAACTGCACCTTCGAAGACGGGCGAGGCTCTCACATTTTATTTGCGGTAGAGAGGACTTACAAATTTTTTAATCACGGCTTTAAAAGCAAGAGATTATTATTATAAAACTGTTATACACTTCATACTATATATACTCATAGATTTTGAGTCTTTTGTGTGTGATTATAATTAGGTTACAGGGCTGATCGGTGTGTAGACCTTTGAGAGGAGCTCGATAGTGGGCGTTTTCCGACTCATAATTCAAACTACTAACATATCAATATACAAGAGATTTCCACCTATATAGAGATTCATCACGATATCTCTAGAACTATAAGGTCCTAGAGAAATTTGGTAGAAATATTCCGTATACCGAGTATAGGCCGGCTAAGGACAATTTTAATAATTCCTTATCATACGAGAGTTGCGGAGGTGTTACAACCAGCAAAACGGGTGGATAACAGCTAGACAATATTATCAAACAAAGCGTTGAAAAAATTAATAAGTAAGTGCATATATAGGGTGGCGCAAAAGTAATCCTCCTATCAGAAAATGCTATAAATTTTGCCTTGATGTAAAAAAATTAAAAGACCAAATAAAAAGAATCCACAAGAAGAATCAAAGTTTTTCATATTTTTTTTTTAATTACAGCCAAAAAACATCGGAAGGTTATTTTTGCGCCACCTTGTATACCTTGTATTACTTTTGCGCCACCCTATAGAAACTAGATTATTTGAAAATTATGAATTAGAGGCATTGAACTGTAAATCAAAATTGATTTTTGTCATGTATTTCATAAATACGTTCATCACAAACTCGTAAAGTCATCATTCAGTAATTTGATAACTGATGTTAGAATGTACATTCCTTATCGCGTTCAAATTAGGCCATAATTATGTTTATTTAAAAAGATAAGTTATCTCTTGCTACAGAAATAATAAATGTAAAATATATTGATGCAATTGTACCAAATATAGAAACACTATAGTAATACTTGTCAGCTAATAGAATAAATTGCTTAGTATGCAGAAAGTTGATGAAAACTATAACTTTTTATTTGCTATGAACAAAGGTGTGATGTAAATAAACATTATTACTTTGTAACATTTAAAAATTTTATGTTTCAGTTTAACAGTTTAAATGATAGAGTATTGAAATGTTAAGAGATTTACATAACCACGAGTTATTACAGTTTGTTAATGGTTATTTTGATAGTTAAACAATAAATCCTTTCGTTCTTTCCAATTTAACCTGTATTGTGATAGCAATAGCCTTCGTTTTACTAAATTGTATTTAAATTTTATAAATAATTTGGTCTCATTTCTCAATTTTGCGATAAATACTCTTTTATCGAAAAATTTTAAATTTTTTTTTACAAATCATCTTATGAACATCTACTTTACATTCTCATCTAATACGAATCAAAATAAAACAGTATATTTATTTTTTATAAGTAATAACAGGATTTAACTAGTGTTTTAAGGTTTACGTAAGGTAATAAATAAGTATAAAAAAGTACACTAAAAGCCACAGTCAATTCATGGTACGTTTACGTAAAGTTTAATGTACGAATTGACCATGACGTGAGTTATATTGGTTTTTTGTTTTGACATTTCATGTAACCTCATGAACTTAAAGATGTAGTATATTTTGAAGGCTTTATAAAGTACGTATATAATATTTTAACTCGATAGCTTAATAATAACAATATTTATAGTGATTATAGTTAATAAGAACGTTAAACTTTTTTCTGTCTTCTATTAGATATGCAATAATATATAACTATGTGGTTTTTTGGACCTAATGTGTGTTTACATAAAAACCTGTAACTTATTATTGTTATTTTGAAAGATTGTAGAAAATTAAAAAAAAATTATATTGTTTTCGTTTGAACGTAAAAATCATCAATACCACTAAAAAGGTTTTTAGGTTTCCTTGTTAACTAGTCTACTTGCCCTTGAGGAATCTTAACATGACGTGAATATTACATTTGTTTTGATATGTTAAAAAAATCTTCTTTGTTAATAAAGGTGACAAAGATATGAGAATAATGAAAAAAAAAAATAAAGATTAGACGTATGTAGATTAATTTCCTACAGTGTGCTAATAACGATCTTACAAACTGAAATATCACAATAATGACAAGTTCCAAGTAAGGGTTGACGTAGTTAAGCAGTACAATCGAACAATAACCAGATAACAAACCTGCGGATTTAATTAAGGAAGAAAATATTACTCATAGTTAAATATATTTCCGGCAACAGTGTCCTCTATTAATGCGATCGACCTTCGTATAAATTCTACGTATAAAATGTTGACATTATCCTCAAGTTCAGTGTTTATAAAGTTTTTATATGAACAGTAAATAAGAACAATATACAGTACCTTAGTTTGATTGGCCATCTTACTACGTCAGTAATTTACGTCACCGTGTTGTCTATATTGGTTGATGATTATCATATCAACTACATTAATGTAGTCCTTGAATAACATATACTTTCAACACACGATGTTATCTTCAATTAGATTTTGTTTACAATTATTTATGTATAGTATATTCTTTTACTATGATACTTATTAGCAAGAATATATGCTTTTCCATACGTTTTCACTTCGTTCGCTAATTTAACATGTATCATATAAAAAAGACATGTTTTCTTGCTATTGCTTAAGAAATTACATATATTTTGTACTTTTTTTTATATTTTTGTAATAAACGTAGACCCTATTGAGCTATAAATACGGTATAGAGTAGTAAAAAAGTGCAAAACCGGATGATGATGCGTTGCCGAACACCAGTTCAAGGACATACTTAATACCGGTTCTGTGGGCAGGTTAATCTTACTTGAGTTGTTATTAACGCTATACCTCTGCAGTCTTAATCAAAAAATTAACGAATTATGGTTCAAGTTTGAGTTAAACTTAATCTATAATTGGTCATAGGTTTCGATTGTCGGAGACCGTCTAGGTAAGTACCACCGCAGCGTCTATATCACCGATAATTGTACATATTATTATACCGAGCTGTTCCCTATACGCTTTGTTGACTGTAACATCCCTGCAACTTCCTTTGGGGAAAAAATTTTGGAAAGTCTATTCTTACCTGACCTCTAAATGACAGCAGCGTTATGAGTGTATGTCGCACAGTTTCGGAGACCTCGTGATGAGTCAATTAATCTCTGGATATCTCCTATATTGTTACATATATAGATTAATAAAATATGATAAAAATATTACCATATCATTTATTTTATGGACAACAATAACATAACCTCAATTTCACATGATATAGTTACTATGAGATCAAAGATGGTGAAGTGTGCTCGCTTGAAATACTCTAGCACCTTTATTTTGACAGCCGGAACAAAAGAAATATAAATGATAACTATAATAGTAAATCTATAATAACAGGATAGTAGCTAGTTGGTTCGAATAAATCCTATCACTGTCCAAACTACTTTACATGTGACCTCTGTCAGAGACCTCCATGTTTTAATGGTGGTAGGTCTCAGCTGCCGAAGATCAACTAGTTAGATACTACCGCAGCGCCTTTTCTGCGTGCCAAACAATAGTGTGCAAACATTACTGTTCTCTTTTGAATAGCGTTGAAGCTAGTGTAATTACTGGGGTAACGAGACTCAACATCTTATGTCTCAGCCGACGAGCACAATGTGATGCAATATATACCATCCTAACTAGCATCAAGCGGTTTTGGGCGGGTGTATCACTTACCATCAGGTAAACGTCCCGAACGCCTCCTCGCTTAATTTTATAAAAAAAATAACGACTACGAATACAATTACCCAAGCACACCTGGTGTAGTGAAGGCACCGAACGTTGCAAAGAAACTTACATCATTACAAGGCTTGCAGTTTGTTTCTGTTTGACTGTGACAGATAACAAATATGCATTATTTAAACTAAATGTTTTTTTTTTTTATTTGTCTTTTAAAGTTTATTATAACCTAGTTGAACCGCAACAAGTCGTAAGGAGCTATCATTGTTTTGCATTGAGTTTTGCAGCGTCTGTAACTGTAAGCAGAGTTAAACAGGCACAGTGACGGCGGTCGTCGCGGCTTGAACCGCGATATTTGACACTTTCGGAATGTCCCCACGCAGCATTAAGCAGATTAAGCAGAATTTATCGTAAGACAAGAAAATAGTTTATAAAAATATAGTTGAATTATGCCGATAATTATATCTCGTTAGCATGTACACATCTCAGTGGAATATAGTCGTTGTGTACATTACTAGTTTCAATCTTTATCATTATATTAATAGCCGTTTGCTGATAAGCGTGACGACGGTGAGAGAATATCGCCGAAGTCGCGATTTCGCAATCAAGGGAAAGCTAATGTACAAAACTAGTATCGTTTACTTTTTATTTGACCTTCTGTTTTGCTTTCTTTAGGAAAGTATTAAGTAATAATTTTGACTCATAGTATGTCGCTGTATGCTTCTAATAACCATAGTCGCTGTAGACTTACACTGTATATAAAGATAAACATGTTCAGATATAAACTGTGACAAGTATTATATTAAGATAAATAACATTTTTGAGATAGTAATATTAATGTTATAAAAATCTTCCAATATTGTAAAAAACAAATCACTTTACGATTCAATTAGTTAAATTTAATGCTAAACGTTACATGTATTTATTCTACATCAGTTACAAATATTACTTCATAAATGGCTCTTATCGTTTATATTTACAGTATATAAAACAAATAGTGCATATAAAAGGCACAAAGTTTGAGAATAAATTTCTTTTAAGGATATCCAAAAATATGCATATAGCTAAAGGAACCTTAAAATTTAAGTGTAACCTGAATTTTTTTTTCTATGTAGCGACGAGCGAGTGATTCACCTGATGGTAAGTGATATTCCTGCCCATAACATCGTGGGGTTATTTAGTACGGTATATATTGCACCACATAATGTTCATTGTTTTAAGACATACGAAGTAGTACCGTTACCCCAGGAATTTTACTAGCTATAATTGCCTTCATACCGGAACACAGTAATATCTACACAGTACTGTTTCACAGCAGAAATAGGACCTGCGGTGGTACCTTCCTAGACGATGTGTTTTCTATTGTTGTAAGTGGCGACCATGAGTGTTTGGAGGACTAGTGGAGATAATGTAGTGTCAACATTAAATCTAGTGTGAAAAGAGTTATAATTAGGATAATTATTGGGACATTGATAGTAATCAGCTTATTAGTGAAATTTATACAAAGGTATAATTGACCATATTCATCATTACGTGAGCCACTGATCTATTCGACGTGAAAGGGCTTTGACTTACGTTTTTGGATTCTCAAGTATAAAAACGTGACATAAATGTAGAGATGGATGGTACACCCTCGTGTACTCTAACTTTTATCTTTTAGGTGGAAATTCCCCTTCGCAATTAAATCAGTAGACCCTCATAAACATTATATACTGTCTAACATGATAAGTATATGTACATATATGTATGCAATAGCATCGTTATGTAATGAATGAGTTTTGTACGTAAGAGGCCAGTTTTAATGCATAAAGTATCATATTGTGATACAACAATTGAAATAAACATTCGTACATCGTTTATATGTACTATTAAATATATTATAGGAAAGTGTAATTCACTGTTTTTCATAAGTAATTTAAGAGCAAATATAGAAAGGATGTAGAATACAAGTATCGTAGTTTCGTCATATATAAATCGTGTATTAGTTTTTTATGTCTTCAATAAATAAAAAAAATATTTCAATATAATTATTATTCATTAGCTTAAGTTTTTGATAACAGAAACAAGGTCGATGTTACAACAGTAACTACTATATATTAATATTTTAATTAAGAAAGGTGGTTGAAATATAGGATTTTCTATGTGAATAGCCTTGTGCATTTTTTCTCGGTTACAAAAAAAAAAACTATTTACCAACGGATTCATGTGGTGCTACATAATTTTACTTTGTAAAAATATATTTAATAATACAATGTACAGTAAATTGAATATGTATTTATTACATTTGTTCTTCCGTGTCTAGAAAATTTTTGAACAGAAGCACACGGCACTACGTAATATAAGTATTAAGATTATGAGTGATGGGTTAGTCTATTGATTAAAATGCGGAATACAAATTAGCATTTAATATATGATTAGTTTTTATACAATCGATTTCCTTATACACTTGACAAATTCGAATATATGATATAAGCAAAACTAAAATTTTCCGACACAATAATATCAACATGTATTGTATATAGTTAAATTTAAATTTTTTTTGTTACAGTTTTCTAAGCTTTCAAAGAAATAATATCGGCTGATACGTGTGAGATAATTTATGGTGGGTTTTACCATAAGTTGATGGACGGTGAGGTCAGGACATCTGTCACCTTAGTCCGCTCGCAGCGATGGCTGCCGCAAAGCAGTTGTAACGTGAGGATAATAAATATTTGAATAGACTCAATCAAATCCATAAAAAATTTTTTTATTATAAACATAGAACCTGTTGTTAATACACTATAATTAGTACATGCAGTATAATAGTATTAATAAAATATGTTGATATGTAGATGATATATGGCAACAGAGACCTACTATAAGGAAAAGTGATCGTAAGACATAGAGAATTAAATTATTTACTACTACTACTACTAAAATATAACCAATATTAGTACAGTGGTAGTAATATTATTTTTTATTAATTAGTAGTTATATAAGGACGAATAAAGATACGTGGTACTGGCCGTACTACCTTTGTAATCTTATTTTAAAGATGTAGAGGAATATCAAGGATTGGACATGTTAAAGCATACATTTATTGCGTAGGTAAAGTTTTATTCGTTTAGTCAGTTTGCCTATGGGGGAGTTCGTATCGATTTTAAAACCCTTATAAAAGTCCCCGTGCGAGGGGAGACGGGGTGAACGTACGCTACGGCACGCTCTGCAAGGATCACAATGCTAAGTTTCGCCTGCCAAAACGGGATACCATCTGTCTCCTTACGCAGTCAGCGTACAATTCAACTTTTCGATTTTTATATGACTCACCATCAAAACCTGTTCAAAACTTTGTATCGTACAAAATCTTCCATTAATGTTATTCCATTTAAAACGGATAAAAAATAGTAAACAATGTATGGAGATAAAACTTATATTTTTAGAAATAAAAAATCACCGGAAACTTAAATGAACATATTTTTTTTTTATATTCTATGAGAAATACTTCGGGATATTTCGAAGCTTCTCCGAAAAAGGAGAATCATCAAAATTCGATAATTGCGAAAGATATGCACAGATTATATTCAAAAACATTTATTCATAAACAATGGAAAACCTCGCCCTTGTGATCGGCTAATGATTCAGATGTAAAAAATGTCTTTTATAATACCTATTGTTTAAAACTAATCTAAAGAATGCCTACATAGTCTATAGTAATAAGAGCGTGACTGTTTCTGAAGTGTTATGAAAGATTGATTTTTATTTATTAGACACCGACCTCTCAGTTTTATATTACCTATAATAATATTTTTAGTTTGAAGGACAATCTGAAGCGTCGCTTAAGATTTTTACCAAATTCTTCAGTAAACACTACGTAGGCTCTTATATGAACGACAAGAAAAATCGATAGAGGGCTCGGCGCATCTCCATGCGGTTGTTCGCTTTTCGTTTTTCGTTGTTTTAACCAACCATTCCCTTTTATAATTGATATTCAACCGTCAGAAATGTTTTAGGAAGTATTATTAATTTATGCTACTAACCATCTAACATACAACGGCGTGAATCCCAATCATCTTCTTCGAAATCTTCAATCCTACGGTTTTTTTCTTTGGCGATCTCCATATTTATTCGTCCACACACAATTAACAATAATTAAGACATCACACAATCACAATTACAACACACCACATAAATATCACAGATTTTGGCCAAACGATTGAAGGCCGGACGCGTACTCCCAACTGATGTTTAAATTGTAGGGTGGTTTCGAAAAAACTTTTGTGCTGTACACTACCGTGTTATTAACTTAAATAAATATAATACGAATAAATGAGCGAACGACCGCTTTACTGCTCATTCAATGTCAGTATCGAGTGGACAATCAATTATGTGACATAAACGCGTAAAGAGGAGCTGTGTCGCAAGTTAACCTCGTGTAGTTATATGAATGCGGCACACGCATGACTTTGGCAGAGCGCCTGCGAAAAGATTAGAGCACGCATGCGCGAACCGGATTACGTGTCGATACGATGTCCAAGGCGCTGTGGCGTCCATTTTGCGAAATAATCTACTTGTCTACACATTTACGCCATAACAATAATTAAAATTATATAAAACTACATTTACATGTTATTGATTATAAAAGCTAATTTACTTTGAACACAACATATTTATTTTAAATTCTGTAAAAACATTGTTGTAACTGTCAATGAGTTAATAAAGTTTCTTAATTTAGTCCTAAAAATTAAATATTCTTATGGACTTAACGAAAATAAACTTTGTTTTTATTGACAGAGGTCTAACAGGTCACTTCAACTTCATATCAAGTTATGTGACAATGAGGTCGTGAATGGTTAAGCGTGCTCGCCTCTCACTTACTTCGGTTATCTTATGTTGACAGCCAGAACTCAGTGATGCTGTTATAGCGGCAGATTTATAATGAGCGTGGTGGTCAGGTCAAGTGGATTCGAGAAAACCTTATTACCATCCAAACATAACAATCTAGGACTTTATAGCACAAAGCAAGCAGTTAGTCGCTGCGTCACGGCTGTAGACAAAATCTTGTCATTCTCCAAAACATTTTGATGATCTCTTTATCAGGTATGCGCTTTGCTTGCATATCGCAGCTGGCATTATATCCTTGTCCAGCTTATTTAATAGAAAATTTTTTAGTTATGTTATAACACTAAAAAAACTGCGAAAATCATCGGTACTGGAATATTCGTAATATAAAATTAATATGAGAAATATTTTTTTTTAACAGAAGAGGCTCAGTTCGTTTGATAATTAAATAATAGTGGTTGAATAATGTTTCTGTAAATTCTATGTAGTGTCAATAAGACGATTTTTTATCAAACGATTGTATAATATTTTTCTTCGCTAGCTTACAAAACGCATTTCACTTGTTTTATCTATTTTCGAAGCTTGATAAATTATGATGTCTGATGAACTGATTTGAAATTACTTCCTGGAGTAACGGTAATTATTTTTTTTTAATCAATCAAGAGATATGGAAGCTTAGCTAATCTGTTATATCTGTCATTTGTTATGCAAACAACAAACTTTTACCGACTTTGTTTTTTTATTAAATCCTCT
This sequence comes from Ornithoptera alexandrae, assembly GCA_029030555.1. NCBI lineage: Eukaryota > Metazoa > Arthropoda > Insecta > Lepidoptera > Papilionidae > Ornithoptera > Ornithoptera alexandrae. Next base: position 3,564,945 of record JARDVY010000037.1, on the reverse strand, counting down.
TAGTATACTACTTTCATTAAGCTATATATATTTATAAATTTCTCTAGAGTGTATAAAAAAAACGTGAGATGGTGATAGCTGTTTATAAGTGGAGTCTTGCGTGCTATTGGACTGAAGGAAGCGTGGGTTTGATCCTCGCGGAATTTGAACTGCCGATTAAAATATCGTGAAGAAATATCCAAAAACTATAGCCTTCGTAGTCATATGAAATTCGTCAACACATTTGGACAGCGTGGTGCGGTATGGCCTAGGTGTTGTTCTTTTGAGGCACAGGGAGCATTAAGCGAATTGCTTAGATATGTTTATATCTAAAAAAAATATTCAAAAGGATATAAATATAACGTTTATACACTTTAAATTCACTGAAGGTAGGTCTCTGTTGCCGGAGACGGTCTACATGTTCTGGTTAGAAGGGCGCTGTAGTAGTGTAATTACCGGGGTAATGAGACTTATCATTTTATGCCTCAAGCAATGAGAGTAATGCGGTGTAATATCCTAACTAACGCCAAATTCTTATGAGCAGACGTATCACTTACCAGCAGATGAACGACTTATAGGTCTCATCGCCTAATTGAATAAAAAAAATATATTTTCATCCCCAAAATTTAAATTTAGTTAACCAATCAAAAACCAAATAAATTAAAATCGAAATAAAAAAAAATATTAGGTAACTATGATACCGGGCTTATTGCAATGGATATACGTGTATAATAAAAACACTGAGTTAAGGATATTTAACTTTCCTCAGTGCCTTTAATTACAAGTTGCTAAGTTATTACATAAAGAATATACAATAAAAATGTAGATGATATTATAGATTACTGTGTAGGTTTAGATTGATAAATAATCGATATAACTTTTCGAAGAATGTTACACAATGACCAGATGGCACACGACAGTTAGCACAATTATAGATCAGAACTATTTGTTACGCGTTAACAAAGAACTGTTCACAGGGATACGACAATGGCGTATTATTTTATCGCCTAGCAGCGAAAGCTCATTGCGCAAGCTTTACTAGAGTAAAGAGTATTAAAATAATTAACGAGCAAACCTAATGACTTACATCACAGGTGCTTCTAGTCAAAGGAAACAAACGTAAGATTACACTATTGCTGATAATAAAATAGTTACAAAATATAGGCAACCAGGCTTTAGATAAACCAATAAGCATCCGTTACTTTAACAATAACTAAAACGATGTTATGATATCGAAGTTTTTAAATATATTTGTACTTAAGTCAACAGCACTGATAACATGTTATATTTTGTGGAAAATAATATTTAAATGAGAAATATTTCTAATTTTCCTATTCTATTATCTCACCGTTGTTGTTGTTACACAAGTGAAAAGTTATTCTGTGACATTCGGTTACCTGAAAGAATAAACAGATCCATGTAAGTATATATACGATAACAAATCAGCAAATATATTCTATAACACGTAATATTTTATCTTTATATATATGTCCTATATCAAGGAGTAGACATCTATCGGCTGATGATGATGATAATGATATACGTCTTGAAAGTTGTATTAAAGTGTAAAAATTTAATAGATCGAGATGAAAGTTTGCATATTGATTTGTAAAGATAAAAGAAATGACGATGAGCACAATGACGTGTTTGTATATAATGCTGGTAAGTCTACAACCGCAGCTCCTATTGCAGCCGACAAAGAGTAGTGTGTGAAAGAAACTGTATTCCGGTTTATTTGTTGTAGCTAGTAAAATTACTAGGGTAACAAAACTTAATATTTTATGCCCTAAAACAACTAGCACAATTTCGTGCATTGTGTGTCATCCTAACTTGCGCCATTTTATAGGCATGCTTATCTCATTACCCCGTCGAATAAAAAAAAAATTAGTTCTTTAAGAGAGTCATATATTTTGAATATTGTTTGTCTTTATATTGTATAATAGAGTTATTATAATTAACTGCAGAGGGAATGTACGGTCAAAATCTTTTCTGCTTCATATAATATATTGTTAAAACAAATCACCAGCATATATCACTATAATATATGTATGTAAATTTCTATCATTACATTTACATACATTCGTCACTAAAGTAGAAGAGCGGTCATAGAAAGACATTGTCAGTATAGATATTTTGTACGAATATTGCTTCAAACACAATTAAGAAACTTGGCCAAGGCTGCCGTCATGTTTGCTTTCTTGCGTTAAGTTTACCTTGTCGTTTATACTTAATAACTAAGTGTTAACGGCCTCATAACTTACGTGTAGATTTGCGGTGACTTGTTATTAAACTGTAAAACATTGCTTTTGTGTGCTACAAGAGTTTTTTAATTATTACTGAAATAATTTACGCGAGCACATATATACTATGGGAAAGTTAAGGTAAGTTTTTTTCTATCCTATAATCGTTGTCTCTGTCAGGAACGATGAGGCGCTTATTTTTTTTATTGTGTTAATGCTGTGTTTGCAGTTATTAGATTGTTTACTTGGTTATCTGGTCTGTCCTTCTATTTAGACTAAGGTTAAAGCCTTGTTTCTTCGACTGGTTGTATTATCACAGCGATGAGTTAGTATTTGATAACTTTAAATAACTATTGATAATTTTATTTTCATTAACATAAAAAAGGTTTGATAAATAATATAATGTATAGCAGAGGTCTTTGCTCTCTATGAAGATATGAAATTTATAAAGATTTAGAATAAATTTTTTAGTCGGAAAATTCATCGAAATGGTGTACAAACGGTGAACATTATATCGGCGGTATTTTATTTCCTATCCGCGAAGCGACGAGATAAGCACGACGTTTACCTCATGGTAAGTAATACGCCTGCCTATAACGTAGCGCTAGTTACAGTGATGTACGGAGCATCCCATTGTACTTGTAGCCTTGGGACATAAGATGTTAAGTCCTGTTACCTCAGTAATTTCACTAGTAAGAGCGTTCTTCATATTGGAACACAGTAATGTTTGCCCACTACTGCTTGGCGATAAAAATAGGTGCTATAGCGGTGGTACCTACCTAGACGCAGAGACCACCAGTAAAGTGTAAGTTGATCAGTTTTGTCTTGACTGCAATTACTGAAGTCACGTTTAGAAAATTCTCTATTACCAGTAATGAAAGTTTTCTAAAATAATAAATATTTATAATTGCTTATTTCTTAGAGTATTGAAATGCTAAAATGTAGTCTATAGTTATGTTCATATTACTTTTTTGTCTGTTGAGTTACATATTCCGATAAAGGCGACTTTCTTAAGGTGCGCCAGCCTGTTCAGTGAACATAAAAAAATTATACGTTACATCAACAGTCTAAGTCGAATAAGGCACAAAAAATTTTATATGCCTCGCCGTGTGCTACTGCCATTATATAAAAGGGCTATCGGACCAATATGTCTTAAGAATGTAGTATTTTATTGAGTATTTGTTTCCGTATAGGTTATGCACATACGTTTAAAATAGAAACTTTTAATGGTATTACTTAGTTTTTATTCTGAGCTTTTATAACAAGCCGCACCCTTTTTTAAAAATTTTTTAAAAAATTTAACAAAATTATGTAAGTTTTAAATATTAATGTGATACGATCCGTCTTTCCCTTCACAACATTATTTTAATGAAGGTGAAGGTTTTAAATAGCGGTCGCTACATTTAAAATAACAATATTACTTCAGTTAAGTAAATTAAAACGACTGTTTTCTCTTAAATTTTTAAGGTTAACCTAAGATTTTAAAAAGCTAAAATGTTCTTGTATCTATAAAAAATTACAGAATAAATATTCTCTTTTTGTAATTTTGTAACTAATCCTATGCAACATTCAGTTAGAGAATTTGTTATTGAATGCATAGTCAATTTAGTTTCGTAATGATACAAAAATACTTCGAATGTATTATATCAGATCTACTGACTTTTTCTTTTCATAAAAAAAGATTTCACCTCAAACTGCTACTGAAATATCGCAACTTATTCAGTTTACGTAATGAGTAAAACGCAATCGTTAACAAGGGACGTAGTAAGGACGAATTAAAGGTTGTATAATTATTTTAATGTCTTTCATACATTAAATTATTTTATTGTTTCTATGGTATAGAAGGCGTAGTATTTGAATACTTCTCTGTCGAAGCAAATACTGTAAAAGTCTTCTGTGTCAATATCATCTTGAGTGATAATTTATTTATTAAGAAATCAATGTATATTTTATTGTACAAGTATTTAAAAATTATAAAGGTAGCAAAAGGTAGTTTTCCCTGTGTACATGGTTACTATTTTGGTATGCGTAAACATAAAATGAATAAATTAATTAGTTACGGTTTCATAAACAAAGGCTACAATTGTAAATGTGGAAAATCAGTGCCAGTAATAATATTTGAGTAAGACAGACTTAAAATTAACAACACAAATATTCATATATAATATCCAAAAATCAAAAAACAAACGGCAAAGATATATATTTTGTCTTTAATTCCAAAGCCTAAACGGCTACAGTTAAACAGTACACAATATTTATTAACTAAATAGCGGTTAAAGATTTCATAATGGTCTAAATCCGAGAAGTATTGTTTACAGTAACAGTGACTTAATTACCCAGTTTTTTCAATAGGTCAAAAGACTAATTACAATATAGAAAAACACGAGATTTAGTAGGGAAAGTATTATAAACCTCTGGTTTTGATCTGTTACAGATGCGAATGCGAATGTTAAGATGGATGTGTGGTGTGACGAGGATGGATAAAATTAAGAATGAGTATATTAGAGGAAGCCTGAAAGTTGCGCCAGTGACAGAGAAGTTGAGGAGCAAGAGGTTACCGTGGTACGGGCATGTTATGCGGAGGGATGAAGGACATATAACAAAGAAAGTAATGAGAATGAATGTGGATGGTTATAAGGGTAGAGGAAGACCGAAGAAAGTGTGGATAGATTGTGTGAAAGATGACATGTGTAAGAAGAGTGTGAATTTAGATATGGTGGCTGATAGAGAGATGGAAGAGAGGTACATACTGTGCCGACCCCACATAGAATGGGAAAATGGCAGGAGGAAGAAGAAAGAATCTGTTACAGATGATATCAAGTAACGCAATGCTTTAAATATTTTGACTTGACATTCCTATTTTATTATTTAGTAAGACTAATAAGAGTCGTAATATGTATTTTCTATATTCGATGAAATATGCATGTGTTATATTGTAATCAAGGACTGTTTTTCGTAACAAATGGCTAAATACTTTGCGTAAATTAAAATTTAATTGCATGCTTAACAAGTGGCACTTACAGTGTCTGTCAAATTAATGCTTGCTGTAATTTCACGATCGAGATTAAGTAGACTCTTTTTGCACTTGCTCCTTACGCAATTAGCCCGGTTCCATTGACCATATTGAATTTCGATAAACCGTTGTCGGAAGTATGCGACTGTAATAATAGTTTGATGTATCTTCCATTCACGTTGTCTTCATTTTAATGTTTCTCAACTTATCCGATATTAATGCTTTATTAATATTATATAGTTATTTCACCAGTAATACTAAAGTTAACTTAAAGTCTTCTAAAGTGATTTTTTTACATTCTACAAAACGATGCGAAGAGCGAGAGGTTCACTTCTTAAAATGATATATAATACATAGCATCACATTGTGCTTGTCACCTTGAGACATAAGTTGTTAAGTCTCGTTACCTCAGTAACTTCATTAGTTACAACACGTTTTAAACCGAAACACAGTAATGTTCGCACACTACTGTTTAACGGCGGAAACAGAAATTGCGGTGGTACCTAGACGATCTCCGATAACAGAGAACCACCAACGGAAAATGTGTTATTGACACCATTTAGTCTTTACAATGTTTTTATTATTTGTAGCTCTATATATTAAGTTATTATTGTAAGTTTTTTAAAACTTTTTTTTTATATCAAGATTTTCTTATATATTGCTACAAAACAATATTTCCCATGGACTAAATCATAATCGAACAATGTTTTAACAGTTTTCTCAGGTATAAAACCTGATAGAGCTGACCTGACCTTTTTTTGTAACGACAGACTTAATATTTCTTTCAAACCGATTGAGGCAAGTTGGATATCCAAACATGGTATAATATTTTCGAGTATAATATTTTAAAGGTATGATTACTTTAAAGGTTCTTTGTAAACATTGATATCATACTTTTTAAATTATGACAACTTATAGGGATAATTAAACAGACCTTATTTAATATTGGTTTTATATTTAACAAATAAATATGTTAAAACGAATACATATAGTATCTGTATAGAAGAATACGTTATCAACATTATTATGCATATATAGAAGTAGATTAATATAGGGTGGCGCAAAAATAACCTTACAAAAAGTACCTTATAATACAGGTAATAAGGTACTTTTTATAAGGTTATTTTTGCGCCACACTATACATTGATCCGTTCATGGCTTGTAATATAAGTGATGGCATGCTTTCTAGTCGACGTTTCTTTATTATTTTTATACACGTGATTTGCTTCCTATTTCTAATTGCGCTTGCATAATAAAAATGTATAAATCTTTTATTTATGTCTTTAAATATACGCAAGCATGAAAGTCCATCTAATAGGCGTTTCTTGCGAGAGGGATGTGAGCAACAGTGAACTTTCCGACTTCGATGATGACTCGTCTACATAAACTTTAAGTTACGTTAAACAGTTGAAATAGTTATGTAACTTCAGGGTATCGCTGTGAATGTATAAACCGTCAACGTTAAGTTAAACTTCCTTTACACGGTTGGATAGTGAGATAATAAGCGCGTAACAAAATGTAAATCAAGTTATTTATTAGAACGACGCCAACACTTCCTTAAAGGTTGTTAGTGATAGCCATTGATATCCGCCATTGATTTAATCTTACTCTTAACTTAGTAGTAAAGAATAATTTTCATTAATTTTCTCTGTTAGATAACGATGCGCTAATTATAATATATATTCAATATATTTTTTTATGTAAAGTGATAATGAGGTTTTCATTTTTTGATAACCGGAAATTAGAAATATTTTTATGTCGTCAGATTAACAATATAAGAGGCTGTCAACTAGGATTCGAAACAACCTAAGCACAATCCAAACTTGACATTATCTGGCCATGGGAACGATCTAGTGACTTTTGAGTTTAACTCCGATCTTTAAGTTTAATATACATTTCATATATGTAATTCAAATTAGCCCATTGAAATGTTCGTAATAGTAGACTTTAATATTTTATCCCACGCTAGCCGGTGAGCACAATATGTAAATTTGATGTAACATAATTACATGTATAGACAAGGATATTTGGAAAGATAAACGCAAAAGTATTATATCTTATTCGTCAAAATTAATCTTTCTTCGGAATCGTAAAAGAATGTATTTCAAGTAACGATCTGGGCTCAAAAAAACTGTCGCAAATAGGGCGTGTATTCAGTAACAGTGTATTTATAGCTTCTGCATGAGTACAGCCACGCTTATTAACGAGTCTCCAACTATGGTAGCTTGAATAATATTAATCAGTAGAAACTGTCCCCAGGTCTGATCTATGCCCACAAAAGGTTTTCCCGTTCTTTCCGTATATCTGTCTCTGTAAACACGCGATAAATCCACTTGCAATCGAAATGCGAGTAATTTGTATGGCTATTTCACGTTGCGTTGCGTGAAAGGAAAATGATTTAGTAACATGATTTACATAATGTATAAATGACATGAAAATAGATTAAAGAAATAATCTTCATTTCTTTTTCTCTTTTTTTTCAGTCCACTTTATGTTCGGAGTAGAATTAAGGATGTTCCCTTACAAGATGAGAGTGAAAGCCATTCATCATGGTAGCCAAGAGCGGGTTGGCGAATGTCGCATATTCAAGAATGGCAAAGTAAGGCAATGTTGGAATATGTAGGATTCCTCACAATATTTCTATTCGTCGTAATATGAAGGTCCAATAGGAATCAAACCCGCGCTTCTATAATACGTTTACCGCGTAAGACTCTCACGACTATTACGGTTCACTTTTAATTAATATATAATTTTGTTCTTAATAAATTTTTTTTTAGTAATAATTGTTAACAGTAATAAATACTATTTTAATTCGATTTCATTATTAACAGTTGGCAATTGAACTTACACTGTAGTTTTACACATTGTTTATGGAAACAAGGAGATAGTGAAGTTTATATGTTCTCACAAGATATTCTATTGTAAAGCATTTCATATTTAAATAATATTAAAAATTTTTATATTCAATTCTACATATACATAAAATATACTTCTTATAATATTGTGAGAGATATATGTTGTAACTGTAGATCCAATGTGAGTTCTTAAATATTAAAATATTAGTGACTTCAAGTAGGAATGATATCAAACTCATTAAAAATATCATAAAGTAAATTCATGTTTTTGTATTTAATTTTCTTATATTTTTACTTACAATCGGCTAACATTTGTCCTAAATTTTACTTGATTTTAAGTGACATTGAGACTGGGAGTTGTACGGTGCTCGCTCAGAGTATTCAAGCTCTCATATGTTGATGAAGACAGCAATTCTATTACGACGAAATACGTACAGGATGGCGCAAAAGTAATCCTCGTATCAGAAAATGCCATGAATTTTGCCTTGATGTAAAAAAATTAAAAGAGCAAATAAAAATAATCTACAAGAAGAATCAAAGTTTTTCATTTTGTTTTTTTTAAATAACCTTTCGATGTTTTTTGGCTGTAATTTAAAAAAAAAAGAAAAACTTTGATTCTTCTTGTGGATTATTTTTATTTGATCTTTTAATTTTTTTAGATCAAGACAAAATTTATAGCATTTTCTGATAGGAGGATTACTTTTGCGCCACCCTGTATGAATGCTGTAGCTAATCAGGTAGTCCTTATTTTATTTACAAAATTTTGCCAACATGGAAAGATATAATTTTCATTTATAAACAAGTTACAAATAAGGTTTATGAAAAACAGTTTCAAACTAAAATATACGATTGCAACTTTTGAACATAAATCACAACGATATTGAATCATTATAGTATTTTATGACGACTGATCGGTGCGGCTGTTAATACCCACGCCTAGTATTTACGAGTCGGAGATCCGAGTGCTGGGATTGTGGACGGTCACGAAAGTCTCTTTATTTAATCGTTCCACATCGATTTATCACATTTATTACCATCGCACGACTTTCAAGTAACAGCAGCTCTACAACTATGGTACAACTGATAACAGTATGCAAAGTAAAATCTTTAAGATTTAATTTGTAGCAATGTTTCACATAAAATTTCATGAAGAAGTATTTGTAAAAATAAGTTTGAAAAATCTTTTTTAACAAGTAAATGAAAGAAACCGGGACCGGAACATTCAATGTAAGATCCTTGCCATCAATCCAATAAAAAAAGGTTTCCAGTCTTAGTAGAAGTAAGGACCTCGAGGAACGTGAAAACCACATATTTTGTTATGTACACATAGCTGGAGGAGGGCTGTACCCGTACAGTGGATCCTATCTTAAATTTCTTAACAAAAATGTTTAAGATTGAGGAAAGTTGTGTACAATAAAAAATAAAGTTGACTTATTATTATTATATGTCAAGTTTAAAATTGTTGTAACGAAAGGGTTAAGACCTAACAGAAATTATGATAATTAGTGCTTTTGTTTATGCTAATGAGGAAAAGGAGTCTAACACACAAAGTTATTCAACTTTCCCCGACAGAATCTTTCCAAGTCCGGAAGTACGTTAGGAATACTAAGCTCTTTACATGAGTACAGCCATGTCTCGGATGTTTTTGTTCCACTTGGAAAAAAGTGGAACGTTGTCAAGGTTATTTTCGCCATTTAACATTCGCGTAGGCTTCGATTGCCAACGTGCTGGAAATAATGGTACAACAACTTAAGAAATATTTACGTTTTTACAAGTTTGCTACAGCGAAGATTACTTTATTCATTATATTATATTTTGGTTAAGTTGGTTACTTGTGCGGAATTTTTTTGTTTGAACATTCCATCTTGTTTATATATATAAGCATGTTATAAAACTACAATTGGTGGTAAGTCTCTGTAGTCGAAGACCGCCTATGTAGGTGCTACTTCTATTTCTGCCGCCAAATAGTAATATGCAAACATTACTGTTCCGATTTGAAGGGTGCTGTTGCTAGTGAAATTACTGGGGTAATGAGACTTAACATCTCATTCGTCAAACCGAAGAGCATAATGTAGTGATAGTGTATGTCATTTTAATTAGAGTCACATTATTATGTGTTGATGTATTACTTATCATCCGATGAACGTCCTTATTACATCGCTTCGTTAAATAGAAAAGATACTTTTCAAATACTGTTATTTTAAAATAACTGTAATTTGTGTAATTATTTGTAAGTATATTTTAAATAAATCCAAAGAGAAAAACATGTTTTAAATTATCCTCATGAAGAGGAAAATACTGCATGCAAATTATCGATTCCGGCGGAACCCTTCACTTACGTCAGTTCCTATACACTCTATACCGTTTTTTGCGTTAGTAAAATGGACTCGTTTTTTTTTTCGTTACGCGACCTCCGCACAGTGTAATACATCAAAGTGTTTACTGTGAAGACAGATTGTCATTATGTAAGTGCGCGTAAGATCATTCTAAATGTTACAACGAATTAAGGTCGACATTGAAATGGATAACATGAACATTATTATATACTATGAGTATATAATGAATCATTAGGTTACATATGATATATACAATAGAATATCATTTTTTAACGATGCTTGTATATTAAAGTTTGAATAGGGTTTTTTTCTTATGAGCTTAATCTTAATGATGTCCTTTGCAGCTTCTTTGGATACAGGGCTCGCTGATTATACGCTGATACAACAAGCTAGAAATAGAGGAAAATATAAGAGTAAAGGATTTGAAGGTTGAAGAAGTGGAAAGTAGTATACGTGGATTGAATTGGCTCTCGTCGGTCAAAGCTTATAAATAAAATTTTGTTATTTTCGCTTTTGCCATGAGGATGTGGCGAAAGCATCTTTCTATGATATTTAGTTCAATTATAATATGTGGTGTTTCCAAAAGACGTTTTTAGATCATACTTTCCGCTTTAAGAAAACTTTTTACTGCATTTAAACTTTTTGTCTTTAAAGTTTTTAAGTGTCTAACCACTTAAAATACTTTCATACTCTTCTTCACTTCTTTTGGGATTGCAACCTTAAAAAATATAATATTTCTTTCTATTTCAGGAAGCGAGAAGACGTGTGTGCGAGTCATCTGAAGGTAAATTTTATGCCTGGCTATAACAACGTGGCACTAGTTATAATGGTACACAGCACTACATTGGGTTGTTGTCTTGAAATAGCGCTACAACGCCTTTCAAGCTGGAGCACAGTAATTTTTCCAAACTACTGTTTGTCGGCAAGTGGTACCTACGTAAACAGTCTTCGTTATAGACACCACTAGTGCAACTTATTTTATCAATTGAACATTATTTTATATAGTAAATAGAGTAATGAGGTTTATTAGTAAGTAATTAATAACTGTATGACAGTGGTTGCTTTTATGGACCATATTTTTCCTCTGGATTCAAAAGTCAATGTTAGACAAAGCTATTTATAACAACTGATCAATTTTGGGGTGTAAGGACGAGATCCAGTCCCAGCCAATCTCCTTAATTGCCAACCTCGCCTGCCTGTGGTGCATCCTGCAGATTGACCAACGTGGCTCTGGTGACCGACTAATGGCGGTATAACCATTCATTACTGGCTGACTACAGACTGTAATCGGGCAGCAGTGATATTAAGGGCACTTTAGAGATGCCAAATCGATTATTGGTATATTCAACTGTTGAAGAGCTTGCACGAAAGCGCCACCATGTCAATCCGTATACAGAACCAGACTACGAGACCTATCCAATTGCAGCGAGGAGTGCGCGAAAAAAGATGTAATCTCTCCTAAGCTATTTACCGCCGTACTGGAGGAAGTCTTTAAAGGGTCTTTACGGGTATGGTATCAACATCAATGGCGAGTACATTACTCATCTATGGTTTGCTGATGAAATAGTCGTCATGGCGGAAACTCTAGAAGTCCTCAATATAATGCTTGGTGACCTCAGCAGAGTTTCTCAACGGGTAGGCCTTCATATGAATATGAGCAAGATGAAAATCACCAAGTGATAGTTGAGAACTCAGCACTCGAAATTGTTGACGAATACGTGTATCTGGGGCATACGGTCCAATTATTTAGATCCAATTTCGAGAAAGAGATAAACCGCCGAATCCAACTGGGTTGGGCAGCGTTCGGGAAACTTCGCAAGTCTTCGGACAGTGCGTGTTGCCAGTGATGACATACGACTCCGAAACTTGGTCGCTAACTATGAGCCTTATAAGTAAGCTCAGAGTGACACAGCGGGCGATGAAGACAGCGATGCTTGGAGTATCTCTGCGTGATCAAATCAAAAATGAGGAGATCCACAGAAGAACTAGTCACCGACATAGCCCTACGAGTCGCGAGGCTACAATACCAATGGGCGGGGCATATAGCTTGTAGAAACGATGGATGTTGGGGTCTTCAAGTGCTGGAATGGTGACCCCGCATCGGGAAGCGCAGCGTTGGCAGACCCCCCACTAGGTGGACAAAGGACATAAAAAAATCGCTGGGAGCCACTGGATTCAAGCAGCGCAAGACCGTGGTTTGTGGAACACATTACAAGAGACGTCCAGCAGTGGACGTCCATCGGTTGAAATGATAATGATGATAAATTTTAGTATGGTAATCGACCTTTCGCTATATGGTTGATATGACACCAGACTACAACACTTAGTTGAGTTACAAGTAATGAAGTCATTGTTACAGTATTTACATAAACATTAATATAAGAACTAGTTGTATTTTACGTGTCTATAAAAGAGAATATGCCCAAGTAATACATGCTCACATTAAATATAACATAGTAAAATAAAATAAGTAACTAAGTTATTTAAAATGTTAATATAAGCTTTGATTCGAAAGCGAATTGAGCTTTAACTGTAAATCTTATTGAACGTGTTTCAGTTCAACTTTCCTCTCTGTTTTAGGGCCTCGTCAAAGAATGATCTAGACAATCGAGTCTTACCCTTCTATGTTTAGACTAGCGCAACGAGTTTATAAAAGCAAAAAGCGAAAGGAACAACTTTTGATCGATAACTGATTGTTTGACGCATGTTGCTTATTAAGGAAAATCGAAAGTGTACCGCGACTTATTACCTATCTTGCAGATGTGTCCAACTGTTATGAATTATTCTTAAAAGCAAAGTAATTTTTCTATTTGTCCCGATGATACAAGTAAACACCTGCTCTGCCCGCCCTTAACAAAGGGAAGGTAGTCGGAATGGTGTAAACAACATCATATTGTGCTCGTTGCCTTGAGACCAAAGAATTCGGTAACCACGATAATTACATAGACTACAACACCTTTCAAACCGGAACAGTAATGATTGTATCTACTGTTTGGTGGCAGAAATAGGCATTGCCGTGGTAAAGTACCTAGTACAGTTTCCCTTAAAAAGACTACAGCAACACTGAAATTAATTCTAAAGATTATGTTATTATAAAGTCTAAAATTATTAAAAATTTAGTAATTTCTAAGTGTATGATATATAATGTAGCCTTTTAGATATGGGATGTATTTTCCCCTTTTTTGGAAACTATTTCCTTACTTTAGTAATACCGGTATTATTACTTAAAAAAAGTACTTCAGTCAAATGCACATGTTTACTAGTCTATCACATGAAATGCACGTTTAATATTTACCCGAAATTAATAAGGTCATAGAAATTAAAAAATGAGACCACACCATAAACTTTTAATGGTACTTGTCAAATTAACCCTCTCTCGCAAAACTAACTAGTCATTGCAGAACGCCATAAAGGCAGTAAAGGCCAGCTTTCAAAGTTCTATAGCTGTCCGTTAAGACGACATTGAAAGAGCTTTTAGAAATTAGCTGTACCTTAGCCGCCTCTTCTGACGGCTACGTGAAACTTAATGGTGCATATAAAGTCTACATATTCTATCATGAACCATAATTGGTGTTCATTGTATGCTAACAGTTAATACCGTAATGAAATACAATATCATTTTGCTGTTATTAAACCACACGGTGTTTACTGTGTTACTGCATACACAGTTCTTCAATAAATGTTTTTTTTTCTATTACGACGTGACGAGACCAGCGAAATATTCGATTGATGGTAATGTGATACCATACTACAACAGCTAATTCACGTCCCCACTGTTGGGGCACAGGCCTACCTCCAATATGGGGGCAATTGGGCCATAGTCACCACGCGGGCCCAATGCGGATTGGTGACTTCATACTTCCAATGTCATGTGCAGGTTTCCTCACGACGTTTTCCTTCACCGTTTGTATTTCCCTGTTGTGACTAAAGTTCACAAATGTACTTAACTTAAATATTAAAGTCATTAGTACATGCCGAGATTCGAACCCGCGACCTTCGCAATGAAGGCCGCACGCTCTAACCATTAGGCCAGCGAGCTACTAATATACACCTGCCTATAATAACGTATCGCTGGTTAGGATAATATACCACCACTTTGAGGAATTGCCACATTGCTTCAATTATTTTAATAATTACAACGTCCTTCTAACCAGAATATAGTAATTTTTGAACACAGCAGTTTGACGACAGAAATAGGAGCTGCGGTGGTACCAGGTAAGACATTGCCGGCAAGAGAGACTTACCATCAGTAAAGTGTTAGTTATATGGTTGAGATTTTTATTATATATTTACAAAGCTTTTTAAAGTATATTATATGGATATTTTTAGTATATTAGTAGTAGACCCTAATGTGGAAACTGCCATTATACTGTACTCGGATGTTAGGTACAAATACACTTCACTCTGTACCTTCTAAATGAGACCAGCTTTCAATCATTATACATTAAATTAACGATGTATACTTTAAGAGATTTTGTTGGTTTATATATTGATTTAACATTCTGTTATTCGATCCCTTAAGTTTTATTATCTTTAAGGATGCATATATATTAAAAAAAACATAGAAATTTACTTTTTAATACATAAACTTTTAAAAAAATTATATCGTATATGTTTCTCTTTTTTTTTATGTACGCTAAAGGTTTATTTTTCTAAATAAAAAGAAACCATAAAAATATTTAATGTTCGTAAGGTATATTGTAAAGGTATGTAGTTCTTTTAAAGTATATACAGATAATCGAAAGCAAATGTTGTTTAATCGATTACGTGATGAAGTATGTCCGATTACAAATTTATACAGCTTCTGTTTGCAATTACGTGATTCCCTCGTGACAATTTATTAGCGAAGTGCACGCAACGCTTCTAGAGCCTTCTTCAACGTTTAAGTACTTACCTTGAACGAGTCTTCATATGGGCCAATAATAAATGTTTTAGTCCCTCTGCCCTTAACAGCAAAACTAGTCTGCCAATTGAATAATCAATAGTACAGCATGCAAAAAAAAAATCAACTAATTATTGCTTATCGGTATTTAACAGTTCTTTTGAACCCTTTCGAGAGATATCATTTTGGTACGATATTTTTACCTTCGTAACCAACGAATTAATTACAAAAGTTTATCTATGAAAAAATTTTCTAAAATGATTAATATAATCGTAATTAATACCGCTAAATCAAACGAATGGATACACAAAAAACCACTAACACTAAGACTTACTTAAGCCATTCCCACCGGAAATCTAGATCATTAGGTGTTATGATTAACAAATTAAATCAAGAAACCGGATAAGCGACCAGTATAAGATATTTTTGTTTCTGTTCTTAATCTAAAATCATTAAATTATTATAGTTTTTTGATAGTTATAATAATTTATTACTGTAATCATTCATATGTAATTTATGTACCTTTGTATGAAAAAAGTATGAGTCGGTTGAACGTAAACATAATGTATAATGTCAGTGTCAGTAGTATGATATGTATATTAATATACAAAGTGTGAGTAAAAAACGAATACAATATCAATGAAATGGATCAAAATATAGTTTAAAAACAAAGTTGTTATTGATACGACAACTTAACAAAAGTTAGCGTGAGATCTGATACCAACCTTGATGCTGATATTCGAATTTACCGATGCAATATTATTAACATGAAACATTAACAAGAGAATAGTGGATTCCGGTAATACAAGATTAGCAAAAAAAAAATAAATACGTATAACTGCATTAACTATGTTACGTTAATGGTATACTGTTACATTATATTCAATATAATATTATCGTCAGGGCTGTCAATTCATTTTAGACTTGTCTTCTATAAATCTCTCCATACAAGGAGCGCATCTTACACCATAGAAACTCTTTTGTAACGACTTTGAATAGGCGTATTTATTGAGCCATGGAGGCACACCTTCTGCCGTCCATTGTAACCACCTGTTCCTTAAACAATGGCGCTGGTTCACTTTCGTCTGCGCTGCTCGTTAACATTTGCGAGTATCGAATCTGAATCGTGACCGAACGAGATCTCTCAGCTCCCTTTCAACAGTCACGAATACAAGCGCCGACAGTTGATAACTGTTGTGAGAAACATTGTCATATAAATAAATACAAAGAGTTACTACTCTCACGTATCGAAAGTTACATCCATAAAAAAAATAATAATTGACGAATAAAAAAGATTATATGGAGAAATGATACGCCTGCCCCTAACGATGCGGGGATAATTAGGATGATGTACACTACACGACATTGTGCTCGTCGTCTTGAGACGTATGACGTTAAATCCCGTTACCCCAGTCATTTCACTAGCACACAATTTACAACCGGAAGACAATAATGTTCTCACACTACTGTTTGGCGGTAGACATACGAGCTGCAGAGATCTACACTCATTTGTTTCGCTTGCCGCTGAAATTGAATCATGCTCTATTATAACAGATTCTCTGAAGATATTATAAACTGCATTGCGATATACAATATTTTTAAGTGAATGTAAAACGATGAAAGTGTAACCGCAGAGTTGCAGGCAGCCGATGCGCATTTTGCAACGAATCGATATGGTAACAACTTTTTACTTGGCCTTTAAAATGTTATATAATGAGGAATGTTAAATAATTGACCTCAAACAGCCTTGCAAAATTTTATGCACATTAATTTAAGATTATATCTGAATTTGATAAGAAATTCATTTTCAGTGGTTTTTAATCTGTAAACGGCCTGGAAAAATACATTGGTAATATTCAATTATAAAATTAATTTAAGTATAATTTTATCTTACTTTTCGAATTGAACCTTTAACTTGGGGATACTTAAAAACGCAATATAACAATTTTTTTTTAAATAAATTAATAAGTAATAACTATAGATCTAATTATTTAAGAGTCATCGTCTCGTGTAGTTTGCTCTACTTGCAAATAAATTAATTAACTTACACTCTCGTAAAAAAACTTTTAAATTATAGTTGGAAATACAAAACGAGCCTAAAATTTATTTTAGTTTACAAGGATAAGGTCACAATTGGACCTTACCTTTCCATCAATCCTGGGAACTGTATATTCACATATTACTTTTTGGACATCAAAAGAAACACATATTTCGTGCATTTTTAACAGTTTGTTGCTTAATATGCACAGGTAGTCGTTTCATCTGGTCTGCAGTCTTCTTGTTACTTTATTTACATTGAACACATAACTTGTTGCTAATAAGTTCACACACCTTGAAATATTATGGAAATATTTTCCTCGTGTTACGTTAATTTTTGTAATTATAATATAATTATGATGTTTCATTTTATGTGTATGCTCTCGTCATTTAAAATTGTTGAATGAAGAAATAATCTCATTAGTGCCGTTGTATTCTACCATAGAATCCAAGATTATTCACAATCGCTCCTCATGTTGAGTGGATATGTAGCCTGAGATGATAGAGCTAGCATCTGTTTTAATTTTTTACATCAGTCAAGATTTGTTTATCTTTAAAAAAGGTGAAACATCATCGTGGACATGAATAATAATTATTAATAGCGACAAGTTAATTCACTTTGTAATAAAACAGTTTCTTATTACACAAACAAAAGTTAACGCTTGTTATATCTTCCCCACTTTATGCTGTATTGTTTTCGTAAGATAATATCATCCCGATTTTTAAACGATATTTTTTGTTGTTAATTTAATATAGTATTCTGCATTGTTACGAGGATCCAATAACACAGGTATTTGATTACAGTATAATCAAACGCAAAGGTGTGAAAATATAATACGTATATAGTAAATATGTTAGACGAAAAAAAATATATGTGAAACTTATTTCTTAGTTTTCTTTTGAATACATCTAAATGAAATTTGCGGATCGCATACCTTCAAAAGGTTAAAACAGAGATTAAGATTTTAATAGATGTAACGCCAGAATTAGTAGTTAATTTATAAGTTAACTATTAAAATTATTCTAGAGAAGTGTAAGCACTAAATGTTACTTTCCTACGAAGCGAGTAAGTAAACTATCGCAGTTTCATAACAAAAGCAACAAGTAAGGCTTCACATCATGGCAGATGTTTCGGTGTCATGTTGATAGCACGCGACATTTGAGAGTCGTTGATAAATTTATAAAAAAAAACCTTACCTCCCATATGTCGAAAGGGAAAGAGGATGTATATCATATAATTTAATACGTAAGGGATGACGTCATCGAAACATCTGTTCTTATTATTACTGAACTACGATAAAGTAATCCGAAAAGAGCAAAATTAAAATAACAGTTGATTTTTTACTTAAAAAATTATCGTGGGTCAGTAATACCGTAAGTTTAAGTAAGAGAAGGAAAAAAATTATAAGAAGATAGTAAATATAAAGAAGAAGATCGTAAAGTTAAAGGTGTTTTCTGATAATTACTAAGCCTATTAATGTTAATGCTATTATACAGGTTAGAAAAAAATATCTGATGGCAAAAAAATACATTCAGAAACAAAAAATAATGGGGCTTATTGATAATTTATACAATTTGATAAGACCCCTATGCAATAAAACTTTATGCGGGGTAGTAGTATTAGTATTTCGAATTCGAAAACACCGTTGTTACAACAAACATAGTTTCTTTCAATAAAGTAAAATATATACATAACTACTAAACCCTAAAATAAGACATGTCGGTTTTTACTGACGGTTAATATTATTTCTATTATTGCGACTGTAATGCGAAAACTGTTCGTTTTAATGAAGTATCAAAGTTCCTTATTAACGCGAATTTCTATAAATGTATATATTATATATCAAGCTGTGTTAAAACAATTAAAAAATAGCATTTGTATAAATTTCTATAACTGTAAGTTTATCCCTTAACATTACCATCAGCACATAGACGTCTATTGCTAGACATAAGCTTTCATCAAAAATTTCGTTTCTATCGTAAGTCTAAATTTTAGACTTAAAATCGTCAGGAAAATTTCCGCCCGGCGACGACCCACCAACCCTTTTCCGTTATTAACACCCACGCCACTCGCTTTGGGCAAGGATTTTGTAAAATCAATTCTTACCTAACCTCTAAATGACAGAAGCAATATCTGTACCAAACTTTGAGTGTTTACGTTTAATAAAATCGGAGAGAGTCAACGAATCTTTGGATATCTCCTATATATATAAACTAAATTTGAACATATCCTCATTAATGTATACTAGATATGGTTATCTTAGTATCAAGCTTAAATTTCATCCGAAATAAAAAAAATATACACCTTCATTAGTATCGCCATTACCTGTTCGTTTTGGTATGACGCAACACGTTTCGGTTCTGAGCATGAATAAAGAAAGTTATTCCGTATAATTGATACATATCGATAACAAGCCGGCTATTAAAAGGACCTTGATAACGAGCAAATAATAATTAATCTATAAATGTTTTATTACTGTTAACTCACACTTTGGATTCGAAGTCTACGGATGATGTTGCTGATTCAATGCAACTTTTGGATATATGTTTTACCTATATAATATAATTTTTTGTGCTAATATATCACGAAAGAGATGATAGCTTTTATTCGGTGTTTCTAATTCCATACACCGAACTTGTTTACTGGCGGCAGGTTTTAGTTACCTGTCCAGGTATGACTGCAGCTCCTATTTCTGCCGCCAAATACTAGTGTGTAAACTGTGTCCCGGTTAGAAGGACGTTGTAGCTAATGAAATTACTGGAGTACCGAGACTTGACATTTTATTTATCGTCGTAACTAACGTCACGTTGTTATGGACAGGCGTTTCACTGTCCGCTCGTCTCATCGAAGAAATATAATGTATATTTAGTATAATATCAACACTGTTATAAAAAATTATATATATTTACTTTTCAGGTTACATAATATAATTTTTTTTATATTCACAAGTAACTGCAATAGTGTGCTCTAAACAAACGGCCGTATGCGTAACCGACGGGAAAACTTATCCGACAATATGTCATATGAATAAAGCCTTCAGGTTCTCCATGACGGACCTTGTAATATAACCATTAACCAGAATTTCATTCCGCCGGATATCAACCATTAGTCTAAAAACAAAACTAACCACAGAAATCAAAACACTCAGATACTAAGGAGATTGTTAATATAGTTCTCAGAATTGTCGAAGATAATCTGCGAATAGTTCGAACGTTCGGATGTGAAGATTGCTGGCCACAATCTTCCCAAGAGTTCAATAATTTTCAAATGGAGAATGTATCCGTTGTTGATTTAATAAACTACTATCAAAAATGTTAGGCTCAAAGACAAAAGTAAAATCTACAGCAAAACGGGTTTTATTCTATACTAAACGGATTCCTTCAAAGAAACCTAAACGAGTTTTTTTTTTATTTTTTTTTTAGCATTAACAAGATTTTTAAAATTTACTTTTATTATATATATTAAAATATTGAAGTGATATTACTATTTATCTGCTTGTTTATTTGCTAGCGAAGAATAGTTTTATACCGGCTCCTATGAGTTTGGAGCTAGTGTTTTCTCATTTTACTTCTACCCTCGTTAAAACGATAAATTAATAAGGATAAATTTTCCAATTGAATCAATTCACAGAACTCCGTAGGCATCTTAAAAATTTCAATGTTTCATGGACATAAATTTGAGAAAGCACTGAACAACCTCTTTTTATTTTTCATTCACAGGTTTGCGGCAAGAAAATTCTTTAAGTATAAACTTGCTTATGTACTTTTTCTGTATATATATATACATAAGTTATCTTCTTGTGTGTGTACAAAAAAGAAATAATAAGAAAAGTAATATTTTAAAAATTCAAAACATGATTACAAAAATCATGAATATAATTTTTTGTATTAGTAAAAGTGCGAAACAATGATAATATAACAAACTTGGATAATACGTATTATTAAATTTTATTGTAAATAATTTAAATAACCATTAAACACAATCGATTCATCATATTACCTAACTTATAATTTGATTTCAATAAAACGTATGTTAAATATTGGTATGTAATTTGTCAATGTTTTGTATTCAATTTGTTCATAAAGGCCTTGGCTTATTATACGATTAGCGCATACAACTTTGTATTTGTCCGATACTTTGGACAGATTCATAGCGCAATAGATATTAAGTAACTGCAGTATAACTGTGTGCTAATGAACTGAATCTTAAGAAATCGCCTAAAGCATATTTATATCATAGAAAACATTCCAAAGATAACTTTTTGTATAAACATTGTTATAGGATTTTATAATAAAATTTTATTACCTTCTATTGCTAACCTCTTGGCATTTTACTCGATGGTCCATCGTTCGGTTCTGAAGTCGCATGCTATGGAGTTTTATTGGTCGTAGGGTTTTGAATACAGCTACCTACCACCCTTATTTTGCCTTGTCAACATATGAGAGACAGAGTATTATCAAAGGTGTATAATTATTCACTATCGTTTGCAATGAAACACACACAATTGGTTCATTATCACACATATTTATTTATTACAACGTTATTTGAATTTTATTGGTGATATGACCATTTTTTTAAACTGTGGTCATCGTAATTTGTATAATGATCGTCGTCGTAGTACGAAAATGAAATCCTCTTTTTATCTTTCCACGTTTTATTTTTGTTAGGAATCTCCATGACAGCTGTTAAGTTCAGACGGCAGGGCCCCAGATGAACCGGAAACAGGTCTATTTGTTTCGATTTTGCCAATTTTAATAGGCAAATATTTTGATAAGTCTTGTTGTCGCTTCCGCATAACGGTGTGTATGATTTATATCCTTTTTTACATTTCTTATTACGAAAAATTTTAATACTTAGTTTCTTTTTCAGATCTTTTATAATCATTGAATGTGATGCACATGTTTCTAATTTCGACGTACACAGTGATTGATTTTTCGATGATTTTAAAATCTTCTTCCACCTCGGCGTTTGGTATGAAACAAACCGGCTCAGAGCAATTGAGATGATAAGAAACACTGGTAAAAAATAAGTACGTTTATATAAAAATTTTTACATTTCGATAAATATGTTAAAGACACAATACACTCGTGTCTAACACACACTTTCCATGTGTAATACAGCAACAATAAATTTAAATAATAAGTGTAGGGGACAAGACATTTATTCACTAGTAGGTCTCTGTTTCCGGAAACCGTCTAGGTACTACTGATTTCTGCCGCCAAACATTAGTGTGCAAAGATTACTGGCTTCTGGATTGAAGGTAGTTGTAGCTAGTGAAATTACTGAAGTAATGAGACTTAATATCTTATGTCTCAAGGCGACGAGTGCAATGAGGTGTAATGTGGACTATCCTAACTAGAGTCACGATATTATGGCTAGGCGTATCACTTACCATCAGGTGCTGCTTGTCTCGTTGAATAAAATATTATAAGTTCTTCACAATATATACAAACCATATATCAAACTTGGATAAATTAACATTTCAAGAAAATCATTCTTAAGAAAGCTCTTTGTTTTGTTTCAGATAAACTTTGGAAAAATATATAATGATATTTTAAAACGTATTAAAATGTACAGACACTTATTAAATCTCACTTTAACAAGTCTTTCCACTTTCAGTATAGATTAATATCACATTATTCAGGAATCGTCCAAATCGATTCAACGAGTGGAAAATCTTTTCTTGAATTTAATTGATTTCATTCGACCAAGTTGTAACTTAATGACTGTGAATGATTTTAGTTAATTTGAACATTAATTAAGACAAAGTTCATACCGGGGGTTTTGATTTATGGTTTAAAGCATTCGTTGGCACCCTGAGACTGATGATGAAACGGTGAGTAATCTCTGTAACACGTAAATATCGACGACATCGAAACAAGATTTAGTCGTACATATTATCGTAAAAGAATCAAGTAGATGTTTTTCCTTGAAATTAACTTTTCTTATTCATCGTGTTTTATAAGATCGTAAATTTGAAATTATATTACTTTGTGTAAAGAATTTATCTTTCTTTTATAAGGATACTTTGTAGAAATTATATTTATAAGGGGCAAAAAATGATAGCAAACTTAATGTATGTCTAACATTATTGTAGAATATATATAACGTGTAAGTTGTTTGTACTAATGGGAGCGGATGTACTGGAGAGTTTAATAAATAATGCAATTTTCTCCTTCTCTTTGCTCTTATAAGAAAAAAACAGTAACCGAGAATGAAATGGTTACACGGTTAACATCTATTCAATCTTTGGTTACTAAGTTTATTAGTTATACATCTATTGATGGTATACATCTGTTACCGGAAACTATTTCGGTAAATACCCGGATCTTATTTGTACCTCCAAACGGTAGTGTGCAAACATTACTGAGTTCCGAATTAATAGGTAAGGTATAGGTAGGTAAGGTTCCGAATAAAGAGATAAGCAGTAAATTACGGAGGTAACGAAACGTAACATCTTATGTCTCAAGACGACGAACACAATGCGGTGTTAAGTATACCATCTTAAATAGCGCCAAGGGCAGGCGGCGTATGGGCAGGCGGCGTATGGGCAGGCGTATTACTTACCATATGATAGTCCCTCTCGTCTAGTCTCTTTTAAAAAAAATCTTACTGGAATAAATTTAATAATGAAATTAATAGTGACCTAATATATCAAATAATAAATTGATAAATCATTATATACATGATGAAATGTCATTTTTAAAAGTACAGGGAATATTTATAGAAAACATTAGATAGGATCTATGGATGCTGTGCAGTCGTCGTGTCCAATTTTAAATTACAGTAAACTCATTAATATACAGCAAACGTAGAAGAATAGTACAACTTTGTTAGTTTTTTATTTAATTTTTTTAATAATCATCTGCGTCCTTCACATTGCAGCACCGGCAATAATGATTTGAAATTGCCGAGTCATCATTTGCGAGATCTTCGATTATTGCCAACGGCGCATGACTGTGGAAGTTTCATTGCCAACCTTGAGCTACGTTCGCGTCCCATAACTTCACTTATGATGTAAACATAGAGATTAAGACGACAACATAGTAATATAGTTAAGCCAAGGTAACTTGGATGTGTGGAATCTAGAAATCTAGGATTACACTTACATGACTTTGAATTTAACCATTCTGGACCCTTTGGCAATGAATTTAATATTATTTTGTACAAAAAAAGGATCAATGAAATCATATATATCAGACAAGGAATTAAAACTGTTTCTTTTAACACTTTTTCTTCTAAATTATTATTATATTCATTATAATTATCATACTAAGTATCTGATCAATAATGAGGAATTAGTATATTAAATAAGGTCTTAAGTTTAATTATTTAATTTTTGGTAAGAAGGCTTTAATGACAATCTTTGACTTAAACATTGAGACTTGGTGTTACGTCTTTTGCAATACACCGTCTATTAAGTACTCAGAAACCGTTTTTACGGTCAATAAAGCAGCATTGTTTTTTTTTTTAAACTCTCTTTAATAATTATTATCAGAGGATACGGTGGTGTACAGTTAGATGTCTAGATTCTCATCTGTAAATAATGTTGCGTTCTATTATTTTTTAATAATGTGCATAGAGAATAATTCATGACTTGCTAATGATTCTTAGATAAGAACAAATGAAGCGCTTATTAAATGCATAAACATCGTAAAGTTAACGAGTGCACGCAGTCGGTTGTGTAACTCGCAGATAGCAGCTAAGATGAAATTTAACATGGTCTTACACCATCGAAGTCGACATGTTCAAACACCTACACAAACAAGCCCAGGGCGGTATCTCGTAAACCATATGTCCGGTGTTACGTATCTTATCGCACCTGAACAATCTTTGTTCATAACAAGTGATTGCTACATTATTCGTCTAGCCTGCCTACCTGTCTCTGATGAAATAAAATTCATTTAGGTAAATAAAAATCACCGCTATTATTATAAGAACTTTATATTAAAATTCGTATTAAAAAATACTTCAAAATTTAGTAAAATTTTTATGTTATTTTGTAAATATTTCTAATATAATTTTTTACATTTCCTTAAAGGGGCTAGGACGCCGTAAATAGATCCAAGGACATCTTAAAGTAATGCTTTTAATCACAGATTGTAGAAAGTTACTGTTTTAGCGGTGTTACTTACAGATTGTCTAAATTCGGTTGAAGTTAGGGTGTGTCTGAAACCATCAACCTGACTACCACCATCGTATTGTAAAACTGCTGCTGATATAGCATTCCTGTATGTTGACTGTTAACCTATAAGAGCCTGGCTAATAAGGACGAGCACTAAACACTGTGTGAAATAGAGGCTAAGGTTGGAGATAATAGAATATACATTAAAATGGATGGTATTAACAGTTTTATATAGTTAATTCCTAAAACAATAGAACCTTAAAGAAATTATGTATTTTTTATGAAGAAATTTAATTATATATATTTGCAGCAGTCGGGTCACCAATATGGGGATTGTGAAGTTTAGTTCTTGTAAATAAATCGCGTGTTTCAAACAGTACCCACGTATTTCGTAAAATTCACTTTACAATGGTAAAAGAATATTAATATTAGCAGTTACAGTTAACTTCGCTGTCGTAAGAATCTAAGTGATGTCTACCGCTCGATTCATGACGATGTCAGCGCTGCAAGCTATTCGACTATTACAGCTTATCTAACATTGGGCGCGTGGACCTGGATCCACGGCCTGTTGCTGATGTCTACCGCAAGACGCCCAGTCATTTATACTTAATTGATTATTTGAAATCGCCACACGATACCGCGCTCTTGTTTCCTCCAACGCATTGTATAAATAAACAAATTAATAACTCAACATTTGTTAAAAATACAGGTGGCGCAAAAGTAATCCTTCTATCAGAAAATGCTATAAATTTTGCCTTGATGTAAAAAAATTAAAAGACCAAATAAAAATAATCCACACGAAGAATCAAAGTTTTTCATTTTTTTTTTTCAAATTACTACCAAAAAACATCGGAACGTTATTTTTGCGTATACAAGGTATTTTTGCATATACAAGGTATACAAGGTGGCGCAAAAATAACCTTCCGATGTTTTTTGGCTGTAATTTAAAAAAAAATATGAAAAACTTTGATTCTTCTTGTGGATTATTTTTATTTGGTCTTTTAATTTTTTTACATCAAGGCAAAATTTGTAGCATTTTATGATAGGAGGATTACTTTTGCACCACCCTGTGTAAGCAACAGATTCGATTGCTTAGTCTTCGAGTGCCAGGTGAGAGGATGATGACGGAATAACAAAGAACGACTGTCCAGAGCGGCGTCGCGACGGTACTCTTGTAGTGATGGATACACGCCACATACTAAACAACCATATACAGATATAAAAGAAAATACAATAATTAAACCATTTCAGCTAGTGCATATTAAATAATAAAGGTCTCGCCCATGTATGAAAATAATGATTGACGTTAGATAAGTTGTAAAATCATTAACTTTGATCATCAATTACGTACGCTCTTGACTTTCATATCTGAGCCGTCAATTATGTTTTAAGAAAAAAGTAGTAATTTCATTACCGATCTTCTCTAGTGAAAATATACTAAAAGTAGGTCGGTGTGCCTAGATCGCTGACAAGCGCTGAATTATAATACATCTCTTGTCTACAATTGGCAAGCTATTATGTACTTTAAGTTAGTGCAACAATGGCCCTAATTGTTTGCACAAGAAATTACTTAGAGTTTTTGTATTGACATATATTGTCTAACTATTTTCTTGGCTTAAAACTGGCACATACTGTGTTTAAGTGTTGCTTCACTTAGATATTCACCATAATCATCATTATTATCAGCCGATACTGTTAGACATAGACCTTGACCAAAGATCTCCACATCGATCAATTCTGCATTGCCCGCATCGAGCGGCTTCTCGCGACTCTCACCAGATCGTCTGTTCATCTTGTGGAGGCCTCCCAATACTACATACTTAGATATTAATACATAATTTAACTTACTGCTTTTTAAAACAATACAAATGTTATAAAGTCATTTAGTTTAAAAGATTTTTAAATAAAATTACGAATATATATTCCCTTATAAATAATTAGTGAACTTGTAGTATAAGGTTAAGTGGTGATAGGGTCTCTGTTGCTGCAGCGCCTATTGCTGCCGCCGAACAGTAGTGTGCGGACATTACTGTGTTCCGGTTTGAAGAGCGCTATAGGTACCGAAATTACTGGGGTAACGAGACTTGATATCTTATGTTTCAGGCGACGAGTGCGATGTGGTGCGCTATATATCATCCTAATGTTGCCATGTTATGTGCAGGCGTATCACTTACCATTAGGTGAACGTCTTGTAGCTTATTTAAATATAAAAAAAAAAAATTTAATTAATATATATTAAATAACTTTTAATGTTATCAAATTAAAAACAAGAAAAATTTTCATTACAGTAAATTTGACGAAATAATTGCAGCTTTGTACGCATATAGTTAATTTAATGATTTAAACAATTTAGTGAGATTACTCTAAATAAATTTTTATACAAACGTACCAAGTATTAAATCTTTTTTACATTTTCACTTTTATTGTTTTGGAGCGTATTATTTAAAGTAATTTAAAGAAAAACTAGTTTTTTATGTTATAAATTTTTACTTTGGTTTAGCTACTGCATAGTTTTATTGCATTTTATTTTTGTTTGCTAACCGAATTGGACATTGAATATCAAGTAGCTCGTACGTTGTGAACATACATACGACCCAGTATAAGAAGCACACTATATATAGCATAATGATAAATATTTCAGTTTATGTATTACAGTTTACCGTATTTCGTATTTTTTTAAAGTAAAAAAGTAATGGACAGGTGGCATGTGAAATCTCGTAAACTGATGATAAGTACTAACCTATTATTAAAGCGTCGAGTATAAAATTATAGTGGCAGAGCATGTCACTGTCGTTGTGGAGTACCAATATGCATCGAAGGCTCCTCATTATATAAAGATACTAATTGACCTGGTAAGAAGTTTTAATAAGTACTATTATTTGCTTCGCCCCGGAAATAGAGAACAGTACAGAAATTTTATTTGAGGACATTGTCACCAAGTAATCGTGCTATGCTATCGCCGGATTGTATTTATAAGAAATAGATTATGCATATGTCGTTCGCATAAGAAATGATGTACACGTTTTATAACGATTTATCTCGTTACTTAACGTTAAAGAGTACCACCGGCGTGACACGCAAACTAGCGTGTGGTAATCGCATCGTCTCGACGGGCTTCCCGCGGCTGATACACATCTAAAATGCGACAAATTTAAATCACTTTGTAAACTTAACATACAGCTTAGATGTTTTAAATAAGGCATACAACGCGTTCCCAAGGAAAAGCTGTACAGAATTTTAGAAAAACGTGTAAAGAAAAAGGCTTTTAAATCGTTAGTAAAATGCATGCGACATCTGTATCTTCTAATGTAAAAAATGAACATTAAATCAAAAAAACATTAAATGAAAATTATTAGTATAGGAAATGTAAATAAAATGAATATTTGAAGTACAATCAGCACACTGCTTTCTACAATATAGTTACATGTGCAGTTGGATTTAAAATTAATAAATGTGTACAACTGTATCAATAGATACGAGACTCATTAACAGCCTACTTATTTTGATGAATAATACACAAGTTTTTTTTTTAAGTTTTAATGTTCTTTACTAAGAAATTGTATCCGTAATATACAATTCATTGGTATTGGGTCTCGGTTACCAAAGGCCATCTAGATAGGTACCATCGCAGCTCCTATTTCTGTCGCCAAAGACTAGTGTGCAAACATTACTGTGTTCTGGTTTGAAGAGCCCTGTAGCTATTAAAATTACTTGATGATGATTAATGAGTGTTAACAACTTCTAACTTTAGGCGATGAACACAATGTAGTATTAACATCCTAACTCATCATCATGAAGTGCCTTTTCCAAAATAAAGTTTGAGAGTCAGTTTGAGAAAACTAATATAATGTTTAATATTCTTTTCAACTGATGATATTTAAGCCACCTTTTTGTATAGTCAAACTATTTGTTCCTTTCTCTTCTATAAGCACGTTTACCAAAAATGCATTCTAGATCATCCTCATAAAGGGATCCTTTGCAGGTATCTGAAAAATACAATATTAAGACCTTAGCATCCCAACTAACGCCTTATTATTATGGGAAGAGATTAATTTACATCAGATGAATGTCTTACTCGTGTGGTCGCTTCGAGAAATAGGAAAAAAAAAGTTAATTATTAAGCTGTTCAAAGTATAAGGTCAACTGTGTCATTGAGGTTACATGGTTAAAAACCTGACATCAATATTAAAACGGATACAATGAAAACAATCAGAATAAAATACCATTTGCGTTGTTCTATGTCACAGTGTTGTTTAGAAGGAAATGGAATGGCGGTGGACGGAATGCAGCTCTTGATTGGATGCGTGACGGTCTCGAGCTCGGGCTCGCTCACTCCTCATCCTGTACTACAATCTATTTCTAAATAGAACAACAAGATTTTTTATATAAAATTAACTAAATGTCTCTCACTTAACATATTTAACATAAATTGGACAGACGAGTAATGCGTTTTCCAGTAAGCAGTTGCAATATAAGCACTTAAGTCGAAAATTCAAGTTACTCTACTAAACCGTTAGTGTGCAACTAAATTATATCGTTATTAGTTAGAATGTCTTGAGACAGCGGCTAAAACTAAAAGCTTAACGAGAAACGTTAGGAATAGAAGGCGAGTATTTATTTATTAGAACTTACCACACAGTTATTACTAGGCGCCGCAATTTGAGTATATTATTGTTGATCTTCTGCAGAAGAAAGATACTCCAATTGACAAAATTAAGCGGGTAATAAAGTAACATTTTATGTTTACTTTGATTATGAGAATTCAAAACAATATATCATAAAAACTACCAATTACCATTGTATAGTAAATTTTATGTATTGGTGGTAGGTCGGAGTCCGTCTAGTTAGCTACCAACGCAGTTCCTACTCCTGTCGCGAAATAGTACTAAACAAAAATTACGCTGTAGCTACTGAAATTACTTGGGGTAACAAAATTTCACATCTTATATCCCATGGCGACAAGCACAATGTAGTGCTGCGTAAATCATCCTAATTAATACCACGTTGTTATGGGCAAACGTATCACTCACTGCCAGGTGAACGTCTTGCTCACCTCGTCGCCTCGTCGAAAAATAATAATTATTGTATCATTAGCCTATATATCATCCACTTACAGATAAATATCTAAGTAGTAGATAACAAGTAGTAATAAGACAAAATATTATATTTCCAACTAAATATATGAACAGATAATTAACCGCCGATTTCAATGCGAGTAATTGACTGGTCATGAAATGTTAAAACTATATATGTATTAATTATTCCGGATGCTCAAACCGGAACTGCTGTGTTATTAAAAACTTGAATAACAATCTTGTATGTCAGTTTAGGTAGATTAATAAAAACGAGCTGGTAATACAGGCTCTGCGATGCTCTTCTGGTCGTTGACGCTATTCGGTTTCGCACCAAGTCCAGCAGATCGGTCTCGCTCCGCGGCGCCCGTGTCAACCCTGGATCTCCCACGACTCCACATTCTCGCGTTACATCAACGAGCTGATGAGCGTTTATTTTGAAAGTACAAAGACAATAGCGAAAAAACACAATAAACTGACCAAGGTGACTTTTTGTAACATTCGATATTCTAATAACGTCTAAAATTTCTTGTATTGAGTGTTT
The DNA here is from genome assembly GCA_029030555.1 of Ornithoptera alexandrae. Classification (NCBI taxonomy): domain Eukaryota; kingdom Metazoa; phylum Arthropoda; class Insecta; order Lepidoptera; family Papilionidae; genus Ornithoptera; species Ornithoptera alexandrae. Next base: position 3,533,861 of record JARDVY010000037.1, on the reverse strand, counting down.
GCTTTTCAAGTAACATAATACTTTTTCACGAGGTATTAAACCTATGTTAAAAAGGTACTAAAAAAAAATCATAAAAAGGATTTGATACGATTATTATTTGCAAAAATAATCTATACTGTTTCTTTGAAATAAAAATCACCAAAATCGGTGTAAGAAAGAACTATATTAGATACTCGTGTTATTAAAAATTTCACCATGTCCTTTTAGAAAAAGAGGATCAGTTGGTGGTTAGTGCAAACTTTTGCTTCATTTTCAAACATTTGTCTTAACATCAAAACTGCATATCTATACAATTTCGGATAAAATTAATGGTTTATATTATCAAAACGATACATTTCAAAGTTTAATCTAAGTGCTTCAAAATGCATTAGTATGTTTAAAATAAACAAACAGAAGAGCTTACAGTTGCTTAAATAATTTAACTAATCTTCGAGAAGAGCAGGGCGTTCACTTAATGATAAATGTAATCACAGTCCACATACATCCAGTAGACGGTGCCGTAAATCAAGAGAGTCCCGAATCGAACCAGAGACCTCCGTTTTATGAAGCAAGAGCCAGATTTTGTTTAGATATAATTATCACCTATCGACAATGATTGCAATATGATCATGTAGACAATACGACTAATCAAGAACAGCGTGTATGTAGAAACGAGGAACGGTATTAATTAGTACTTAATCAAAACCTTACTCAAGCTTTTGCGATAACATCACCTTTCATATTTCATAATCCATAAAGTTGTGAAATTTCATTTAGAGGTCACAGTGTGTCTCTTAAACAAATCCTTCATCCATCATAACTATACATTGGTCAAAATATTTCCAATTTTTAATTGAAGAACAGATGTTCACCTGGAGGTAAGTAATACGGTTGTGTATAGTAACGTGGCGCCAGTTAGGATCGTAAACACTCCACCACATTGTGCTCGAAGATATTAAGTCTCATTACCACAGCAATTTCACTAGCTACAACACCCTTCGAACAAGAACACAGTAATGTTTGCATAGTACAGTTCGGCGGCAGGAATAGGAGCTGCAGTGGTACCTACCCATACAATCTCCGGCCACAGGGGCCCACCACCAGTAATTGGTGAAATATTTTGATTTGTAAATGATTGCCAAGTTCTTGCCTTGTATTCCATTAATACTAACCTAAGCGAATGATATAGCATTTATTACCCGATAAGCAGATTCACTGGCAATCAACAGACGATAAATTCATCTAATAACATATTTAGAGGCGTATATATCAGAATATTCAATATTATTACTTTCACTATATTTTCTAGTGAAACTTTGTAGGCTTCTAACTAAAGTCGTTAAACGATTGCTAAAAAGTTGTCTTAACATAATCGTAAATATATCTATTATAGTTAAAACACATTAAACGACGTCCATTACGTTTATTAAAGTATGATAATAAGAAAATAGTATGTAATAGTTCAAATTTACTTCGTGACTTTAGCAAATTGTTCGATAAAAGTGTTTAGAGAAAACGTACGTACGAAAGTTGTTTTAAAAAATAATAGTGCTACATCTAAGTGTATACAAACAGTTGTAAAAGCTATTCGTGGAAAGTTTACGCTAATTGTTTTAAACATTTAAGTCGAGAAACGCTGATAAAGCGATCGGATAACTGCTTTAAAATTCGACGGTTTTCTAAGTGAAATGGCAATGAATTTTTTGCACATATTTAATGATATTGGTTATATATGTTTTAGACTTGGCCAGAGGAAGATCAAGTTCACAGTGAATTGGTGTCCAATGTTCAATAGTTGGAGAGACACAATAAGACTAAGAAGTACAAAGGAGATTGGAGGTCATTGGTACCTACGAATTTTTATAACATCACTTGTCTCTCTAGCGAGAGAAATAGAACAGGTTGAAGACGTCATGTGAGAGCCATATGTGGATACACCAGGTCTAAAATGATGAGATTTAACTTACGCCTCCTCTACTTGGAACGGCTTTGATTCTTGAAGAACTTGGTTAATTAATTTATTTTAATATTATTGTTTGTAATGTTTAATAGAAAAAGAAATATTACTTGTGATATGTTCTTCATAAGGACAAGTATATAATTACATTCACATAAGATTACATAACCAAATTCCAATAAAATTTCTAAGATAATTATTTGCATAAATGTTTAAAGAATCTATAATGGAATTTCTCCGTCGTTGTAAACTTTATAGTGATAAATATTTATATTAATTTTGTATGTACATACGTTTTACTAAGGTCGTTGACGTTCATAGAAGCATGTTTATGTTAAACAATTCTTTCATGCTTTCATCTCTTGACTGTTTTACAATTGTGCAAGTATTATGAAGTAGCTGTTCTCCGCCCTTCTTGCGAGCCGTAATATAGAAAAGAAAAATTCCTATACCGCTTCCGCAACTCCGTTTGGAGAAAGAATTTCGTAAAATCTACTATAAGCTCTCTCTCTATCTCTCTACTCTACATGGCAGAAGCAATATCTCTACTAAATTTTGAGTGTTTAGTTTAGTTTCGGAAAACTCGTGATGTGTCATCTCTAGATATCCCTGTCTCCATACATATACATATATCATCATCGGCCGATAAACGTTCACAGCTAGACATATGCCTCCCCCGTAGATCTCCACATCGATCGGTACTGTGCTGCCCGCATCCAGCGGCTTTCCGCGACCTTCACTAGACAATCAGTTTGGCCCCCGAGATTGCCGGGCACTAGATGCCGTCGTTTGTAGGAGTTTATTTGGGTGGATTTGAGACATTTCCCGCCACGCTGGCCCAATACGGGTTGGTGAGAGCCAGAGTCTCGTTTGTTACTTAGCAAGGTACACCACGAGCACGTGAGGTTGGCTTGGGTCTCGTGGGTTCTTGTGCAGGGCCGCTAAAACATCTTTTTTCTTTAATTTGTCGAAGAATATGAATGTGGATTAATTTCAATATGGATAAACAAATACATTATTATATATTTTATCAAGGTAACATCGCCAATGTACTGTAGATCGTTTGTATTTAAAACGAGTGAAGCGTGATCTATAAATCTAAATGTATGTGAGAATTGTAGTTTGCCGATATTTATTTATATTGACTTTATAAATTTACTAAAACTTTATAGGTGTTCGTGATTTAGTTAAAATGGTAAACGGTAAAATTTAACAACAACTATATAAAAAACAAACACGGATCTCATATAAATTTTAATGCTAATATTATAATTAAGAACATATATTTAACAACACCAAAAAGTTTGTATATATATATCTAGAAAATAGGAAACAACAATAATTAATATACTATCGGAATCAGATCGGTTCTCGTTTATATTCTATACATCCTCACAAACAAGTAATCCTCTCTTTTCACAGAAAAAATTAATCATGTATAATGTAAATAATGATCATCAGAAAAAAAAACTTAAGTAATATTATTACACACGTATGACTACTAGCAGTTAGAATAAATTGATATGGGCTGTATTCATAAAAACCTAAGTGTTTTCAAATCTACCGTTTTTCTATAAAGCTATTAAGGAATCATAAACTATCGTAAAAACAAGCATTAACGTGGGTGCATCGCGTTTTTCTGTTACTGTAAAATTATGCTCTCTTGCAATTGGAAATGTACTGTTAATTACAGTTGCTCCGATTTCTACAAATATTTTCCTATAACGGGTGCACTGAACTACAATGAATAACTTCACTAAATTATCAGATTTGGCAATGTTAAGAACGACGGTTATAAAAGTCTAGAGTTTCATAAAAAACTATGTTGGTAACAGAACATAATTTAGCAATGGGAAAAAGTTATAAATATTAATGTGTTTACAGCTTAATCGGAAATTTAAAACCGTTGGGTATAAACGCAAAATTTTCATACTATCCATAATATCAAACATAACTTCTATCTGTAATAAACAGAGAATACAATTTAAAAAAATTAAAAAAAAAATTAAAATATTTTTCATATAATTTTTCTCCTACGAAGTGCGAGACGTTCACCTGATGGTAATGATAAGCCTATCCATAACAACAAGGCGCTAGTTTGCATGATATACTGTTCGTCGCCTTAAGACATAGAATATTAAGTCCCATTGCCACAGTAATATCACTAGTTTTGACTCAACTTAACAATAAATAATTGTTATTTCTATCTTTTCTTAAATTTAATGTTTTCTTTTATTTTTGAAGTAAAGGTATGTTAGAAAATAGAGGTATACGAAATATTGTCAATGTTCTAGCAATGGCTGCTACAAATTAACATACAATTGTTATTAATGTTGCTTTTGTAATCAGTACAAATTTTCTTCAATGCATAGAATTTGTTTTGTGTCAGATGATTAAATGTCAAAAGGTTTTCAAAGCGAAATACTATAAAGGCGTGACCTCGGGTGCAGCGAGGTCAACCCGATCGCGCCTCGACGAGCAACAACCATAGACAGATTCGTTACGCTTGCGGTGAAAAGGCGCCTGCAGCAATTTGAGCTTTCTGTTCAGTAAAACAAGGAGTGACCTCGCTCTCCTCCGGGTGGAGTCACGGCCTATAACTTGCCACATACATCGCTACAACTATACGTAGAATCTCGTAGAGCATCGTTATACATGTTCAAGTAATTATAGTTTTTACTAACACTGTAATTAAAACTTATCTTACACACTCTCTGTTGCAGCTGCCCTGTAGTCTTGAGCTATGAGAAACAGGACTGAGGTAAGACGTGGCTGCCGTTGAAGGCGACTAAGAAGCTTTTAGGGTTTGTGGGTTTTACGCGGTAGGTTTTCACTCAACGAGTTCGGGGTGGACGACAAATACGAGGTAATTATGTATTTCTCCTAGCAAAGCGAAGATGCTGGAGAGGGTCATAGCCTTCCCTGGGATGTGTTTAGACGTAGGGTACAGCATTTCCTATTTCTGTCGTCAGAAAGTAGTTGGAAAAGTTTACTGTGGTCCGGTATGAATGGCGTAGTAGTTAGTGAAATTACTGGAGTTACGGGGCTTGAATATCTTATCTCATAGCGATGTGCATAATGTGGTACAATGTATATAATCCCGACTACCACCACGCTGTTATGTAAAGATATATAACTATCAATAGATGAACATCTCGCTCGATTCTTCGAATAAAAAAACTACTTCCGAAGGTCTATTAACTGATGCTTTATTTTTGTGTGTGTGTGTTATGAAATTTGTATAGTGGTAAGAGTTTTCGCACCCACCAACTAGGTAGCAGTTGTGATGTTGTAAATTTGCTGGCATAACAATATTAGTTTCTTCCTACTAATAACATGTGATAGCCTGAATATTATTGGAAACCACTCTTTGCCATATACGGCTTTATTATCACTTAACAGCATGAGTAATTAAGGTCAGGCATAAATCCATTGTATATATTAAAAACACTATCATAACCTTTGACGTATTTTTTATAAACCTCGAACAATACAGATTTGAGGCTTTCGCATTTTGGACTTAAGATATGAAGTTTTTTTAAAATATCTATACATTTTATTTAGTTTTTATTCAGTACGGATTGTTTTTGAAATTTTATGAAGTAATCTTTGTAAATTAAACTTTATGTAGACTTTACAATTAAGATGATTTCGATGACATGTGAATGTCTTAGAAATGTCTGTATACAAAAGCTTAAGATGTCGACGTGTGAAGTAAATCAAATGTAAATGAAATAAACAAATAATGCATTTGCTTTTGTGGTATTAGTTGCATAGTTGATGATGGACTCGTGGTAGACAGTAAACTTTGATATTGTAATGACTTGTCATCAAGTTTAATGTAGATAGCACAAAATATTTTTTTTGTGACAGAAGTATATGCTATGTATATGTTATATTCGTGTAAGTACATTGTGAATACAGATGGAAGCAGATGATCATGATGGGCAATATGAAAAGCAAAAGTCACACTGGTAAACAGAAGATTATGGTTGGGTAGTATACAGTAGTGGACTGTGATCACATCCTATGAGAAACATGCATATTGCGTAAAGGTTGACTGTGAAAGAAGGACCCGAGGCGAAAAAAGAAATAATTCTAAGCAATATAGACACATAATAAATTAAAGATATTTTCTCCATTAGATTTCTTAGACATAAGAGCGGTCTCAAAACATATCAATATGAATAAAATAAAGAAAAAGACGCATCCCTTTATCCTTAAGTTAGAGCAATAGTTTTAGTATAATAAGAAGGAGTATATCATGAAGTTCTAATAAAGAAGTAGACTAGAAGTAGTGTAATGTATATTGAGTGTTTTTTTATTACAAATATGTTAATCTCAATTGCATACTTTAACTTATAATCAGAAAGAGTTGCAATACATTTGATCGACAAGAAGATCTCCTGGCAACTAACTACAAAGCAACCGCTTTAGTTTATTGGATTGTAATTTTTCCGTTAACATTTCCAAAATAATATTTTAAGTGTTATTTTAGTTTTGCACATGCTTCATGTAGGTTCAGAATTCGTAGACTTCGAGGTCTAACGGTAAACAGCGCTGTGTCAGAGACGATTGTTATGCGGGTGACACGGTCCGTCCCTTTCATATTTGACGATGACTCCGAATAGATAAGTATTGAATACTTGCCGCGTCATACTATTAACCTCTTTACATGTGGAACAAACAGAATAAAAGGTCAAAAAGCAAAACGGTGTGCTGCAAACGTTATCCTAACAAATTTCACATCGAATGAAGTATATAGCGATTAAAACAACTTTATTAGATTTAGAAGTATATCATGCAGATAAATATTTTTGTATAGCAAAAGTGAAAAACTTGTCACTAAGGGAATGAAAGAACATAGCATCACACCTTTCGCTAAAGACTATAAAAAGTAGTTAACATTTAAAGTCCTTTAAATCGTATTGGTCAAGAAATACCGCTGGCGATGCACTACTCCACATTTACACGGTGTCTTATTTAAGTAAGGAACGTAGGGTAGTTGTCAAAAAAGATATGAATGTGATTGAATGTATAACATGATATCCTTGACGTAACTTTCCTCTTATATTTCAGTACTCTCTCAGAATATTCGACTACTATCAAATGACACACGTTATGCAAGCTAGAAATTCTAGTAGACATTGAATACACGAATAACAATATTATATATACTAATATTCACTTAGCCATTCAAAGTTTTTACACAAATCATTACACAAATGATTTGCATATAGCAGATTTATTTAATCCATTAGAATGATAAGCAATTCTTTTAATCACTCGAATAACACTTATACCGTACAAAAGTCGTATTAGCAAACACTAGGATAGGAATTGCTTAATATCAAATCAAGAAATATGTTATTTAATAATTCTTACAAAATAGTGATTAAAATCTAACTTGGCGTCGTAATTTACAGCTTATATAAATATAGCATAGAAAATTATTGACAAATTTGTCTCATGTACTAATTTTATAATAAGTTAATCGTGCCACTTCACCGGAATACGGTGCAACTCGTAATCATTTAAATCGGCAGATTATAATCAATACTTCCGCAATTAATAAGTGACAATTATGTAAAAAAAAATATTTCGGTTACAATTAAGAAATCGACGATAACTGTACTAGTTTATGATCTTGTTCGGTGAAGCGACGAGGCGAGTGGGATGTTCATCTGATAAGTGCCCCGTAACTATATTGCGCTGGTTAGAATTATATACACTGCATCACATTGTGCTCGTCGCCGGGTATATAAGATGTGTCTCGTCATCCTAATAATTGCACTAGCTACAAGGTAGATAGCTCTTCGAGCAAGATCTTAGTAATGTTTGCATATTGTTGTCTGGCGGAAGAAATAAGCGTTGCGGTGGTATCTAGACCGTCTGCGTCAAAAAACGTACCACCACTAATATAATTTATGAAGAATATATAAAATATTATTTATAACTTCAATCGAGAAATATTATAATGTTTCTTTTTTTCTGTAATGAAAAAAAAATTAAAATCACATTTAACTGAAGACAAGATGTCTAAATTCAATGTATATATTTTTTGCATCTTATTTAACCATGACTAACTTATTACAGAGATCCGATTTCCACGGTTTTTGTTAAAAAAGATGTGAATATAAGAATTATCGATATTCATATGTTAATATAAAGATATAAGAAAGATTTTTTTGTTTATCGTGAATCAAGTATGGAAAAGTATATCTATCAATTTTGACACAAATTAAAAGTTGATTGCGTTGACGTGTAAAAAAGTCGAGAATAAATTTGTGGTCCCTTTCAGTGAAAGGTGAAGTCATTAAGATTTTTGTACAGTTTACCGGTTATCAGTTAAAAATTATTTAATATGTGGTGAATTAGTATAATTAAAGCCGATTGCGCAATTGCATCACGAACATCACACCTGATGCAATCCGTGGGTCAATGATGGATGAGTGAATTAAATACAACCATGGGAACACCACCAATCGACATTCTAATTAAGTCGCTATAAATCCGTTTGCCGCGAACAATGACTGGTAATTGCTTAATGAAAATAATAACATTTATTACTTAGAGGTTACTTAATTACACCCTTCGAATATGAAACAGAAAGCGAAACGATATTGCACTTTCAATTCAACGTTAATTGTCTTAATCTCATCGCAATGTCTGAATTATTATTTAAACTGAGTAAACGAGAAATTGCCTCGGGAATTGGAGCTAAAAATTAATTGCTGTGTGATAAAAAAGCGAATAAAATTATTCAAATAGAGAGCAGTCTTCGTAATTAGCTTTATGTCCGTTTAAAACAGCTTACTTTGAATAATCTGTCTTTGTAATAACTAGATTTTATTTTTTAAAATTTAAGTGAAATTATCTTAAATTTATAGTTAAAATGCAAGCCCAACTTTACGACGTTTGAGACAAAATTTTAATTATTAATTTTACGGATTTCTGTTTCTGGAGAATGTTTAGGCGATGGCTATGTTCCGGTTTGAAAAGCGTTGTAGCTATTAAAACTACTTTACAAGATTTAACACTTTATCTTAAGCCGACGAACACAAATGCGATGCTGTGACCCCATTGTTAAGGGCTAATCCATCCATCAGATGAACGGCTGCCTCGTTTTGTTGCTTTGTCAAATAAAAAATATTAAAAACTTTTTTATCTTCATACCTAACCTTCGAAGTATTTTATTCCAATGAAGCGATGGTGAAACCTTTTAAAATTTTGGTTCCCTTCATTTTCGTTTGATAAATAAAATTTTATAATGTCTATAGTTTTCTTATAATAAACCTCATTGATATATTGAAATAGGCTACCGAGAGTTTTTAATGAACATCCGATGAGAGATTTTCTTTCATTAACATAATAGGCATTGGAGGCAGGGCGTATTATGTCCCAGTACCATTTGTCTTCCACTCTGGATTAAAAAGATGTTGGTTCAATGAACGAAACTTGTCCATACAAATGCGGTACGAAAAAAGTGCATTAAGCGATAACATCGCTCATATAGCTGAAAGTGATGTACAAGTTATGAGCGAAAGCAGAGAAAGAATATTTTAACCAATAATTATATTTTTTAATTCTTTCACGTAGAAAGAAAAAAAAATACGTATTTAGTTTCCTCTGTTGTCGTTCAATAGTAAGTTATTGTAATATGTGAATTTTACTGGTGATAGATCTCTGCTGCCGGATACAGTCTAGGTGGTTACCACCGCAGCGCCTATTTCTGCCACCACACAGTAGTGTTCAAATATTACTGTGTTCCGGTTTGAAGGGCACTGTAGCTAGTGAAATATAGGGGAAACGAGACTCAACAGTTTAAGTCTCAAGCGACGAGCGCAATGTAGTGCAGTATATATCAGCCTAACTTGCGTCACGTTGTTATGCGTAGGCGAGTCACCTGCCATCAGGTGAACGTTCCACTCATCTCGTCCGTTAAAGGGAAAAATAAAAAAAAAATTATATTCATTTTTTTTATTGCATTGGTCATTTTGAAAAATATATAATTTATCAGTTAATATTAATTTGGATTTGTGTAATGTGTCGTACAGATAGGTGAATTCTAGATTGTGTAATTGTTTAAAAATCTGTGCAAGGACATTATATATATGTAGTTGCAGTAGCTAACATTGTGTTTACATTTTTTTTTATAGTTATATTTGATTTTAATCCCTGATAATGAATAATAATGTACCATGTATTGCATAATGTTATAATATTATATATTGTTATGATGTACAGTGTATATCATTAGACGTATTACTTAATGTCAGATGAATCGAATAAGTTGTGATTTTGAACTAAAATATTTAACTATTTGTTAAAGTAAATCTTTTCAATTATTTATATTCGTAATGTTATAAATTTATCCATCGATTATCCTCAATGAGTTTTATATGAAAATATTTAAAAATAACATATGGTACTGGTGGTGGCCGCTAGCACAAAAATTTCTTTTTTTCGATCGACGATAGTACTGACTTTCAACATGCATTTTAATCACATCATTAAATTCATTTTTTTATATGATTAAAATTTATTTTAAAACATTCATTTGCGAAAGAGAAATTACGAAACAATTACTATTTATTTACTTCCTATTACAATGTTGTTGTTTTGAATAATAAAAATTCCTATCACTAGTAAAGAGTTGCATCACTGACATATTGTCTTACTACCACGAGATTAAAAACTTTTACTAAATTGAAAAGAATTAATATCTACAGTTTTTTCTCATTACCTGAGGATCATCCTAAACTTCCTGAAAGCGTGACTGCGATAAGTGACAAAATAAATATTGCCGATGGGGACGTATTGCAGATTCAGCGATTCCTATTACTTACGCAGCCTTTTCTCGTTATCACGTACAATTTCTTTAACTTACGAGTTATTACGTGATTATTTTGTAACTGTAGAATTTCTCATTGGAAATCTTTTATGCCAAACATGAGAGATATTATGTTAATCATCATCTACGTAAAATATTGTTATGTACATATGTGTAAATACTTTATAACTATTGTTTAATTCTTCAACAAATACTACATACTTAACATACATATTATGTTATATTAAAGGTATTATTTATGTAAATAAGTGTATCTATTGTTTTTTATTGATAAAGTTTACACCTGCGCAAATTTCTCACCGTCCCTTGAGTGATGTATTAGTATGTAACTTTAATAAAGTTTTATGTCGAAAATAAGTCGGCAATAGGCTCTGTTATACTTTTTACCTACCATGACATTAATTAAGAAAAATCTGTTAACAGAATAGTTAATAGTATTGAAGAATCCCGTTTAAAGCAAAATCAATTTTTTTTTAAAGAAATAAACTTCGTTATATGTAATGATTGGTGTTTTCATTTGCATAACCTTTCAAACTTTAACGTTAAGGGTTTGTTAATGCAAATTACAATACCTGTACAAACATAATGATAATATTAAATGAATTATTCGGCAAAATGAATTATTTGACAACATTTTCAAAGTTCCCAAAATTCTCTTTTAATATTTCATATTATTAAGGTTACTGCAAGTTACACGGATAAGATAGTTTTTGAGAGTATATAAAACCTGAGCTGTTATATGTCTAATTAGGAAATATCAAGGTCACATTTATATTCACTTTATAACGCCCCCACAAAAAAGAAGAGCGTAATAGAGAATTATTGGTTACTAGGCAATTTTAATGATATTGTTTGGCAAAGATATATGTATACAAATTTGTAACTGAATTTTAGTTTTTATGGAGTTAATCAAATTATCAATTTTATTTTATAGCCAAAAAGTTTCATTAAAGAGTTGACATTAAGAATTGATAACTAATTACTATACTTTTTTAAAAAATCAATTCTAACATTTTCAAGTTGAACAGAATTAAAATAAATCTTTAACCTACCTTCCGCAAAACCAATGACGCGAAACGAAATTGTGATAATAATAGAAACAAACATCACTGAATGACTAATCTAGTCGTCCGTTGATTGACTTTATAACTAGATATATGTACAAATTAAATATTTACTAGATCTAACAAATTTAGAAACATTAACGAAAAATCAAAAAGGATTTATAAACCGTGTACATCCATCTCTCTGCAACAGGTTCCAATTTTAGCTTTTGTCTTAAATTTGAAACGACTTACGACGACGTGTTTACATCGATTCGCCACACTTTAACCTCCAAGCCGTCATTATAGGTCACTCACCTGAAAGTGTCCAGCACTCAGGACACTCCTGACAGAGCGATGCCCAGTCAAAGGCGAGATCCTCGAAACTAGCCATAGCTGCAACCAGCTAAACATCCAGTCCTCTGAACAGCATATCAAGCAATTAAATGAAGCCAAATCGCACAAGCACTTACACTATTATACAGTTTTTGACATTGTCCTGATATAGAAAAAACTTTAAATCACTCGTGGGCTGTATTAAATCATATGTTGTCATACGCCGCCGGATGAAATACAAGTTCGCGCCAATGGGCGCGTCGTTACGCAGTCCGTGTGCGCACGCGCATGAGAACTAGCGGCCAGCGGAGCACTGCGCGGCAACCTCGCGTCCCACTCGGGATGTGAGTCGGAACCTGTTCCTCGGACACCAAGCTAGAAGCGTTCACTCAGTGAGCTCTTTCGATTTCAATGAACCGTTAACGTTCTTTTCTGGCCGGGTGTGCCTTATCCACACTGCATCACGTAATATAACCGCATCTGCGATCCATTTCGCGGCGTGCGTTTTCGCAATGGATTTTTTAAATAAACGATTTAAGCAAACTCAATGCGTGCATCCGCTGAACTATAAAAACTTTAAGCATTTTCCGTCAATAAGAATTCCAAGCACGCAAAGCGGCCGTTAAAACCGGCCGTCCTTTATGCGAACCCACGCACACTCCGAGTGCGAAAAGCAGGCCTCTTAAAAATCGAGGAATGTTTTAACTATTCTACTCTTACTCATTTTTTCTATATTTAAAAATCCTATACGTTTTCGGTTTATACTTATAAAGATTCTTTAAATATTTCTTATAAAATACTTCTTAGAAAATTCTTTAGACATATCACAAGTAAAAATATTGTAAATACAATGTTAAATGTTTAGAAAAATTATCTTATTATACCAAAATTTACTTTGTGGTGATCTTAAATACATTTATTCAATATAAAACAAAATACACCATTAGTAAACTAGAAAGAAACTCTCGAACGACTTTATAATAAGTTAGAATGCGTCTTCTATGTAAATGCTTACTCAATTTTATTTCGCATAAACATGGAATCGCCTCGCTAATTGCTAGCCGCTAGTTGCTTTATACGTAGTTGCCAAAGCAGAAAGCGGTAAGTGAGCGTAATATTTATTTAGAAAATTGTATGAAGTGGTTATTATAACCTTCATCAAGACTAAGAACATTCTATATGATGACCGTCATCATGCTAACCGTATTAGCCACGCTAGGTATGGAACACATGGTACTACAGTATACGGGTTACGATAACAGGGAATCCTACTACACTTTGCTCATAATTATTGCTCTATAGTCACTTTTGATGATAGAGTGATGGTAAAAATATTCTAACCTACCCTTGATAAAATGGTGTCTGATCAATGAATATATTTTTCTAGAAAAATGTAATAATGTATTCAGGAGCATCAAAAACTTAACGCGGAACTTTTGAATTACTTACGGGTAGTTTTTCAGGGTATTTAATTCTACTTCTTTATTAAGAAACGGATTAAAATGTTTTAATATAATCCAACTAAATAAATAGTTCCTATACAAAGAACACATCTACATTAACCAGAAACTACAATAATTATAACGAAAAGTAAGCGTTTAACCTTCCTTAAACTTGTAACACTTAAGAAATCCTGTTACTTTTATTGTGATAAAAAAATCATTTGTTTAGGCATTGACTGTGGGTGTTACTTTGATAAAACTCTTTTAACTTTAAGCAAAAAAGAACGGAAATAAATATACAAAAGCTTTTACGTTTTAATTCCTTTCGTATATAGTTTTAAATATCAAAACAAAGTGGTGAGTAACATATTCAAAATGTAGCCCCGGTTAGCAGCTTCCTAACACTTTATTGTACAAAATAGGTAAAGCACGTATCTAGTATTAGAAATAAATAAAATCATTCAAATTTTTTACTTTTTAAACTCTAATTTTGTAAACCCGCATTGGGCCAGTGTGGTGGGAAATGGCCTAAATCCCCTCAGATGAATCGCTACAAACAACTGTTTTTGATGCTCGGGGGTACCGGAAGCCATGTGGACTATGGTGAAAGACGCGGCAAGCCACTAGATGCGGGCAGCGTAGGACTCATTGATGTGGAAATCTTTGGGAGAGACCTATATTCAGCAGTGGAGTCTATTGGCTGATGATTTGAAGCTATTGCTATGTTCATCAGTGAACGTCCCATCGGTTTTAAATGATAATAATGATGATTGCTTTAAACACTCAGTAATTGGTACATTGAGAAGTTTCCGCACTTGTACAAAAGGAAAATCTGATCAGAAGCGTTAAGTAGCTTAGACGTAAAAGTCAAACTATGTATTGGTTAAGTAAAATGATTAATTAGCGTTATTTATCTTTATTAACAAAAACAACACTCATAAGTATAATTTCATAGTGTTCTAAATGTAACTTTAATAAATTTTGTAACGAAATATTTACTTATATTTACTTCTGTTTCGTAAAAATTCCTCGTCGTGCATTACCTCGGCTGTACACGTAACATGAAGGAAATCCAATGTTAATTATCTTAGCTGCGATTAACGGATCAACGTAACAGGTCGTCATTGAACTGGAGTAACTGAATGCAATGCGGTGACGAACAAACAAACGTGTATAACTCGAGGTGGTACACTTAATTCACGCAATTGTACGTAGGAATGAACACGTACTCGCGCGGTAAATAGGGCATGATGTCTTACCTTTCCCAAGAGGGCCATTCTGTGAAACAGCAATTATGTGTTTATTATGTAAAGGAATAATTTCTACATTTTCGATACAGAAAAGTGAATGATTACTGTAATTTCTGTAAGCTAATGAAATCACTTTCACAGTTGAAGCACCGATAATGTCAATCAATGATTGCAAAATTTGTTTTTACTTTAATTACTTAAATGAAAGTGTATGGAATTAATCATAATATATAATAAATTTATTAAAATGTTGCAAACTATAAAAATTATAAGATATTTTTTTACTGGTGATAAGTCTCCGTTGCCGGAGACCTTTTAGGTAGGTACCACCGCAACTCCTGTTTCGGCTGCTAGTCGTCTGTAAACATTACTGTGTCCCGGAAGTAGTATTTAGTTAATTTACTGGCGTAACGACACTTAACCTCCTGTCCCAAGTCGGCGAGCGCAATGTGGTGCAGTGTATACTAGATGTTAGGAGACCGCTTCCGAAAACGAAGACAGACAATAGTACTAATGACACCTTTTAATCATATTTTTAAAACGTTTTATTAGCATTATTTACGCTCCATCATGTTAGTACAGCTAAATGAAACGATAGTTTCATAAAAAATACATTACTTTACTAAAAAAAAACAGCAATGAAACACAAAATTAAAAACGGCTGATGCTCGGATCAACGAACGCCCGGCCGCGCAATCTAAATGCTCCGTGGCCCTATGGAATAAGGTTCAAATTAAAACCAAATAAATATCGAGTTCCCTCTGCTGTTTGTGATTTTGTGTTTCATTGCTGTTTTTTTTTAGTAAAGTAATGTATTTTTTATGAAACTATCATTTTATTTAGCTGTACTAACATGATAGAGCGTAAATAATGCTAATAAGACGGTATAAAAATTAATCATTTTTTTAAACAGGATCTATTTTTTTTCCGTTCCATCATCAGATGTGTCATTGGTACTATCTCCTGTCTTCGTTTTCGGAAGCGGTCTCTTAACACCAAGTATAGTCTTAACTAGCATCACGTTGTTATGGCCAGGTGTATCGCTTACTATTAAGAGAACTTCCAGCTGGTCTCATCGTTTTGTTAAATAAAAAAAGCATTACTTGATAAAAAAATTATTAATGATAATAATTCTGTACTAGTTTTACATCAGATGTGGTTTAATAATTAAAAGAAAGTGCATTAATAAGATCTAAGATACATATACGTAGCAGAACGTTCTCTTTTAAGACATATCATCTTCACCGTTGAGAGTTAACCTAGAAATTATTACACGATTTTTTAAATATATATATATATATTATATATATTAATCTATTGTATTACTTAACAAAAAATACGTGATACAGGATGAACTTAATAGCGTTCTTCCGCAATCGACTTTAGGTAGGGTGAGAAAACGGAGTTCAAGAGGATCGGGAAAGAAATAATACGGGGACTAACTTCAATAATTTGTAATAAGCAAAACAGTAATTTACAATATAGATAAAAAATAAAGTATAAAAAAATTTATTAACAATTAAATGTCATATATATTAAGTTGTTACTAACTTTGAATCGCTAGTTACTTTAAGGTTATAAGTATATTCCGCAAGATCGCCTGTCTGGCGCCAAGGAGTAGGCAGTGTATCACTTTGAAGGGCGTCGTAGACAATGAATTACAGAGTTAACGAGATGTGATATATCTCCCCGCGATGGCGGACATGCTAAAGAATTTTGTTTTCATTAGAATATAATAGTTATGAATACAATAATATATAAAAGGTACGCTATATAGAAATCCGTAGTATCGTAAGATGTGTTTGCTAAAATGAAGACTACATACTAATAAAATTAGATTCAGTTTATGAATGTCGATTTTCTATGTTTATGTACATAAAAGTATTCGCGCAATGTGTGCATTTATTAACATTTTTATCGTTATCTTCAAAGATTACAATAGATTACATTTTCTGTTGTAATTCCTATTTAGCTTGTGGAGTACAGCTGATACGGTCTTTATTTGCTAATCCATTTAGTAACCACAAATTACACCGTCAAAACGGTCAGTGCATCATGTATTACGTAACACACGATATCCAGATATAAGAAAAACATTTGACCTGTTTTTTTTATTTAAAGAAACGACGAGACGAGCAGAAGGTTCATATATAAGTTCACATGTAAGTTATACGCCTGCCAATAACAATGTGGCCTTAGGACGATATACACTGCACCACATTGTGCTTATTGACTTGAGACGTGAGATGTTGAGCTGTTAAGTTGGTTAATCGAAAATGTTTTAACTAACTACAACGCCCTTTATACTAGAACACAGTAATGTTTGCACACTACCGTCTGGCAGTAGAAATAGACGCTGCGATGGTACCTACTTAAAATCTGCCAACAGATCCCTGCCACTAATAACTTTTGAAGAACGGTACTGAAAATATGAAACTTATATTTCACACGATCTTGAGTGACAATGAGGTTAAAGATGAAGAAGCACGCTTGCCCAGAAAAAAGTCATCTCTAAAGAAATGCTGTTATAGAAGCGTATTTAAAATATCAAGGTCGTTTCTTATGAATAAAGAACGTATAACTTCAACGTACAAATGTTCGTAAAAAATATACACATTCAATAATTAATAATCATGTAATAATATAGCCAGTCAAATAAAAAACTCATTAAATGCATAAAATATAAAACATATTTTACCTTTAAATACAAAATGAGTCTTACACATGTAGGAGTTTATTTTCTATTATTGGGCTCCTGGAACCCTAATTAGAAACATTTTAAAAAAGAATCCATAGATCGTCCTTTTTTCGCAACTGGAGAAAAACATTTTTTTCTTGTTTTTTTTTTATTATTTTGGTGGCAGTACAAAATTTAATCTGAATTTTATTTTATTCAAAATGGGCAAAAATAAAAGTTGTGACGCATCAACTAAGCAAATATTTGTTAATTTGCATATAGTTCATAAGTGAAGTGGGCGTACAGAAGAAAATTAGTTAAATTATTTAAATTGTTCTGTTAAAAAAGTTTTTAATGCAATTGATCATTATAAAACACGGAACTGTTCAAAATGTTCTTAGAAAGGCTCGGCCAAGAAAAACCTCTCCCACAGAAGATACGCTAATCGTTCGTGTTGCTAAAAAGGCCCAAGTAAATGTTCCAACAAAAATAAAAATGAAGTTTTTTCGCCTGATGACCCGAGAAACATCTCGTCAATACGCCGAAGATTAATGGAAGCTAAATTGTTTGGAAGAATCTCAAATGTCCCCATCTAAAACTGAATGAACTCTAAACAAAAATTATCTACACCAGCGGATATCCTCAGTCTAAAGATATAATGAGAGACAGATATACAGGTTGTGAATAACTTTTTCCATTTTTAGATACAGGATAGGGGACGACTAATTTATATATCAATCAGGACTATTCCAGAGCGGAAGAATGTTTTATTTCAATTAAAATATAAAAAGCTTTTGATCTTTTAAAAATATAATAAATTTATATCGTCGATTCCAGTTAATCGATTCGCTCTGAAGATGAAACAATCAAAACTCGATTCTAAAGTGTCAACACCATTTTGAATATGAATCGAACAAAATAAAAAATATAATAATATTCATATTAAGCTCTTAATTCTCTTAATACCTGGAAATTACGAACAATTCTTTCATTTAACGTACATCTTAACATATTTCGGATGAATATGAGGAAACCATTACGTTTGTTTATTTAAAGTAAAATAATCAATGTTTTAGTCTATAGTATTGTTTCCGCTTATTAAACAAAAACGAACATTGCTTATATTTATTATTATTTTATTTAATGTATAATTTTCTAGCTATATCCTTACTCGTATAATTTATAATATTATAACACATAACATGGAGTACAAGGGTTCCCGCACAACAACTAATGGGACCCAAACCAACCTCACCTGCACGTGGTGCACCCTGCTAATCAACAAACGAAGCTCTGGCTCACATCAACCAGCATTAGGCCAGCGTGGTGGGAAGTAGCCCACATCCTCCCATATGAACCCACACACATGTAGAGATCTTTGGTGGAGGCCTATCTCCTGCAGTGTATGTCTATTGGCTGATGATGATGATAATATTATAACACAACCTACTTTTTACTATTGATTTATCACCATCAGGCGTCCCACTGCTGGACATAGACATTCACAAATTAGCTGGAAAAAACTCATATAATTCTAGCTTGTTTATCTCCAACGTATATTTTTGTGAGCATTTGTATTTACAAGTGTCAACTTTCACTACACATTTTCATCTCCATCATTCATGGTGATAATATTTAAAAATCTGTATTATATTCTTTATGTGAAGAAATTGCACGCATTTTTCATTGTATAACAAAGATGAAATGTCACGGATGTTTGTTTAAATGTTTGTCCAAGCATTGTTCGTATGCAAAAAGCGATGCTAATGTCGACGGTTCGCGCTGCAACACCACTCTCGTATGCATTTACATCTAGTCTAGTGACAAGTAGAAATATGCACTGGTAACTATAAACAACTTAACCTGATTACTCGTATCTGTTATACGATTGCTTTAAGCTAACTCGAACATGTAACGATTTTACCGCAAGTTTGTAGAATCGAAGAAAGGTTGATTAGCTAGCAATGATATGGAAATAATTATGTTTATTAAGTTTGAAACTGTATTCCTTTGAGACTAAGTATCATTACAGGTCCTATTTCCACCCCCAACCAGTAGTGAGAACGTTGAACCTTGTGACATTAATAGAGTAACGAGTCCTAATATCTTAAACTATGTCTCAAAGTTTCGAGTACAATGTGGTGTAATGTATATCTTCCTAATTAGCGCCACATCATTAGAGGTACGAATATCTTTTACCATCAGATGAATGGTTCTACTCGTCCCGTTGCTTCGTGGAATTAAAAAAAAGGAGAGAGAGTGACAATCTCCTTTTTTATTGGTTAGCGCCTGACTACGATCCCACCTGACGGTGAGCGACGATGTAGTCTTTAGTGGTAAAGCGCACAAGTCTAGAAGTAGCGTATTTACTCTCCTCTTAAAGATCCCCACGTCCTACCTGGACGGTCACGTCACGTCATACAAACAGCGGTCCTTAGTTCGATTCTGATATCACATGAATAGTCGATTTTGATAATTATTTAACTAATTAATACTCTCATTCAGCGGACAAATGAAATTATACTTCTCCAAATTAAGGACCGCCTATTTGTTGATATTTAAAAACATCTCTGATCAAGTGACTACTTTTGTCTGATACAAAAAAAAAAAACATGTTTACCAAAATATTTATTTTATACTCATGCAAATACACATTCAAATATACATATATTTAACACTGTCATATTTACATTTTTTTAATGATGTTAACACTAACTTATATGTTATACTCAGTTATATCTGATACAATGGAGTTAAATCTTAAGTTTTTAATTAAGGAAATTCCCATAACATTTGACCGCTTGAGAGTTTGGATCATTCCCCTCTTTGTTGAGGTACCGTAAGTACGCTCGTATTGTATAATGTAAAGTGGTGACCTTTCACGGCCTGGATATCGGAAGCACAAAAATATGATTGTAAGGAAATTAGTTTGATTTAAGGATTTTCAACATTTCAATGTCATCTTGACATTAACAATAACTAAACTAAACAGTTTTTGTGTTTTTTTATCATAATTCAAGTCGTATTCTTTCCTACGGATAAGAAACCTGAAGTATTTGAAAAGTATTTCGCGTTCGCTGTGTTCACACGGGTCTCGGCTGCTTGCGGATTGACGATCTCCAAACCCTGAAAAATAAAAACGCATGTGAAATTTTATGTCTTCAATACAATCTTGAAAGTAATAAAGGACTTCAAATTAGTGACAAACTAGTGGTAGGACTCTGTAGCAGGAGACCGTTTAGATTAGAGTAGTTACAAATGCAGCATCTATTTCTGAAACCGAACAGTAGTAAAGAAAAATATTACTATGTTCCGGTATAAAGGCCGTTGTATCAAGGGAAATTACAGGGGTAGTGAGAGTTACATCTAATGTTTCAAGACGAAGAGCACAAAGTGGTGCAATGGATGTCAACCTAATTAGCGCCAAGTTGTTGTAGAGGCGGATTACTTACCAACAAGTAAAAGTTTCTCTCGTCTCTTACCTTCGTATAATAAAAAAAAGTTCCCAACGGAAGCGGTACCGTATCCTAGTGGACACTGGGGCATAATTATAGCACAATTAAAGAGAGAGAGAGAGAAGATTATTCTAATTTGTGATTATTAATAGGGAGCGTTAGAATTTTTCTTATAAATGGGACGACAGTCCTCAAATGATTGAGGACTGCTCATGTGGGCCGGACATCCGCAAAATCCGTATTCTATGAGCGGTATGTCAGTCAAAAGACTAACAGCATTAAACATTATCAAAGAGTCCGCTGAGGGTTGATCGATAGATGCTAAAAAAGCATTGAATCATTATTTTAGTAGTGATGATTCAGTACCAAAATTAACAAGTAAAACGTAAGTCGGCGGCCATCAGCGAATCGAAGGTATATCGAGAAGGCGGAGGGTAAACGACATCGCTGAACGCCAAGTGCATACCGGGCTAACGAGATCACATTGCCGGCGTTATGATAGATCTGTGGCGTTGGCCTTGTCATTCCGCGTTATTACCAGTTACAACGGCCGTCATTAGACCTCGCTCGTGAGACGGTGCCGATGTAATGACTCCTCATTTCACTGTCGACTAGATGACTTTACCATTTCTGTTATTAATAATTAACACGCCACAATCGACAAACAGTAAAACAGGTTTTAGGCACAAACATACGATTGTTCATTATCATCTCAACCGATAGACGTCTATTGTTAGAGGTAGGTCTCTTGTACCACATTCTGGTCTTGTGCTGTTTCAATCCAGTAGTCCCAGTGGTATTTTACATTGTATATCGCAGATATTAACAATACCTTTGACTGACTAATGTTGCTGAAATTATCACTGTCCTACTCTATCATTAGTGCATAGCTATTTTCAACGAACCACGATCATGAACCTCAGGCATCATTTGACTTTCTAAGTGGAAAGTAGATAAATGAATAATGTAAACGTGATAAATCTACGGATAGTAACGAGGAATTAATTATAAAAGTATAATCTGAAACAAATTTATTAGATTATTGTCATCGTCGTCATCAGCAGATAGACATCCTTTACTTCACATAGACCTCCCTCCAAAGATACCCACATTCCTACATGCGTTGCTCGCATCTAGCGGCTTCCCGCGACCTTTTTTTTCTAGGGGTTTAAATGGGGAAGATTTGGTGGTTAATGTGAGTGTAAGGGGTCCCATACAACAACTCACGGGACCTAAGCCAACCTCACCTGCTCAAGGTGCACCCTGCCAATCAACAATGGAGGCTCTGGCTCCTACCAACCTGGGGCCAGCGTGGTGAGAAATGGTCCCAATTCACACATATAAAGAGATTTTAATCGATTTTATTTATTCCATCTATATCCCGGTAGTCTGTCGATTGATGACGAATCGATTTTTTCTATCAAAAAATTATGAAAACATCAATATCAAACGACACCATACTGGTGGAAGGTCTCTGTAGCTGGAAACCGTCTAAGTAAGTACCACTACAGCGCCTATTGCATTTACAATGTTTGATTGGTTTACCATTGTTTCTAGTGGTGGTAGTTCTCTGCTGCCGGAGACGGAGTAAGTAGTGTGCGAACATTACTGTGGTCCACTTTGAAAGGAGTTGTAGCTGGTGAAATTACTGCGATAACGAGACCTAATATGTTATATCGCAAAGCGACCAGCGCATTGTGGTGCAATGTATGTCATGTTAACTACCATTATGGGCAGGCGTATCATCTACCATCAGGTAATGGTCACGCTTGATTCATCGCTTCGTTGAAAAAAAAAAAAACATTAAATCATTTGTTTGAGAGTATTTCGTCATATATTTAGTGCAAACTTTTTTTTATTAAGTCACTCTGCACAAAGACAGGTTTCAGGTGACAGGAAAATGATTTTATTAGTCGACTAATATTAGTCATCATCGCGGTGAACAAATCAGCCGCACCTAAAACCTTTACAAAGCGCTGTAACATTTTGCAGACAAAACCATTGTAGACATGGTGAGAATGTGGGCTGGTCACTGCAACGAGGCACTGATATATGCAGCCATTAGACTTCGCCGGGAATTAAGGGTCAAAAGATTATCACCGGCGCATATTCGGTGTATGGGATTTTATATCAGATCATAAACTATACACCGTTATCCGACAACAATGAACTTACTAATGCCCTTGTCGGACATTGAATTCAAGCATCAACTAAACATTAAATAGTTATAGAGAAATTCTTAATTGTAGTTAAATAGAAATTGTTTTCTCGTTAATATAAATACAATTGATCTATATGTTACTATAATTACTTACTATAAACTATATATGTATTAACATGTTTTTAATGTAACAATGACATACTAGTTACGATACGACAACACCACATTGTGCTCATCGCTAAAGACATAAGTCATGCTACTCCAGTAATTCCATTGGCTACAACGCCCTTGAAATCGGAATACAGTGAGGTTTACACTGTACTGTTTGGCAGCTGAAATTGGGGGTGTGGAGACGGTCTCCAGCAATAGATACTTACCACCAGTAATATGTCGATAATGATTACATGAAACAAAATTACATTAAGCAGTATTTGTCAATAATGATTTTGATTACTGGGTAGCAGTAAGACAGCATAAATATAGTAGCTTTACCGTAACAGCTAGTCGTTATCCATAACGCGTTTAGAGGCAAGTAAGCACTCCACTCCTAGTATTTTAATGGACCCAACCTAATATAAATTTTCAATTAATGGTGTAGCCATAAATTACTTTATTAAAATCATTGCTGTTAAAAGATAATATTATTAATAATATTTTAACATTGATCACTATTATACTCGGTGTTATGATCATAAATGACAATAACATCAGCGATTCAAGATTATCGTAGAGTTGATCGCGGCACCCAAAATAACTGGTCATGCTGGATATTATTTGACGATGACTAATAAGTTATTTAATTAATAACCAAACAAACTTAAAGGTTATAGGTTAACACTGCCATAAATGTGAAACCTGTGTGAGAATTTTAATAGGAATATTTTTCATCTCTGACCAGTTCACTACAAATCATTTGGGTACTTTGCCATTGGTGTATTCATGTCTAAAGAACCGTTGCCGAATTAACTCCCTCTCTCTTTCATAATATTTACATGTAAATATTTATCGGATGAGAGTATTACACCCATCGATTTAATTATAAAAGACTTAAGTATGATTTTTTTCGTAAATTTGTCCTTATAAAACTGCTTACTTCCGGTTATCAATAAAAGTATTAAAGGAAGAATATTCTGTGCGGGCGTGCCTCACTATTAGTTAATTGTCAGAAAATTTAAAAGGGATGAATTTCTTTACAGACGGTTGAAAATTACTAAAATCTCTGATAGGCTTTTTTGTTTTACAATTTCTTTTTTTTTTTCATCGACGAAACGAAGCCAGCCGTACGTTTACTTGATGATAACTGGTAAATGACTTGGCTCTAGTTAGGATGATATACACGGCACCACACGACACTCCATTGTGCTCGTCGCCATTAGACGTGAGATGTAATTTCATTTAATTTCACTAGAACGCCCTTCAAACCGAAACACAGTAACGTTAGCATACTACTGTTTGGCGAAAGAAATAGGAGCTGCGATAGTTCTTATCACGACGGTCTCTGGCAACAGAGATTTATCAACAGTATATTTCGGTGAACATTCTAGTAATAAAAGCAACAGTTTTTATGCTAATGTGGAAAGTTCATTAAACTGTTCCTTAAGTAGCGTTTTAGATCATTAACACAGATACGAGTTAATGTAGCAAACGAAATTGACAATAAATCCCCTTTGCGACACGACGCTTGCGCCGAAGCAACTATCGCAGACGTATCTACGGAATAGTGAACGATGTTTAACATTAAAGCGAAGGGCGTTGCCACTCCCATAGCACAAATACCAAAGGCGAGATGCAGACGGTGAAAGTACTAACCAGATCTTCTGAAATACCAATTGGCTGGTAACACGCTCACTCGCAACTTGTAAATGTGCGAGGAATAGGGCTGCCTTTCCAGTTACGGTAATATTAAACCGCCATACCGGAAACTGATCACATAGTTTTTTTTCATTCGGCGAAACGACGAGACGGACAAGGCGTTCACCTGATGTGGCGCCAGATAATATCGTTTACACAGCATAATATTATGCTCGTTTCCTTAAGAAGTGAAATGTTAATTTTCATCACCACATTAATTTCACTAGCTACAGCGCCCTTGAAAACAGAACAGAGTTGTATTTGCACATTACGATTTGGCGATAGAAATAGGGGCTGCGGTGGTACCTACCTTTTCTTTATTATTCAGGGAAATCTTCCCAAAAGATACCTTGCTTCTGGAGGAATACAAGGTTATTTGCGATTTTTTCCCTCTAAAACCCCTCGATGGTCATCTTTTGTGCGTTGCCAGAGGCCCCTGGATCTCCTACGGAACGCATAAGTGCCTCTCAGCATTATGCCTAAAGCACGTCCCAGGGAGGGCTGTAGCCTTATTCGATACCATCGCTTTAGTACAACAAGAACTAGACCACTTCCTACTTGTCGTTTATCTCGGACTCGTCTAGTGAGTGGACAATGAGGGCCCCCTTCCTTCTCCCTACCTTCAAAGCCCACGAACCCGAAAACCCTTTTAGTTACCTTCTGCGACAGGCAGAGCTTACCTTAGTCCTATTCTTAACAGCTTTCTTAACCGAGACTACAGGGTAAGCGGTGTTACCTAGAAGGTTGATGGCAACCATTATCTTGTCTTAAAGTGCCTCTCCGATTACTGGAAATTGGCCGTCAGATTTACGAATTTGTGTTTATCTTCAGCCATATCTATCTTGGTGCTTGGGCAAAATATGGGAATCAGAACAGGAGATTTAATCCCGGATAAGAATAGCTCGAGCTGTATTAAGGAAATAAAAATAGTTTATGGTGATTATATAAATAAATCATTTGGCATCTTGTATTTTAATAAATAAGGAAATCATTTGTAACTCATAGTTATCTCAAGGTGTTGTTGTGGCATATCTATTAATTACTCAACAATTATTAATCATTAAAACTATAATTAATTATTAAAAAAAATATATATTTTTATATAAAAAGAAATTCTCTATAGTAATATTAGGATAGTATACTAAAAATATTAGCATGATTTTACTAGTAGTAAGGTGTACGCCAAAATGTGCTGGTGATAAATCTCTGTTGCCGGAGACCATCTAGGTAGGTACCGCCGCAGATCCTATTTCTTTCATCAAACAGTAATGTACAAACAATAATGTGTTCCAGTTTGAAGAGCGTCATATCTAGTATAATTACAAGGGTAACGAAAATTAACGTCTTATGTTTCATGGCAACGAGCACAATATGGTATAGTGTACATCATCCTAACCAGCGCCATGTTGTTATAGGCAGGCGCATCACCTAGTATAAGTAGAACATCTCGATCGTCTAGTGGCTTCGCCGAACATTTTTTTTATTAAATTAAGCGACGAGATGAGCGGAACGTTCACCTGATGGTAAGTGATACGCCTTCCCATAACAACGTGGCGCTGGTATGTATGGTATATACTACATCATATTGCACTCTGGGAAATAAGGTGTTGAGTCTTGATACCCTAGTAAATACACTAGCTACAACGCCCTACAAACCGAAACACAGTAATGTTTGCACACTACTGTTTGGCAGCAGAAATAGTTGTTGTGGTGGTATTTACCTGGACGGTCTCCGGCAACAGAGACCTACCACCAGCAAAAAAATTATTTATCTGATATATAAAAAGTAGTAATTTTTGATTGTTTAATAAATAACATGCTCTATGGTTAAAAGGAAATGAAACATATTGCAGTTTAAAACTCGATATAAGTTAACCCTGGTAAAACCTTTAAACGTCTATAATAAAGAGGGTGAAGGGTTAAAACTAAACCCTGATTCAAAACTCACGGTTTGAGGATTTCTATAGTTTCATAAATCGCGAGCATATATATTCATGACGCCAGTGATATTGTCACTTAAATAGGATCTATTCTATTAAAATCTATTAACTTTAGTAATAGAATACTACTGGTATTACCAGTGACATGGCACAATGACCCCGGGAGGTCAGACCTGCCGGTACCAAGGTCCCATTGTGCACAGCACGCGCGGCCTTATTCTGGTTAACACACTT
Source organism: Ornithoptera alexandrae (assembly GCA_029030555.1). Lineage (NCBI taxonomy): Eukaryota > Metazoa > Arthropoda > Insecta > Lepidoptera > Papilionidae > Ornithoptera > Ornithoptera alexandrae. The sequence continues at coordinate 3,506,682 of JARDVY010000037.1, read as the reverse complement.
ATATTAAACCGGGAAAACGTTAAGCTCAGTTAAAGTTAATACAATTCTACAGTATAAGCATTAAATGATAGTAAATAATAAACTTTGATATTTCACTTTTCACTATAAAATATACCAATTTTCTTTTTTATATTTAAATAAATTCTGCTGACATCAGTCAACATCATTATTTTGTATTGAAGGTTATTATAGTAGCATCAAATTAAGTTGTCTACTTAATCGTTTTATTATGGTTATTAAAATTATTACTAATACATATTATTAATTTTTATATGAATTTTATTAATTTTATATTTAAATATAATCAATTGTCTTATATATATTACTAATTAAACATTTTTAATAAATTTGTTTATCACTTACCATCAGGTAAAAGTCCCGCTCATCTCGTCAGTTAGCAGAATAAAAAAAAGTCTAACTTTTAAGGTCTTCTGTTTTTTTTTTTTAATATTAAATCAGCTAAAGGACTAAAATGTAGGAGAAAGTAAATCGTGGAAATTTCAGCAGTGAAGGTTACTAATAAATGAATGTTATACAAAAACTGCATGCTCATGTTAATTTGGATAAAAACCTTTTTGGCAATAGTTTTTTATGAAGGTTACGCATAATATACTTAATTTTTTTTTGTATCAGAAAAATCCAAGAATGATAAAGTCTAATAAACACGGATTTATATTAAAATAATTTTTGTATGATTTTCTTATAATGAACTATTATTCATATATTTGCTCTTAGATATAAGTGGACAATATCTTATCATCTTACCTTAAAAGGTTTTTATTAATTAAATATCTCAGTATAAGTTTCATGATTTGTTTTTTTATAGGAAACAGCTTCAAGACGAGCTGGACTTTCAACTTAGAGTGAATCATAGAGCCCCTAACTATATTGCACTAGTTAGGTCATAAATACTACAACATATTATGTTCGTCACCTTGGCATGAGATATATACAGTTCCATTCAAACCGGCGTATAGTAATATTTATACATTACTGTTTGGCGACGGAAATAAGCGTTGCGAACAAGACCGTTTCCGGCAATAGAGAGTTCTGTTTAGTAAACTTTATCCTAATATTTTTAACCATACCAATCGGTCTGAACTTGTGGTGGAGGCCCAGCAGCGTGTCTTCTTATAACGTATCCGTTACTCACTTCCGACTCGAGCTTTCTACCTAACATCGCTCAGTCACAACATCGATACTTACGAAAGCATAGATACGGAAATTCACATGTAAGGTTACGCCACTGAAACATGCGTTACATACGCAGTCAACTACTTCCGGTGATAATCGAAAATTGTCATAATATTTGTTGAGGTGCAGCAAAGTTTGGTGACCACAACAAAACCGTGGCTTGTCTATTTACATACAAACTACTTCAACTAAGTAAAATGTCTGTTTTAAATCAATCGTTACCGTTATTAACCGACAATAAAAAGTGAGTTCTCGATTCGATGTTTACATTTCTGTTTTTTTTTGTATAGTTAAGATAGCGTAAAGTTATGACCGACTTCTTGCGGAAGTGACATCCCTTTATACCTTGTGCTTTTTGTACTGTAATTTTATGACACTTAAAAAACTTTTTAAATGGCTATTTATTTTTAGCGCGACGTTCACATCATGGACGTCGAGTTTGAATCCATGACCCTGAGATTAGGAGTTTCACGCTCTATTTGGCTGAATTGGCCGAGCTGCATGCCTGCTAATAACAACGTATCGCTAATTAGGATAATGAACCACATTGTGCTCGACTCTGACACATAAGATGTTAATTGCCGTAACCCCAGTGATTACACTAGCTACCACGTCCTACAAACCGGAACAATTATATTTTCGCACTACTGTTTGGCGTCAGTAATAGAAGGGCGGTCTTACCTAGACGATCTCCGGCAAAAGAGATCTTCCACCAGAAAACTTTTATTTGATAATAGTGATCGTTAAAGAATTTCAGATTATTTAACTCTTAATATTATAAATATAACCTCCAGAAAAATAAAAAAATATTGTATCTTCTGGATTACACTAAGCGAAGCTATTAGGATTCCTTATTGAAAACCAAGCTGGATATGAGCTAAAACATGATCACAACGGCTGCACCATTATATATATATAGTACAGGGTGGCGCAAAAGTAATCCTCCTATCAGAAAATGCTATAAATGTTGCGATTGGCTCAAATGACAATCAACTGTGGCGGTGGCCATTTACATGACATCATATTCTCGACTTGATGTAAAAAAATTAAAAGACCAAATAAAAATAATCCACAAGAAGAATCAAAGTTTTTCATTTTTTTTTTAAATTACAGCCAAAAAACATCGGAAGGTTATTTTTGCGCCACCTTGTACTAGTTTTTAGTTATTTCATGTTGGATAATAAATAAAAAAAATTGTCTTGAATTGAAATAATTGTTGATTTCTCACAAATATTGACATTCCCCTGATAACACTTAGTATTGTTTTTAGAAAACATCATTGGATCTTCAGTCGACAATTACCTCATTATGATATCACCGCGATAGCATTGAATGCGGATCATAAAGAAAATAACATCACTATTGGATCTTAAACGGTGCATTGTTCTGCTTGCTGAATACCGTGCGGTGGCGGCACGCTTGAGGGCTAGATGGACTCGAGATATTATAATAATGATGCCTTCACTGAATCCTAAATTGCCGTAGGTGTAACTGCCTCCGAGGCGCAGCTAGCCGCTTTCATAGTAACAACGCACGATTCCGTGTGACCACATGTGGAATTTGGATGATGGAAGATTTTTTTTTTATTCTAGGAAGCCACTACATGGGTGAGAGATTCGTCTGCTGGTAAGTGAAACACATCACGCATATGGCGTTAGCTAGGTTGTAATGCGCCTGAGAGATAAGATGTTGAGTCTCGTTACTCCAGTAATTTCACTAGCTACAACAACCTTCAAACCGGAATATTGTAATCCTTGTACACTACCGTTTGCCGGCAGATGTAGGCGCTGCGATGGTACCTACTTAGACGCTCTCCGGGTACTGAGTCAAGAATAAGTCAAGTATAAATCTGCTACTATAACAGTATTACTGTTTCTTCCGGAGACTGTCTATGTGGGTACCATCGCAACGCGAGTTTCTACCGGCAAACAGTAGTGTGCAAACATTACTGTATTCCGGTTTGAAGGGTGATGTAGCTAATGTATTTACTGGGATAACAAGATTCAACATCTTTAGTCTCAGGCGACGAGCGCAATGTGGCGCAGTGCATACCATCTTAACTAGCGCCACGTTGTTATGAGCAGGCGTATAACTTACCATCAGGTGAAAGTCCTGCTCGTCTCGTCGCTTACTTACATATAAAAAAAATCTGTTACCATACAACAGCTTAAGTGTGTTACTATCGCTTCACCATTTTCGGCAAATCCGATTAAGGACAAGTGTTAGACCAACCACTCGCTGGCCTAATGGTTCTAACCATTCGTGCGGCGTCCATTCCGAAGGTCGCGGATTCGAATCTCGGCATGTACCAATGACTTTAATATTTAAGTTATGTACATTTTTGAACTTTAGTTACAACAGCGAAATACAAACGGTGAAGGAGAACATCGCGAGGAAACCTGCACATGAGTTAGAATCTATTCTAAGGCGTGTGTGAAGTCACCAATCCGCATTGGGCCCGCGTGGTGACTATGAACCTATCGCCCTCATATTGAGGGTAGGCATGTGCCCCAGCAGTGGGGACGTACATTGGCTTTTATAGATAGATATAGATCGATGTCAATAAACGGCGAATATAAAAGCTGTTGAGTACTCCTTTAAAAAAAAACGTTATATTAACAACGTAACCAGCTTAGCTAAATACTTAATAACTACTAGCTACTGTATTTCTATGAGTTGAAGCGTAACAGAGCTTCACGTTAATGCGTGACGAAAAAATAAATTTATCGTCATATTATACCGGTGTCTCAATTACGGTATTGTAAATATATACAAATAGAATATACAACTTTACATGTGATTTCATTTTTTTATTCTCCTTATAAAAGTCACAGCTATGTACAGTTATCATAATCCGTGATTTCCGAACTAGCAATATATATACTACTAGGAATATATATATATATATACTATAATATAGAATAGTTTTTTTTGACGAAATGGCAATACTAAAGAGTAAATAATAAAGGTGATAATCTAATTTAATAATCATCATCATAGTCAACAGCATGATATCCACTGGAAATAAGTTTTCCACATCTATAATTTTCCGATGATCTTTATCATATTACCCTTGTTATCCAGCTATTAAAAAACGCATGCTATCCCAACCGCATAAACTAGATTTTTTTTATACAAAAACAGTACAAGTTATTTGCTTCAAACATTACACAACAATATGAAAGCTTACGTCTAAGTTGTTACTTTGTTTGAATATCAAAGGAAATGGACAACTAATCGAAAACGGTTACCAAATCATTGCACTTAATCTTCGGGTGTATTCAGTTTTTTTTTTTATAAAAAAATCGATGTAGATTTGTACTATGGCAAGCGTTACATTATATAAACTAAGTACCCTTCCGTTGAGTTTTATAAAAAAACAAAATTTTATTTGATTACTTTAGAAGTATGAACAAGATCTTTTGTTAAAGTTATGTTCTTGACGTCCGGTAATTTTTAAAGCAAAAAAAGTTAACAATGAAGTTGATTTGCTATAATGGTTTCACTAAACATTTAATGTTCAAATATAATATTGACGGCTATACCGATACCCAAATATATATATACACTACAAATTAAACTCTTGCAATCAATCGTCATCTTCATCCGATTGACGTTCACATCAGGACAGCCTAGTATCCGACGTCATCTATTGTTCAATTTACAAATAAATGTACGTTGTTAGTACGAAAAAAAATTGTACATTGTATATAACTGTTCTATAAATAAGACATCTGCACACCCATTTTGGGTGGAGTCGTGGGACTATTGCGTCGTTGGTATGACAATAGAACTTGCTAAGCCGTGTACAACGGCACGGTTACCAACGAAACTTTTAACTATTACATATTACGAAGCCTTTTTCATTCGCAGACAATTCATTGATATCTAGCAAAGAATCAAGGCGAACGAAAGCAATCAGCTTGTTATACACACGTGGGAATTATATAGAACATACTTTTTACCACACGCATATGGTATGATATCATATCACCATCTGATATTTATTCAATCCAGGACACAAAGAACTAGACGTTCACCTGATATATGATACGCCCGTCCATAACAATGTAGCCTTAAATAGTATGATAAATTGTGATCGCTGCTTTGATACGTAAATCACATTACCATTACAATTTTACTAGCTGCGACACAATTTAAACCGGAAGTAATATTTGTACACTAAGGTTTCAAGTCGCCTATCGCCAATCTATCAGTGGTAATTTTTTTTTGTCAATTCAACGAAGCGACGAGACGATTGCGACGTTCACTTGATGATGACTCGCCTGCCCGTAAAAACGTGGCGCTGGTTAGGATGGTATACTCTACATCACATTGTGCTCGTAGCCTGGTATATAAGATGTGTCTCGTCACTGCTATAATTTCACTAGCTATAGCGCTCTTCAAACCGAAACCTAAACGGTCTCCAGTAATATAGATCCACACCCTCAGTGAATATTCTAAGATTATCAGCCAGACTTAGCCTTTCGGTACGATTTTTAGTAATATTTAAATAGAATATGAAATTTAATTATAGGAATAAAAAATAACTGCACAAACCTGTAAAGGTGTAAATGCAACTGAAGAAGCCGTCCCTGACACCTGCCTCCTGATACTCGTGGCGCCGCCGTACTGTTGATTTTGCTTCTGCAGGTTTTTTTGCAGGGTCTTGCTGATGCGGACTTTTGTCTTCTCGTCGATTTGCGGCAAACGCACGCGGCCAGTGCTGGACTTGCCGATAGTGCCGCGAGTGTAGCCCAGATCCTCCTGGTATGCGTCATCTTCAATCTGTTGAAACAAAAGAGATATTGTTGCTTTTAGAGATGCATTTTACCCTTAAATAAGAATAATAATTAATAATTGAAAATTGTCCGGAACACAGACTGCTGTTATTATTTTTACGTTTTTCTATCTACGCTATTAAAGTTTGTCAAACGTATAATGATCTTGGAAATGTTTATATTATACTGGCTGTTCTCCGTCGCAACACCCCTGAAATTCCCTATGGGGAAAGAATTTTAAAAAATCCGTCTTATAATTCCGTAATTCCGCAATCGTCGTTTTACCGTCGGACGTCTAGACCATACTGCAGACATTCATCCCTACGTTGTCGATATTCCGCATGTTAGGAGAAAGCGTTTTGCCTCGTCCTTCATAATCCGAACAACGAAGGGTTGGAACAGCCTGCCGGCGTCGGTATTTCCGTCCAGCTGACGTGGGAGTCTCCAAGAGAACTTAGGCTAGCTAGCTAACTTAAGCTTCTTCTACACTAGTGCGGTCTACCATCCAGATCCCAGCTCCGCATACGAACAGGAGAGATTGTAGTCATGCACTAGGCTATTAAAACAATATAATGAATGATATTGCTTCTGCCATTTAGATGTCAGTTTTTATATATATACTTGCTGTTCCCGTTCGCATTTCTGTCCGTAATATAAAATTAGACTTGAAATTTAAATGAAATATTCCTTGAGACCAACTGCAACCGCAAATCACTTTCTCTAGCAACCGTTACTATAGCAACCGCTTAAATAGTACGAAACGTAAATTTATAAAGTTAATTATAAATAAAATGATGAAGGATGAATGAAATTAAAAAAATAAATAGTCTATAACCATCTACAAATTATTTCCCGTCGAATGATCATCTTTCCCTTACCATACGTTCATGAGATTTCACATCATCGGCGATCAAAAAAATCCTATTTTCATATATGATTATTTCTATATTTCATAATAGATGATTATTATTATGATTTATGTCATAAAATTTGAAGAGCAAACAATTTTATCTATAAGCAAGTATGACAATCTGTTGTAACGTAGTATATATATACTACAATGGAATATTTACGAAATATTAAAATAACGCGCACCCACTGATGGGCTAATCTAAATATAAAAGAACTTCTGCTCCGATAACAATCACTTGGTTCAATAATCTAGACGGAAATTAAAGAGCTACTTTATACCTTGGTAATTAAAATGTAACAGTTAAAATATTTTTAGTGCATTGTTCTCATTATAACAATGCAATTTTCTAATGTAATATGCTAAATTCTCCATTCATCAGTACGTTTGTTATTATGTAGTTAAGAAATCAAAAGTTAAGTGGTTTTCTAAAGAGAAGATTGTTTGTGAAAGCCAAAAACTAAGAGATTGGCAATTTTGTCAAAAGCAATCTTATTCACAGTAGTACCTTGTTGCCTCTCTGGCAGTGTGGCAAACGGTTATCACAGGATAGTTGAATTCCTGGACTACATAAAAGGTGGAGTGTGTTATACTATTTTTAAAGGTTGATTAGGTAAGTTATATAAATTTAACTAATATTATTAATAAGCACAAACTACATTGTAATAACAGACAAGAAGTTCCTCTTTTTTAATTTTATCAGTGGAGCGTTTAATTATGGTAATTTACTGGTGGTAGGTCACAGTTATCGGAGACCGTCTAGCTAGGTACCAGCGCAAAGCTTATTTCCACCGCTAGATAGAAGTTTGCAAAGCTCATTCATGTTCAGATTCAAAGGACGTTATAGCCAGTGAAATTACTGGGGTACCGTCACTTAACATCCTACGTCTTATCGACGAGCATAATGTGATGCTGTGTATATCGTCCTTAATACCGCTACGTCGTTGGCAGATGTATCGTTTATCAGAGGAGTGTCTCGCTCGTGACGTGATATAAAAAAATATTTATTCTAACGACCCTATAAATTTTTTTGGATCGTCACAGGCATTACTAATACATCTACTGTTACTTGATATAAATTTCAATAGTTTATTTATTAATTAAAGTAAATTTTTTCAGTTTTAAATTTTACGTCACTCAAAACAGTGTAAAGTTAACATTAAATTTGAGCGTAGTACGGATAAAAAATATATACCAATCTACAACATTTATACTTACAGTTGTATTAATTAAATATTTAATTTCCATATTGTTTACATATTTATAAGGAAAAAAAAGGCAATAATAACTCACTAGTCAAATAAGACTTCTTGTTAAGTTAAAATAAATAAAAATGTTAATTTGCTAATAAGCTATTTATAAATAATAACAGTTTAGATGAGGAGATGAATATTTATCACGTTTACCATTATTCAATATATTGGGAGGTACAAGAAAAAACATAAGATTCAAAATTTGCGAAGACAGCATTGAAATTAATATTTATGGCTCTGTAATTTCTTCACAAGTAGAACTTCCGGAAATAGGTTATCCAAAACGAAAACCTAAGCTACCTATAATCGCCTATACAACAAAGCTGAAGACATTGATACGTTTGCACAAAAAAAATCTCGATGTACTGTTGGAATTTCAGGTTAGTTTAATTAGATTTCAGGTTCTGTTTTTCCGGAGTTTTCTGAAGAAACATATATGTTTGATATAATTCACAGATTCACAAAATCCAGTTACATATTTAAATTTTTTTGTTTTTATGAAAAACGGGGCAACCGTAGCAGAAATAATAAAAAAAATCAACTGTATTGATCTATATAATCCCATAACGTATATGTAACATAATGAAACTGATCATCAAGTTACGTACAATAATTAGTACGAGTCAAGTCGAATTAGAGTTTTTATGGTGTATAAGCTCAATATGACATACGGGCGAGAAATTACAGAAGCATATTATCTCATATACATAATTAAAACTACTGACTTCAATATTTTTTAATAGATCAGAAAATTAATCAATGAACTGATTATATATCTTTGAATCAAGTGATGTTCTAAGATTTTGTATCATCTCAATTAATGAACGTAAAAATATTAACATGAATAATTTAATTATTATATGACACAAATGTTTGTCATTAATAATTGAATATATTTTTAACAGACATCATTATTACTAAGTTTTTTTTTCGTAAAAACTATCTAGATCAACAGTAGTAATGAGTAAATTAGCAGTTTTACACAAGCAAGATCAAGACCGAATGGACAAGATCAAGACCAAAATCGAGACGTACCGGTTTAGATAAAAATATTAAAAAAAACCCAAGTATCAGATCAAATGAGTAAACAAGACTGAATAAGCGTAAGATCAGGACCAAAACTAAATAAGCTAGACCATGATTAAGACTAGAAGTATTTAGATAAAATCAAAGACAAATATCATGATTGTCCAAGACTTGGTCTCGTTCTTGCTTTGATCACCACTAAACCGCAGGGTATATGTTTGACTCTTTCATTGCGAGAGAAGGCATCTCCATATGGGGAAGGCTGACACTACTACAAAGTTGGACAATCTTGGTAGTGGTGTGTCAGTTTAAGCGCAGCAAACGACTCTTGCGCGGAGCTCCGCGCGCTTCAACGGATCGAGTTCCGGTCTATTTGGTTCTCGCAAAAAAACAAAATGGGCCATAGCAACGATCGTTTGAAGTTGTGTTCATGGGCCGCGGCCCGCCGTCACATTGGTTAGTATTCCTGAATACTCCGTAACGGTTGGGATACGATACCGGTAATCATTGCTGTACGGTTGTCTTATGCGCATGAATTACCGGTTAAGTACCTATGTAGATATATACTTCATGTATAGGCCTTAATATGTTCAATACCTGATATATAAATATTTTTTTTTAACTGATTTCTCATTTGATTATAAATATACAAATGATATAAATGACACAATATGTTAACAATGTTAAAGGCTTGTTAAACTGAGAACGACTAATTATTATGGACAAATATTATAGAAATTTCCAGTACATAAGATATTTAAGAAATTTGTTTTAGGAGGGAGTCTGAAAATCAATAAAATATGTGCTAAAGTTAAACTTAGGTTTCTGGATAAGTTATGATCGATCAAAACGGAACGATATACAGTGTTTCGTTATAGTGACAGTTATATTGATAATTATGTTGAAAACAAGCCCGTCTCGCCATTAAACGTAAAAATTTTGCTTTTAAGATAATAAATTTTGATTAACGTATAAATAAAAAAATCAAGTACGTTTCATATAAACATGATCGTACTTTTTATATAATTAAAAGACATTAAGTTAATTAATCTTAACAGTGAAAGTGAATAAAGTTTTGTATTAAGTATCGCTTTGAGAAGATTCTACTGCAGCAATGTTTGCATTATAATAAATACATAATATGAAGGTACACCATCAAACAATTTTACTTTTAGATTATAGTCAACCATTTGCTTAACACAAAACTGATGACTAAAAATAAAAAAAAACCGAAGAAACTTTTTTAAACAATAACATATCAAGAAAGGAATTGTGTTTGACAATAATAGTCGATTAATATTACTTTTGTTCGGTTTTTTTTATATATATATAGATGTCCAGAGATTATCAAGAGATTCATAGACTCGTTACGAGATAACTGAAACTATAAAACTCAGAATGTGGTGGAGATATTGCTTCTCCAAAGGGAGTTGCAGGCATGTTACTGCCAGCAAAACGGGCGGGTAACAGTTAGTATTATATAAGTTCTTTACGCGCAACGCAAAAGAATATTAATGCAGTGCGATTTTTATACAGACTAAGAACATTTTTGAGTAACATTTATTTCACTATGCATGACGCTCTAGATAATGAAAAAATTTGCAAACCAGTAGAACCGCACCGGCCGCATACAAAGTAGGATTTACGCAAGGTTCTGGGGATGTAAGTGCGTTAAAATAAACGCAGTCGCGTGCCTCATGCTTTTCGTGTAATGATAATATGGGATACAAGGCAAGCGTATTGTTTCATCTCCGTAATACTTTATTTAAATTGTATATGATTTAATCAAGCGGAGTAAGTCAAAAAAAGGTTAAACAAATTGCCGGCGTCTTTTTTATCGGCTATATTGCATGCATTCCGCAGAGAAACACCACTATACAACACCAGATAGATAGCGGTCAAGCACTAACATATAACTTTAATAAAGATCGGGTTCAAGTAAATATATACATTATAAAAAGGTGTAATAATTCTCAGAGCATAGAAATCGTTATTAAACAATATACTGGGTGTTAGGAGACCGCTTCCGAAAACAAAGACAGACGATAGTACTAATGACACCTTTGATGATGGGACGAAAAAAAAATCGATCCCGTTTAAAAAAAGATCATATTTTTAAAACGTTTTATTATCATTATTTACGCTATTCATGTTTGTACAGCTAAATGAAATGATAGTTCCATAAAAAAAAGATTACTAAAGATAAAAACCCAGCAATGAAACACAAAATCAAAAACAGCCGATACTCAGATCAACGAACGCACGTGCGCGGTGGGAACTCGAGACGTATTTGGTTTCAATTTGAACCTTATTTCATAGGGCCACGGAGCATTTATATTGCGCTAGCTATGTAACCCATTTTAAGTTATCTATCACTAAAAAAAATTATAGCAAGTAATAAATGAACGTTACACTCACGTCAGCGAAGTTGAGACGGTTCGCGTTCTTCCGGAACTCCGTCATGGCGTATCTTTCCTTCATCTTCCTGACACGCTTCCCGCCTCTCTTTTTACGGCTTTGCTCTATAGGCTTTGGTAGCGGCTTCACAAACTTAACTGGCGGCGGCTCCTTTAGAAAATGTTTATGATACCACATTTGTTTAATGAGGAGATTGAACAACTATGATAGATTAACACTTGATGTATCATGTAATAAACAACCCACTTAATATTCCCACAACTGGGACTTGGGACCCTTCACAAAGAGAGAGTTAAAGTTATTTATCCAAGAAATTGGCTGAATGTCAAATGTATAAAAAATCTGTGGTTACTGTAGCATAAAGGTTTTCTCACATCTAGTTCAGCAGATATTGAATAGCTTCACATTTACACACAGTTTTTTTGGTAAATGTTGAAGTATTGTATAGTAACTGTTTTATTGTATTTTACCTGTAATTTGTCTAATTTCTTCTCTATTCCTTCTCTAAGTGTCCTTCCTATATGTCCATCAGTGCTTTCGTGGCATGCATCAACTCTTGCGGCCAGAGTAAGTTTAGTAGAAACAAGCTTTGCGGCTTTGTACCTCAGTTCCTATCGTTAATATACAATACATATGTATTAACACATATCAATATAAAATATGAAGATTGCATCTATCCAGGCAGGTATGTAAAAACTCTACTGCCAACTAAACACCATAACACATTGCCCAGTTTCGAACCAGAGACCAGTGTCTTACAAAGCAATTATTGCACTATGAAGACAATTCAACATAAAACATGGATATCACACAATAATAGTTAGCCATAAACTAGTACTATAAGTACAGATACATAAAATGCTGGTTCACCACGGCCATACTTTAAGAAAAATCTCACTCTATATAAAATAATTGCTCTGAGCTAATTCCAATAAAAAAATTGGTACAGTAAATTACCATAAAAGTTAAATATTTCATATATGTACTCACAGGTGGTGTGTCTTGCACTATTTGTGAAAAATATATGAAACCAGTGTGTGGAAGTGCTGCCGCTTGGGAGAAACCAGAAAGAGTTTTTTTCTGCTGTCCAAGTGGTAGTACATTACATGCTGGCATCTTTGACAACTTTGACAAACCTCCTGCTACTCCTAGGATTTTTGCTGCAGTTGATGCACCTTTAAATGAAAATAAAAATATCTGTAGATCGTCTCTAATTTATGCTAAACCAGCAACCTCATACAGGAAAGTACTGTTAGCAGACCAGATGTACAATATAAAAAAAATTTTTGAACTATTGGACACAAACAGTATAAGACCTTACTTCATGGAATATATTACAAGAGAACTATGTCCAGTAGTAGAGAGTGATTGAATGATATGAACATGTGAAAAGTTTTACATAATATTAAACATTAAGTAATTTCTATACAACTATTCAAAAAGAGCACTATTTTAATTTTATTATTGCTTACCAACAATTGCTGTAATATTAGGAGCAATAAAAGTCATTCTGCTTTCAACATATTCATAAATTTTAGATTTGTATAGATTTAATTCAGAAGCCATGTCACACGCTTCAGTTATTCTTGATAACTCACTTTCTGTAAGTAATTTTCTGAAACAAAATGTTACATTTAATTACAATTAAATCTAAAATTCTCAACTAACTAAATGATATACTTTTTGTATTATTTCTATAAGTTTCTACAGTAATAATTGAAAGAAAAACTTATTCAAATTACTTAGTTTTACCTTATTTTACAATACTCAATATTTTATTTATGTCATAAATCCAACCTCCTTGTAGTTTACATTAATTTATATTGAAACATACAGATATACTTAATTTTTCTTCTCTTAATTTTAAAAGTTCTAATTTTTATTACTGTTTTAGCTAATATATAGGAATACAAGAGAAAAAGATATATCAATATCATTTCTATTTCCTGGACTTCTATGATAACATTAGTTATACAATTGTATTAAAAATTTACACATATGACCATACCCCTGAGTTGTGGAGGCAGTAACAGACACAATCATAATAGTAGCTTGTGTAAGAAAACTCTGCAAGATCTCATTGTTCTTAACTTTATCCAAATCATTGCCAAGCTCCTTTACAGTTCTTATGTATTCAAGAGGTGTTACAATCAAAGAGTCCAACTCTGGAAATCTTTTCTGATACTTGTCCCGCACAAATCTGTGGATAATAGCTGCAAATAGAAATTGTTTAAATATTAAACTGAGATTTTTTTTATTATTTAACCTGCTAACCAAGCCAGACATATAATTATGTTAAACAGAAACAAGTGTCAGTACAGGTAGGACATATATATGTCCCTGACATATATATTGTGCACTGCAACAAGTGGGACATATAGTTTCGTACTTTCTCTGGTATGATGTACTGATACATCCTAGTGAAAGGGCTCATGCCCATTATATTTTGCTCAATAAAAAAGGCAATTCACCACTTAACAGGTTCATCACTTCTACAAAAAAAAAAACATGCTATAAAACAAAAACATAAAGGTTAATATTTTATTAACATAAGGTTATTACTGCAAGAAATTATCACACCATATCTTGTTACCTACCTATTTCACTATCAATTTCCACAGCAATATTATTTGCTTCTACTATCAATTGATACTCTGGATCTGATTCCATTAATCCAGTAACTTCAATCTTCTTTCTATTGCTACCACAGTTTTGTTCTATTTCAGTTATAACCTAAAAGAAAATATCAAAAACACTTTTAGTATTAATGAATAACAAAATGAACAGATCTTGGTTATAACATAAAATTATAAACAATGTCAAGTAGATTCTCACAGATATTACATAGTTATAAAACTCATTATTAAAACTATTCTCGGACTTATCAATAACTGTAGGATTAATCACAATAATTTAAAGTTGTAAATGTAAGAGAAGTTCTGTGTTAGTTTGGAATGAAAATTAGATACCCGTTGTAACCGTTCTGAATCTCTTAATTTCGCAAGTTCCCTGATCGATACATTTTTGATTTCGTCTTCTTTCGGGATTACAGGATATGGTACAGCAAATTCCTTGGAAGTATCAATAGAAGTTTTAGAATCAATCAAAGTTTCAAGTTCAGAGTCATCATTTTCCTCCAAATCAGCAAGTAACTCATCAGCCAAAGACATTATTAACAGTCCAAAAGTTACTATAATATGTTAAATATTATATACTGAAAACTATAAAGTTTATATATAGTATAAATGTATTATCTGTAATTGATTATTTTTCAGTCACTATAGTTGCATAGGTTATATATTCAAAAATTGTTATCTGTCATTATGTTTACTTAAAAATAGCATATTTGAAATTTGTACAACAATGACAGAACATGGAGCCTTTCAATATGAGAATACTTTAGATATTAAAATTATAATTTGTCTGTAATCATTTATTTAAACAGTATCAATAAGTGTTTTTTTATTTAAATGTAATTTATCTTTGATGTTTTTATAATATTCGGAGATTTTTTTAAATATATCGTTGAATAAAAAGAAATATTTATAAAAGCACACAAATTTACAAGCTGAAATTGATTTGAATCGAACAGAAAACAACTATTTGTAATTAGCGTTTCATACTTATGCTAATTATTTCATAGTTTCCTAAAAAGTGTTTACTGTGAATTATATTTTATAACACATTATATATTCATTAACATTACCTGTGATTTTTTTTAAATATAAGTTATTTTGAATAGTTCAAGATAATTCTTGAATTATTAAAACGTTACTTAAATATTTTACTGAAACCAGAGAACATAATATTATAACCCGTTTCTATAAAATTTTTTGTTAAAAATATTTTTCAGTGACAACATTGCCAGCGGTTTGCCATTTTCTCGGCGTGAAGAGTTTGTAAGAGGCCCCCGAAGGCCCTAATTTTAATATATTGAAGCATTTTCCGTTATTGTAGTGACACTTACAACTCCTTTAATTGTCTAAATGGCACTAAATCCACAATACGATGCTATCGGAAAAGGATTCGTACAACAATATTATACACTGTTTGACGATCCGGGGCAGCGATCAACTCTGGCAAATATGTACAACGTGAGTATTTATAATTGATACCATAATATATATTCGTAACATATTCTATTTTAATATATATTTATATAGTTCAAAGTTTTTATTTAATATTTAAGGTTAAGTTAGGCTCTCCCGCCTAAAGATGGTATAATCATTTTTTATAAAAATAACTTTGACTTGCCTGATACAAGTTGCAAATGTAGAATCGATTAATATCATATATTATTTTATGTAATAGATAAGAAAAAAATCTGGGGATTAACCAACAAATTTGTTTTTTTTTGTTATATTAGTAACCTAATAAAAAAATTGTCAAAGATGTGATTTTACAATTTCAACAAAAAGGTAATTTGGTTTCTTTTATTAAAGTATGTTAACCGAAAACGTCAAATATAGAGAATGCGGTATAAACTCTCAAAGAATGTTTAATATTTTCTTATTGTGATGAAGTATGACTCATGTCTAACACCATCAATATCTGTTGTCATTGCGATGTAAACAAATGTTAATTACTTGTAGTTTGTCTGTATTTTAAAGGTATCACAAATAAAAAAATTATATTAAAAGGCAATTTGCAATGAAATATTTCATTAAGTGCAAAGTGAAAACAAGTAACATTCTTTAGGGTTTACATGGCAAGTGTAACATCTTTATTGTTGGCGATGTTTATAAGTGTATTTTTAGAGAAAAATATTTCAATTTATAGGTGGAAACATCATTTATGACTTTTGAAGGAGTTCAATTACAGGGTGCTGTGAAAATTATGGAAAAATTAAATGTAAGTTCTCTTTTTTGTTACTTAAACTTTTGTCTATATTTCATCAAATATAGATTATGACTTCATTAATTAGAGTTCCTATAAATTATATGGCTAGTGTAACTACTAAACTTAAGAGACTAATTATTTCATCTTCAAACATCAAAGTACAAAGATGTAAATGATATAATACAATATGTAGGGTATAAACTTCTAGTGATATAAGATTACATGTTAACAACAGTTATTGCTTTACTTTATCTTCGTTTTGTTGAAACATCATAGAAAATTCCAATCACATATAAAAGTGTCACATTAATTACTTATTCCTTGTATTCTCATGTCTTCTATTCTTATGTTGGGTCGGTTATTTCATCTACTGTAATTGAACATCATTATTTAAATTTTTAATGTTGTCGTTTCAATACATAATCTACATAAGTTCTATAAAAAAAGATGACAATTAAATTCCTGATGTGTATTTAATTAGCATTTGTTAAAATTGTCTTATTCATAATTCTTTCTCTTTCTATGAGTTGTGTATTACCTGAACTTAATAGAATAGAGGTTAATAAAAATATCCTTTTAAAAGTTTTTTAAATTTCACTAAACAATATTTATTACAATTTCTTTCAGGCTTTGACATTTCAAAAAATAACAAGATTAGTTACATCGGTTGACTCACAGCCAATGTTTGATGGTGGTGTACTAATTAATGTCTTAGGACGATTGCAGGTACATTAATTCTTATATAGCATTGTTTTATATGTTGAAGATTACTAAATGTTAGTAGCTAAAATTGAGACTATATCAAATGTTAAAACAGATATTTCACTGGCAGTGAATCTTTGAGAATTACCTAAAAAAATGCCTAGTATGGTCAGCAACTTCAAGCTTCTAGTTCACAGAATATACCATTCATATATTTGACTGTAATTGTCACATTTGTGATTCAATTAAAACATATTATCAGTGTATTTTTCATTTGATGTGGTGAAACGTATTTATTGAATTGCAATGCCTAATGCCTAAAGATTACCTCTCCGCTCATCGTCTGGTGAACACCAGTCTATATTACTAAGAGTAAAATATTTGTATTTAATAACAATATTTCATCTAATAATAGTCTTACGGACAATCGGCTGATGATGATGATGTCTTAAAACATTTTTATTAAACAATATGTATTAGAAAGTTAAATAACGCTAGATCTGAACCTGTACTGAAGTATTCAAACAAAATAACAAAAGTGTTCCATGCTTTCTAAAATTTAGAAGTGACAGATATATAGTCAACACTTAACAATCGCATTGTTGTGAAAAAGAAATTACAAATTTTCTTGCAAGAAATTAGTAAGTAGTTGTATATTAGTTTTTTGTAATTTTTTAAAATTATTTAAGACTAAATTTTAAGCATAACTCCAACAAAAAATTTGTGTCCAATCAAAACCTCCTTTTTGTCACTAGTTATAATTTAATACACATACATATACAAAGTAATTAAAAAAAAAACTATTGTTATAAACACTTTAATATTTGTAACAGACGGATGAGGATCAGCCACATGCTTACTTTCAAACATTTGTGTTGAAGCCGATAGGAAACTCATTCTATGTAGAGCATGATATGTTCAGGCTGGCCCTTCATGATGTTTAAGTATATTTTGTTCAACAAGTGACAAAGTAAGAGAAATGTTTGAATCCTCTGGCTGCTATGTAAATAATACACTCCAGCGTTAGAATTTTAACATCCCTGCTCCATTAGAACAAATTTTTTAATTTTTTTTATTTAACTCATATGTAATATATCTCCCTATTTTAGCATTGCACATAATGGCATGAGTGTAACAGTTTATTAAACTTTTTTTTAACTATTTTCTAAGTCTTTCCGTAGTAGGCGTTTCAATTGTATGGTTTTTTTTATACTACGAAGCGACGAAACGAGCGAGACCTTCACCTGATGGCACGCGATACGCGCGCCCATAATAATGTGGCGCCAGTTAAGACACAGCACCACATTTCGCTCCTCTCTTAGAGATATATGATGTTGACTCTCGTTACCACAGTAATTTCACTAGCTATAGCGCCCTTTAAATCGGAACACAGTAATGTTTGCACGCTACTGTTTGACGTCAGATATAGTCGCTGCGGTGTTACCTATCTAGACTGAGTCTGACAACAAAGATCTATCACAAGAAAAATAAATGGCTAATCTTAACATATAGCTCATCAATTATAATAAAGCATTCCCACAGTCACCGATAACACCCACGTCACCACACATACTTCGGGCACCACCAACGCTCCGAATCTCGACATCACGCCGCCCTCGCTTCAAAACGCGGCACCACAGCTACACACACCGCGTACACTAAATACACCCGCGAACCGGAGCAGTTCTCATCGCCCAAAGATTCCGACTCAGGCGAAGGTAGTCGGGGAACGGGTCCGTGCCCGTCTTCGACGACCGAGTAGATTCGCCAGAAAACCCAACAACCAGACACACATTGTAAAATTTCGCCGTCGGATAACTACATTCCACGTAGTACACATTTTTTGTAAACATGCCGTGGATCCGGGTCCACGAGCCCAGTGTCAGATAAGCTGTCTAAGTCGCTGGTTAGCAGCGCTTACATCGTTCGAATCTAGCAAATAAATAAAGCATTGATGATATCATCAGCACAGGTTTTTTGATTCACATTAAAATAAATCACTCACAAGACCGTTGACAATATTCTAAGTTTGTAATAACAGATTAAATGTTATGTTCATAATAAGCTTATTTGATATGTTCGAATTCCTTGATTAAAAAGTTTCATCATCGTCATCAGCCGACAATCATCCACTGTTGGTCATTGGCCTCCCCCAAATAGAAGTAAATGTATACATCAGATATTTTAAAACTTAAATAGACCAAAAGATTTTCTACCTTCACATAAAAAAAATTGCACTGTCACCTATTTTATTACTTATTGTTTTAAGTTCAGCACTTTATACTTATATACATAGTAGTTACAGCTTCATAATGAAAACCTCTTTATGCTTCTTCCTATAGCTTATGGCTAGCTTTCTCAGTTTCTAGGCAAATAATAAAATAATATACACACACTAAATACTAGTGATTTTGAAAGTTAAGTTACTGGTTAATTATTTTTAAACTATCATTACTTCCGGTTGAAGTGTGGTTTCACATATTGTGACTTGGTAATTCAAATATTTAAAAATGCTAAAATTTTCGTTTTTAACTTATGCTCGGTTTTATATAAATTTTTTCAATGGTATACATATTATGTTATATATATATTAAGACAAACAATATTAAATATAGATTATATTACATTTATATTCCGATGGTTACAACAGCCAACTAATACCTTTAATCTTCCTGTTTCAGTGTGATGATGATCCACCACATCCGTACATGCAGACCTTTGTTCTTAAACCCCTAGGTGATTCGTTCTTTGTTCAACACGACATCTTCCGTCTCGGCATCCACGACGTCGCTTAACTTGGTTTAATTCAATTCCTTTTATATATTGAGTCGAGCTAGATCAAACTAATACACAATCATCATGCTAATATGAAAGTTTGTAACTTGTTTTAGTTATCTAGGTATAAGATATTAGTAACGTTTATTGTCGTCTACTTTGTAAAATAAATTTTTTTGTATATTTTACATGCCGTATGCAAATTGATTTCTCATTGTTTCGGCTTCTTACATATGAACAGCTTAAGTGAAATTATTGTTCATGAACTTCATTTCAATTATATGTATACATTTTGTAATAAATACATTATAATTTTGTAAACGGTTTTTCTTTTACTTTATCTTTGTTAATGGGCCAATTTATAAATTTTCTTTTACCCCATCTTTATTAATATCATTCAAATATGAGCTGAAGAATAGAGATTATTTCATAATAAGTAAAAAAAAAAATTACATTTATAATTCAAAGGTTGTACTACTAATACAGTTATATAGTTCTACAGTGTCACTGTTTTCGTAGCATTACAGCTGTTTGCCTATTAACTTGGAGGTCCCTCATTCGATTCTGGGGTCACATGTAAGTGATTAGGTCGGTGGCAGGTTTTTATTGAACTCGCCGGGCTCTAGCTATCACCATATTGCAAAACTGCTGCTATATCTACATAGCTGTTTCGGTTATGGACATACAAGAACTAGAATATATTGCTCACCCAGAATGCTCTGGTTCCTTTCACTGTTATCAACTTCATTGTCACTTCATCATGTGAAGATGAGTTCAAGTAATAGCCCGTTCTACATAAAAATAATATTGGAATTCTTCATATTGTAGGGTTGTAATCATTTAATAATAGAGAATTTTTCTGCCAAGAACCATTGGTATGAACTTCATACAGATATTTTCCAAAGAAGCGACATTAAGCGCTTCTCAAAATGGGAGTAGTAATCTCTCCGGGATCGGCAGCGCAATAGTGATGCATCTGGTAGGGATCTATATATTACAGTAACTGCTTACCATACAATGGATCGGTTATTTGTTTACACGCACATAAACCGTTTGAAAACGAAATATTGGTTTTACCAGATATTGTATTCCCAATGAATGATATTGGCACATTTAAAATATTTTCCGTCAATAATTTTTTTTTTTATGGATATTCTGTAATTTAATAACATAATATACATAAGGACCACGTGGAAATGAAACAATTAGATGATGCTAAGACAATCATGTATTAAGTAATAAATAGTCAAAAAATTAACAAAGGAAACACTGAAAACAGGTACATTTTCACCAATCTCAGAATTCAAGACTTGCAACTCTCTTTAAATCCTTAGACGCTACGAACACTTAACAAGTTACTTGCATGCACTACTAACGAAATACACACCATTTCCCCGGGCGCCGCGCGGGACAACTTGTCTAAGTGAATGACTAGGTTGCAGAAGTAATACACTCAATGCAAGGTTCACGCGATCCGGATTGTTCCATACAACACTTTGGTTAATTCTTTATTCCTTATAACGGTATCAATGTAATTTATTGACCGGTACAACAGCTGCGCATCTGTCTCGGTGTGAGGAACTGTTCGGCGGTGGCCTTGGTCCACCGGTGGACGTCTGTTGGTTCACGATTGCATGTATATAACGTATGCGTATCGACGGCCCACAATTTACATTTGTAACCTACTGCCATTAGGTTATGTGACGTCGATATCAAATGGTGACAAATTCAATTTTAACGTTACGAATACAAAAAGCTACAAATAGTATTTTTTTTTTAACTATTATTGCTTATCGAAAGCATATAAACAAGAAATAACCTTATAAAGTAATTAACGAGACTGGAACGGTCCATTATTGGGAACGTTGAGATATAAAAATTGTAAATATATTATGAGAAGCCGTTTTCTTCCGCTAGAAAAAATACCATCGGAATGATTTTTTGTGAAACAGTAAAAACGCTACAAAGCAGAGATAAAATTAAATTCGACAATATCTTTCAGCATTTTTTAAAGATAAACAGAATCAACAATATTTGTACGTAAATGTTTAGCCTCTAGTAGATAGTACTGTTCTGTCAATGCTACTTTAAAAAAAATGTAAAACAATCCGCTATATTCTTTATGTCATAACGTAATGAAATAAAAACAAAAACATTTGAATCTTTGGTATATTTAAATATATATATGAATGCACAAAAAAAATATCTTTCATCTTAATTTTTCTTTCCGCGATTATGGCTCTAGAAGTTCTAAAGGCTGTTGTGAAGATATTGAAAAGTGAAATTATTACAAAGTAAGTATAACAGATCTAATATTATTTATTAAAATAAATAATATTTTGCTACAGAACATTAACAACAATAACTTTGTTTATTCCCTTTTAAAATCACGGCTACACAGTTAAGTCTTTGACTTAACTAGTATTTACTCCTGTATTTAGAATTACGGGTTCTGCTTACAATGTTAACAGAACAGTACTAAGAGTTGAAGGTTCATGTTTCACGTGTTATCGCATTTTGTGTTATAATAAATATCTTTTATAATCTTTTTGTGTTTTCTTTGATATTTCATGCGTTACGTGATGTATCGTTTCAATGTAGTCGAGCCCGAGTTTAAAATCTCTACACACGACTTATTCGTATTCTAATTATAATTGCTTTAAAAACAAGTGCAGATATTAATACGTGGAGTAACTGAAACAAATTAATGTTTATATATATATATATATATATATATATAAATGATTTTTTGAGTCACTTTATAAACCTTCTAAATGATAAATAAGGATGAAAAGCATTTCCAAATAATAAAATCTAATTTAGTTATTTCCTCTGTATACAAGCATATATCTATAAATATATTGCATAATTTTAGTCCTAATGTTGGAAAATTAATGTTTGTAATGTGTTAATTTAAAAAAAAAACGATAAAGGTGTAAAATTTCGTGTTTGTACATTATTAATCAATTTATAACAAATTGACCTAGTTTTATGTTTCTAAAGATTTTCAGAAAGTGCAAACTTTATGGCACACCAAATATAACAGTAGTTCGATGTTTAGCAAAGATTTTTTTAAAGAATAATTGATTTATTATTTTAATATTGATTTACTGTAAGACAACCATCAGAATGAAGTTAAAATAGATGGAATCCGTAAAAGAGTACTGCGGATGTAACAAGTTGCGTGGTGAAGTAGCGATGGCCATGGAACATAATTGATAGACGCATAAACTCCAACTTAGTACAAGATGAAGAACCACTGGGGGCATCAGAACTCAATCAAAGCAAGAGCGTTATAATGTCCAGCAGTGGACGTCCATCGGAAGAGATGATTATGAACCATCAGAACAAAGCTAATGTGATAAGAATCGGTTTATTATGTTTTATGCATAAAAAAATATTTTATATTTGAGGTATGTAAATATCAATTTGTTTTACTATAGACAATAATCAGAATTTCTTATCTGCATACGAACTCCACTAATTAAAATGGCTCACAAATGCATTATATTACAAAAGGAAATATTGCAAAAAAGAAATAATAATAATAAATTCAAAATTTGTTAGTGGGTAAAGTACCCTGCTCGGTAAGTAAAGCTGAAATATCTTGGGTAAATTTTAGCCTGTACAATGGCACAACGCTTTGAGACGTTTTACGAGAAGAGCTTTTGTGAATATAAGGTAGGTAACGTACAGAGGTTGTAAACTCAGGCCGAGTGCTGCCGTTTGGATGGGATGGTTTAGGAGCCGCCTTTCTTCCGGCCGCGCGACGATGTCAGGGAGACGCCCCGCAATGACCGCATCGCCATCGCCCTGTTGAAGTGCCTCTGTGTTTTGTGCTCTTCTGCATCGCTGCCGTTGTCGACAGACGATAGTATCACAAGTAACACACCCATAACCTGTAATTTTTTAATATCGAATATTATGGATATATCTAAACTTGCAATGTGTATCAAAGCGACGAGCACAATGTGATGCAGTGTATATGAGCTTAATTCGCATCGCATCTTTAAGGGCAGGAGGTTATAAGTTACGTCCAGTTCAGCGCCCATTTCGTCTCATTGTTTCGTTGTACAGCAAAATCTTATTTTAAACAACTTTAAGCATAATACGAATAAAAAAATAGCTCTTTTATTATTCCTACTATTACACGTACTTACCCTGAGTTTACTCTTAAACAGGAAGAGTCAAGACATATCACAATGTTTTCATTAATCAAAAGCTATGAAGGAATCGAATCTACCATGCCTCTACCGGATAAAGCGTAAGACGTCCTCGTAAACTAAGCTATCGTGTCTTCAATACAATATCATTTGTGGTATAATGTACAAACAGGGAGCTCGTCTAATTTATTATTTTTAAATGTGTCACCGCGATAACAGATATCAATTACACAAATAACAGTTAAAACCTCACCAAACAAATGATGATAAGCAGTGTGTACACATGCACAGAAGCTTCCGGTATGTTCTCAATATCTTTCAATGCAGCCAGCGCTGGCTCGAAGTCGGGCCGTAAGTCCAATGCATGTCTCAGATGTACTGCGGCTTCCTAAAATATAGAAAGAAAATAAACCTTTGTGAGATTAAGATTTTATCAAGGTCGCGCCGATAAGTTTTAATGCCATTTTTGTACTGATTAAAATTTGTAACTATTGAGAAAATTGACCTCTCTCAAAGATCTCCTCACAGACTGGTCATGCGCTATCTGCATCCACCATAAATCTTATGGGGCGCCTGTCAACACTTCTGATATGCAAGCGCCACTCAATAAAGTCTCTGCCTATACTTATCAGCTATGAGTCCACAAGTCAAAATGCCCTGCCCATTGCCACTTAAGTCTAGCATTCTTTTGGGCCATATCAATGAACTTACCACTTTAACAGATCTTCTCATTTCTGATTTGTTGTACATAGGGAAACCTACAGCATAGTTTTTTGCATTGCTGTGTATGCAGCTTTTAACTTTTTTTTTATTTATCGTAGCCACGAGAAGATGCATTCACCTGATGTTAAATGATACACCTGCCCATAACAACGTCACATTAGTTAGGCTGTTATATGGAGCACTAAATAGTGCTCGTCGCCTTGAGACAAGATTACCTCAGTTATTTCACTAGCTACCAAGGCCACGAAATCGGAACCTAATAAAGTTTACAAACTACTCCGCTGTCAGAAATAGGAGCAGCAGTGGTACCTAAGCGAGTGGTCTCTGGCATATTTATGTAATATTCACAATGTAAAACATCTACATACAATTGGTTGTTAAGTGTAGTCAACATAAATTAGCATTACAAATATTTTCACTAACCCATGTTACACACATAAATGAGAATAAAAAAAAACTCACTTGATAGTGTCCATACGCTTTGAATATCTCTCCGAGTGTGAAGTACTGCTGCCAGGCGCTGCGGTCCGGCGGCTGCACCTCTAAAGAGCGCCGCGTTAGGTAAATTGCATCGTCAAGATATTGTAGTGTGAATAAGACGCGTGCTAAATTGAGTAGCACCTGTAAAGATATAACTATATACAAAATTGTTTTTTTTTTTTTTTAGAAATAAATAAAAACTAATGTTACAGGTTTTCTTTTGTGCAACGAGGTAACGAGGCAAACAGAACCTTCACCCATCACACTACTAAACATTTAAATATATAGTATTATTTTATTTAATTTTATGTGGACTTGGAATTTAACGAAGGAACTTGCTCCTACTAGGCAAGCAGTTACACAGAGCGACATGGACGCTGTTAAAAATATATAACTTCCTGTTGATCCATTTCTTTGACCTAGTATGTTTATTGTTAAATTCCATATGTCAATAACAAAGTTAGTATTGTCTTTGATTACATGTCAACATATTCACAATAAAAATATCCTGCTCAAAATCTGTTCAATTTATTACCAGTAGTACATATTTGTTGCCATAGACTTTCTAAAAGGTATTACAGCTTCTATATCTGTAGCCAGACAACGATATGAAAACTTGACTGTTTCCCGATTTATAGGGTATTGTAGTCTAAGATATTACTGGAGGCAAGGAAATTTAAAAAATTATGTCAATTAAAAACCATAAGTTAACAGTATATGTCTCCTAGCAATTCATACATTGTGACGTCGTATTTATCATCGCAAAAAGTCGCAGAGGAAATGTTTGTTAGTGAATGTTCTGCTTGTCTCCTCACTTTGTAGACATTTTTTATTTGGTACTCACCTCAGAATTATATGGCGACACAGCAAGTGCGCGCCGGAAACACTCTATGGATTGACGTGTATCGCCTTTAATCCTCCAGAAATTTCCAATCTGGTTATACAGTTGCACAGACTTAGGCTTTTCTCTTTTTGCTTTCTTTAAACGTTTCTCTAGAGCTATGATATCTAATTCCGACACACCATTTTTAAATGACTTTTTCTTTGTAAAAATAAGTGCAATCTGTGAAATTATATATTAGAATAATCTAAGAAATAATCAAATTCTTAAAAAAAAATTGTACCTACTAAAAGTCTAAAAGAGTTCAAGGTTATGCAAAAAAACTATGTAAGAGTTAATAATACTGCTGGAAAATTTACTCAAAAATAATATATATTTCTAAGTAAGTATTTTACTTACTCAGAAATATTACTTTTTATTCATACTTTGGAAGTAAAATAATTACAAAAATAATATATTAACATCATTACACAAACAGTTGATTAAATTTACTTCTAAAAATCAGAAGAAACTTGATGTAGGAAATACAACATTTACAATGATAATAACTTATGGCCTTGGTATGAAATTTGATATTATTTACCTGTGGTTCAGGTACATTAGGGTGCCGATGCCGTCTAGCCACCCCAACGAGGTTATCATAATATGTAAAGTTCACTGCTTTGCCACAGTCCAAATATTCATCATCTGCCTCACCATTAACTTCTGCTGGTGAGGGTTCTTCATTATTTTCAACAGCAGTTCTAAAATATCAAAAGGATTGAATGGAATAATGTAAAAACTAGCACAACTTACCTAAATATTTGTTTATTGTAGAAATGACTTAAAAAATTTTATAAGAAAATATATAGAAGATCAAAATAGTATTTAATTTTTAGTTGCTGTTTCAATAACAATACTACATATTCAATGACATAATTAAGCCAGGTTATAATATTTTTTAATATGTACCCACTCTTTTTAATTATTATATCTTGCTAAAACAATATTACACCACTAGTTTTACAGTAAACTACTGAACATATGACTTCTCAATTGATTTTCAGACTGACCAGACTTCTGAAAATTTCTTGGTGTCCTGGTGGAGACACTTGCCAATATGTGGTTTCCAAATGCTTTATTTTACAAATTTAATTTTAAACAGACTAAAAATTATCTATAAGCAATGATTATAAAAAAAAAATAGTTATTGTTAATTCAACATTAATGTTTTCTTACCTTTGCTGGTCATGACAATCTGTACAAAACATGTCAAAGCCATGCTTTGTCCAAGTATTACCATAGTAAACAGTTGATGTAATAATATTAAATACAGCATCTTCTTCCGATATTTTAGATTTTTCAGATTCACCCTGGAATTATATATAGATAAAAAAGGTCATGATTACTTTATCAAAATTATTTGAAAGTAATTCTTCTACTAAAACAATATTCGGATTATAAAAACTTTCGAAATCAAGGCTAACCAGTTAAGTAACGAAGTCCTTAGAAGGGTCAAATGTACATAAGTGTTATTACTCCACATGGTAACAAACAAGTTATATAAAACTAAAAGTTTCAAACTTTACTGACCTGAGTCAACGTAGTTCCGTCAACAATTTGTCCTTCTTCAATATCCAATTTCCAAATGTTAGAGGTTCGTGAATTAATAGCTATAATTTGAAAAGAAAATATATACAAAACCAAACAAGTCAAATAAGGTGAATCCCTCATATTGACAACTTAAATTGGAAACAAACATGTAAATTGTTTTCATATAAGTAAATGATGAATCTCATATACAAAATAATAATTATGAGGACACGATCTTTGCGTAGCTATAATTTATAATCATAAGCTCTACTTCTCTCTTTCCTTTCGTATTTTGACAAACCATCAACATAGAGTCAACACAATTTTTTTGTTAAAATTGTTTGTTCAGAAACTGTAAATTTGTTATTAAAGAGAGAAAATCGAAAAGGGACAAAAAAAATAACTTTACATCGTGCAAAAGATTTTTAGTCAAGATATGCAAACGTGTGAGTCTGATCGTTCTTAAACATATAAATTGTAGACTACGATCCTATCTAATAATAAGCGATGTATGTGTGAAAGTATTTGATTGCAAAAGGCATGAGTTAAGAAGTAAAGAAATAAGCATTACATTAATACACAGATTTGAAAATTTATAAAATTATACTTTAAATCGATAAACAAAGGATTTAAAAATATCGAAACAGTTAATAAAATCGAGATAATCTTTTCAAGAGAGTCTATATTCTATTTCTGTAGTATTATATTTTTGAAAAGTGATTGAGGTTTGTTTTCTAATTTAGTTAAAATTTTATACTAAGAAAATTTATGAACTAAAATTGGAACTTATCTGTATCACTTTTTTAATCTTTTATGAAATATTAAACATCAAACTATCATAACAATTTTTGTGTAACAAGTGCCAGGGTTTTCTTGGCGATATTTCAAATGTTCTTAGGGTTTTCATTTATAAAAGAAATTGAATAACTTGGTAACAATGGTATCTTATTAAACTAGAAATATGAAGAAAGAACGAACAGGCGATAATTGTAGACCATTTAAATTATAAGTACTTTTATACTGATTAACAAGTACCCTCTTATATTTCTACAAATTGTAACAGTATATTTTTATTTTACAGCTCATCAAATATTAAGCTTGACTGGTATAAGTTTTGAAAGGCGTAGTATAATCGTAAGCTAAATATTACAGAAGTTGATTCCTTTTGCGTTTCTATACGTTTACAATTATATTGTATTATTTTTTAGGGTTTTGTGGAATTAACAATAGTACCTTTGAAAAATAATTTAAGATTCATTCGTTTGAATGCAAAACAGTGTCGTATTTATCGAGTTTGCCTCAATGATCAATATGAGGCAAATTTTCAATACTGTGATCCATTTCTGGATATATGTCAAGCAGATTCAAATACGTAAGTTGTTTAATTATGATTTGTTGTAAAATGTTATTGAGTTACTACAAACTGTGTGAGACTAGGTGCAGTGAGTTACAAAGAATTGTGGTTTTTTTTTTCACTCAAAGTACAGTCAACTAATAAAATAAAAATTGTACTTTTCGCTTCATTCTTATCTTTTTATATCTTAGATATAATAGACTGAATGTAAAAATTCAAGTGTAAAAAAAAACAATAATTAAATAAAAGTTTTTTTTATATATTTGGGAAAAGTGTTGCAGTACACTAAGTTATTTATTTCTTAGAAAAAGGTACCAACTTTTTATGTTGTTTACACTTGTTATTATTTTATAGGAGATCTCTGGAGACATTCTCTCGCTATCATTTAGAAGCAGCTCAAAAAGTTGACCCTGATCATAATTCTGGGGAACTTCATATTCAAGTTCCTGATGATGCTGCTCATCTAGTAGGAGAAGGGAGAGGATTGCGAATTGGCATTGAATTTTCATTGGAATCTCCTCAGGGTGGTATGCACTTTGTTGTACCAGAAGGGGATGGAACACTGGTTGAGGTACAGTACAAAGTAATTACTTTTATTTAGTTTTACCTGTATAAGATGTAAGTGCAAAACTAATGTTAACATTAGGTTTTTTTTTTGGTGAATTTTATGCTGTGACTTTCATAGAATAACTTTAACATGTCCATTGTAATCAGTGTTCATGGATTCAGTATCCACAAGCTAAATATAATTTTTTCAAGCAAACTATAAATATTATTTTGTACAAGCAGATATTTGAAAATATTTTTAAATTTTGTAGAAATCAGCTCACTTGTTCACATATGGTCACTCAGCTCGTCTGTGGTTTCCCTGTGTAGACAGTTTTGCTGAACCTTGTACATGGAAATTAGAATTCACTGTAGATGAGTGTTTAACTGCAGTCTCTTGTGGAGAGCTGTTGGATGTGGTATATACACCCGACCATCGGAGGAAGACATTTCATTATGTTGTTAATACTCCAGCCTGTGCTCCCAACATTGCTTTGGCTATAGGGTATGTTTTTTTTTTATTTAAATAATAAATTTTATTTTGAAATATGACTAAAAAAGTTATTTTGTACTTCTAGGCCGTTTGAGACTTATGTTGATCCTTTCATGAATGAAGTTACTCATTATTGTTTACCAAGTTTAATACAAATATTGAAAAACACTGTAAGGTACTTGCATGAAGCTTTTGAGTTTTATGAAGAGACCCTTTCTACTAGATATCCATATCCATGTTACAAACAAGTATTTGTAGATGAGGTAAGTTGGCTACACAATTTTATAACATTATTCACATTATAATACTGATGATTTTATTAATATAAATTTATTTTAATAATGACTCTTTAGTCTATAACATATTATTGAAATAAAATTTACATGAACAAATATTTAACTGCTTCTGTGGCTCAGTTGATACGCTCATGCCTAATAACATGGACATGGAGTTATGAAGTTTATATTGTGGTAAGGTTCTTTTGAACCAACAAAAAAAAAAGTTTGACTACCAGTCTTACTTTGTAAATCTACTGCCATAACAACATTGTTGCATTGTGGCTGTTAACATCTTAGAGCCAAAGTATTCTAAGCAAGCACACTTCATCTTCAGCTTTTTGGACAAAAAAAATATTATAAGAAATATCTTATTTAATCTATAGACTGAAGATGATGCATCAGCATACACCACAATGTCAATTCTTAGCACTCATCTACTCCACTCAATTGCAATAATTGACCAAACATACATTAGTCGGAAGGCCATGGCTCAAGCAGTTGCTGAACAGTTTTTTGGTTGCTTTATAACTATGCAGAACTGGTCGGATTTGTGGCTTGCTAAAGGAATTCCAGATTACCTATGTGGACTATACTCTAAAAAGTGTTTTGGAAATAATGAGTACAGATATTGGATACACCAAGAATTGCAAGAGGTAATAATTATATTTATATTAGTTCTTATATTTACGCAAATAATATTCATTTATTAAAAAATAATCATTACACATTTTATCCTTATTTTAAATGTTTAATGGTGCTTGTCCTTTATAACCTTTGATTAAAGTAGGACTGAGGTGATAAATGTCTCATGATCATAGTCCTTGGTGGAAAGTCTCTGGCGATGCTAATTTCTGCCATCAAATAATTACTATGTTTTGGATTTAAGGGTTGTAGCCAATATCAATAAAAATAATGTGGTAAAGGGGTAACTTCTTATATTAAGGTGGTGAACACAAATGTGCATTGTTTATGAACAACTAGCGCCATATTGTTAAGGGAGGGCGTATCCTTTATCATCATAAGTTCTCTCTCTTTTATCCACGCATTGTAGATTGTAGGACTTCAACATTCCTTTGCAACTATCATGGGTCAAAAACAAGGGATGGCCACGAAATCAGTTGAGTTTGCGGTAGTATTTTATTTAAAATTGGTACTTGCATCAATACTTATATTTAAAATAAAAAATATACAGGTTGTCAGTTATGAAGAGCAATATGGAGGAATAGTTCTTGATCCTTGGCAGCCACCTGCCAGTGGTGCACGAGTGGAAGCTAAGGACGTTTTCTACTTTCCAGTTCGCAATGTACACACCATGTCTCCAAAGTATATTGAGGTATTTATTTTTTCCATTATTATTTCTTAAAGTAGATAACAAATGGTGGACTTATCCTAAGTGTTTCCTTAGTACCACAGAAAAATTTATATCCTATTTTTTTTCGTATTTCAACCATACATCATGAAAATTATCAGCCTTGAAATTGCCCATTTTTGAGTATTGTTAATCTATAAAAAATATTTGTAAGTTTGAAGTTAGTAAATCATTTAGATCATTGTGGAGACTTTTGGGGGTTTTTGTCTGTCCAGCAGAGGACATCTAACATGTGATGATATTGATAAATAAACTATGTATTTTATAACAAGTTTTTATTTGTTTACGCTACTTTAATATTGAATTTATATACATTTAAACAGCTCTTTTAATTCTGCTCTAATTAGGTAATGCGGAAGAAATCGCATTTGGTGTTACGGATGTTAGAGCAACGTATCGGTCAAGAGCTGCTGCTCCAAGTGTTCAACAAGCAACTCTCTTTAGCAACCAACGCCGCACACACCAAGATCGGAAGCGGACTATGGGGACATCTATTGTTATCGACCAATCTGTTCGTTAAAGCGATATTCACTGTCACCGGCAAGGATATGGCAGTTTTCGTTGATCAATGGGTCAGAACCAGCGGCCATGCAAAATTTCAACTCACATCAGTGTTTAATCGAAAAAGGTTAGAGGTTACATTGGCCATGGCTGGCTCTAATATGTTGACAGTCGGAACACAGCAATGCTGACTGCATTGGGGGGGTAGTACTAGTTTGACTGGGTTATTTGAAATAACCCAGTCAAACCAGTGCCACTTTATGTCAGGTTTGGTTAGGAGCTTTTTGCACTCGCGCTCCAACTACCTCCCTCACATTGGAAATATTCCTCCTTAAAAGCATTGCTGTGTTACTAATGTGTAACAAATATGAGATGGTATTTGAATGTCTGAATACGGATATAAGTGTTAATCCATTGGTTTGAAAAAAAAAAAATGGTTTATTTATAATTGGCTTTTAATTTAGTATATAGATAATTATCAGACTAATTAAAACAAGAAAAGTTTGACTAACTCCACAGAAATACTGTTGAACTAGAAATACGGCAGGACAGTGTCCACGAGCGGGGCATAAGAAAGTACGTTGGACCGTTACTAGTGCAGCTGCAGGAGCTGGACGGTACTTTCAAGCATACACTGCAAATCGAGAATACAGTTGTGAAGGCCGATATAACTTGCCACAGTAAGAGCAGAAGAAACAAGAAGAAGAAAATACCTTTATGTACTGGCGAGGAGGTTGACATGGATCTTTCGGCTATGGAGTGAGTCATGCCATTAAATATAACATATTAATATTTTTTGAGTTAACTTTTGTTTGATTTATGATATTCCACAAATTTACAATAGATTTTTTTATGAATGACGCCATGGTGTAATAAAAAAAAAATTACACATAAATAAAGCAAGATCTTGAAAGAATTATTACATTTAATGCAATTATTTTAAAACTGGAAAAATAATTACTTATTATAATATTACTAGCGATTCGCCAGTCCTCTGGATCCGGTTGGACCCGGAGATGTCCCTACTGCGCAGTACGGTCATCTCGCAGCCGGATTACCAGTGGCAGTACCAACTGCGGCACGAGCGAGATGTCACCGCGCAAAGTGAAGCCATCGACGCACTCCACGCATACCCCGAGCCCGTTACCCGCAAAGCTCTCACAGACACCATAGAGAATGAGCAGACTTATTACAAAATAAGGTGTAGAGCTGCTCAATGCTTAACGAAGGTAAGTTTTGATATATTGTCATCTGATAGTGTTTTGTGTCATCCGAATAAAGCTCTACATGTTTAAAGCAGTGCATTTTATTTATTTGTAATAATAAAATAGTTATTATAAAACTGCTATTTTAATTTTCCCACTGCAGAGAGGTAGGCTAAAGTTGATCAGTTTTCTAGGTGTTTAATATAACTCTGTGAACACAGTGTGAACCACAGTGTGTTGTTCTCTGTTTCTGTGCTATATAGGTAGGCACAGCAGCGCCTATATTCAGCAGTAGGTACTATTGGCTGATAAAGAAAAGCAATAGGAGTTAAAGGAATTCTCTTTAGCCTGTAGGGAAATGTCTCTGCGAATTCTTTTCTTACAGATTTAATTTACGGTATAGAAGATTATAATTTTTATTTTGTTTCAGGTTGCGAACGTCATGATAAGTTCATGGGCGGGGCCGCCCGCCATGTTGACCATTTTCCGAAAGATGTTCGGATCGTTCTCCGCCCCGCACATCATCAAACAGAACAACTTCGATAATCTGCAGCACTATTTTTTGCAGAAGACCATTCCCGTCGCTATGGCTGGTGAATGTTTTTTTTTACTAAATGAAAATATTACTGATTAGCTTAGTTATCAGTTCTTTAATGTAATATTTCGTGTTGTAGCTCGTTCAGAGTTTAGATATTTACTAGATATGTTTTGTAAGAGTGTATAGCTGAAATATACTATCATACTAATCCAATGAATTAATTAATGCGGTAAGGGTTTATAGTAAAAACCATAGCTATTCACATGATATGTTAAACGAGAATAATATACAGATGGTTTCTAAAAATGCATGTATCATTACATACTCCATCACTTCTGTGGCTTCGGAATCGATCTATGAAATTACAACAATTTTTTTTTTATTTAATACAGGCTTAAGAAATATTCACGGGATCTGTCCACCGGAAGTAGTGAGGTTCCTTCTTGACTTATTCAAGTACAACGATAATTCGAAGAATCATTTTTCGGATAATTACTACAGAGCGTCGCTCGTGGACGCATTGGCGGCGACCATTACACCGGTGATATCTGTACTACAGCCGGTGAGCGTTTAAACTATCTAATTTCGTTTTCTTATTGACAGCTGTTTTTAGGCATGATTGATGGACGATGATTTCAGATCTTTTGACTCAAACTTCTACAAAATTTAACACTTAAAATATAGTTTTTTATTCGACAAAGCGATGACATGAGTACTACGTTTACCTGATAGTAAATGATACATCCGCACATAATAGTGTGGCGCTAGTTAGGATGATAAACACTACACTACACTACAGTATGAGACACTAATATTAAATATCGTCATTCCAGTATTTTTCTTAACTGACACGATGTTCAAAACGAAACCCAGTAACGTTTGCTCACTACTCTTTGGTGGCGGATATAGACGTTCCGATCGTACATACCTAGACGATGTTCCGTTAAAGAAACTTGCCACTAGTATTTACTAGAAATATTTTTCATAACCTTGCGGTGTTAAAATTTTATAATATCCTGCAGGGTGCGCCAATAACAGCAGACTCATTGTCGGCGGACACGAAACTAGTTCTGGAGGAGATTACGCGAATGCTTAACTTAGAGAAAGTGTTGCCATGTTATAAAAACACCGTAACAGTTAGCTGCCTTCGTGCTATACGTCGTCTGCAGCAGTGCGGTCATCTGCCGAGCATTCCAACCGTCTTCAGAGCGTATGCACAGTATGGCCAGTACATAGGTAACTGTGAACAGAGCATTCATTACTTGACTGTAAATTTCAATGATGTTAATTGAGAATTTGGCCATATATGATGAAGCGCACTCGACCAAAAAGCTCTAGCATTTATATGTTATTAGCTGGTACATAATAATGCTGTTATGGCGGTAGATTTTCAGTATGAGGACAGTAAACTCCATTATATGTAGCTCCGAAATGGAACCAGTGACCGTCTTCTTCAGCAGCCAATTTACGTCCCCACTGTTACGGCACAGGCCCACCCTCAATATGAGGGCGATGTGTCACCTTAGAATAAATTCTAATTCATGTGCAGGTTTCCTCACAATGTTTTCTTTCGCCGTTTGTATTTCGCTGTTGTTACTAAAGTTCACAAATGTACATAACTTAAATATTAAAGTCATCGGTACATGCCGAGATTAAAACCCCCGGCCTTCGGAATGAAGGTCGTACGCTCTAACCGTTAGGCCAGCGAGCAAATTGTGAATATCCATTATGAAAAGGTGGTAGTTCAGTGAAGCAATGATAACTCCATTCTTAACCTTAAAAGCCGTATGCGCTATTTTTCTAGAAGAGTCGCCGGTTCAATCCTAACTGACTTTGAGTTACAGAGAACAACAAATTTCGTGTCCATGTTTGAACTATGAACCTGTACTTGATCAGCGTGATGGATAATTTACTTTAATTTTTTCCTTGTAGGAGAAAACCTTAAGTCCCAGCTGTGGAAACGTTAAATGGATTTAGTAATTGTTTTACACTCAATAATTAAAAATTAAATGTATGGTAGCATTAATCCATCAGTTATTAAAGCTATTAACCGATTAGATCAACATAAAGATGGGTGTGCGGAATCAAGTCTACATGTACAATTTGTTCACAGACGTCCGACTGGCCGCATTCGAGTGCCTGGTGGATTTCGTGCGCGTAGATGGTAAGCCGGAAGACCTATCTTCTCTGCTGACGGCGGTGGAAAGCGACCCGGAACCAGGTGTGCGCCACGGCCTGGCGCGTCTCATGATCAGTATGCCGCCGTTTGAGCGCGCGCAGCGGCACCGTCTCGACACCGAGGCTGTGGTGCACAGGTGCGTACCGACACATCTAGAAAACTCTTAATATTCATATCTGGAGGAAGAAACTCTGCTCTTTTTTATTCGAGACAATGCGACGATCTTGAGGTCCATCTAGAAGTAGTGTTTATAAAATATGCTAGACTTTATTTTAATCTCAATATTTCTACTCAATTCGGCTTATTCACTTATAATTTAGAAATGTTAATGGTGGTGCCATCTATTGCTATTTTTTAGTTTTAAATATATCTTGTAGGGGATGGTACCCCATGTCCCTGTCAAAGGGAATAGCGCTAGTTAGGATATACACTGTACTATATTGTGGTCATCGCCTAAAGACTTAAATGTTTAGTCTCGTTACTCCAGTAATTGTATTAGTAACAACAACCTTCAATCGGTGAATAAATTATAAAACCAATACTGTGTTGTGTAATAAAATTATGTTGTTGTAGATTATGGAATAATATAAACAGCCATTTATCAAACGACGCCCGGCTGCGCTGTGATCTCGTTGACCTCTACTTCACATTGTATGGACTTAAGAGGCCAATATGTGTGCCCTTATTGGAGATCCAAGCTATGATGAAACAGATGCACCACAAGGAGAGAGAAAGATTGGAAAGGGAGAAGGAAAGAGATAGAGAAAGGGAAAGACTCAGGGAATTAGAAATTAAACCGATAATTAAACAAGAAATCGATGATGTATGTATATAATTATCGACAACAGTCTTTTCTTGTCACTCTTTGTACAAGTCGCGTATACAGGTACATTTTTTGCTGTGAAACATGGTAGGGTCCGGTTCGATTCCAAAAAAAACACGAAAAATATTTCGTATAATGTAACTAAGTGTCACTTATACATTATCGTTTGATTATATTCCTGACGAATTACAGCCAAATCAAATATTCATTAATAACAAAAATGGTGACCGCATTTTACGTCATTAAAGCGGAAAGCAGATTACGCGCTGATCACGCGATGAAAAAGCAATTTCCTCTTTTTTTTTTGCGAGTCGTGTTTTTGCAACAGTAACGCCATAAACAACCCCATGAGAAGTAGGTTATCGCAAACATTCCATTACTGTTAGCTTAATGGCAAAGCAATATTAACACCGTTCTAGTTTGTTAATAAAATGGCGCACTTTTCTTTTAATTTCTTCAAGGACAAAGGTAACTTGCTCTTTCTTCCACATTATACATGACTAGTTATATTGTTAAGAAACCTCTATGCAATGTAATCATTACTACTACAACTAAGAATGCAGCTAGCAATAGCAATAAAAATTATTTACATAATTATTTATCGACTACAATAATGTAATATAAAACAAGCGGCGAGACGAGCGGAATGGTAAGTCATACGCTCGCCCATAGTAACGGACATATCTAGAGATTCATTAACTCATCACAAGAATTCCGAAGCTGTTACACGTAAACACTCAAAATTTTGTAGGGATATTGCTTCTGTCATTTAGAAGTTAGAGCTAAGAATGGATTTTACAGAATTGCATCCCCAAAGTGAGTTGCGGGGGTGTTACGGTCAGCAAAGCGAACGGGGAGCAGCTAGTAATAATGTTTTCATATAACCAAACTTTAAATCTTCTAAAACTATGTTTTTTTTATTCTATTAAGCGACGAGACGAAACGAATGTGTGTTCACCTGAGGGTAAGTGATATGACTGCCCATACCAACGTGGCGCTGGTTAAGACGATATGCACTGCACCACATTGAGCTCGTCGCCTGAGACATATAATGTTGAGCCTCGTTACCCCGGTAATTACGCTAGCTACAGCGCCCTTCAACTGGAACACAGTAATGTTTGCACACTACTGTTTAGCGGCAGAAATACCGGCTGCGTTGGTACGAGTTGTAAATAATAAGAATAATTAACTTTTACTTTAAAATTTTGGTAATGTTAGTACATTTCACCACACCATAGAGTACTATACCATATTAATTACACTATTTTGTTTTTTATTTTAGTAACACCACGTTCAAAAATTTTGGAGTCACAGTAGTTTTTAACTCCATTCTTCTCCCTGTTAATGTTCTTTTCTTTTGTCAGGTTTCTTATGTTATTTATTTACAATTTAATGTATTGATGGTCATCACAGACGCCGGTGAAAATGGAGATTGACATTGGATCAGGCGAAGTGCCACTACCCGTCGCACCAACGAACACGACAATGGCCGGTGATGTTCCATTGCGCGACGATGGTTTGCCTGTACCTATATCCAGTATCAAAGAGGAGGATGTCAAAATCGACGTGGTATCAGTTCACGACATGCCGATCCGCGTGTACAGTGTAAGTGTCCATAATGTCCATTCATTTATATGTAGTAGTAACGTATACTAATAATATACATTTTCCAGGTGTTATTTGTTTTGTCTTTCTACTATACAGTAATCCCCCCTATAACACGGTAGATTGGTTCCGCGTTATAGGAAAACGGGTTGTAGGAGTTTTACCGCATAACGCATTACGTATAAATTATTCACGTTTAACGTTAATTATGTACGTTTTATAAAAATCAAACTAAACTAAGAACATTCTAAATAAATAACTTATATAAACTAAAAAAAGAGTTAATTTCCATTTAACTAGTAATTATTAACTGTACAAATCATAAATTTCACAGCACAGAAATACAATGTGGGAAATTCCCGCGTTATATGGGGAACGCCCGTGTTATACGAGGGATGGAAGTCGCGTAATATGAAAACGCTTTATAAGAGTACAGTGTTATAGGGGAGGATTACTGTACTTATAGAATTAATAAAATAACACAATATCAATAATATATAGTGAGCTACGTAATAATAGAAGTATGTAAAAAGTTATGTATGTACATAACTTTTTTGCTGTTTTGTAAAAAGTGGAATTTTACCAACAGTTGTACTTGAATCGGTAAAAATGGAAAATTAAATTAAATTATTTAAATTACTACGTCATCACCATTACAACTTATTGATGTCCACTGCTTAAGTAATTAGCCCTGAGGAAAATATTTATTGTTAAGAATGACACTTTGTATTCACATAGAGAATAATTTTTGAAGTTCGTCATAAATAAGTAATACTAACCAGATTTTGAAAATTGGCATTATTATACAATGTTTCATCAGCTCATTGTTCTCCAAATTTAATTTCTCTCACGATCACACACCACTAATTGCTGAAACAAATAATTAATAGAATACACGAGATCCCGATTACCTGAAAGAGAGTCCATTACATACATAACTCGATATACCAAGTGCAAAAGAAACATGTTTAAATTTCTTTTTTTATTTGTAGGATGACAACAAGCGAGAGTTTATATCGGATAATGCGGTCCCATTGCCTGGCATCCCGGGCACTTCTGGACCAATCGGCTTCGAACCGGGAATGTTCAAACGCGACAAGGATGATTTAGGAGCACCTAAGGTAATATTCTCAGAGCAGGCTCGATCTACTTTTTCTTGAATAATTCAAATATGAACATCTCATGGAAACGTCCATTAACATTGAATAACAGTTATTATTCTCACCTACTTAGAGGACAGTAGGCTTATCTGCATCAGTTTAAGTCACATTTTTAACATAAAATATACATTAAAAGTCTATAAAAGGTTTATGTATGTAAAGTGATATGAATATATTAAAGTCAAAAATTTCAAAATGTTATACATAATATCGTGCAATTCTTTAACATAGAGGGTCTAAGGACGTTGAAATAGTGTATTCGTATATTCTACAGGCAAAGAAAAAGAAGAAAGAAAAGAAGAAGCACAAGCACAAACATAAGCATAAGCACAGCAGTAAAGACAAGTCTTCCAAAGACAAAGACAAATCTCTCCCCCCACGACCGCTTTCCGGTACGGAACATTTGAAGATAAAAGAGGAAACACGCGAAACCCTCAGTTCGTTCAGTTCGAGTCAAAGCCCATCAGAGGACGTATCCTCGATGCCCTCCAACATGAGTTTTTAAATTTAGTTTTTTTTTTTCAAGAGTTTATGATTAAGATCTTTGCAATAGGTGTAAGCATACAACAAAAATATTTTTTAAGTGAAAGTAAATTTATTAAGTTATCTTGTGCGTGTTTTTTTTTCAACATGACCATAACAAAAGAGTTGCATAATTTTAAGTTGTAGGTTATTGGTGGACTGGAGTTATTGATAGTCGGGCTAGTAAGAATAGAACTAAGGTAAGCCATGCCTGCCGTAGAAGGCGAATAAAAGGGTCTAGGAGTTTCGTGGGCCTTGAGGGTGGAAGCTTTTATCGCTCAAGAATTGAACTTGGGTGGGACAGCGTATGGCTCAACGTTGGTGCTTACGAGGGTTAAGCCCTTCCTCAGCGAGGTTTTAACATAAAGTTTAGAGGGGCACCGGTGCGTTCTATAAGAGATCTCGTAGCCTCGTCGAATGAACTGATGCAGAGCACCGAGGGGATTTTAGTGAGTAAAAATCTCACATAACCCTGACTTCCCTGCAGAAGCGGGGTATCTTTAGAATATTTCTCTCCGAAACCAAAAAAAGAAAAAAAAGTAAATTTCGTCGAACGACGTTCGGACGGTTGTTAACATCTGTATCGAGACTACGAGCACAATGTCTTGTCGTATATATCATCCCATCGCCACATTGTTATTTATATGTTATTTTATTATACATATCGAATAAAAAAATATCGTCCAACTGATACTAATTTGGTTAGTCCTTATTTTACTGATGTCATTGAACTCATAACCAAGTTTTTGCTTATCCGACTACATAGGTGAATAAGCAAAAACTACTATATAGTAGATTTTAAAATAGGCCCGTATGTCAATCCGATAAAAAAAAATATAACGGTTATTTATTAAATTAACATTATTCAAAATAGTACTATGAAATACTTTTAATGGTCATACGTCCTCATATTGATTAGAACAAATTGCTCGAATTTGTTATTTAGATACAGAGAAGAATGAGTCACCTTCCGATCAAGAAGTGGTACTAAGTAGAAAAGCTTTTTTAATTGTTATAAATAAGAAATATAAATGCAGCATTATCGTGAAAACTAAATGATTTCTCAGTTACTAAAATCCTTTTAATATACTAAAAGTTCTACCATTATAAAATATACTTTATACAGCATTTATTATAAACGCACAGTTGAAGTGGCAAGATAAAAATACAAAACGTTTAAATTTGACTTATAAAAGGAGAAATTGTTTGTCAGATAAAAACCTTAAAAATCATCAAATTGTCACATATATTTACTATAACTGAAAAATCTAAAACCTTTTATCTTTCCTCAAACCCATGAGGTCTTAAAATTACGACTTTAAGATGATAATACATTGTACCATATTGCGCTCGTCGTTTTGAGCCGCCAGTCTCGTTGCCTCAATAAATGTATTATTCATACCTGTACATGGTACAGGTTCCACGTTACTATTTAACGGAAATCCTATGACCTTGTCTGGCGTTTGTGCGTGTGTGTGCGTCATTAAAAATTTACAATAATTACCTAATAGGAATTTATCTAAACTATAAATGGATAATACATTTATCACAGTGTTAAGTTGCGACGAGGCCATAGATGGTAAAGTGTGTATAATATGGGAAAGTCGCGAATACTGTCGTTCTCATAAATAGGCGACCGGAACACCAATGCTGTTAAGGCGGCCGATAAGAGAGTGGTAAGTAAAGCAGGCTCGAAAAACTTTACCATCAGCCAAATCATATAATGTGGTGAAATTGAATCAAGGACCTCCGTGTTACAAAGCAAGCACTTAGCCACTGCGCTCAGTTGAAAGTAGTAAATCTTTATTGATTAAAAAATGTGTACATCCAGGATATACTACTTCCGTGTTAGAAAAGCTTTTGATCTAATTAGTAGCTACGCTGTGGATATTTCGTTACATGTTAGCTAGATCAGTAGTGCTACTTCCGCGGAGTTTTGTAAACCTATCAGCTAGCTTTTTAAGCATATAAAATCTGGTTAGCCACATTAGAGTTTGTGGGCCTTTCCATGCTTCTGTTTAACGTTGCTCAGTAGCATTGCACCTTCTCATGAAGTTGTATATTCGAACAAAAGTTATTTCGACTTTTATAAAGAATTTTTAAATTATACACATATAGAATAACAGGTCTTCAGTTGTGGGTCTAGAAGGTAAGATATAAAAAAAACATTTTACTATACACATTACTTTAAAGTCTGATTTATGTACAATACAAATGCGACATTGTAAAGGTTTTTTTTTTAATTACGTTTCCTAAGAAAGTTTAACGATTCCTTATATTTACGCGAATATTACGAATTTAATAATATTAATATTGAATATTAAGGTTCTAATCTCGTTTCTACACTTATTTTATTACTTCAACGTTTCGCGCGTTTTGCATCAGCCATGGTCAAAGGGAGACTATGGTTAAAGATATCTTGACGTCATAATTACCACAGAGTACCTACACCGATTTAATTATTGTTTACATTTCGATCTGTCTTAAAATCCCAGTGGTATGAATGATTTTAGATTTAATAATATTACTAAAGTGTTTTGGTATTTGAAAATTGTATTGCGATGTACAATTTTGAAAATTTCCATTTTGTTACTAGTTTTGCTAGGTGAAATAAAAATAGTAGAAATTAAAGTCAAAGTCACCGTGTGGTTTTTATTTAAGATAATTAACACTTAATTTTATTTAACAAAATAACAGAAATCGTGAGTTTTAATTGTTTTTGGCAAGTTTCATTCTAGCGTTATATTGTTATGCTGTTAAATCTTCTAACCAAATGTTTTAGCTATGGCAAAAATGGAGATTTAGTTCGTGACTTGTTTATTGCGTAGTATATGTAGATATGTAATATAATATTAAAATCAACAAAAACTCTATAGAGTTAGACATTATAATATTAACGATTGCTGTGTTACACGCTCTTTATTAATAAAATAAGAATTGAGAAAAAAGAGGGAAAATAAAACTTGCTTTGTTATTAAATTTTGTAAATTGTAGCAATAAATCTCACTGAATCTTTTAATATAATAAAATCGGAGGGTAATGAAGAAAGTTATATATTCATTTTTAAATTTTAAAAATAGGGTTCCGTATCAATCGTAAAAATCATTGCTAACGAAGTTACGGTTTTTTAAGGTGTTAAAGAATTCTCTTAAAAAAACGCGGCATGTTCCACTGAGACCGGTTATTGTAATTATATGATTAACGATAATAGTTTTTGAAATCATGTTCTTTCTCTGACAGATCTAAGAACAAATTTGCATCTATTAATACTATCAGAAAAAAATTACCGATAAGTATTTCATTAAAAAAAAATAATTTAAAAATATATCTGTACAGGTTTAGCTTTTTATTTATTAATTTTATATAAAAACGTTGTCTATGAAAGCATCAAAATATTAAGGTGACATGAAATATAAATAAGTTTTTGATTTAATAAATTTATTATATAAATAAAAAGAAAAATCATTTTCTATTATACAAATTAAACATACAGAAATCGACGTGATGATGATAATTATTTAATATAAGTTTTAGCAAGATTAACTTCTGTCATTCCTCCGTAAGATTAATGACTACATTTATTTTGTTTTTGCTATAAACACTAGTCGGCCCTCGTTTATAATCGCCGCACAAATTAAAAAACTTGTTCAATTTTTTTGTTTATTTCAATACTTAATATGTTATAGCATTATTTACTCAACTAACACTGATCTTAATTTCATGCTATATTTTTTTTCATTCACCATTTATCTCAAAATTCTCTTTTATACTGATTACTTTTGCTATTTAAAATAACGTCTTTAATAGACAAGTAGAAGTCATCGCCGCAGCGCTATTAACAGCAGTTTGGAAACCTTAATATATTACATTTCGAAATATGCTTTAGGCTTTTGAAATTACTGGCTTAATTAGACTAAACATTTTAAGTTCTCGAGCATAATCTGATGCTGTATAAGATTTTTCATTAATTATTTAATGAAAACATTTATGGGAACTATAGGTGGATCCAATGTTTAATTTCATAGCAACATTTTTGTAACTATGATCTAATTGGAAAGCTTATCATTTACATCTAAGATAAGAAAACCTAAATGTAAGCATATGAAAATTCATTTACGTTTCCGTTACGGTATACTGTGTTATAGGGATGGGAGGAAATCGATGTTCTCGGGGATAATCTGGGAAAATTACTTTCACTGTCAACTAGTCTTGGTTTTATGTTCTACGAAGTAGTTAACACTACAATCTCGTTGGACTTGTATCTAAATTTAATATCCAAAAACTGTAATAGTAAGAGTATTCT
Organism: Ornithoptera alexandrae; assembly: GCA_029030555.1. Classification (NCBI taxonomy): domain Eukaryota; kingdom Metazoa; phylum Arthropoda; class Insecta; order Lepidoptera; family Papilionidae; genus Ornithoptera; species Ornithoptera alexandrae. The sequence goes on along the minus strand of JARDVY010000037.1, from coordinate 3,462,129 downwards.
AGAAAAAAGGAGCGCACTACGCACGAAACTTGTTTTACACACTTGCTTAACTTGTGATAGAATTTTTATATAGTGTGTTTCGTAATGCTATTTACATATAAAATGTATTTCAATACGCCGATGCTTGAGACGCGAGGCGTGAACTGTGAAAAGGTAATGGTGGCGTAATGGTTGTGTGGTAAAGGTTTTGAACATAACATTCGGTGATTTAAAGGTTCAAATTTTGTGTGCAACTGTTGCAACAACTTATACCTTTTTAAAAGTAAAAAATTTGTGAAAAAATTTATTTGAATCCAGCGGGTAGTTACTACTACTACGATCATGATAATGCTCGTACAAAATTATTAAAAAAGTTTAGATTGTTTTGTTCATTTTTTACATTGCCCATTACACAGTGGCATTAGAATTATATACACTGCACCACATTGTGTTCTTCGCATTGAGATATAAGATTTTAAGTGTCGTTATCCCAGTAATTTCACTAGCTACAACGCCATTTAAAACAAAACACAATAATGTTTGCACATTACTGTTTGGCGGCAGGAGTAGGCGTTGAGGTGGTAATTACCTACTACCAGTAAGGAACAATGGAATTACAGTTGATTTAGATTTCGCATGATGTTTAAACGATGATGAGACCGATGGTGAAGCGTGGACAATGGACCGATAAGAGTGCAGATCTTTGTGCAGGTTTATATCTAGCAGTGGACGTCTGTCGGCCAATGATGGTGAGCAGTGCTCGTCTATTATACCGTGGCCCACATACTATTATATATTGACACTCGGAGCGCAGCGATAGTGTAATGGCGGCAGATTCACAATATGGGGATGGTAGATATCCAGGCGGGCGTGAATAGACAATTTCACCAAATACACATGGCAAGATGTACTCTGAAAATCGAATTTGAAAGCCCTGTGTTATTAAGCAAACATTTAGCCACTGTGCCATGAACACATTTAACAAATGGTGTAACAGAGGTCGGAAATGCTAACATTCCAAAGCGAATTTAAATAAACAAACGAACTAATTTCAAGTGCAAATGCGCATAAAAGACTACAGATAGAACTTAGTGCGAGACAATACTTAATTTATCTTGTGATAACATACTAAGATAAAACAGAATACCGTAGTAACAATAATTAACCGATAACCGAAAAATATTGACGTCGTACTAAAAAAAAATTATTGGCGTTGTTAAATTTGTTGCTAAATGTTTTTTTTTCATGTAGTTTAACAAACCTTGTAAACTTTTAAACTTGCTTACAGTTTGAATGACCATAGTATACAGGATACGAAGAAAACCTATTTCCGTATAAAATGTTTTGAGTAGGGAAAGTTTTCTTCTAATCCCATTTTACAGTGATAAAATATAAGCATTTTCTTTAAACAAATTAGAAAGTTTCTTAAACTTTAAAAATTATCTTTATGTTCAAATTAGATAATTTTGGTTAGGTATGATTAAAATATAAATTTGAGAGTGAAATAACTAATAAATGTATTTCGGTTATTATTTTGAAATAGTCAAGCTGCCAACCGCTAAGCCTACAGTGGGTAATTTGAAGCGACATCGTTGTCTAGAATAACAAAGATCATGTTTCGATTGTGCTCACTATAATCTGGTTTCAATATAAAATATTTTATTTATTCTCTATTTTTATCTACAATAATCTCTCATTTGGCCTGAATTTTACATGGTAATGACAACGAAGTTTTTAATGCTGATGTGGCCCTACTAGAATACTAGGTCTCGTAGGTCGACACATTTAAAGTATATATTTTTTCTATATTTGTCTATATGATTTAAAGGTTTTGTTTTTGTTAGTTTAGCATGTTCCATATAGACATTTGTTTGAGTTCCTGTACTACGCATACTCTGTACTATATTTGGTTCATGTAGGCGGTGTTAGTTCTTTCTATTTTATTTCACCTTTACCCTGTCAGTAAAGCTTTTTATCATTGCTATTAAATTTTCGAATCGAATTATGAATTTATTTTATAATAATTACGAATGAGATATTATTGTAAACATAGCTTTATATTTTTGGTAGCTATGGGCTACTAGGGCAAGTCCTTTCACCTCCATCCATTTCGATACCAGTGGTGTACATGCACCAGACCGTCGGCGTGTATGTATTTTTTGACAGTTACATTTTTGCCAACAAGTGTATCACATCTTACAGTAACACAAAAGAACGTAAGTTATTAAAACTTTTTATTAAGTATGACAAATGTTGAGAAGATTTATTTTTTGTCTAAATAAATATATAATGTTAGGAGAAATAGCGTATTAACTGTAATACTATATGATACAAATTGAAAAAGTATAAACCATTCCTAAAATTAACTAAAACTTTTTTTGCTATTGTGAAAAGTTTTCTATTGTGGATGAAAGTATGCATTTAAGAGTTAAAAAAATTATAATTGTATAAAACGGAAGAATATTTTATACATAATTGTTATAATCAGTAAACATTACACCTGTTAGTGTTATCAAATGTAATCAAATATAATATACAGAGTGATAGCGACAACATCTCTCTGTTATAACTAAAATGTTAAGATCTTTAAGATAATAGTTGTAGGGCCAATGTCGAATTAAAAAATGTACCAGTAATCTATATAAGAACTATAAACAAAAATGGCTTCAAAGATATATTCCGAGTGCAGAACAAACGTAGCGATAGCAAAAATGATCCCCAGATTATTGAAATAATGTCGACAGTTGTTCAAACAGACTTTTTGGGAATAAAAAGAAGCTTTAACAGGATACATAAATAAAAATTTGTAAAAATGTACAGGGTTTACCAGAAATATCTACGTTTCTTAAAAATTGATAGAAAAGAGGATATGCCTGTTTTTTTTTTATTGCATGTCTAGACATCTGTTTTTATCGCGTTTATTCTAATGAATACAGATAGCTAAAGTGCCATAGGTTGAACATACAAAATAGACAGCTGTATTGTAAAAAATAAGTATTATTACAGATTAACACCCATGCATAAGAATGAAGACAAAGATAAGCTATCTATCTAAAACCTGTCTAATATTAGAGGAAATATTCTCAAGTAATGCCTAATGTATTATGCAACAAAACCCCAGATTATTTCATCCTATTAATTTAGTTTTAAAATGTCCACAGGCGAAATAATTCTCACGCTTTTCTCTATTATAACATAAATTGTAGATCACTGAAGCAAAGACTAGACTTTCTTGGATCTTAAGAAAGCTTTTGATGCGGCCTCTGTCTTCATATATCAACCTAGATTAGAAGATATAGGAGTAAGAGGTCTACTAATCGATTTATTTACTTTGAGCCCAAACAGATCGTAAAATATATACTTTTCGTAGTATATGTTAACAATGTTGGAACTATGATAATTGCTGGATGTGATAGATCTTATAAAGTTTGGACGTCAGAAAAACTGCTGAATTTGGTCTAGCAAACACAGTTACTACATTAATATCCTTTAACTTCGAGAATAAATAAAATTCTAGATTTTTTTTGAACGTCAACATAACTCCAACTAGAAAAAAAAATGTATATATTTATATATTATTTTAAATTTATATTTTATTCTAATATATTCTACTTATGATTGCAACGCTTATAAATTATTAATGTAGACATAATATGATATCATATACACAAACACATGCACAAGCAAGCAAACATGAGCGCATTAAGTAAATATAAGTAATTGGAAAAATACTTTAAACTTTTTCTTATTTATGAATCCTTTAATGTAAATATAAAGTGATTAAAAGTTTGTAAACGAACCTGAAAGCGCTATTGTTATTTCGTATCACTAACAAATATTTGTTTGACGAATTTTCAACACCAAAGTTGTTCCTTAAGGCTCTAAATGAACATTTTTAATCCTTATTACTTTAATGTACAATATAATAATACAAGAGAAAGAAGCGTTACGATAACGAGTTTATTATATTAGAGATAAATAATTTATATTGCATATAAATCTATTGTATGTTTAAATGAACTGCATTTTTAAAAAATTATTAGAGGTAAGTCTTTTTTATTAGAAAAGGTGTAGGAAGTACTGTAGCGACTATTTCTGTCGTCAATTTAAATCTACTTATATAAACAAACTGCATTATCGTCAGGTATTAATTAAGGGTAACAGAACATTGTTACTGATACTAGTGACAGTATAGGTAGTAAAGTAGTGACGTGGTTACTGTGCTAATACTGTTTAGTGCTGCTTTTAATGTATATATTTACGTGAACGCACGCATGTATGCGGACGGAATGTTCCGACCGCGTATCCAGAACTAGTTGTGTTTTCGGCGACTTTCGATGTATACGTCGTTCTCGAACATTATTGATTGTATTGTGATATAATAATAAATAAAATTATAATTCACATCGCGATTTATTTCAATTTGGTAATAATCTACAGTAACCGTTTTAATACAGATCATTAAACACAGAGTTTAGTACAGAAATTTCGAAAATGGCTATGAACGGAAACAAGAAACAGAACGGCCGGAAGAACGCACCCTTGGACATAGCTATTGTTGGCGGAGGATTGGTAAATAATAAAACATTGATAATTTTATTTGAAATTATGTATAACTTATTTTAGATAATGATTCTAAAGATGTGGAGGTTTCTATACATTATTTGATTATATATAGTAATGATTATTTTATTATTTTTAGATAAAATTTCCTTACCTATGAAACTTTATGTTTATGATATATAAAATATTTTAAATTAATCATAAAATTGATGAGATACAGGTAAAAGAAATTGAAGAATGATATAATAATATATATCATTTACTTAACGTATCTAATATGTAAATATATTAGGATCAGAATTATAAAATACTAAGAAATTTTGGATGCTTTTACATTTTTTTCTACTATGTCTGCATTATCATATATTTAATAAATTTGAAGAAAACTGATGAATCAAATATATCATCGCATCTGCCGGTATAATAACTGTAGTGCAATAAAGGTTAGGAGATAAAAAAAACTGTTACGTTTATTATGTAAAGATAACTCTCTAGTGATTACAAAAAATTAGAAATTGTCAAAGTAATTGGCTTTAAATGCAAAGTTTCTGATCTATAGTTAATTTTTTTTAAAACGTCGGGATTAATATAAGGTACTGATGCAACGATACAACGTACAATGATATCGTCAAATGAAATAATCATTCTTTGACAGGTCGGCTCACTGGAAGCGTTATATTTGGCCAAAAGAGGTCACCGTGTTCGCCTATATGAATACCGTGAAGGTGAGCAAGGTTAATCAAAAACATATTTCAAATGAAAAAAATCCCATCGGCACGCGCCTTTGGACTCTAAAAAGCTGTAAATATTGATTATATAACAAGTAGTTTGAATATTTGAATAGTGAATATTCTAACGAATCATTTTCAAATGTAGCCTGTTTATTACGGAGAGACAGCAAAAAAAAAATCAAAAATCATTTATTTGAAAACGTACATTACATAGTGATAACAGTTAATTTAAATTATTAATTGATACGTATGTTATAATGTTCTTGTACTTCTGTACTATGTTTAGGAACTGGACGTCGGACATAATTTGCCATGTTGTAGTACTGTGACTTAGCATAATATCTTATTTGGAGATATTAAGGAAGTAAGCAATTACGTAAAAAAATTACAAAAAATCCTATGAATATTTTAGATATTATGTTTACAATGTGAACTGAAGATGTAGTGCAGGTGAACTGAACACTGGATGTGATCAGTGTATACTGATAGGTGTAGAAATCTTTGAGGGAGGCTTATGTTTAGCAGTGACCGTGCATGGAGTGATGATAATGATTTCCTACGTAATAATAATATATCATTTATTCCCTCAAGATAAAAAAAATACACAGTAAAAAAAGAATTAAAATAAAACAAAATATTATCCTTGGATCATGTGGGAAAGGATTCCACTCGGGTAATGCTGCAGCCTATAAAGACCACAACTCTGATTTTCAATGGGGCCTAAAAAATACAAAAAAAAAACCCTACAATTCCAAAAATATATAATAAACTTTAGAATTAAGTATTTAAATGTAACTGCTTTCGCCCATCCCCTTGTGTGGTAACAATATGTTATGGTTAGGGTAGTCCGGGCGAACACGCTCTATCATCCACTTTGTTCTCACTTAACACTATGTTAATTTGAGGTCGTTATAAATTAAAAAAGGCAGTGACGTTCGTGTACCCTTGTAGATGTACGAAAGATGCCAAATATGCGAGGGAGATCGATTAACTTAGCTTTATCAGTACGCGGAAGGAAGGCACTCAAAGGCGTAGGACTGGAAGAACAGGTGATTCGTGATCACGGTATTCCGATGATGGGGCGCTACATTCACAGAGTCGATGGCACCACCTACATTATACCCTATGACGCCAGGACAAATCAGGTAAAATCAATTACATATAAATAAGTTTCTTATTTTTATTGTTAACAAAAAAACATGTGAAAGTTTTCTATTCTAAATTTCCTATTTTTTTTTATGTTAATTTTGCCATTCATGGTACTTATATAAAGAGGTCATGTATATTTTTTAATTTTTCAGTGCATTTATTCTGTGGGCCGCAACTTTCTAAACTCTCTCCTGCTGAAAGGTTTGTGCTATATATTATTATTAATTCCTTAAAGATATTATTGTTATGGCTAGGTGACCAACTAAATTTTAATTGTATTATGTCTTTTTTTCTATTAATGTATTTATGAAGACACGGCCAAAGAAAACTTGTTTTACCTGTTACATGTAACTTACATCCGTCTCATATACAACATTGTTTCTTGTTACATAATATCGTTGGAGTTTCCTTTAAAAGCGATTAACTTAATAACTTGATCCGTGCTGTTCTATTTACATAAAATTAATTTTTGTTTCACAAAATCATTCATATAATTAATAATTTTTTTATACATTTATCTCAATGGTATAGGCTGCAATAAAAATATAAAAGTAGTTATTAAAAAGGTTATATCTTTCTTAACGTTTTGAATGATTATACGAGTATACTTAGTAAGTACACCGTTAGTAACATTTAAAGTATCGTGAGCAATTATAAAAACATATAGTTTTCTCTATAGATTAATAGATAGTATCTATTAAAAATGTTTCAGAAACGGAAAAGTACGAAAACGTAGAGAAATATTTTCACCACAAGCTGATTAATGCTAATCTGCAGAAAGGGACCCTCACGTTTCAAAAGTAAGTACCGGAATCATTTGTATTTGCATTTAGATATTTCAAAGATCTCTAAACTGGATTACTTGAGGATATAAGATGTTAACTCCCGTTACCCCCAGTAATTTTAATAGTTATAATACCCCATTGAAACTAAGCAGAGTAATATTGGTAGATATTTTGCGTTAGAAAATTTTAACTTTGTTCTATTTCTAAATTGTAACTAACCTATTTCCATTATTAATAGTATTATTAAATAATTACAGGACACAAAGGAATGAAACTGTAGAGGTAACTGCGGATCTAATTATCGGTGCGGACGGCGCTTACTCATCAGTTCGTAAAGCAATGATGAAGGAGCCACTTTTCGACTACAGCCAGAAGTATATTGAACATGGTTACATGGAATTATGTATACCACCAGGGGAAGACGGCGAGGTAAGAGCGAGATAATTCATTTTATTACATACGAACATACAGAAAAAAATTATGGATTGAAAGAGAATGAACAGCAACTTTATTATATCTAACTAAATATCTTTATATACAACAATATAACTAAAATTCATACTAATTATGTAGATATTTATTAAGATAGTTTAATATGTCTGATTTATGAAACCTCTATAAATAGAATAACTTAGATTGGGATAATATTTAAATATGTTTTACAGTAAAAGTATAAATTTGTTTACAAATTGAACAAACGATATAACGGATGTGAAGTGATGAACGAAATACAAAAGATTTTTTTATTTAGTTTTTGAAATGGTTATTTTGCAGTAATAACCATATAAGTATAACTATTCTTTTACAATTGATTGCCATTAAAATTATTAACTAAGAAATATGTAAAGTTTTAGACTTACAAGCTACATGAAAAATAAATCAAATTTTAAGTAAAGTGCTCTAACCTTAGTTGTTACAGAGTGGCTTAGTTAATACAAACAAATAGCTATAAAAAAATTAAACTGTACTTTTCACAATTACTATCAGAAATAAACGCTGGATTTATGTTTTTTGGTATTTTTTTTAACTAGTACACTTTTTTTTGATCTTTCAATAAGAAAACAAAAAGTAGATATTACAGTGCCCGTCAAAAGTACTGCGAAATGAATTCTGAAGTCAGAAATTTCAACTTTTTTATATTTATTATTAAAGCGACGCATTGAATTCAGATTTTTAATAGATATTACATTTAAATGTCTTTGAAGCAGTCCCGATTCAAACATATAAAATGCGTATTTTTGAAACTTGTCTTTCAATGGAAATCCACGAATTACGTAAGTTGTTATTACGGTGTCATACAGAAAATTCCATGAATTCATTAAATGGTCACCATAATTATCAACGTATTGGTATTCTCTAGATTTATAACTGTAACTCATTTCGATTGCGTAGAAATGTTTTTTAGTCGCAACTGCATTCATTGCACTTTCTGTGAATCTGCATTCTGGAAGTTCACTACCTTTTGGTAGACTGAAGTTATAAGCGTATTCGAAAATAACTCTTATTGTATCACTAATACAAGGTTCATAAGGAATAGAACTTATCTCGTCTGTATCTATCGTCCTTTGTTCCTTTACGTGACCTGTAACTAAACTATAATAAGCCGTGTTATAAAAACTAAAAATAAAGAAAGTAAATAATGCCCATAATATTATTATGGCTTTTGGTTTAGTGTCTTGAATTAACCTTTGGTCTGCTCTCCCATAAAAGTAAATCCATAGTTTTATACATAAAATAAAGATATCCATTCGTTTCTTTGACGAACACCGTTGTGAGATTGCTGTAAAAGAAACCATTGATGCATAAGCAAGTAAAATTAATGCCCACGTTTTTGATCCAAATTCACGATAAACTTTTTTCCAAATATTTTCATCGTCGTTGGGAGTGAGTAAAACAAAACCAGCATAATTGTATCCCCATATAAAGTCAAACACTTCTATCCTGTTTTTCATCAGCACAAATCCACCTATTGCTATACTAACTGTTCTATTTTGAAGACGGCCAAGAATTCCAGTTGCTGTACGGTTAGGTAAAATGACTCCGTATGGTATTTTAACAGTAGCGTAATCATAATCAATCGTGATATTTTCAATAGCAGCTATATTCTCAAGCATGTACTGTTCTACGCCTGCTATGTACTTCCCAAAAAGAGTAAAGTTGCTCGATGTAAATATAACATTCGGGATATCTTCCTTAGCTACGACTTTAATAGTGCAATTGCGCAAAGTCTGTTCATTATTCGGAAATACATTAATAATATCAACGTCTTCACAATTTCCTAAATTGACTATGTCATTGTAATATTCACCACAATTGTTTTTGTCAAATGGAAAATAAGTATATAATTCAGTTTTTTTAGTATTTCTTAAATTTAATAACACCACTTTATAAATTTTGTATCTTAAAAAGATTTTAAAAACTACTTCTAAATTTTTCCGTGTCAAATTAAAGCATTGTATAATAAAATGAGCTCTGGGATTCCACAGGATGTCTTGCGTTATTTGAAACATTCCATTTGTAAATTCATTAATATCGTTAATAATAATAACGTAAACATCAGTTCTCAACGGCCAAATATCCAATTCATACGTCTTTATTCTTACACTAAAGTATTCATTTATATTGATGGACTTAATTAAACTGTTCACAATAGCCTTAGAAAACACAATTGTAATGCGTGCTTTCGATGTAAAATGTTTTTCTGTAATGGTTTGGATACATTTCACATCATTTTGTTCGATATCTCTATCAGTAGCAAAGAGCGAATCGTAGTTTTTTGATTCACCAATTGTATAATGTATATAAAATATTAACACACAAAAAGTTATAGAGAGCTTCATTTTTAACAGTAACGACACATTTCAATAGCTATAATGTAATGAGCTTTATCAAGGTATATTTAGTGAAATATTCAGTTAACAGGTATAAATACAGACAACTTGAGTGATTGACGATGTCCTAACGATGTGGATTTATCTGTAATAGTAGCGCGTTATTATGATTTATTGTCGTCCTTAGAAATTCTACTGTTGGTGTTTGTACTAGATATTTTATCTGTTTACTACTGTTGTTTTTTATTACAGAGTCAGATACCGTCACAGTATCTGCACGTATGGCCGAGAGGCAACTTTATGATGATTGCTTTGCCAAATCAAGATCGCACTTGGACCGTCACATTATTTATGCCATTTGAAAAGTTTAATGATATCGATACAGAGGAGAAGCTTTTAGATTTCTTTGAGAAAAATTTCGCAGACACAATTCCTTTAATAGGAAAAAAGAAATTAATTGCGGACTTCTTTTCAGGATCAGCGTTGCCGTTGGTTTCCGTGAAGGTATATTATACTGTACCATTTTTGTTTATACACTATATCTGCTATAAGTATTGTCTCGTGATGTGTATTTTTATATAAATCTTAATATATTTACAGTGCCGACCGTATAATATAAAAGATAAAGCTCTCTTGATTGGCGATGCTGGGCACGCCGTCGTGCCATTTTATGGGCAGGGAATGAATGCAGGATTTGAAGATTGTACGATCCTCGATGAGTTATTCCAAAAACACAATGATAATATTCAAACTATTCTCACCGAATTTTCAAATGAAAGATGGAAAGATGTTTTTGCTGTTAGCGATCTTGCTATGTATAACTATGTGGAGGTATGATAAATATTTAATAATCCAGAATTTTTTCTTCAGGTAGACAATTTTGTTTTTTTTTTAATTTATTCAAAAGTCTATATATGATAGTCTACATAGTGCAGTATTATGTAATGTTATTAGGTAAATAAAAGATTTGAAGATCTGATGAAGCGGAGAGTTCCTGATAGAGAGTTGCCTGTAAGTGTGTAAATAAGTGGTCCTCTTTTATTATGTTGTTTATATGAATGATTTCTTTCAGATGCGTGATTTGGTGACTAGGCCGTCATATCTCTTTCGTAAAACAATTGACGACTTTTTGTTTTGGCTCATACCAAATTTATGGGTTCCATTATATAATTCCGTTTCATTTACAAATATGCCTTACAGGAAATGTGTGAAGAATCGACAGATTCAAGATAAGGTAATTATTATTAATGCTTAAAACTTTCGTAATAATTAAACAATATGTTAAAAGAAACTAGCTGAAGAGTTTGACATAAAGGCACCGAAATTATATTCAAAAGTTCATAATTCAATGTTTTTATAAAAAGATATATTAAATATAAGAAAATCTAAGATTGTAATTAAAAAGTACTAAATATTAATTTCATTATGTATCATAATTAAGTTAAAGATTTACTGCGGTTGAATTTTAAGAAATCGAAGTTAATAGCATAAATGATACATGCCTTGAATGAGAAATAAAAGTAATACAGCAAAAACTCTTTCTACATTCAAGTACTCCCATTATTAACGAGAGGAAACGTGCGTATCTTTTTGAAATTCTAGAGAGCATGCAAACATAACTGTCATCCATCACAACTGCATAGTTTGAGCACTGACCGATGATCATCAGGCACCAGTCAAGAAAATTTGGTTAATTAACATAAGCGAAGTGTGTAACGTAAGTTTGTAAAATTTTATTAACATTATGATTTTGTTTCAGATGTTCAAGATGTTCATCGTCTTAGTTGGATTTTTAACTTTTGCGGGAATCCTCTATTTTTCTGTTTAAATATAAATTAAAGTAAATTTTTGAATGGGCGAGATATTTAAGTGTTGTGTCTTATTTATGAGTTTATGATTATCATTAGTAACTAAGCATAAAATACTTTACATTAAATTAGATGTGTGATGAGTGTAATTTTTTAAGTGTTGATTACTTTCTTGTTCTTTTTGGATATAAAAGATTTTCAATACTAGCAAATAAATGTTCACGTCAAAAAATAAATTCTTTTCATTACTACTTTTAGATTGCTTCTCTTTTTTCAGATTTTTTAACGTTGAATGGAATGAATCGAATAATTTATTTGGTTTATATTTACGTAATATTTAGAAAGGAGCCTGGCAGTGCTTTCAGTTTATTGTGATATAATACACTTTAAGAGAGTAATATTAAGTAATACCTGATTTAAGGTATGACTTAAATTTATTATACATATATTTACATCCAAAAACATATATACATGTATGTACACGGTTGTTGTTAAAACAGATAAATATTTCTTTCTGAATGAAACGTTTTAATATTATATTTGTGTTAACTTATAGTTGTGACAAAAAGATTAGTTGCAGTTAGTTTAATTTCTTGTAATAGATCGTTAAAGTAATCCTTAATGATTTATTGAATTATATATTACAGAAAAGAAAAACAAACAATAGAAATTTAAAATGCAGTCTTCCGACTGAAATCGATATCAATAAAGTTTTAAATATCTAAGACTACTTAGAACTCAGGAAATAACTACTAAGTTATTTCCGTATTTTATTACTGGACACTGTTAATATGTACTACTTGATTTCGAACTTCATTCGGTATGAAACTAGAGTGCTTAACAGTAAGGTAGCACTATATATATGACGTCATCAAACCGCAGGCTAACCCGCTGCAACCCAGCAGCTAATTAAACACTGGTTACGTATGAGGTGATGCCAGATCTTGTTTTTCATCAGTAGTGTGCTTTACTACCTGTTTTGAATGGAAACGTCACAGAAAGTGAGTGATATTTAAAATAAAATTGAAATGGTCAAATTTATTTCTGTGTGTATATGGAAATAAACATGTTTAATAAGTTTGATATATTAAAACATGAGAAAATTTAAACGTAAATCGAAGTAACATTGCAGAGTCTATTTCTATTAGTAAAAAGATACTTCTTAATTTAACATACTTAAATGTGAAAGACAATGCTTGTAATTAGTTTTCAGCCTCCGAACTGCAGTTGCTTGACCGCTTGGTCTGTAAAACTGAAGTCTTAGGTCAGATTATGAAGTAACATAGAAATTTTAATAGTAGCTGGGTTTATTTGCTGATATCCTCATATTGTAATCTGCCGTCATGGCTATGTCCTAGCTGTTAACACTAAAGAGCCGGAGTATTCATGTCAATCGTGCCTCATCACCTATAGCTTTATTGTCACTTAATATTATATACAAATTGAGGCCAACTTAGCAAATGGTCGATATAAAATAATGAATCTATTTTTGTTATAAAATTTTAATTTGCTATCGTGTGTTCTGCTACACATACGCTACAGTTTTGTTAGCAGTTTTCAATTTAAAAAAGTTGAAATTGGTTTTAGAGTCCTAAAAGTTTATTCGATTCGAAACGAATTGCATAAATCGATCGCTGCTAGAATTTTCACTATTAACGAGTTTTTATCATTGAATATTTAGTTTGAGTATTCGTTATGACTCGTGAAATTTGTCTGATAGTACAGACATGTTAGTGTTCTTGTAGTTTTACTAATAATTTTTCACAAAAATTAAACGATTATGCATTTATCTTTTATTTGTATATTACTAAGTAGAATAAATACATATTGATAACGTTAGCAAAGGTTTAGCAAGTTTTGTAATGTATAAGTGATCATAAAGTATTTCAACCTTATATCTACAATACTAAAAAAATGCATAGTGCAAGATGCTAGATGAAAGATGAAAAAAAAGACAAATAATAGCTAGTATTTTTTTTACTTTATCTTACTGAGAATATTAATGATTAGAGACAATTATTGTCAGAAAAACATTTCACGATCTTAGTTTATAAAAGTTTATTTATCTATCTACATAGTTAAGAGCTTTTCTGCGTAGTAATTTGTATACTGAGCTCATGTCTAAAGTACAAGTTGCCAAACGGCTTTCTCTGATATTCTTCCTTAGGATTGAGTAGAAAATAGATAGAGAAAAGTACATATAAATGAAAATACAGAAACATGGGCAAAACTAAGCAATGGAACCATAAATAATATACAAATTTAGATTTATTGCAAAATGAATCCTTTAATGGTATATTGTAATCTCTAGCGTCTACATATTTAAAGAACATTCTAATTTTATTATATAAAAATAAAGATATATGAAGAAAATACTTTTGTTATATTATAAATTTTTGATAAATTTGTATGGTTAAATAATTGTTTTAATAGAATTGATAAACATTGGTGGCATTAATTAGGCAGATTATTGCTTGATATTTGCAACCATTCTCAGATAATATTTGGTTAATGGTGATCCAAATAATGTTACATGTCAATATTTGGAGAACATCAATATTGACGCATACTAATGTCTTCGCGTTGCTCCAATATTGATTATACATTAATTTGATTAATAAAAGGTGTCTTGATATAAAGAGAAGAAAGAGTGTTTAGATTTGTATATAATAATAAAGGAAAATAATATCAAAACAAAATTACCCTGCTACTTATGCTTTATATTGGTCAATAGCAACGAGACGGTAAAGTGAAGAGAGTTTTTAACAACCAGTACAAAACATTATATAAAAAACTATTTAGTTTAATGGATACTAGTGAAAGAGTAAATCTATTTACTATATTATTCTGTAAGCAGCGAAATGAACCGTTGGAGTTTTCCTCTGAATAGAAGTAATGAGAAGTGTTTCGATTTAAAAAACTAGCACCACTAAATATTGCAGTAACAGTAGAATATTTAAAATTTTCTTCATTATAACATAGTAATCGTAATATTTTATATTGTGAGTAACGCTTTATTTATTACAAAATATATTGTCTAATGTATTACCTATAATTCGTTTATTACCATAGTCAAATAAGTTTTGGAATCCATGTAGTATGTATTTAATCTTCTATTACAAGCGCGAAACATAAACTTTGTCTTAAAAGTATTTTCTAAAACTGTGATTATCCAAAGTAAATGACGATTGTTAAATTTATCTATAGAAATATTAATATAATCGTAATTATGTAAATTTGGCTTTATTAAGTTATTTCGCCATTAGTTTAGAAAGCCTGCAACTTTACATGAAGTTTTAAAGTTTAAATGTAGATAACGTAACCATGAAGTAAGTTTAAAATGTAGTAAAACATTATTAGCGGTGAAAGACTTGTTAAAAAGTTTAGCATGATGTTAAGTTTTTAACCAGTGCTTTGAGTGCCTGACTCGTATGCTCGAAAAGGCCGAACTTTATAATTAAGCTTAAAGTTCGTAGCATAATGAACAGGGTAAATAATTTTATGACGTATTGCACCTGCGGCTATTCTGTGTAGAATTTTGATTAGATATGCCACTAAATTTTACACTGTAGGATTTTTAATTAGCAATGATTATAATTCTTTAAATGAGAAATTATCTAAAATATTATAACGCTGGGAAAGTTCAATCAGTTATAATTTTAAAGTATCATGTATTGTTATGAAACTATTGTGTTTACGAAATTTTTACTGTTTGATAGTTCATACTGGTGGTAAGTAGGTACCATTGTAGCTCCTATTTCTACGGCCAAACAGTGGCAAGCTGGTGAAATTACTGGAGTAACGAGATTACAGGATGTTATGTATATCGTTCTTACTAGTGTTAAGTTGTTTTGAGTCAGCGTATCAATTATTATCGAGTGAACGTCTCCCTCATCTCTGTCCTTTAAAGAATACAAAAAATATATCTTAACTTGCTTCCTTCTCTAGAATATATATACGTACAATGGTAGCATCACTCTGCAATTTAAAGCAGCAGCCTTAACGGATCTGGCAACGGAGTTTTTTCAATTATTATAAAGTAACGATGAAGCAAGATGTATACGTTATAGTAAGTGAAACGACAGTTAATAACCACGTCATGTCAATTAGGATGTTTGTAGCTATATACATCACGAGCACCACTTCGATATATTATATATATATAAAGAACGATCGCCTCAGTAATTTCACTAGCTATAACTCCTTAACGCTAAAAGGCACTGCCGATTTTGCAGTCTAAAATGGGATGAATATGAATATTGATATAGATAATTATAGTTGCTTTCTACGTTTCGTACCCATCAATTAACATTGTCACTTAAATAGACTACTTTGCAAAGTAAATGAGCTGTGATACACCGGGGTTCCCTTCTATTACCAAGTAATACACAAACGTAATCTTCAGAGTTCTCCGCTCTTGTATGCGTTAAGTTTGATGAGTTCGTATTTTCTTGTTATTGAAGTGGCTTTGTGATTAAAGTGTTTAACGAAGTTACGGGCGTAGCTTCTAATATTAGTTATGTATCATTAGTCATAACATGAAAGTCGGTACTTAATGTTGACTTATAGATAAAATATCATATATTTTAATTCCTTCCATATTATTTTCAAATATTGAAACGTTTGAAGTGTATCAGAACTTGTTATTAGGTTACTGTAAACTTGTTCCCAAAGTATGCTCTTAGCGAAGATCCGATCGGCGAATATATTTTCAACACTATTAAATTTACCTTAGGCAGCCTTAGTGCCTTAAACTTGTAGTTATCTGCTTCTCGAGCCTGTGTTATTACTAGAATATTTACGATCGTTATACAAAAATAAAAATAGAAAATAACTCCTTTACCTTGCTCCCAGTGTTTTTTGAAACTGTTATATCTAAGAATCGGTAAACTGCTCTAAGAGTTTTCCCATATTAAATTCATTGAAATGTGGAACGTGGTTAGATTTAATAACTTAAGACTTTGTCTTTCATTCCGTTTATATTTATCACTTTAATATATTAACTCGAAAAGGTGATACTGTTCGTTTACTTTTAATATTTTACTAAACAAAAGGTCGATATTAACTAACCATTTTAATGATAAGGCTTCAATATCATTGCTTCTGTCATCCATCATGCAAATGATGATTTGCTAAAATATTATTTATTCATCTGTATGTATTATATGTTAAAAAATTTTAGACTTTCTACTATAGCAATAGGATAAAATTCCCTTTCCCATTCAGATATGTACTCGTATATCAAATGTAAGTTCAAATGAAGTTTTAGGTGTTTTCATGTACCACAACTTTTAACAATATTTTTGCAATGGCAACAATTAACAATAATTTTTTGTGAAGTAGTTGGAGATTTTAAAGTCATGTAACCTTTAGTAATTATTTAAGTTTAGGTGAATATTCCAGAGTTTATAACTTTTTGCTTTAAATTAGCATCCTATTTGTCATAAAATTAAATCAAAAACCAGGCTTATAAGACGTCGACAGTGAGCTTGTTCTATGTAAAATGAACTGAAATAAAATAATTAAAAGCTGGAGTAACTCCGTAATAAATATGTCATCAGGACCTCTGTCACTCCAGTCTTTCCTACACTTTGAGAGCTATAAAGGACTCGAGAGGTCTGGTAATAAATAGTTAAAATAAATAAAGACCCAACATTTTTGCTTTAAGAAATTTAGATGCCTGTAGGTGAAAAGAGCGTAAAGCGTTTAGTATTTCGCCTTCTATTAATTAATACATTTAAAGTTAAAAAAAATCGGAAAAAATGGTGAACACTTTATTTCTTTATTTACTGTCGTTTTTTTTTAAGTTTTTGCGCCATAGAGTTTAATAAATAATATTTGATTCAACGTATCATTCATTACAATTTTAGAAAATTTCTGGTCTATGGAATTTTCTTATAACTATGTAAACAAAGAAGGTATAGCCAATAAATGTTTTTTTTTTTTATTTTTGCTATTTTGTTGTAAAGTAGAAAGTATTTTCTGCTTATAGGTATAAGCACAGAGATATTGATATTTAGCATTTGCCAATGAAACATAACATTTATTTATAAATGAAATAATGAAATTAAAGCATTTAATGTTAGGTTATATGTTAGAACTAGGTATATATGTTTAGAACTAGTTAGTAAACTGTATTCCTGATAAAGTTCCTTCAATTTGCATCGAAAGTCCGTGGCTGTGACTGAGTCAAGTTTGGGAGAAGGTGCAGGTAATTATGATACTAAATTATTTGTAAATTGTTATAATAGAAGAAAGAATAAAATTATTGGCTACGTTTATTATTTGAGTGATGACGTTAAAAAATAAAATGTGTGGAATGATTTTGACATACAAAACGTAAGAACAGAACAAAAGTTGGCTCCTTTGCTCGTGACGTGAATATATCGAACTGAGGTCGAAGTGGCATCAATTCAATCAGTGCTATTTCCAGTTGAGAAATTTATAGGTTACCGATAAGAATTCCTCGTTTTTCGAATTATAATAAAATTATAATGTTAGTTGGTGCTATTAATGGGTAAAGAGGGTGAAAGCAGTATCTCCCTATTCAAATAATTGCGGTACTCTTAAATTATAAAGATTGTAAGAAGTTTAATCATAAATTGTTTCTATATGCACACTGAATACTGATGTAGTCATCTCTCCGTTTTAGAGATAGACTGCGGCACAATTATAGACTAATTTATAACCATTATATGAACAAAGTCTAGAACTTATTTAACTAAAAATAGTTAAGCAACTAATTTAGCACTTTCTTTAGGAATGTTTAAAGTATTGTTAGTTTCGAAGGATTTTCCGTCAGCTTATCTCATCCTTGCAATTTTGTTCCGTCTCAATCCATCACTTAAATTGAAAGAAGCGCTCGAGTAGGGATTTCAATTTCTACCACTGCAGAATTTTTAATCTTTCTTACTTCTTTTTTAATTTAATTTCATACATATAGAAATTATGAAAGAAATTGTTTGCGAACGTTAATCTCTTGAACCAGGCGCTGGGGATGAGAAAAGGGAATGATATTATAATTTTTTTCTAGAAGTAAATATACTACAAGAAACAGGTGTTTAAATTTTAACCGTATTCTAATACGTTTTTATGTAAATACCTTTTAACTAATATTTATTGATATTTACACATAATCGATTCTCGTTACACCCGATATGTGAAAGGATGGACAAAAGGTTGCTGCTATTAAAATTTTATATGATATTAATTGACAACGA
The DNA here is from genome assembly GCA_029030555.1 of Ornithoptera alexandrae. Taxonomy (NCBI): domain Eukaryota; kingdom Metazoa; phylum Arthropoda; class Insecta; order Lepidoptera; family Papilionidae; genus Ornithoptera; species Ornithoptera alexandrae. Next base: position 3,443,063 of record JARDVY010000037.1, on the reverse strand, counting down.
GGCGATGGCGATAATGCTTTTATGTGTTGACAGTAGGAAAACAACACTGCTATTATGGTGCAGATTTACAATACAGAGTGGTTGCGGGAAATAGTGTGGTATTTTTTATAATCGCCATCACGTATAAAAATGGATTTATATTCAAGGAAAGTATTAGCTTCTATTACGTGACGGCACTTAAATAACAATTAGTTGTATATGCATATATTATAATTAGATAAAATAAGTCTTGGTTATTAAAAAAATAATAGTTACATAATACTATATAAGATAATAAATGACCAAAAGAATACGATTCATGCCTATCAGAATTCTCGCAGTAATCTTCCTCGATGCGTTAGGAAGGCTTTCAAGGTCTTCTACGTAGTGATGTTTCTCTGTGCTTTGGATTTCTGTCTGAAGGAAGAGCAAGTTCATCCTATACCCTCTCGCTGTGCAGGGCTTACATTATTTATATTCTTACAAGTTCGAGACTTTTGAGCAATAGTTTTGGATGCACAAGTTTTTATGGTTTATTATTTTTTAGTTTAATCAGGTTAATAAATAAATATTGGGGAGGAAATAATATTTTAGCCGCAGTTATCCGCGGCACCTGTGTATGTGCGGGCGGCCGGTGTTCCCTGTCGACCCGCCTCACGCGCCCCTCCGTTTCTTTTGACCCGGATTTTATAAAATTACTTTCCGGACTAGAATTTCTGTACTATTATTACTTTACGCGGGCGGATTTTATTTAAAACCATTTTTTTAAACTATGAAACAACGCTTGGACATAACAACGAAGGATTGTCTGCCACATCTTCGTTGTCGGCGACTGTCTAGGTAGGTATCACCGCAGCGCCTATTTCTGTCGTCAAACGGAAGTGAGCAAACTGTATTGTGTTCAGGTTTGAAGTGAGATTGCTGGGGTATTAAGTTTACTTATTTATTTGTTTTCATCTCTTATATCTACAATTACAAGATAACCCAACGCAGTAGTGTCACACAATGCAAACAATACATTTCTTTAGAAAAAAGCTTAGATTGTATATGAAATTATCATAGCCACTATCTTTTTGAATTCTTGAAGTTTGTACAGATGTTGTCTCATTTCTTTATTTTTTCTTACATTGTGATTTTGTAAGAAATATAGATACAGAAAAATTACAAAACCTTTTCGGTATATGGAACATCAATTCAATAAAAACTTGAATATTAAATTTTCAGATGGACGTTGAAAAGCGAGAAGATCGAATTTAATTAAAGTGCATTGTGACGGAGTTCTCGATACCATTACACTCTGATAGTTATGAGGAGTCCTTTAAAATATTTGATTTTAACATGAGAGTTGAGAAGAAAGAATGTTTTTTACAATTAATAAAAGATATCGAAAAAAATTTTTTTTCAGACATATATAGTTTATTGATGATCGATATCATTGCAAAAGGTTTTAGGCAATTTACTCTTGGTAGGTATCACCATCAGGTAAACGTTCCGATCGTCTGGTAGCTTAAATTAATAAAAGAGGTCATCTTATTTACTCACCATTACACCGAATTGCTTAATATATATTTTTGAATTGTCCTCTGATATAAATAGCCATGAAGCGGGTGTAATTACTGATATAAATGAGGCTGAACATTTTGTGTCAGGAGCACCATGGTGGTGCTCCATTTATAACCTGTTAAGTAGTACCAAATTGTTTTAGGCAAACTTTATCTGATATCAGATGAAACTACCCTTCGTTTTGTTGTTATGTGGAATTAAATTTAATATTGTACGTTTATTGTTATTAGCGAAGCCATAAGATGTTAAGATTAAATATACAATCAATTGAAAACAAATTAAGTTAATGTAACTTTAATATTATATTCAATGATAACTTGCATTTCGACGTATGCAACGCGTCGAAATGCAAGTTATCAACATATTGTTCGTTATATCTTTATATATTGAATATAATAATTTTTCGATGGGGTTATCGCTTAAAATATAGCAATATATCACCAATAAAATATTTTGTAGCAAAATTTATAGAATATTGTAAGATGTCTCTCGAGACTTATAAAATATTCAGGTTGGGTAGCGCTGTCAAGTATGCTTTTATAAACGAGAGTATATAAAAGTTTCTAAAAACGAAATACTATTTATAACTAAATAATACGAAATAAGTAAATACCGTAGCTTCTTTGAATTTTTTCTATAGATTTATGTTTTTAAAACTGAAATGTAATTTTTACATTCTTTATTTACTTGTTGTATATCTATCTATCTCAGTTTTTACGTATACATCTTCGAATATAAAAAAAGGATATTACAATCGATTGCCGATTATAAAAAGCGATTTATATTAATCTTTAATACGATTTCATAATATTGTGTACTTATTACTGATATTCTCTTTCTCTTTTATAAAGCCTGGGTTAAGTTAAATTGGTCCATAAAAGCATCTGTTTGTATAATTTCATGTATGTATTATCTTAACATGCGAATAAATATTCTTGGTGCTCAAGAACAAACTTACAATTCTCGTCCTGTAGGCAATGGTGAAAGGACTATTTAATTAATGTCCTGTTTGGAAGAACATAGCAATGTAAGTATATCTGTCTGTTAGTGGTAGGTGTCTAATATATTGCTAGTTCGCTGTACCCATATCAATGTATTGTCAGAGTTTGAACGACAAATAGCTTGTTAAAGTAAGGTCTTCTATTCTAATCAATTTGAACAATTTTTAGAGAGGAAACTAATAAAAGGGACGGATTACAAACGCTGCGATTACTTACGTTTATACAGCCTGCGGCAAGAAAGCTGTTATTCACAATCTGAAGAAGAAATCTTTGATTTGAATAATATGAAAATCATCTTTAAAAAAATTCTTTCTCATAGCAGTTTTTACGAACTTTGCGGTTAAACTTTTTACGTTAAACAATTTACATCATACGTTTATATATAAGTAACCTTAGTGCAGAGATTGTAAGAGAATTCGCATTGTGAATGTTAATACCCACACTTAGACTTCTATTTAAACAGGGCATAGAGTTGAAAGGAGGGCGGAGTGAACGCAAGAGATCGCTCGGGGCCCATTTGTCCAGACAGGGTCTGCCAGCTTGCGATATGGAAATCGCGTAGTAGTTTTAACTCTACAAAGGGATGACTCGATGGGGATTTAAATAGGCACGTTATTATTTCGCAGTCGACTCTAACCTACTTTAGTTAGAAAATAAAATTGTTGATATTTTCTTATAATGAAAGTCCGTGCACCATTTCACGGTTATTATTAGTATCCTCTTTAAAGAAGTATATACTCTTAAAGTTAAAATAATAAAATTAACAACAGTATCATCACGGTAGTCACCACGAAACTAAGATGCTAAATCTATTTAGTAAATACTATTTAGCTACTATATACAATTATGAATCTCTTTCAGTTCTTGACATATAGATAATACATTGCTACAAACGTTTCTTCTATAAAATGCTTTTATATAAGAAAGTAAGTTTACTGAATTTTGTAACAACTTATTTGTTTTAATTTAAATTAAAAACTTGGCGGTTAACGTTAACATTGTTGGAAAAGATAAATAGCAAGATTAGTCGGGAAGTTCAATTTAATAAAGTTTCAGTTTATCTTACAAAAGGTAAAAGCAATTTCGGAGAATTGGTAACAAACAAGAAGCGGTGTTATATTGCCGCGTGATACGAATACATCGGCGCCGGGTCAGCCGCTCCCCTTCAATTTAATCAGTGTTATTTTCACTATATTTTACGTGGAATTTGAAGCGTCGTTATAAACAGAGAAAAGGCTTTTTAATAATTTTAATATTAAACTGTACACACGGAAAATAATTACGATTAACAAGTATTAATACATAACTGACACACAGGTATACAAGTAATAGGATAGTGAATAATAAAATAATCATGTTTAATCGTATGTAGTTTTATAGAGACCAGGTCAATGGTAAATATTCATTGATTATAGTTAGAGATCACCGTTCCGCAATTTGTTAGCGTGGTGGGAAATGGCCCAAATCTCCCATTTGAAACCATACAAATGCAGCTCGCAGGAAGCCGTTAGATGTGGGCAGTATAGGACTGATTGATGTGATCTTTGGGGGAGGCCTATATCCAGCAGTGGACGTCTGTCGACTGATGATAATAATGATGTTAGTTATAGAAGCGACTTAAAGCAATTTCTTTATTTTTATATATACATATATGATGTAATAAGCATAAACAAATATAATATCTTGTAAAGCGTGTACACAGTTGAATTTACTAGCAAACTTTGCTTAATCACCCTCGGGAAGTTGGAGCGAGAATTGAATGAACTTAGACAGTCGGGAGTGCAGCCTGTATTGGTTCTGGAACGAAACTAGACAATGGTCTTTACAAGAGATAACTTTTCTTATAAACATCTAAACCTATCGCAAATGTAACTTTTACAGTAAAGTATCAGACGACCCAACGAATCTTATGCTTTAAATGTAAACTGTAAAAGAAAATCTTGTCATTAACTAAAATGTAGTTTTAGTTAGCATTGTACTGTAGGGACTAAAATTAAGATAAAAAATTAGTAAAGGTTTTTAATGTCTCTTTACTGGTACCATATCGTTATGGCGAAGATAGACCAAGCTCGTTTTGTTAATTTTTTGAATAAAAAAAAATATGGGCTTTTTTATCGATATCAAGTTGGGTAAGTAACGTACTTCAATTTCGCCTTATGTTATGAATATAATATAATGAGACCGTTTATAGTGAAGCATGCATAATACTCTGTCTTTATAATATTATAACTGTTATGGAGACAGATTTAGTTTAATGGTGGTAATTATCAAGTCAGATTTGAAAAGCTATATAGGTCGACAAAATATCAAAAACCTATGTTTTCCAGTCAAGCGGTAGCCGTTGGTTTTATTGCATAACGGTCATTATTGACTATTTTGCAGTAAGCTATAAATCCGTTCAACTGTTAGCCTACTGCGGATTTAACGAATAGAGGGTAATTACTGTAGTTGTTACGCTGCGCAGGCATTTTGCCAAACGCAGCATGATTTCAAATGCTATTGCCCAATCTTTAGTTTATTAATTTCTGTTCTATTTTGTTGGTTAGCTTATTAAGCACAGAATAATAGTTTAAATTTGAAACAGTAAAAAGTAGTATTTTCTAATTCTATAGTTTACATCGGCAAATGTTCGTAGAAAAGGTACTATAGCTACAAAATTTAGATTATTAAATACAGCAGGAGACCAAAGCGTTTGTAACGTCCGCCATTTTGAAGTGGCGGACGTTTCAAACGCATAACCTAACAAATTCTGCATATATTAACAGCTTCCGAGGCGCAGAGGTTATGATACCTTGGAAGCACGGTACTCTCCGATACGATTCTGGAACCATATATATTGTAGTTAGGGTTGTTTTCCAGGTAAATCTGCAACCACGAGAGCTCTGCCGTATTTCGCTTGTACGAAGATTATATGAAGACCGAAGTAGCCTTGTCAAGAACGCTTCACCGTCTTAGGCCTCGTTGAAATTGAGATTAAGTTACCACGTCAAAGGAGAATATTACATTAAAAGAATTCCACTTAAGATGTTGATGCGATATTCAAAATTACAAAATTTAAATTGATGTTTATGAAAGTCAAGAGAGTTGATTAAAGGTATAAGCGAGATTATTTACAGGAGATCGCAGATAAATAATTTTGTTTAAAGGGAATACATTCGAAGTATTATAATTTTCGAAATATATTATATTGTACACCCCAATGATTTTTCATTTCAGATAGCGTTACACTTCCGTAATTAATGCCGAGTGTAATCAGGATTTGCCTGTAAATGATTCCTGTTCTCGGTGCACCCGAAAATACTATAACTTTTATATTTTTCCATTTTAACTTTCTACACAAAAAAGAGTGTCTCGCAGTCTTTTAATTCGTGTATGAATTTGTTTCCACTTTGTCGCTATTTACGACATATCTAATCCCCGTGGGTTGCCCAACCCACGTCCTATCCGCTCTTCCATACGAGGGAAGAAGGTGATGATGTGTAAAATGTCACAATGATGACACATTATCATCGGATATAGCCACTTAATCCGTATGTGAACGATTCACCCCGTCAGTCCTACACCACTTTAGCTAACGGCTTTGTATGCAAGAATTAATGAAGCTTGTCTCAGAGTAGGTGAGTCCCTGACCTTGTGTAGAATTTACCTTGACCCACCTCTAAGAACTTGGGAAATACCGGTGTAAGCTTGTTTTCGCACTCGAAGTAAAATTATATTATATTTTTCCAAAGAAAGCTAAGGTCTTATTAAAGTTACTTGATCTTTCATATTTATTTTTTTATTTAACGAGGGACTAATTTAATAATTTCAAGTGGGGCCCGTTGACATCCGAAAATAAAGCATAAAAATATATTACTACAATAATATCATTATTCCAAATGTCTATTTAATACTCACATTTTTGTACATTTTAATTTATTAAAAAAAGGTTGCCAGCTCCAGGCTCTAGAGGTTACTACAAATTGCTACAAAATCTTATTAGGAATAAACTTAGTACACCAGATCCGCCACCTGAATAACTCAATATTCTCCAGAGTATGCAAATTACCTTGGCAGTGTGATTGGTCACATCTGTAGCCGCTGAAGCAATCGACTGAAAACCAATTTATTCAACAAATAATATGCTCGTGGATTTTTTTTTATTTTAATACAAGTGCTAATAAAAGATTATGAAATTAAAAACAAAACTCTTTTGTATTCTATTTCTTATAAATCCTAGCTTTCCCTCATAAGGAGACAAGGCCATTTATTATATAGCAAGTTAGTGCACGTCATGTTTTGAAATATGTCGATTTCCTCTCAGTGTTTCCTTTACCGGAAGCAGAATTTCAGTTACTCTATGACGTATGGACGTTACCACCGCTTTACAAACTGGGCTACATTTATTATTATTAGGAATATTCAATTGAAATTTGTTTTATAAATTACGTTTTCACAATTTTTAACTACACGCTTCGTTATGCTCTCCTTTTTTCCTAGCCACGTCTCTTCATGTCATGTCTGAAAAGTTGGTTGTTAACTGAGTAATAATCAGATCTCTTCCATAAATAGTTCCTTGTTATCTCTACTATTGCTTTATCATCTTCTAATAAAGTACGTAAAGTTTTATAATAATTAAACAATGATTTTAATTAAAATAAATTTGCACTAAGAACTGTTGTTTTAATTTCGTCCTAAAACTGTATTGATTTAAACGTCTAAGTTTACCTCTTAACGTAATAAATCCTTAATAATGCATTAAAAGGTTTAACTTTAACTCTCTAAATTTACGTTTTAATCAGTTTTAACTACATAAACATTTTATGTTTTAATTTGAAGATCTTAATACACTTTAGAATTTATATAATACGGCGATGGTTCTACGTCGTAACTTTGATACCTTAACTTGAGAAGTTCTAAGACAGTTTCGAACATACGTGTTCTGTGCAAATGACAAGGAGCCGAAGTTGTTGTGTTATACTTAAATGATATATACATATATTATATACCTGCGTATTCCCACGTGAAAGGGAAAGTTGAACAAAAACCTTTTTTTCATGTAACTTATCGATGACTAGAATTGTTTTCAATACATGTAATAAGTATGAGGACTTGTTTCATAAAGTACTTTTGTTGTTGTTCTGCTTCTTTTTATGTTGTACGAGCGTAATAAAGACATATTTATTTTTGGGGCATACGATTTTATTGTGTGTTGTCGTACTTCATATTTCGAAATTTTCTTGAAGGCTTTGTATTGATAAATATAAATATGTATAGTTATATACAGACTAGTTAGTCTGGCCATAAATACTGTTACATAAAAACTTATCTTTTTTTCAACTTTTTCATTATTTTGAATTTAGAACACCTATATTATTTTAAAAACTTCTTTCAATTTTGCGCCATTTTACATATTTTTTCGTGTTCATTGTCAAATTATAATATGGAATGGGGTGTTAAAGAAAATAGGATTGCAATGATCGCCTTGCACAAAGTGGGTGTGGAGCCGTCGGTCATATTTCAGACACTTCAAAAGCTTGGTATCAGCCGTATGTTCGTATATCGTAATATCAACATATACAACAACACTTCCTCTGTCGAAGACCAGAAACGATCGGGGCGGCCGCGTGCTGTTAGAACGAATACGTTACATTAGGCTGTTATTGCTTTTAGAGCCAGAATCTTCGAAACCCCAAGCAAAAAATCTTATCGCAAGAAATAAAAATTTCCGCTAGGACTCTGTCGCGTTAATACGCAGTCTTGTTACTGTCTTGTTTTATAATTAAAACAAGACCTGAAGCTCGGTGCTTATCGTTGGTATACAGGACATGCCCTAAATTAATCTTTACAATTAAAGAGAGTGGATCGATCAAAACGAGTTCTGTCGTGATACGCAGGTGAAACGCATGGAAATATTCTCTTTACCGATGAAAGAATTTTCACGATTGAAGGACACTATAATAAGCAAAATGATAAAGTGTATGCTCACAATACTAAAGAAGCTGCTGAAGTGGTCGGAAAGGTACAACGTGGTCGTCATGGGTCAGTGATGGTTTGGTGGGAGGTGTCTTGTCAAAGAATCACAAAAGTACATTTTTGTGAAAAAGAAGTGAAAACTCCAGCCAAAGTGTATCAAGATACAGTCTAGGATCATGTTGTGAAACCTCTCAGCAATACACTTTTTAAAAATATACCGTGGACTATCCAACAGGACTCTGCACCTGCTCACAAGGTACGACCTACCCAAGCCTGGCTTGAAACCAACTTTCCGGCTTTTATAAGAGCTGAAGACTGGCTCTCATCTAGCCCAGACCTCAATCCTTTACACTTCAAATTATGATCAGTTTTAAAAGACATGGGCTACACTAAACGACACGGCGACATTGAGTCTTAAAAAATCTTTGGAGCAAGCAGTGGCGGTGGTGGAAATTTCCCTTGGAAACAATGCGTAAATCCATAGATTCGTGGCCAAACTGATTAAAGGCCTGTATAAAGCCAAAGGTGGCAATTTCAAATAGATTTTTTTTTATTTTTTGCAGGACTAATAAATGTGTAGGTAAAAGTGTTAATAATATTACATTACTTCATTAAAAAAACAATGCATTTTCATTTGTAACAGAACTTATGACCGGACTAGGTATATACATACTTATATTCATATATACCTCACAAATGTATAAAAAAATTATTAAAGGTAATATTTTATTTCGAACATTAAAAGACACAACTTTGACGTGTAACATAGAATATTGGGTTGAATACTGTAAATAAATATTTTAGGTCCTTATTGTTATACAATTTCAGCATTGAAAATTGAATAAACAGATCATAAAATAAAGGTCCCGTCAAAGGATGTTAAATTAAATGCAAGATTTAAACCGCAAAACTACGAAACTAATTACTTAACTAAGTAAAAAGTCTTTATTATTCCGTAAACATTCTCTTAGACAGCGTTACGATATCTTACTATGGACTTAAGGAAGTCTTAAACAAGAAAATCTGACCCGCGTGCACCGTTCCCCGAAGTTTTGCAATTAAATTTACGTTAAGTGTTACATGAAGCTTACTAACTCGTGTTTAACTGATTACGAAAACAACGTCCATCAAGGATTAGAGAGTTTAGTATTATTCCAACGATATAAATCACAATTACCTCCTCACATTTATTAACTGCTGAATTGATCTTTATTATCTCTGTTTTATGTATTGCCTAAAGTCAGATCTAAATAATATAAAGATTAAATGACAAAATGACAGATGAAGAGACTTCTATCACTGGCGTGTGTGTGTGTGATGAAACAGTAGTGTGAGTAAGTTACTGTCTACCGATTTGAAGAAAAGTAGCTAGTAAATAAATATCGACAACTATTGTATATCCACTCATTCATAGTAATTTATGGTTGCCTTCTGAAGGCGACATCGACAATGTGTTATGATGATCAACATATCTAGCGCTACGTTGTTATGGGATGGCGTATCACTTACCATCAGGTAAACGTCTCGTTCGTCTCGTCACTTCGAAGAATAAAAAAAGAGACAATGGCAATGAGATTTAACATTTTATATCATGAGGCACTTACCGTAATGTGGCGCAGTGAACACATCGTAACTAGCAGCTCATTTTTATGTGCAGGTGTGTGTTCTCACCAGTTGAACGTCCTGTTCGTCTCATCGCTTAATTAAATAAAAAAATAGTACTTAAACTCTTAGTGTCGAATTTACATAATTTTAACGTACATGAACAAAATTTTTATACTAAGTTTAGTTTATGAGTAACTATCGGAAAAACACTGTAATTATAATACAGTAGGTACGCTAAGTTACAGTAATATAGAGAATGTTTCTAAATAGAATTTGTTTTGACAAAGAAAATGTGTATGGGCGTGGCATTTATCCAGTCCAAAGAAACCAATAAAAAACTTTTTTCATGTACCTTTTTTTTTGCTATGTGTATTACTGCAGGAGCTAAACTTTCTCGTCTTTTAGCATACAGAGATTGTGAAAAGACAGAACACGAAAGCGATGCTAGAGTTAAATAAAATAAAGTTTCAGATTTATCTGACGTCGCCGCGGTAAAACTAATTTCGTGGAGTTGGAAACAAACGTGGCTACGTGTCCTTTTTCTTTGTGAAAGGAACTGATTGGATGTGAATTATCACTGACACAATTACTCGAAAATGTTGTTATTATAATTTAAGTTAATTTAAATAACTGCCAATATGTACAGTAGTGTTAAAATTTACTTTCTTATTAATAATAACCAACTACCGTCAACTTATCTGTTTCAATGTTTCGATGAAGATTAACCAGTAAAACCTAGTTATTAGAAAAATTAACAACGTCATGTAGATCAGTGAAATAATAGAGGAACACCCCACGAAAGATAGTGGGATTATGTTAAAGATGATACGTGAGTAGAAGGCGTGAAGAGGGAACAGGGTACAGGGATAATGATAAATCATTAACCGTTTACCAATAATTATATATATCATACACTCGAGAGCAATGAATCCGGATCACTTAAAAAAAAACCTATAAATCTCGGAAACTAAGCATGCTAGCTTAATGAAATAAATTGTTGTGTTTAGTAGACAATTAAATGCTTTTTAAATTAAGGATTAAAACTTCTTTGTTACTGCAAGCGTATGTTATAAAAAAATCAAATTTGAAAAACTCCCTTTTTCAAATTTGACTTTCGAAGATGGAACCATGAAATTACTGCATTTGATTTTGCTTTTGTTTCTAAACTGTCTTTAAGTGGGTATAAAAATCATATTGATAGTATTCAATATTTATTATTCAACCTGTAATCATGTCGCTTACAACTGAAGAATGCACCAGAATCTTCACAATGCTGGAAATCGGCCGGAGTCAGCACGATACAGCCAGGACTGTCGGTGTGTCGCCGTCAACAATACAAAGAGTTCTCCGATGTTGCGAGGAAACTGGCTCTAACCTACGTAGACCAGGAACAGACAGAACTAGGTGTACCACAGCACGAGAAGATCGATACTTGGTGAACATCATGCTTCCTAATCGCTTTTTCAGAGAAACTGAACTTACAAATTGGTTTCGACGCCTCGCAGGAAGTAACCCAAGTGCGTGGGCAGTAAGACGTCGACTTGCTAGAGCTAACTTGATACCACTTAGACCTGCAAATGGCTCTAAACTGAAGCATGGTGATTGTATTTCGAGACTAACCATTTAAATTGCACTATTGAAGATTGGTCGTAAGTTATGTTCTTTCTTCGGAACAAAATTTGTGCCCTACAAGCACGATGAAAGTATAGAATGATGAATGTATAGAAGACCAGGGGAAAGATTCAAGCAAGCATGTATAGATGAAAAAGTAGCCTACGGTGATAGTTTTGTACTTCTGTGGGCCGGAATTTCATCTGAGAGTCTCTCTCACAGAACTGGTGTTCATAGAAAACGGGTCTTTAACTTGCATAAGATATATGGAAGAAATCCTTAGTGAACACGTTGGGCCATTTATGGTCAATTTGGGTGAGAATGCTATTTTTTGCATGACAATGCCCGACCTCATACAGGTTTCATTGTGAATGACTATCTACAAGAGATGAACATTACTCGTATGGAGTGGCCAGCACGCAGCCGCAGCTCGGATATCAACCCGATCGAGCATGCATGGGCATGGGACGAGCTAGGGAGATGCGTAAAACAATGAAACCCTTCCCTAATCACGTTTCGTGAGTTCAAAATTCCTCTTACAGAGGAATGGGAGAATATTTACCAAAATCATATAAGAAACTTGGTGTACAGCATGCCAAACCACGTAAACGCAGTAATGGAAGTACAAGGAGGCAATATACAGTATTAAAATTCAAGAAAACCATATTGTTGTACAAAAATTATATGTTTCCTATTTTTGTTTTAAGGCGAGATCAGCAGTTATTTTTTATTTATGTAATTTTTAATAAATAAAATTTAGTGACTTATAAATTTTATTACTTTCATTTAAGGGGTGTTATATTGTCCATTAAACACCGTTTATTTTATTAAGCTAGCATTCTCAGTTTCCAAGGTTTATGAGTTTCTTTAGGAGACCCGCTTCATTGCTTTCGAGTATAGTATAATATTATAGTATAATATAATCGATGCCACATCGGTTTCGTTTATGTTAGAGAGATATTTACTGGTGGTATGTTTTTGTTGCTGTCTAGGTAGGTACCATAGGTTGGTCTGCCGCCAAACAGTAGTGTGCAAACATTGTTGTGTTCCGGTTTGAAGCGTGTTGTAGCTAGTGTAATTATTGAGGTAATTAGACTCAACATCTTAAGTTTCAGGCGACGACAACAACATGGTGCAGTATTTATCATCCTAACTAGCGCCACGTTATTGACGAATGCATCACTTACCATCAGGTGAACGTCCCGCTCGTTTCGTCGTTTAATAGTCTAAAAAAAACCTAAACGTGATTTTGTTAAACTGTACTAAAAATATTGTGTAATTACAAACTACAATCTTGAAACAAAGCTTTGGTTTTATTGCTCCTAGTTAATTAAAGCGCCTAATATTTTTATAAAGGCAAATTTTCATATATAACATTTGTTTAATTATATTTTAAAAGAAACTCAAGTGTTAATCATGTGTTGACGGATTTTAATGTTTTCTTTTTATGACACAATGTCGCAACTATTTGAGACTTAATATTTTAATCCTTTAATTAGTACGAAATTATTGTTACTATAAGCTTGTTGGTTATTAAAACATGTAATGTATTGATTTGTTTTTTTAATGCTTATTGATTCGTTCCGTAGCTCACTGAACAAGCTCACAGAGACTACATATGAATTTTTGTTAGTGATTAAATTAAGGTTTTTATATTTTTATTACCATATATTAAGATTTTAGTTTTTTGTAATTTGTTATAAAGTGTTTTATGAAATAAGTGTTTTTAAAGTTTATTTCTTATTTAACTTCCCTACCGCATTAGGAGAATTCTGTCTAGGTACGATATGTGGTTTATAAATAAATAAAATATAAGTCGGTTATAGTTACGAGATGAAGTAGTGCGGAAGAAAGATTCTTTCTAGCACTTTTTTTAATTAATAATATGTTTTTAAGAGGTGTGAGTAATGTTATAGAAATTTCACTTGAATAATATCAATCTTTCTTTTTTAATTTCTATAAGAAAATTCTGATAAGTTTTTAATTACAATTTTCTACAAATTATTAATGTATATTCATTTTAAAAAGAAAGCCACAATAATTATGATTTTCAACACGTTTATCATCAAGTGTTAAATTTGCACTCCTTTATATTAATGCTAATTAATTCCGGCGGAAACACCTCGGTCGACTTGAGTTGTTAGCGAGAGTGTGGGAATAACAGCCGTGAACTACTTTGATGCGAAAATTAAAGCAGCACAAAAAATTACTTTTAAAATTTGTAAATATCTTACACAATTTTGTATACTGTTTATTGAGAAGATTAACTTGTTTATTTTATATTTTAATATAACCATAAGGCAGAGAACAGAATGAGTCGGAGTAACTTTACAAGAAGCAACTTCTTATTAAGGAGTCACGATCATCAATCAGGATGTAGGAAACGACGTTATGAGATATTTTAACAAGCAAGTGGTTCTTAATTTGTAGTAATTTCAATTTAATAGTTCTATTATAAAGTCGAGAATGAGAGATATAAGTAGAGAAGGCCGATTTCAACTATATTTTTTATTAGAAACTCTTTTTAATAAAATATATCAACTTCAATGTAGGGAATACCTGAATGTTTACTTTATGTCTTTTAAAATTGTAAATTCTGTATATAAATAGTTTTTTTTCTATTTTAATGCATAGTCAATTCGGTTCCTTGTTAAAAAAATCCTGTCCTAGATTTTTTAAAAGAATCATTACATCTTTTCTAAAGCATTGTAGGAATTGTTTTGGCGGAACTACGATCGATAGATCATGCGGTGTAAATATTTCATGATATTACTGCTGTAGCCAGCTGAACCGACTCTCCAGAGGTTGCCATTGTGGCTGTTTTCAATTGAGTGAATCCATTCGGAGCGAACTTGTGCGAATCTAATATGACCGCATGTTTGGATATCCTTTTGTTGTTCCGTTGCGGTCATTTTCAGTACAGTTATTTCTATTTCGTATTCGGGAAATGATTTCGATATCGTGCTTCTCGTTCTGTGACATTCTTTGCTGGACTGTTCATGAAATCAAATTAATGTATAATATTTAGTTAGAGTCACCACCACGGCTTAAATAAAATCGTCAAAATTAATCTTAATACAAGAAGATAAAATTATACAATGATATATTTTTGAAGGTATTCAAACTTTAGTCTTTTTACTTAAAAAATACATCAAGCCAGGATAAACATTATTTGGTAGATCTCTTTAGTTATAGTCCATATAGGTAGGTACTTTACCTTTACCCTTAAGTACCCTTATGTCTGCCAATAGTTTGTAATATTAATATGTCGAGTGTTAACTGTTTCTGTGCTATTGATATTCTTACTATATAATTTATCAGGTAACTATTATGTCCGTCTCGTCGCTTTGTTGTATAAAATATTAAATTAAAATAAATTTGAAGATTATTAAATTAACGCTTAGAAATGAGTGATTAAAAGAATGCCTTTTCACGAAGCAATATAAAAGCAACGGCTGAAATGACAATGAATATTTCAACAATGAGAACGAAGGTGCTTTGTTCATTCAGAAATAAAGCAAATCCCGTCGCCGCTAAATATTTTATTATGGCTGTTCATTATTAAAGTGCTAACAGCATCCTCTTTTAATTTTACTATAGTATTTTTATATGTCATGACATTAATTGAGAAAGATTGAAATAACACGTTTTATTAAGTGACACGACTATCGATAACAATTAGAGTAAAGATCTGTCTCAGAGAGACGCTTATCTCGTAAAATAGAAGTATCCAGAATCTAAGGCTAATTATGGAGTTTTCAGTGTTAATGTTTTTACATTCGCCTGGCCAGCTACCATTCTCATATTGTAATAATGCCGGTATAATAGAATTGTTCGGTTCGGGAAGTCAACGTGAGAGCATTCTTCACTATTTAGGTCTCAATGTCGTTGAACAAAATGTACATAAGATTTTCACAAATTAGGAAAAAGAAACATTGAAGGAAAATAAAACTAGGTCAATAGGTCTCATCAAATTAAAACACAATCATAACTTTCCATACACAACACAGTTTCGATTATAGTCAGAATTTGATTTCTACTCTATTCTAAATCTGTACAAATTATGCACTTTTATAGTCATAGACTGATTTGTTTTTGGTCTAAAATTTAACCCATTTGGCTGCTTACCATGCGATCTCTGTATAAGAACAATGAACACATTGAGACCCCTTCCAAGGTTGTAATGAAGTTCTACGAATTTATAGGACTTTTTTCAAAGAGCTCGTGCATTGAGAGTGGTATTTTAATTGGCGGCTCGATCAAAAGCAGCTACACCGTGTGACTATGGATAATCAACGAGCTGGAATTTGCCATGTTGATTTTTTTTCAAATGCTTCTGGATCACACATTTTTCAGCAAAGAATTGCGATCACTTTTTGAGAGGAAATTTTAATAAGTCTCATGTTTCTTATAACAGAGCATATAGATACAGCATTGAGTTATCTGTGCTAGATTACTTTAATGGCTTCCCTCAAAATCTATCTATCTATTAAGTAAATTAACTAACTCTGTGACTGGATGCCTGCCTTTTAACACAGCGGTCTATGGTTCTATTCTCGTGTTACATATTTAACACCATATTGTGTTATGATGATGTAGAATGACGAGGACTTTTTCTATATCATGTGGCTAGCCATCGACCCTCATGTTCCCAAAACTGACGTCATAAGAGCATTACTGTGTTTTCGTTGTCAACATCAACGGTGTTATTGTCACTTAATATAAACTGAATTTGGGGTTAACTTAATGTTCTATAAAAATAAGGGGTGTTATAAATAAAATTGAATTTAATACGATGACAAAATCAATTTCATTCAAGAAATATTGTTTCAAAAAATTTCTTTACACAGTTATCGTTCTTTTGCAGTATTTAATGTAAACTAATCATGAATTACTGTTCGTGACACATTTATAAATATTCTTAATTAACGTCTATGATTATTGCACAGTGTTTAAATCAGTAATTAACATCCGGGCTGCTAAATTTGGAAATGTTCCAAAATGATGTCGGTAGGCCGGCGGATTGTTTAACTGAATTTATTTCAGTCATAAAATATCTTAATGTTGTTAACTATCTGTAAGTGATAAACGGTCGTTCAAAACATATTTAGCTCTGTTATTACTATTTCAATTAATTCTACATCTGAAATGCGAAATTTAATTTTTGATTTCATGTCGTAATGGCTAATCGCTTGCTTTGTTGTCACAGCTAAGGCTAGAGGCCTCTGGTTCAATTTAGGGGTCACGTATGGAGTTTCGTTGGTGGTTGGGATTTATCGAACCCGTCTGAATTGGTTACCACCACAATCATAATAAAAAAACTGCTGTCATTACAGCATTATTCTGTTTCGGCTATCAAAAATGAGGAGATAGAGTATTCTAGTCGAGAATATTTGATCCATCCGCGCCAATATCATTATCAAAGGTTTCATTGTCATTTCATAAATTGTGAAATTGTGTTTATTTATTTAAATGGACTTCCAGCTATTGTTATATTTATTAAGAACTAAAGTATATTTAGGTAACAATAATTTTACTATTGATGCACACCATTTTAAGGATATCACAGCTTATATTGAGAAAAAGTAACACAGTATTAAGTAAAAGAAGAAACTCTTAGGAGGAAAGAGAAAGAACTATTGAGAATGTTATTATTAAAATAATAATAATATATATATAATTATGACAACAATGTAAAATCTGAATAACATGAAACTTACGAGTTACGCTTAACAATATCAAAACAGTTTTTTTTTATTTCAGCTAAGTTCTCAACAAATACATCCGACGTCACACAGATAGAGTTCATGTATTCACTGTAGATTTTTCCAATCACCACCATCATCATACCGTCGGTCATCCAACTGCCTTACAAGTGCTAAATTTCCAAAATAACGGTTATTTTCTCATCGACTGGAATCTGGAGTGGGCTTTGTGAGACCGCTCGTTACAGCTTCCCATTCTCACGTTAACGTACAGTAGCAAAACGCGCTGTATTAATTATCGATGCTATAATGATTCGTAAATTTCAACAGTAAACTATTAAATTTAACGCATCTGTGCTTTAATCGACAATACCCGTTTGAAACGATGAACTCGAATTTATATTAACAACAGAAATATAATATCGAATTGTTCATAAAGATGTTAAAGCGTTATCTTATTTTTGTCAAAAGGAAAAAACAGTTAATTTTCCTCGAGAATTTGAGTAACTAATAATTGACGAAAAAACGCTTTGATAATATGTAAAGAATTTTCCCTTGGCACCTGTTTATGATTAAATATAAATGAATAAAATGTTGTTTTTATCGAAAACAATATATACTGAACTTGAAGCGGCTGCAAAGTATGCTGGGGAAATAAAAATTTATAGCCTTCTCTGAAACTTATTCTTAAGATTTTGTTTCCTACCTCGGTCATGTACTCCGTTATCAGCGATATGAACTTCTGCAGCTGATTGTAACCAGTAAAATTTCTGGAAAGCAAATGGTGGGAAGAAGGAAAAAGTCATGGTTGAGGAATATCAGGGAATAGACTGGCATATCTGGAGCGCCCGAATTATCCGCCGAACCAAAGACAGAAAGGACTGTACCCCGCTGATCGTCAACCTTCACTAGTTGCAGAGGCACTTTAAGAAGAATAAGAAAATTTTTTGATCCCGCCTAGTTAGCTATTCTTTATATTGTAAATATGCCGACTTAACCCTTCCACTTGAAAATATTTAAGTTCACTGGTGGTGTAATTCACTGTTGCCAGAGACCGTGTGGGTAGGTACCACCGCACCGACTATTTCTGACGATAAACAGTAGTGTGGCAAACATCACTGTGTTTCGGTTTGAAGGGCGCTGTAGCTAGTGTAATTACTGGGATAATGAGACTGAACATATCTCAAGGCGACGAGCGCAAATGTGGTGCTGTGTATATCATCTTGACTAAAATTATGTTTTGCTCGTGTCGTCGCTTCTTAGTATAAAAAATCGTCGGAGTATTCTGAACGAGTACACTTTACTATTTCCGCCTATTTGTATGCCACATGAATGTCAAGATAAATCCCATGGTGATTATTAAAAGGTAATGAAATATGGTAATTTACTTTAGTAAATAATTTTCATAATATTTTCATTACATAATTGTAAAACTAAGTAATATAAATAAATGAATACAGCGAATGCAACCTGAAGCTTAATTCGTAGCCTAAGCCACAATGCTTTATTCAAAGCTTTATTTAAATTCTAGCTTTGTATCAAAGTGAGCGAAATTAGAAAATGTGGCTAAAAGCTTTTAATACACGATAACGTCATTTACAAACGATACGAGTTCAATCAGATGAAAAATTAGAATATATATTATGTACATATATAAAACTTAGTTTGCTTAAACGCAGTTTTACAATTAAGATTTATCTGTATTAAAATATCATTGTGTATTTAAATATCACCTCCTTGTATAGATCCGTGATGACATTAAAATAATAAAAATAAGACTTTTAATGGTAACAAGTGATAGCTTATACTTCTTAAACCTCCATTAATGCCTTAGTAAAAACTAATAATGGAAATAAACGTACCGCTGAGAATGTTACATAAAAGTAACAATTAAAACAACCACTCTTCCTTCTCAGCTTTTATCTCCTCGCTATCTACCCTCTTCGACATGTTTGTAACTCTTTTTTTATTCATAAATAATCCATTAAATTATTAGATATTTATTAATACACTTACCTACCTAAAAATTTATAAAATATCTTTTTAGACTACTGTATTTATTATGTTATATATATATATATATATACACCTAGTCCGGTCATAAGTTCTGTTATAAATGAAAATGATTTTTTTTTAATAAACTAATGTAATTTTCTGTATAATAAAATGTATATCTACATATTTATTAGTTTCAGCAAAAAATAAAAAAAAATATTCTATTCGAAATGACCATCTTTGGCTTCTATACAGGCCTTTAATCTGTTTGGCCACGAATCCATGGATTTACGCAATGTTTCCAAGGGAAATTTCCACCACCGCCACTGCTTGCTACAAAAACTTTTAAGAGACTCAATGTCGCGTGTCGTTTAGAGCAGGCCATGTCCTCTAAAGCTGACCATAATTTGAAGTCTAAAGGGTTGAGGTCTAGGCTACATGAGGGCCAGTCTTCAGATCTTATAAAGTTCGGAACGTTGGTTTCAAGCCAGGCTTGAGTACTTCGTACCTTGTGATCAGGTGCAGAGTCCTGCTACAATGTCCACGGTATATTTTAAAAAAGTGTATTGCTGAGAGGTTTCACAACATGATCCAAGATTGTATCTTGATACACTTTGGCTGAAGTATTCATTTCTTTTTCACAAAAATGTAGTTTTGTGACTTTTTGATAAGATAGGCCCCACCGAACTATCACTGACGGATGATGATAATCATGACCACGTTGTACCTTTCCGACCACCACCACTTGAGCAACTTTTTTAGAACTGTGAGCGTACACTTTAACATTTTGCTTAATGTAGTGATCTTTAATCGTGAAAATTTTTTCATCGGTAAAGAGGATATTTCTGTGCCTTACATCTGCTTATCGCGACAGATGGCGTTTTGATCGATCCACTCTCTCTAGTAAAAATTGATTTAGGGCATGTCCTGTATATCAACGATAAGCACCGAGCTTCAGGTCTTGTTTTAATTATAAAACAAAACCATAACAAAACCGCGTATTAACGCGACAGAGTCCTATAACGCCCCATTCCATATTGTAATTTGATAATTAACACGAAAATATATGTGAAATGGCGGAAAATCGAAAGAAGTTTTTAAAATAATATACGTGTTTCATATTCAAAATAATTAAAAAGTCCAAAAGCAGAGAAGCTTTTATGTAACAGTATTTATGGCTATATATATATATATACCCTTTACCAAAAAAAATATAATTTAACGGTCTACCGAAACAAAACGTAAACAAATGATAAAGTAATTAGTTTATGAAAGTCATATCGTAATCTTAAAGGGCAATGTAAAAAGTTAATTGACTCTCTTATCTAAAGTCATTACTAAGCCTAAGGGAACAATTAAAACTAAAAGCTCTGCCGGTTACTAAACTAAAAAAGCTCTCGTATAATGCTCACGCCTGTGGCTATAGTTCTAGTTCACTCTTTCCGATCTTGAGTCGTACATTTGAAACGATAAAATTGTTTAAATTTTCAATAAGTTATAAGTAGTCATTACTACTCATATTAAAGAACTTAAAAAGGTTTGTATAGTTTTGTACCGTAACATATTGCTTTCATTTTAAGTAGAATTCTTTTTATTTAAGTACTTAACATGGAGTCAATATATTTAGTAGGTTTCGTCAACTTTTGCCATATACAGTTGATAGTAGATTTTAATATCATAATAATAAGTAGTGTTTTCTCTCTCTATGTATATTTTCATTGTAATTTCTAATATTCTATATGTCTAAATAAAGAACTAATAAATCAAAAATTGCCATAATAGTAAATGTATGCGAGAAAGTAATGCTTGTTTTTAGACCCGCCTACTAATGGTCGTCGTAACTATGTTCGTATATAAAATTTAATAGAAAGATTTTAATGAAAGACAAAAATACGTGTAAATCATAATAAACAACGTAAAACAGAAAATTAATAATTTAAACGACTGTTTCCAAGTTACATACAGTGTGTGAAATTTACAATTCCATCAAAACAACAGCACCTCTCACCACATTCGAAGGATAGTTAAGACCTTATGAAATGGTCGGTTGCCAGTTGCTAGGTTCTTTTTGGGAGGCAAGAAACTATTCTCTGCACTTTTACTTAAAACTGTTATAGGAAATACTATTATTTAATGGTGGAGGCAGATCATTCCAAGATTTCGAAGCAGGATATCGGAAACAACCTCTAAAAAGAGTTACCCGCGGCATTGGCAACTCAGGGTATGTCGGTGGACAATTTTTTAAAAAAATTATGCAAATTGGAAATTCTATCTTTATTAATGTAATAGCAATCAAAGAAATATAACTCCACGTGCAATATGAAATTTTGCTGCTAAAAAAAATAATATAAATAGTGCGATCGAAAGTCCATAGTGTATGTTAAAATACTGCACGAGACGAAACTTGTTCTACTTCAGCTCTTACAGTATACTTTTTAGTTAAGTCGAATGAAAAACAAGTACAGTATTTGTAGTTTTAAAAAACGGGGTAAGTTGGTTCAGTAACGATTCCGCAGCTGTTGTCACGAACGCTGATGTGAAAGTAGCCGTCTATACCCCAGCTGGTACCCCAAGAGTTTTTCACGATCCAGTAAGCTTCGCCGTCTTTCTCTCCGTAACCGACTAAAGTAACTTCATGGTTCAGTTCCATTGGGTCACTGAAAATTACAATAATATAAAAGAGAAATGAACAGCAAAATTAAATTTGTAGTACGTATAATAATGAGATGATTTGCGGTGCGGATGTCTATGGTGGTAGCTTCGAATCCATCTTTCGATTATTGAGCTTACTCACAGCACAGCAGTCATCATTTTGATGATGTTAGCCTCCATATCCAAATAATTTCATTATTTAGAACACCTTTCAAACCGGAACTCAGTCAGTCGTCTCCTTCAGTGAATTAGAGAGTGCCCTGGGACCTCCTAAAGAATGCAGTGGTGCCCGCTACACTTTGACTTAGCACCTCTCAAGGATTTCTTTTCCTTAGCACCATTGCTGAGCTACGGCCAGTACGGAACCACTAAGCATTTGTTGCCCCATGCGGGTTCGCTTATTGAGCGATAAGAGCCCCCACCGTCAAGGCCCCCGAACCTCATTGACCATTTTAGCGACTGAAGTTCTACGACAGGTAGGGATTACCTTCGTCTTATTTTAACTTGCCCGTGACTACAGGGCTGGCGATGATGTCTATCTCAACGACCTCCAACAAAGAACTAGCAAAATTTATTCTAAAATCAATTTCTTTGTCTACTTACCAAGAAGGATCATAGAAAATACCACCAGAATACAATGAGAGGCTGTCAGTAGCGTGTATCGAGACTGATAGGGGTCCATGATTAACTACAGCAACCTGTCGCACCAAATATATCATTATCAGATGTCGAGTTTAACATATTTCTATATCTAAAAGTTTATCTAATCAATTACGTATATAGATCCGGTCGGCACAGTGATATGTAATACGGATGGGTTGGCAAAAATATTTTATCAATTTTACCTTTAATGCTTCAACGCTGAAGGGGGTGACGTCCGTAAATCCGGCAATTTGGTAAGTGTCAGTCACGTTGTCGATGTGACAGAAACCGTCCTGAAATTAACGTGAAAAATTTATGTTTCACATAATATCGACACTAAAATTTTGCAGCGCCGTGTGAGTGGGATATCAATTATTAAACGTGTTACGAAACGAAATGGGAGAAAACTATTTGTTTAATCTAGTTAAATAAGTTCTTGATGTTTCATTAACCTAATTATTCATCTGATGTTTGATCGTATTTAATTATACTGACCGTTTGCTCATGTTGTTTAAAAACTATATGCTGACCCCAAATAATAGAACGTCATTCGTAATAACAATTAATATCGCCCATCGAGGGTAAGGACAAAAAATATTCGTGTGTTATCTAAAAGTTAGTATTAACATGAAATTCTCAATTCGGACATCTCGTCGTGTTTCGATTTTTTTATTCGATAGTATCATTTAAATGTTTTACTTGTTCTCATTGTACTTTTATAGTAATTTATAACAGAAAATAGATTAATTTTAATGTATCATTATTTAACCTGTCGTGACACATATAAAAACTATTTACTTTAATTGCAAAAGAGAGCTCGACATCTTACCTTGTTAGTGTATGTCCCATATTCCTCTTCAGTCGGCATACCGTATTTCATAATCCATTTATAAGCGGCCGTGTCACTTCCGCCGTCGCAGCCTGCTGCGCCGAAGCTGAATAAAATTATTTACAACGATACTAGTTAACATTTAGCGCTATTTTTAACATATATTAATTTTTTTTCTATTTATTATTTGGATATGGAAAATGTATATAAAAAGGAATTTAAACGCTACTATAAAGCAGAAAATTTTACCTCCAAGCACAGTCGATTAAGGCTTGATTGCTCAGTCTCAATAATCTGCCTCCGTTCCTCTTGGCAAGAGCACCCTCGACTGCTGAAGTGGTTCCGAAAGTCCAGCAAGAGCCACAGTCTTCTTGTTCTAAAACGTTTAAATGTATCTACCAATTTAGTTTTGCTTATCTAAATGTTGACGATTTTTTTTACATTTTTATACAAATAAAGTTTTAAACAAATTATTTAAAAAATATTGTGCATTACCATTTTGTTTTAAATTTGCGTCTTTAAGGGGTTGGCAAATAGAAATTTTAAAAATAAGTAAGCTTAGTGTTTAGGTTTATCATTATGATAGTATACCTTCTATATGCGCAAAAATCGCATATTGTATCGTATGTATATTATATCAGGTGTTTATACTATATTAAAGTTATACTCATCATCAGCTGATAGATGTCCACAGCTGGATATAGACCTGCCGCAAAAATTCCTATCTTAATCGGGTAGGGTTTTATATGAGGGGATTTAAGCCATTTCCCACCGTGCTGAGCCAATGCAGGTTGAGTGTGAAAGCCAAAGCCTCATTTGTTGATTAATAGGGTGCACTACGAGCAGGGGAGAATGGCTTGGATCCTGTGAGTGGTTGTATGTGAACCCCTACACTGCTTATGGAAAGTTGTACGTTTATGTAATTTTTATTACTTATAAAAATATTTTGCTGGTTGATATACCACTTCATTTTCCTACATCTACTGATTGGTGGATAATGCTTAAATTAGTATTAAGTCTTCTTATAAGTAATGTTGAAATAAATTGTTATATTACCATGTACAGGTGTAACAAATCCTGAAAGCCTCAAATCGAAATATTTTGGTAAGCTATCCGTTATTTCTTTCAGGCTCTCCTTTTTATATGGGAAGGGGATAGTGCCGATTTCGTTTTTATTCCTCCTTATCAAACCTCTATAACGTTTCATCTCATCTGGAGTTCGGTCGGCGAATTTGTTAATGGTCAATTTGTAAGGTAAATTCTGGCTGTTAGTATCGGCAACGAGTCTGAAAAGAACTGGGTCTTATTTTTTGAGATTTTTTTAAAGTGCTCTGATGAAAATGGCATCCCTTGTCCATATTCAGAATAGTAAAAAGGCATGATATTATTCACAATAAAAAATTGGAAATAATCGATTTCCACATAACTTCATTTTATACTGTCACCACATATGTATATAGCATACTAATAATACAAAGAATTTTATCTAATTGTTCTGTAAATAGATAAAGTATTTCATCATCATTATAATTTGCCAATGACGTCCACTGCTTAACATAGGCTTCCCCCAAAGATCTCCATATCGATCGGTCCTGCGTTGCTCGTATACAGCGGTTTTCCGCGACCTACACACAGTCAGCCTCCAGGATCCGCCGAGCACTAAGGCCGTCGGTTGTAAGGGTTCATATCAGAGATTTGTGCCATTTCCCACTCCGCTGGCCCAAAGCGGCTTGGTGGGATAAAATGTTTATTGTAACTAAATAAAACACATACGTCTAGATGAACAAACAAAATTTACATAAGAATGGTTAACTGCTTTGACATATATATAGGCTGTATAAAGTTGTAATTATTATAAGAAAAAAACAATAAATCATCAGGGTGTTGATGTAGTGACAAGTGATGCCTGCTCTCGAGAAAGTACTAGGTTATTATGCTTACTACCTTAGTTTCGTCTCAACGAAGGTAACGACGTTTTTCGAAAATATCCTAGCTACTGCGTATCATTATGATCAGGATATCTTCGTCGTTTGAAAAGGTGGAAGATGGGATGTCTGTTTATTCCAGGAGCTTCTTTAGCTATAGCGCCTTTTAAACTCTGGGGGCTTTATTTAATAGAATCATTTTATATTATCTTTAGAAAATTACTATACCTTTGATTACGTAAAAAAATATTTTTTCTCATCGTGTGTTCCTGGTCATCTGCGTAGACCTTAGCGTACTTTCGCTTAAACCTGTCAATTGTAATAAGTTTGATTATATGTATGTTTCGGTTTATATGTATGCAAAATTAAAAAGTTGGTACTTCTCGAAAGCTTCATCTACTTGCTTCTCATTTTCTGTATCTGTTTTTATTAACTTGTGTATTATTTGGCTTTTGTATTGCAATGTGCTCTCTTCTGATTCTTTGCAATCATCTGAAACAGTTTCTCTTTAAATAACTATAGGCCGGTGAGCATAACCCATACAATGGAATAATATAAGTATATAAACTAAATACGTTATTTACCCCATGCATGAGTGCGGACCGAAATACGGGTCAGGATTTTGTATTGTGCAAATGTTTGGGAGATACCTAGGTATTTGTACAAATGTCGCGCATTTTGTTTCATGTTTCGTGGCGTTGGTATTACAGTGTGAATTGTATTTAAAACTAAAGTTATTTATCTTTAAAATAGATCACGGACTGTAAAGATTGTATGATAAATCTCAGTCCTAAACATTTTTAATTCAAACACCTAAAAACCGTAATAATTACGAGTTGGCCCCGCGAAAAAGGTAAATCGGCAATGAAAGCTTCGTTTAAATATTTTATCCGTTAATAAAAAAGGCGACGATTTTGTCCGTAAATTACATTTACATTGATATTCCAGGAGGGTTTGCTTTTAAGCCTCAATAGAAAAAAAAATGTTTGCTTTATTTTCAGGGGTTTTAATCATAATTATCAGTTACAAGTGATTTATTTTTATTTCGTGTGATGAAAATGATTTCAGTATATTTACAGATTTCATTATGGTAAAGGTTTATAAAAAAATTCATTTAAATTATCTGTAAATATACTTGCTTATGACTATATAATGCATTTTATTAGGAAAGTAAGTAATAGTTATTATATCTCATAATTGAAAAAAATTATCTATTTAATTAATAAAAAATTTATTTTAGTTAATCCAAAAAAAATCCAAAATTTCTGCTTGTATTTATCAAGGAAAATTTATGTTAATTAACTTTTTTAGTTAAAGGTGGAAAATTAAACATTCCCTGTTCTTATTGATTTTACGTCGTTACACTTAATATTTTTAAAAAATAATTATCAACAATATCATACAAACATACAAATAGTACAAATATCTACATTTCTGCAGGCTTCGTTATCGTGGAAGCAATTTCATTACACACTAGCCGGCCCCCAGCAGCTTCGCTGGCCGTAATATTAAATTTGTCTGATACCTTCAATAGAACTACAATCGCAAATAACTTTCTATGGCAATCGCATAAATAATACGAAATGAAAATATTTATAAAAGATAATTATAAATTAAATGATAAGGGATCTATGAAATTCAAAAAAACTTAAACATCTGCAAATTATTTCGCGTCGAATGTTCATATTCCCATATCGACACGTCCACTAATGTTCAAGTGATTGGTAACAAATAAAACTTATTTTCATTATTTGTAAAATATGATAACTTACATTGCTTGGTACTAAAAACATCTTCATCGAAATCGGTTCCGAAATTATGGAATTCCCATACATTGTGTTTATTTAAAATTCCTTGCCACAAATTGTACTCAATTTCTTCAAACCTGTACGAATTTATGAAAATAACTATATGTTATCATGTAGACATACATATTATATAGTATATAAATGTTTCTACTACTGCTCATTAAAAGAAACGCATATTTTAAATATTAATAACAGTTTTTTTACTTGTTTCCTTGACTCATATATGATCTTGCCACTATCTCCACCGATCTCTATCAATGCATAGAAATAATAGTTGAAACATGAATATCGCAATAAGACTAAGAACTAAGAAACTAAGAAGATATACACAGATCACAGATTCAGAATTCGTAAGCTGTTAAAGCTAGAGAGACAATTAATGAGCTAACTGTAGATATAACCAATGAATTGGTATAATGATAACTTTATGATCTCTTGCCCAAAAAAGAAGTATCTGTCGGTGGCATCGTAGCGCTTAGACTTTTGAACTGAATTTGATCCAATTTTTTAGATGAAAGACCTTCAAACCTTTCATCGAATAATGATCCAGTTTTAATGTGAAAGGTAAAACTGGATAGAGAGTGTTCTAAACGGAAATATAAAAAAATCGGTCTATTCTTTTTAAAATGATCTCAGCTCTCATAATAGCGAATAGCAGACTATGGCTTTGAGCCGAACAATTCCATCTGAATATCGTCTGGAAGGATCTTTATTGCTCATTATCAATTAATATTGGTATTCTATTATGCAATAATGTATATTTTATTCTACTTTGTTTTAATTTGTGTATCTGGCATTTTTAAAATATGTTTTGTATACAATTAGTTTGTATAAAAAAATTTATTTTAGTTTAATGAAGGTTTTATACCTGACGGGGATCCAGTTTTCATTGTTTTCATCAAAATCGACAATTAGTGTATTTCTGGTATCTGATTGTGAGTCTACTTCTTGATAGAAGTATTTTGAAAAATTTCCACCTCTCAGCGTATCTACGCCTGTATAAAATTGGTAATTACAATACTTGAAATCTATTTTTAATAAGAACTTATTATCCATAGAATAATTATCTTACCAAGAAATTCATATTCATTTAATGACTTGGGCAGAGTTGTTTCCAAAGATATCCGATGGAACAAAGTACCTGATACTTTTTTGCAGACCATTTCAATTGTTTCGTCTTCAGTTGTTACTGGATTTATCTAGAGTTATAAAGATAAAAAGAATTATACCCTTCCGTTCATTGCAGGATCTTTAATTTGTCTAACACTATATATTTTATTACTATTTATTTACATGGGAGAATTTTTCATTATTAGGATTGTCTATATTTAAGTCTAAAAAAAATTAGATTTGAATAGTAATATTCAATTACCTCGTATTTGACTCCATATTTTGAAGTTTTACTACGTTTCTTTCCAGCATATGCAATTGATTTTACTGCACCATTGTTATAATCTATTCTCGATTTATTACCGGTCTGCCTATAAATAAAATATGATCCATTAATAAATGTTAAAAACTAGATATTATTATATAATTAATTAGTTAAAGTAGTATTAAGGATTTAAAGATTATATTCTATAAAGTGTGTTAATACTAAGCGTTGTATAGAACATCTTATTTTATATTACATAAAAAAAAAACAAGCGTACCACTCTTTTATGTCTTCAACCCAACCAGCAGTTAGAGATATTTTTGATACTTCAACATAATACTTTTTAGGCCATTTCAAAGATGGACGAGAATCGTCCTTTACTAAAAAAATATGATCAGAAGAGATTGAATCAGATCGAAGTGTAAAATACTTTACATTAAAAAAAATGTGTTTTTAAAAATTACATTTTCAAGTGCAAAATAATTTATATTATATTATATATACATGAGAGATTTCCACCTATGTAGTTATTGTGTTTAGTTTGAGTTTTTATTTTATTTTCTTTACTTTGATTTTTTTATTTAGCTCGCGGTTACCAGATCCGCGAGCTGTGACTCCGATGAAGCTGCTATAGTTGTCAAAGTAACTACCGGGGTAAACTTCATCAGAAAAAGTAAAAAAAAAAGAAGTCCACCTATGTAGAACATCATCACGATATCTCTGATACCACAAGGCCTAGGATACTTGAAGTTTAGTAAAAATATTCCTTTTTCCGAGTATAGGTCACCTAAGAACGGATATTACAAAATGTTACCCCCAAAAGGGGTTACGGGGGTATTAATAACGAGAAAGGGCACACGGAGCGGCGTGTTGCCTTGGGGCGGGAATATTTCTGACAAGTTACAAGTCTAAATTTAAAATCTAATTTTATACTACGGCTAGCAAATAGGGTTAAACAGTTAGTATTTTTATAAACGTATAAAATAATTATTTACCGTAAAAAAATAACAAAAATGTCTAACGTAAATAAAGGTAAAAAAGTAGTCAACTTACTAATGCCGCCTAACGCTGAAATAGCTGAAATTAAAACTATAACAAAGCTAGTATGCATTGTTACAGTTTTCTGATATCCTAATACTTTATAATGAGCAGTACATTTCATGGGTTCCTCTTATATAGCACTGCAATTAATTATTTTTGTTTATTATAACAACGTTAAAACATTATATTTTGTTAGGCCAGTACATGGATAACGAAATTGGATACAAAATATTTAATATTTAGATAATGTTTTTTTATTTTACTTAAAATAATGAGTAAGGAACTATATAATGCGATTATACATATTTTACCCTTATTTTATAATTTAGTATACTATCTTTTTAGTATTTTGTACCTATTGTGCGTCTTATGCATTGAATCTAATTTTCGAGGGTATTTTCTTACAAGAATGTTGTTAAAACCATTTATCCACCAGTCTGACCAAGTGGGAGTGAGTGGATATGTGGATTTTACAATCTTCATTCTTAGAATATTTCTGTTTCTTCATAATATTTAGACGCTTACCAAAAAACTTATTTACAAGTTATATTTATTATTAATATAGACAAAAAAAACCGACGTATCCATACTATTTAAATAAAAACTTGCCATTATCACATAAAATATGTATTCGATAAATTTAATAAGGTATATTTAAATTTTAATCAACCTGCGATAGTGGCTAATGTTTTTGTATGTTTATTAACGTAGCAAAAAGAGCCACCGTTCTAAATCAACACTGATGTAGTCTATGATATTCATATTTAATAAAAAAAAACCCTTTATGCTTTGAACCTTATTTATACTTCTCATTGTGCCTCTAACTCTGAAGTTTGGTTTTCATCTCCGAAAATATTCGGATCTCTTGTATAAGTTGTAAAAGTTCCTCGGCGGATGTGATAGCGGCCTATCGCGTCATCTACTTTGTACCTTGCTTATTTTTTTATTGTGTCCACCAGCTTGATGTTCACCTGATGTTAAGTGACATGCATGTAAAGTGTTGTATGTATGGATAATAATGCTTAGCCTCATTTCAGGCTTTTGGCAAGTTAGTTGCAAAAGGCAACATTTCCTAACACCTCTTGAATAGTCTGGTAAGTTTGTAGACTCTAAAACTGAGCTAGTCGTTAATGACAAGCCTTTTCTTCTAGCAACATTTGGTTATCACTCGTGTTGATGGAATATTTACCCCATAAATGGGAAAAATCAGGTAAATTAGGCTAATATTTGTTATCATGTGTCTAGTAGCTACATGCATTTGAAGAACTATGGTCAAATGAACGGTCTGTTTGTTATCTAATTGTTTAATCTAAGTCAGATATAATATATAAATAATTTTGATTTATGCAAGTAGGTATTCTGGTTTAGGTACTTCCTTAAAAAAGCTAAAGATGCGATATAAGTGACCGCGCTTAAAATTAAGACATTCTAGTAATAACTGTATGTTATCATCATACCCAACAGAGTCGCAGACAGCGCTCCCATAAACGTACTGTTTACAACAACAGCTTTATTATGTCAAAACACTTGTGATTATGAAATATTTTAAATTGTTATACTTGAGATTGCTAAAATGTGTAATTTTACAACGGTTGGTTAACATTAACCCTCGAGGCAGTTACGCGAAATATCAGAGTGTAAACTTTTTGCTGGATGTTCTTGAAATGTATTCTTGTAATTTTAGCTAATTACACATGACATTTTATATTTGACGTCTACTAGTGATAAATATCACACTTTGTATTAAATTTATTAATTTTTAATTGTAACTATGTAAAAGTTTAAAAATATAAGCTGTAGTTGAATGTTAATATTCGTAAAAAAGATTTCTCACTTGGTTTTATATATCCCGTGCTAAAAAGTACCTAAGTTGTGACGCTTACTTTGGTGAAATGAAACTGGAATGCGAGTTCAAATATCAAAGCAAATGCTAAAGTAAAAGAAACTGCAAACTTTTGGAATCATAAATACATAGCAAAATATTTTGTTTTTACGTAAAACTATTCCACATCTGCACTTTTGTTATATTCGTTTGGAGAAATGAAATGAAAAGGTCTCGTGCGGAGACTGTGAAACTCCGTATATTTCGCTGCTAAATAAGTTTCAAAGTTAAAAAAAAAACTCGCTGTTGAAAGTCGTTCAAAGTTCTTGCGCCACGTCTATACCGAGTTCTTGCGCTCTATACAGGGTGAAAAGTAATAGATGTAAAAGATCTGTAGGGGCTAAAGTATAGCTCGTATCCTATCTATCTATGTATGGAATACTCCATCTAAAAACAGTGGTACTGGAGTTAAAATTTTTTTAAATATTTTTCAAAAAATTTCCGATTTTCTAGGAAAAAATTCGGTGATTTTATTTCTTACTTATTCCTAAACAAACTTTAATGTAATAATTATTTTTTATTCATTATTTTATTTTATTAAATTAATAATAATCACTCAGGGGCTAAAACTTTTAAATTAGGTTCTTTGAAATTAGTGACAGTAATAAATAAGGCGTCATACTTACATTATTATTTAATCATAAAATAAAATTTTAATTATAAAAAAATATGTATTGAGCACATAAATAAGTATCTGACTTCAATATACACTAAAGCTCTATATTTAATAAACTTTAAGAAGCGAAGTTTAAATAAGTATAATGTGTTTTTCTCTTTGTAAAGTTATAAATATTTATTACTATTTGTGAATTCTTTGGAGGTCGCACATTATTACAACGGCAGTGTTTTCGTTGGCTGCAAGTGAAAAAAATGTCGCTTAAGCAAAATATTATTCCAGTCAGGAACTGAGGAGGTTAATGATGTTTTTAATTACTTTTCTTCCCTTGTTTTTATTATTGTATTTTTTGTCGTAAATAACCGAAATGTCGCCGTCGACGATCGCAATAAAAGTTAATCGAATGGCTTTTTGAAGTAATGGTGTTTAGGGAATTATGTATCTGTGAATATCATTACTGGGCATCGGTTTTAAGTACTGTGTAGCTTATGAGATGTCTGCTATCATTTGCTTTAAATCTACTTTATATTTATATCGACGATATCAGAAGTTTGCTTTACAAGAACTTTTAAATATATCTAAAGGAAATCTTATGATAAAGTATTTTAATTATAACAATAAAGTATAAAAACAAAATTGAAAATGAATCGTCCGACGTTCACGATTATAGCAATATAAGTCGCGGCGGTACGTTATTACGATAAACTGAAAAAAAATTCTTTTCTACCGGTCAACAAAAAAGACTGTATTCTAGGTGGAACAAAAATAATGGCACGAGACACATTGACCGTTCTATTGTATCGTTTTATTACCGCCCGATCATTTCGGTAAAGCGTAACAAATCGACCATTACATCGGCTAACGCAAAAGAAACTATAAAATTAAACAGCATAAAGTTGAATTTCCTGTTGCTATATCAAAAACTTTAAATTTCAACTATTCAAAATATACTCGTTTGATAAGCAGTCTTAACAGTATTGTATTAAAGCATAAATTCGCTTGTGCTTTGTCGGAAGCTTTTTACAGTCGTTCTTATTTCGGTAGAGATACGCGCAGCGCACCCGCGAGCTGTCACGCGCCGTGTTCCGCCGGCACGCTGAAGAGAAAAAAAGGCTTTACCGGGTGAAGCCTTTTTTAATAAAAAGAAGCATTGATAAAAACAAGAAGTAACGGTCCGAATACGAAGCTCTTGACACAAAGTAAGTTCTACGGGAAATTACGTACTCAATTCTGGATGACGGATTCGTGTTCTGCTCTTTTTTATATTATAAATGCTTAAACTTTTTTAAATTTTTTGCTTTTATATTGAAAAAGGAATAATTTAATAAAATCTTTGAATGAAATGAAAATATTCAAGATCTGTATAAATAAATATAATATATGCACTAGTTATGTTTTAATATCCTCTGTTACTTAAATTATTTGAAAATTTTTAGAAGTTATGACCAAAAATATACTTTAAAATTTTTGTGTATGTTTGTTAATTCAAAAGTACAAGGAGACTTTCATATATGAAAAATACGATATAAGGTGGAGGAGACATGTTTGTTACGGGTAATTTTTAAAAACGGCTGTTATAATTTGTAACAAGGTTCACTGTTAGATAAAATAAAATACAATGCTCAGAGTAAAAAGATAAATTTATTATGTTCATCATGGACTCTGACTAGCTGTATCAATCGATCAAACAACTAGAAGCATTAAACAATATCAGTGAATAGATTTACATATAAAAAAAATTTATCTTGCAAAAAGATCATAAAACTATGAACAAATTATGACGGCAATTGATCAGTCAATTTCTGCAAAACCGTTTTAGGTTTTCTTTGTCACCAACAAGAATGTGGATCATCATTATCATCATACCGAGCGTTTCTGGACAAATCTCTTGTAAGGTTTTCCACAAGACGGTGTTTAGTTATATTATATAAATAAACTAAAAATTCGCTTGCAGTACGAAGTTTGCTGGTTTCAAATAGTGTTTAACATGTTTAACGTATTCTCGAAAGCGACTAGTTGAACTGGAGCACTGAACTGGTTCCTAAATGTTAATGAAGGAGGTGACTTGCAAATTATATATGAACTATAAAATAATGAATTGACGGTCCGGATTAATCCGCTTGTTCAATAGAAATTGGTTTCATGAGAGAACTTCAAAATGTATATAATATAATATATATAGATATATTCATAATACTTTGCTTCCAATTAGACACCCCCGTGGCATATAAATTTGCATTGTAACACTGAAGTCCCTGGCTTGATTCCGGAGGTACTTGCTATGGACTATAGATGGTAACGGGTTTTTTTTTCTAATCCCTATATAATTGTACATTAATAATATTATATAATACGATTGTTGTGTTCGGGCTTGCAATACAAGAAAGTCGGAGTATCCTTCCATAGCCGCATTTCTGCCGATTGTAGGTAAAACATTGCCTTTATTTGCTTTTCCTAATTTGATGATAATGAAAATTATCAGTGTTTAAAGACTTAATCTATTAAGTTATAATGTATCCAAATCACTGCTCTCAGTTTAGTATAATTCATGCTCTTTTAACCATGCCTGTTTAACCTTCATTTGTAATGATTGAATTAATTATTTAGAACCAATTAACATAGTTCTCTGATAATCATTTGTATATCGTTAAATTTCATTGTAAAGTAAAAAAATACTATATTCTGTAGGATAAAGAGTTCTTTTTTATTATAGTCATTAAACATTTAACAAATTGTAGAATTCATAAGTTCTATATATCGATGTTAATTATTATATGTTGACATGTTTTTTATTCATCAGAACTATATCAGTTAAATACCTAAAAAATTGTTATAGTTAACATAAAATATTTAATCGTATATAAAAAAAATATCTAATAACTTATTCATAACATTTACACAGGTGTCATCCGGGTGAGCCGTTTTCTCTCGTATCGTATATATTGATAAAACATACTGTAATTCGTCAAACGTAATTCAAGTATGAAATACATCCGGTGTCGAGTTTGTATACCCCCTCTTGTTCATTTCATTTATTTAACACGACATCCGCCTGTCGGCCCCGACGTTGCAATACAACTTGGATGCCGATGTTTTCTTCGTCAGATGCTATCACCCGATTGACAGCCGCAGTCGGCGACTGATCCAGAAAACTCCGACACAAATACCAACATTTAAGTTTTCCAAGGCTCTTTTTAAAGCTTTAAACTTACCCTATACATCAATTGTAATTACTATGAACTTTATATAGAATATGCACAATATTATAAATTTCTAAAAATCAGTTTTTTTTATTCAACTAAGCGATTAGACGAGCGGGGGTGTTCACCTGATGGTATGTGATACCTTTTTTTTTTCTTTTACATAGGGAAAAGGCTTTCCATGTTTTAGCCAGATTGCAAACAGGCACCGGTGCGGTTCGTAAAAAATCCCGGAGTCTCTCCTAAAGCAATGAAGGATACCACCAAAGGGTTTTAGTGGGTAGAAATCCCACATCACTTTGTCTTCCCTCCAGGAGTAGAGCATCTTTTAAGAAGACTTCCCCCGCGATAAAAAAAATTAGGATGATATACATTGCACCACATACCATTTATCACTTGTGTAGCATGATCTTTTCTCAATTATAATTGTATTTGCAATACTGAAAGCGGAAGCGGTAGCGGAGTCGTAAGTTTAAAAAAAATTAGTTGTGCAAAATGTTTATAAATGATTATTTTTGTTAGTCATATGAAATCCTACGAATGAATCAATGGCATGTCCATTTGAATAGTATGTAGTCGTCAAAGTGACTTATCACAATAATCAATTCGCCTTCTTAGAGCTGTCCGTTTGTTTAATGGCTCGCTATGGACAAGGCAGAATCTAAATGTTATCAGCGATTGTCAATCTTCGTACGCATTTCAAAAGTAGCCGTTAACCGTTCTCATTTCTTACACACGGTTCTAATACAGCACTGAAACGGAGATGAAATCGGGCGATTGCACGAGGACTAATACATTACACAACCGAAACATTATTAATTGACCGTCCCTTCGGTTTTTATCTATTTAAAGCTATCTAAGAAAACACACTAATACAAGAATAAAATGTTAATTAGATACATTGATTGGAAACCAGACTTTTCGATGTTGAATCTGTTTGTATTTCCGGTGACGGTTTATGTTGGTATCACCTATTTCTGCCGCCAAACAATAAGCTGTAAACATTACTTAGATTACAAATGTATTAAATTAGTTAAAATACTTATAGCTTTTTATAACTTTATGCTGAAGCAGTCGTCTATCATCCATATCAACAGTCAATGCCTTTCGTCATCATCAGCCGATAGGCGTCCACTGCTGGACATAGGCGTCCCCCAATGATCTCAATGTCTTTAGCTCTCTTTAACAAGAAGAAGAGACGAAAAGATTCATAGATAGATATTGATGATAAGTTGCTGCTGCTGGAGACCGTCTATGTAGATACCACCGCAGTTATGTATTTCTGTGTCCAAATAATAGTGCACAAACATTACTTTGTTCCAGTTTGAAAGGTGCAGCTGGTGAAATTACTACGGTAACGAGTCTTAACTTTTATCGCTCAAGGCGACGAATACAATGTGGTGCTGTGTATATCATCCTAACTAGCGTTACATTGTTATGGGTAGATATGTTACTTACCATCAGGTGAACGTCTTCATTATCTTGAAGCTTCTTCAAATAAAAAAAAAATACATTTAAGTATCCGATTATTTTTTTATTCCTAATTTTTATTACATAGTCTTTTAACCTTGTTTTTGTTTATTTTTAACATAAGTATTGTTAGTATAATGTTTTATCAATGCACGTTGTGTTAAAGTATTGATGTATACAAGAGTTGATAAATCCAATTAATTAAAATTCATTTCTAAAATCGCTTGTTAGGTGAATGTAAAGCAATAAATATCATCAGATATCTACACACAGAAAAGATAAGGGAGAATCGCGAGGGTGGCCGCTGCTGAGGAGTTAGATGTTATTGACTCGTACGCCTGCTCAACAGCCAATCAGCCGCGAGGGTGCTGGCAGGTGCGCCCGCGCTCCGTTACACGGCAGTGGAGACATGATTAAAAAAAAAAATAAGCGCGTTTATAAATAGCGCCAACGATGCATGCTACCCTTTGAAGTGCGTCTCCCCGAACCCGTCCGGCAAGTAGTTTGAATAAACAATTAACGCTGACGTTTATTTAAAGCGATACGATCATGTTAATAACCCTTTTGTTATTTATATATCAGCTACCTGCAACGTTAACTGTCTTTTATTAATTTTTTTTTTAATTCGAAACATTTTATTTATCGATAGCATCAATTAAAAGTTTAACGCCAGTTCTCTATTCATTATTTTGGTTGTTTATATCACTAAAGGTTAATATAACTTTTTTTGTGTTATCTAAATCAAGAGATTACTTAAAACACGAC
Source organism: Ornithoptera alexandrae (assembly GCA_029030555.1). Classification (NCBI taxonomy): domain Eukaryota; kingdom Metazoa; phylum Arthropoda; class Insecta; order Lepidoptera; family Papilionidae; genus Ornithoptera; species Ornithoptera alexandrae. The sequence continues at coordinate 3,405,444 of JARDVY010000037.1, read as the reverse complement.
TGGTTATTGTATATCTTATGAGTGTTAGTGGGGTTATTTAAATTATAATATATTTTCTTAATTGTTCGTCATAACACCATCCGTTTTAAAATCTGGCTTACCTGTGACGATATTTGTAAGCGTAATATTATTTCTTATAAGTTTCTTCTTTATAATTTCAATCTCTACCAACTTTAAAACAATTTCTAATGCTGGAACATGCTCTGCTTATAAATATTATCGATCTATCAAATCATAGTCATTATCAGTAAATTTGCTAAAAGTCTTTTAATGTTGAAGCGTATTGCAAAGTCATCGAGTCTCTCACGATGGGAATTTTATTGTGGATGTTATGGGCCTGACGATGTAATTAAGCATAATTACTTCGAGTTCACTTACGTTAGAAAATGTTCGATCAGTAAACTCTCCGCAATTACCAGTCGGTAATAACATGTCGGCTTACGGTTACTGTGTCTCTTGAAATCGTGCGAACTTAGCCTACTTATGCATTAGTATTTGAATCAGTCCAACGTTGATTATTTAATGATTATTGAATTGGTTGAAACATTTTACTTTTCACACGAACCTAATAAGTTTAAGTGCAATTTTACACATCTTAATTTAACGTAACGAATTCTTATAATTTAAAAGTCTGCATTATGCGTTTGGCCTTAATATGAAAAACTATTATATTACAAAATTATGTTACATTCTCGTTTCGTGATCCAAAAAAAAATTACCGTGTCTTATTTATTGGTAATGATATCCTGTGACCACATACGCCCAAATCTAGGCTAATGTTATGTAGTTTGAACGAATCCGTCATTGCTTAATAACTTTTAATATTTTTAAGCTGTGTTTAAAGTATATATCAGAAGTCATACTATAGATTGTTACTTAGAGAATATGCTACATCTTAAAATATAATGCGAAAGTTTAGATTTTTTACTCCTATATCTTGCGTCTGAAGGCCACGGTGACAAATTCGCGTAATGTTTTTTAATTTCACTAGTACTTTTTAATTACTTATTTGAATAGCTTAATATCTTATTACAGTAAACCCTGTTACATATAACCAACCACCTGCTATTTATATTAAACGTTATTTGAAAAATATGCTATCTTATGAGTATATCGTAATTCTTATCTGAAACAATTCATCATCATCAACCGATAGACGTCCACTGCTGGACATAGGCCTCTCCCAAAGATCTCCATAACGATCGGTCCCGTGTTGCTCGTATCCAGTGGGTTCCCGCGATTCTCACTATATCGGTGAAACAATTTAATATTCTCTATTTATATTTCTCTATCCTCATTAATAGTTCGTTCTTTCATCTCGGTAATAATGTAGTTTTTAATGTGGTGATACATATTCTAAATACCACTATCCTGTTATGAACACCTAACATATAACGAAGACTGTATATCTGAATGTCTAATCGTACTAAATCATATTAAAAAATAATGAAGAAAAAGACAACATAGTAAATATCTAAATGAGCATATATATTATACGGCCGTACCGTGGTAAAAGTAATAGGGGTGTATAAAAATGGATCGGTCCGCAGAAGGTCGACGCCTTTACGAAATAGGTGCCTGTAAGATAACAGTTATAAAGTGAAATTGTTCCATCTAAGCTGCTTAAATATATAACAAATTTTATTTGGTGTTATATTTGTCTAAGGTAAAAAAATATTTAGCTATATTCGTAATGCTCAGCAGCTTTCTTTGTGTCAGAGTGAGGGTGTCGTTGTGTCGGACCCGTTTGGTCTACATCTCTTAATAGCAATCTGCCATCATAACAGCGCTACAGAGTCAGCCCACAAACATAACAGTCAGAGTGCTGTTGGCAACATGTAACATCTGTGACGTAATTGTCACTTAACAACTTAAGAAATTAGGATCTATTTAAATTAAAGAAATGATTTATAAAATCTTTCTGAAGTGTATTTACATACCAACTATTCATAGATTTAGTAAAGTACTGCAGCTTTCCCTACTTAGTCGATTATCCGCAAGAAGACCCAAAGAAAGATGGTGAAATATGATGTTAACGAGATATTCGTTAGTACCAAGTGACCGACGTGTCGAGGCAGAGCGAATTGGAGAAGAAAGATAAAGAAAGCTGATCCCATATCTGAGACTAAATAATGGCTAGGAAGAGAGACAGACAAAATATACTATGAGGTGTGGTAATATATTTTAATTATACAGTCCATAACATACGTTGGGTAGATGTAATTTTATTTGAAACAAAATCAAAATATAGTTGGAATAAAACGAAATATCGGAAGCGCTGTAACTCAAATTACTCAAATCCCATATTCCCGAGTCAATCTCAATACATTACGAATGAATTCCCGCAGGTTGAACGGTAACGTTACCTTATAAAGGGGCGTACACAAAAAGAATCAAGTAGCCGCAGTTTAAAAGGAGAGACACTAAAGCATAATGCTTGTACAAAACGTTAGGTGCTGACGCTGCGTGTCCCCTTGCCCTAATCCTGCCGCTCGCCATTGTCCGGGTTAACACACGCGATTCACGGTGAATTGCACCCTATATTCAGACATAGAGATTCAAATATGCTGTAAAGTTATCTCTGAAAATATTTCTCTTTGCAAAGGTTCAAATTTTTCTGGCAACCGCTGTCAAGCGAAAGTAGTCTTTACGCTCACTACATCTATAAATCTTTCTCTGTGCTTCGGAGAGGACAGGTGATTTCATATTTAATAATGTGGTACAGTATTCTTTGCCACTTTTGAATTTTACGACGATTTAAAGACGCTTTGATTACAGGTAACATACTAAGAGTTTTCATTTACGATGTAGAGAGACATTGACTTATAAATACGAATAACGATATTAATAGATACAGCGATAAAAAGTATATACTTTATCTGATTAATGATATATTAAATTTCATATATAATTCTTAATAACTTTAGACGAAGCAGTTAAATCGTATAAATTAACGACAACATATATTTGTATTTGTATATACGTGTAATTATAGGGGTGTAAAATTAGGCTATAGTAAATGTAGTACTGGTGGTAGGTCCTGTTGCCGGAGACTTTTTTAGCTGCCACTGTCGCTGCTATTTCTGCCGCTAAACAGTAGTTTGCAAACATTAGTGAGTTCCGGTATGAAAGGAGCTGTAGTTAGTGAAATTAGTGGTATACATAACAACTTATGTCTCAAAGCGATAAACACAATGTGGTGCTGAGTATATTATAAAACAAGCGCTTCTTTGTTATGAGCAGGGGTATGAGTTAACTTCAAGGTGAATGTCTCGTTCTTTTCGTTGCTTTGCGGAATGAACAAAATTAAAATACTATTGCTGTAAACCAGTACAATAGTACAAGAAATATTACCACTTCACAATTACGCGTGGGAACTTGTAGAGGGTTTCCGTGTTATTAAGGTATAGTAAACAGAAGTCTTTCACAGCGGTGGTTGTTTAGACAATGACAGGAACTACATCATTCCGACGAACCGTCACGGGTTGTACGCGTGTACTTTGTCAGTCGGCGATAGTATTTGCCTCATTGTTACATGTAACAATCGTGCAATGATGCAGTAAATGGACAATTGTGAAACGAATTTTGCATTGCACGGTGTGTGTTAATCCTAATGTTATGGATTAGATAATGTAATCAATAATTATCCCGCCTAACCGTTAAGTCATTTACGGTTACAACATTTTCGCTATACAACATTAAATTTGTACGGTTCTATCGAGGTTATTCATTTAGTATGTATATAACTATGTAATTAACTTAATATTTATTAAAAAAAATCTATAATTATGGGTAATGTGAAGGGAAAAAAAATATGCGGACGAAGACTTAGAAGCAGGTGTGACCAAGTGAAGTCGCTCACGGAACCTTAGCAAACTATAAAAAAATGTTTTTATCAAAATAAAAAAGGAGAAAAATCTTGATTGTGTTTGTAGAAAACTTGTTATGATCAAATTAATAAGTACATAGTCTGTTATAATAAAATAACTATAAGAATGGTGTTATATTATTTAATAATTATTTTTATTAGATATCCAAAACAAACTGACCCCTTAAACATGGTGAATGATTATTAGAAACCCTATGGTATTTTATTTGCGACGAAGCCTGTCCATGACTTTTTTGAGTCACTAATTATTTCCAAATTATAAATATTGTGTATTGATTTACATGATCTTGATTTAAATATAATGTAAAACAATGGCCTTTTATTTCATCATGCGTTGTGGTGAGCCAATCAGTTCCATTGATGTGATTGTCAATAATAGATAACAGAATCATAGAACAGTTACTCATTGTCAGTTTGAACAATAGACCTCTCACAATCATTAACTAACGTTGTATTAAACGGAACATCTAGATGTGGAATAAAATCTACAGTTTCAGATAAAATATTCAATTTTCTTTTTTTCAAATAACCTATACTAAACACACGACCAGTGTATTTTGGTCTATAAAACTCGGTCGTTATCTTTAATACGGTTAAGGGTTATGTTTATAATACATGTTGTTTATCCTGGGATAACACGTACACTGGTGTGCGTGGGCTTTAATATGGGGTCGAGCTTAGTAATATAAACAAAATATAATACTTTGTGCATATGTGTGCGTGTGTAAAGTCCCCGCCGATTATGCCGACTCATCGCCGCACTGAACTATAAAGGGGTTTAAACAATGGCTTAAAGTTACGAAACAACAAATTTGACTTATAAATTATCCGATACGCTTTTCATTGTTTTAAGTTTACAGTGAAAATTGTTTTTATGTTAACCCCCATGCCGATGTTTTCGTATCAAAATACTTTTTGTATTTAAAACTCAGGTTAAATACATAAAGATTTGTCAGTTAAGATAGTACTTTTCTAATACTATTACCTATTTGCAAATTTCAAAACGTTGGGTTTATTTTGTGGAATACTAATAATACGTATTATTGATAATAATGCAGGTTATTATTTGTCGCATAACACACTAGAGTTAATGTTGTGGATAGTTTAGTAATTTCACTAGCAATAATGTTTGAAAACAAAACTTCGCCTTCGTTCTTACACAGATTAGTCTATAGAGGATACCACTACTGTAAAACTATTTTGTAATTAGTATAGACTTCATCATCATCATTATGAGCCGACGAACGTCCACTGCTGGACATAAGCTTTCCCCAAAGATCTCCACATCGAATAATCTTGCGCTGCTCGCATCCAGCTTCTTCACCTCAATGAACTCCAACAAAAGTATAGACTTATATATTTAAAATTATCACACGATGTTATTTTTTGACCTATCTCCATTAGAAGACATTTTTCCATCCATTCACATCCACATGAAAGGTTCTCCTTATATGGTGGATGTGGGAAAGGATCCACATGAAAGGTAGGCTCACTTAAGCTGATATAGTAATACCGCGATTGCTGCTACTTGGTCCATGCCTCCCTATGAATTACTACAATCCCTTTGCTCTCATATACAAAATTCTTGAAAAATTTCATAAATACACTTAATACACTCCGATTAATATAGTACCTTTTTATAGTCCTTATTTACCTTTCTGCTGCAGAGGGATGAGGAGTTAATGAAAGTGTAACACCAGTGTTTTATTGCTAAAAATTTACGATATTCCAAATATCGCCTTCCGCTATCTATAGTAATAGAATATCCTTTAGTCAATATTAATATATTTCAGATTTGTTACGATTTTTTTTATAAAAGTAAGAAAGTAAGACAAGCGGCATCACTCGGGATAATTGTAACATTTTATTATGCCTATCACCTTGATATAACGTAATGTTCTTTGTTAATATACCTAGTCCGGCCATAAGTTCAGTTACGAATGAAAATGCATTTTTTTTAATGAAGTAATGTAATATTATTAAAAATTTATACCCACATATTTATCAGTCCAATGATCCAAGACTGTATCTTGATACACTTTGGCTGAAGTATTCACTCCTTTTTCACAAAAATGTAGTTTTGTGACTCCTTGATAAGACACGCCCCGCCAAACCATCACTGACGCAGGATGATGACCACGTTGTACCTTTCCGACCACTTGAGCAGCTTCTTTAGAACTGTGAGCGAACACTATCATTTTGCTTATTGTAGTGTTCTTCAGTCATAAAAATTTCTTCATCGGTAAATAGGATATTTCCATGCGTTTCACCTGTGTATCGCGACAGAAGGCATTTTGATCGATCCACTCTCTTTAATTGTAAAGATTAATTTAGGGCATGTCCTGTATACCAACGATAAGCACCGAGCTTCAGGTCTTGTTTTATAATACGCGAGAGAGTTCTAGCGGGAATCTTCATTTCTCGCGATAAGATTTTTTGCTTCCTAATGGAGTTTCGATGAATTCTGGCTTTAACAGCATTGACAGCCTTTGTAGTTCCAACAGCACACGGCCGCTCCGATCTTTTCTAGTCTTCCACAGAGGAAGTGTTGTTGTATCTGTTGATATTACGATATACGAACATACGGCTGATACCAAGCTTTTGAAGTGTCTGAAATATGACCGACGGCTCCATACCCACTTTGTGCAAGGCGATCACTGCAATCCTATTTTCTTTAACACCCCATTCCATATTATAATTTGATAATAAATACCAAAAAATATGGGAAATGGCGCAAAAGAGAAAGAAGTTTTTAAAATTTTATACGTATTCCAAATTTAAAATAATTAATAAGTTGAAAAAAAAGAAGTTTTTATCTAACAGTATTTATGTCATACTAGTTAATTATTACACTTTGACCTGAGTTATTCTGTTACTTTTTCTCCCACAGGAATTTTTTATACATCTCTTTCACCTTTTAAAAATAATGTGCTAATATTTAAACTAGACAGACTCCTTGCATTAGAGATCTCTAATTTATGTCTATTATGCTCAGGAAAGATAATAATCGATGACATTTTAAAGTATAAAATAAAAAACGTTTTATTATTTAAACTGTAGCAAAAAGGCTATCTAAACTCTTTGAACTATTGCGGGTAATGTAAAAGCTATTTATGCTGTTGAAGCTATGCATTACAACGAGCAATGTGGGCTGTATTTAGAAAAAAAAACTAAAACCACCGTGGGAAGTCAATAGTTGTACACATCTTTATCTCAAGACATCGCATCAAGTGTAGACCGAAACAGATGTTAATGTGTCTATAATAAGCTTCTTTGTATGGTCCATAGACAAGGCTTACTTTCAAGTGTTCTTTACTCATTGAAAATAGTAAACGGTTTCTTTACGTTTATTATACTACGTTTGATTTAAATTTAAAACAATTATTTATTAGAGGAAAATAATAGTTTTGTGACCTAACAAAAATATACAACAATTTTATATATTTTACTTTAATTCATACATAGTAATCTTGGTAAGCGTGAGGCATAGATATAAATCTTACAATATATATATCTTCTATGAAGGTAAGCTGTTAAATAGTTTAAAAATTTTAATTCAGACTATTTATAAAACCATATATATTTTCATCGTCATCGTCTTATGCTGATGTCTATTGTTAGGCCAGGATCAGACCTTGAACATATAATTTCGACTTTTCTTCGAATCATATTAGGAGATGAAACATTCAAATGATAGTGATTATTTAAAATAATGCAGATCATTAGTTGCTGGATTGAAATAAAAATATCTTTAATTAAAATTCCGTTCACGAACCGGAGACTGGAAAACAAACAGAAAAGATTGAGGGATTCCAAAAATGCTTTAGTTGTTATCGAAATCGACGGCCGCGTTGAAAAGAATGTCCTAATGAAATTAATTGGTTAAAGGCTTTCAAAAGCAAAGAAAAGAATTTTGATGTTCTGACACTAATTAGAATCTATTGCCCTTTTGCTTTGTAGTTAATAGTCTCGATAATGTAATATTTAGATTCGAATAGCAATAGATAACTTGACTAACCTTAATGTAAAATATATGTACTAAGCGCCACCAAAAAGTCAAATTTTTTTTAATTATTTATTTCATTAAATCTAATTGAAATACTGGTGGTAGATCTCTGTTGCAGGAGACCATCTAAGTATGTACCCACTCCAACTCTTATTTCTGTATCTAAACAGTAGTGTGCAACTATAACTGTGTTCCGGATTGAAGGGAGTTGTAGTTAGTGAAATTACTGGGGTAACGAGACATCTTATGTCTAGCGACGAGCGCAATGTGGTGCAATATATACCATCCTAACTAGCGCCACGTTGTTATGGAGGAGTGTGTTACTTACTATTAGGTAAACGTATCGCTCGTTTCGCTTCATTGTATAAAAAAAAATATGATATTACATAAAAGTGTATTATATCTGACAATTTTTCGAATTTATTCAATTTCGTATAAAAACAGTAGCTTTTTAGCTCCTTCTTTTTTGTCATTCTTTGATTACCAAAGTAATTAATTACGCCTAATGGACCTCAGACTGTTTCTGAAAATAAAAAAAAAAATCGCATCGCATTTCGGTCATGAACAATCCCTGTATTAAGATCAATTGAGCTGACGAGGGGAATTGGATACAGTTGATTAGTTAAGGCGCTCTAAATAACATGTGAGTGCGATGTCACAATTGGACTGGTGTCATCCCGTTTTATATCTACTTCAGCATTTATACACGTTGTAGAAGTTACTAGAGAATATTTGCCACATGTACTTTATTCCTGAGATAAAAGATTTCATTAGCAGTCAATCATTTTTTTAATATCAGTAATAATTTAATTTTCTTAAATGATTACCGTTGAACTTAGGCACGATCTCTTTTCCAATATCCAAAATTGATTCTCTAAGGCAAGATCATCGGAAAACGAAACGAAAAATGATGAAAGTTTAGATGATGAGAGTAACAAAGCACACCGTGCAATTGCAACAAAACAATAAGGATGGTGCATGATCGTAACAGTTTCCATGGATACTATAAACTTCACTGATGAGGATGTTACTTTATAAACAGAGATAATAAAGAGTTATTATAGAGAATAAAGCATCATTGTATCTAAAAGATCATATGTATCATATGTATCTAAAAGATAATTTAGAGAATAAATTGTATATGTGTGTGTCCGTGCATGGAATTTATATGGAACTCAGTTTTACGATATGTTGACTAATAATAAATTCATTGTGTTTAATGAGGATAGTTGATAAGGAAGGATTATGTTCCTTTCTGATAACGTTAAGTATCGAAGAGAGCAAGTTATCGCGTCGGCGTTTCAAAGTTATCCGTCTGTCGCTCAGAACATGATTGATTACTCCGAAATTGATAATTTATTCGACAACGGTACACCGTAACTAGGTTTGATAAACCATCAATTTGGTATAAGATAATAAGGTAGACAATCGGAAACTTGTAAGCTTTAATGCATCAATTGTCTGTTTTGTATCTACCTTAAACATTGTTTAACCCACACAATATTCAATAGCTAAGTTTTAAAATATGTCTAAATATTTAAAATTGTATTCTCTGTATAAACACATTAATTATTATATTTAGATAAAGGTGCAAACAGATTTCTAATATTCTTAAAATTTTGCAGCTTTTTCAAGTTGTAGTACTGGTTATATAAACAATGATAATTAATTCATTGATATTTAGAAAAATCTGCATCTTTATTTGGCTATCTAGAAAGATAATCGAATCTCATAGTGCTAATGTTAAATAGTATATGAACTCTTTATGGAAGAAGTTATTAAAAATCATGAGAAAAATTTTGAAGACATTTAGATAATCCTTTTAAATAACAATATTAGAATAACTATCAAATCTACACCTATTCAATTTAAATGTTAATACGTTGGAATCAAATCTCATCGTGTAGAGTTCCGGATACATTATCCTAATTTACGATCGATAAATAACATAATATGTTTATTCACAACAGGACCAAAACAACATTTTCGAATTTATTATCACTGAAACCGTCACTCCAGGCCTTACCTTCATCATATTTTATACAGGCGACGTTCCTGTAGCTTTTGTAGTGGGCATATACAATATAACAAACAATACGGTTAATGAATAAACGGATACACGATTCGTTAGTTACCCGAAATGGTTAATGCAACAATTAACCACCTTTGGAGATAAAGCTTTTGAAATATATCTCTGTATTATCGCAAAAGCTATGTTTAATGCAATTTCAATGTACGCGATAGATAAAAATTTTTTTTTACAGTACGGAGGGAATTCGAAAAAGAGTGCTTTAATATTTCATAACCCATCTTCAACGAGGTACGTGGTAGTAGGTCTCTGTTACCGGAGACCGTCTATGCAGGTCCACAGCCGTATTTCTGCCGCCACACAGCAACATTACTGTGTTGCGGTGTGAAGGTACATAGATTGGTGAATGAAGAAACATTTCAATATATATAAATAAATAATAAGATTTTACGGGTGATAGATCCCTATTATCGGAGACCGTTTAGATGGGTACCACAGCAGCGCCTATTTCTGGCATTGAAGCTAGTAAAATTACTGGGGTAACGAGACTTAACATGTTATGTTTTAAAGCGACGAGCTCAATGTGGTGTCATGGATACCAACTTAACTAGCACCAAGTTATTATGAATAGGCGTATCGCTTACCATCAGGTTAACGTCCTGCTCGTCTCGTTGCTTGTGATTTGTAGAAATTTTTAATATTATGAATGTACTATATAAAGTTTATAGTATATTACAATTTATGTAAAGGTTAAGCAATGTTACTACAAGTGAGGTAAAGGCTAAACTAATAAAAGAAATAATGAAGATGTTCTAAAGAAGCAAAGTAAATTTTACTTCTCGCACTTATCTGTCGATACTTCCTATAATATTATTAAAGAGCAAAAACATATTGAAAGAACGAGAAGCCATAAAATAATTGTTAGAAACTTAACTTGTTGTGGCTATTGTGATAAGGAATGGGAGTACAATCCCCAGTCGGTCGTGCCGTAACGGTCGTACAGTCAAACTTTCCGCGATCAATATTCAAAGTCGCAATTCTGTCAAGGAGATAGCGGCGACCGGAGTTTCCTTGTTCGAGTCTGATCTATGTTAAGTGATAAGCAAAACGCCGCAAACAAGCCGGCGTAGGAGCAACAGACCGCCGGCTATCGGTCATCGACACCGCACCTTGGCAATTGAAAGCAATGAATGCTATAATCATTTAGAAGATCGCTTATACTGCAACTGTACGCAGATTGATATGATTGCACCGTGTATTTCCACGTCAGTTTAAATTGCATTTATTCCGTTAGCAACGAGTTAAAGTCAATTACGCGACGGAGCCAGCGTCTACGGCTGCGACAAAGCTGCAAGTGCCACAATACAATTCCATCCTTTTACGCGTATAATGGAAACATTTGTTACTTGTTATGTGAATTTTATGTTTTATCACTATAAACTTTAAGATGAATTTAGCTTGAGGATGTGTCGAAAAGTTAATTAACCGTACATTTCATATTCGGTAGGGAGCAACTGAGAGCGTGAACTCGTATGTTTGATTAGACTTTGTGTAGGAGTAGCGAGCGAGTTTGAAATATTACACTAATGTAAGCAAGTCCTTTATAAATTAAATTACAACTGATATTTGATATTTCATGGAACCGAGTTGCAAAACACTAGAGTTATTAATCGTTTTAATAACAGGCATGTGTAATCGAATATGTTATTAAGGGAAAAAGTAATATTTAAAGTTACACATATATACATTGCAGTGCTTGAAACATAGAGTAATCTTATTAGAAAGCCAATATAGTTAAAAGTCGACTTATTTGAGTAACGACATATGTTTTAATATATGGACGTCAATTGTGTGATGTAGGCAATCTAAGACCGCGTTTCGTTGCTAAAATGCATAAAGAATGCTGAATTAAAGTTTCTTTCGGGTCTTAAATTGAACATATGTTGCAGAATAGAGTACAATGTGAAGGTATCTGTTGGGGACCGTCTACGTAGATATCACGGCAGCGTCAATATCTACCACTAAATAGTGACCTGGAGATATTACTATGATCTGGCACAAAGGGAGCATTAGCTACTCAAATACAGAGGTAGACTTACCATCTTTTGGTACAGTGTTTACTAACCTAACCAGCGCTAAGTTATTGTCAGTTGACGAATAACTGATGTAAACGAACCTCTCGATCATGTCGCCGTTTTGTTGAATAAAAAAAATGTAATATATTTCAGTTTTATGTTATGATATTAAGAAATTTCATACTGACCCACAACATCTGTGTCCCCATTAATTCAAGGACGTCCTACTTGGCAGTTCTAGCTGGTACATTGTAATTTTAGCCCAGGCTTTGTGCGCATATTATGATAAAGACCGTCGAGATTGCGACCACATGTGTTATTTGCGTGAACACTAATTGAGTTGTTCAATCATTTTATTTACATACGTTTTGCTTAACCACATCTATATAAATTATCGACCATGAAGATTTGTGAATTATGTCATCAAAAAACATTTGAATTAACCTACCCGCAGTAAGAAAATGATAAATAGATTTCAATTCTATTATAACTATTAAATTATTTCGAGCGCAGTGTTTTGAAAATCTCTGTATAGATAAAGTATTAAATATTCAGTTTGAAATTGTATCAAGAAGTTGCTGGTTCAGAATAGATTCAAATACTTAAAGAGAAACCTATGTAGAAATTTTTAGAGTACCTCCTCTAACCTAAATCCTCAAAATAAATAAACATTATACTCGATTTAGTTCTTGGTTCTCTTCAATATTTATTTCAAATTAATTGAAAAAACGATTTCGTTTTCAAAGAATAAAATGTTGTTTTATAATATTCGTCATAATTATCAGGTATTTTTATCCAATTAATCTTTTGGTCTGAAGTTCAACGAAATTGTTCCGATGTTCAGCTACTCTTTTCATTCGTTGGTTTTTATACGTCGTCTACCAAGCAAGTTTTCCGGAAATTTAGCCGTCCAAGATTACAATTGTGAGTCAGAAAAGTGCAAACTTCCTTTATTCGATTGTTATCAGCTTGCGTCATCAAATCATCAAATTTTCAAAAGTTTGTCAAGAATAATCAACATCAGTAACCAAAGGCACAACGTCGTGTTGCGGAATTGCTTATTTTATGTCAACAATTTCAATTCAAATGTAAAATGCACATCCAAAAATATCATTATGTGTAATAAAACGCTGTTCAGATTCCGGGCGATGTTGCGGCATGAATTAAAATTTCACTTGCGCACCGCAGGCGCCGTTTGCGAGTGTTTGCTCGCTGGCGTTTTGTTTGTGCGCCCGATGTTCGCGCTCGTAATGCTTTTATCATGCCAACTTCGGAAACGTTAAGGGTATCCAAACAAGCTGCTTCTGCCACTGACGCCTGATAGTATATTGCTTTAAACGAATTCTCTTTATACATCAAATTATTGAAATCATCGATCACTTCATGAACAGATACAAAGTGGTAAGTATTGGCGGTTTCAAAAAGAAGTAAGCGTTTATATCTTTTCTATTAAAAGCGTAAAAGTATTAATATTTTAAAACTTTTATTTACCGTCTAAAATAAACGCACGATTTTAGTATAAAGAGGAAAAAAAAAACAGATCCTCGAAATATAAATGGTAATCGTGCGGCTTAAGTGAAACCGCAACTCAAATCCAGAAAAGTCGTTGCGGTCCTCACGCGATTCTCTCGTAATAGTCCGGTTCGTTGATATATCGCAGCTTACATTGAATTATGTCTACACTGGCGCTCTAGAAGTGGTTTAAAGATATACTATATTGTCTGTAATTACATTTTATATGCAATACCGAATAAGAGTTACTTTAAAGCATTTTTATTTTTATAACAGCAAAGCTTAAGTTCACGGCATATAATCATAATTACGTAGCAGTTCCATGAACTCATATTATTTAAGTTATTGTCAAATTTTGTTGAATATGAGGAGGATGATGATCAAAGACCTGACGATAATATTTAACAGCCTGAGCTGCTGTGCAAAAATTATTTTTTGTATCAATAAGGTATTATGATATACATATTTATATACATCACCACATTAAATCATTTTCTTGATACTTAAGATGGTCGCAAACCTTAAACGTTTCATTTATCATAGTCATCATTTCACCCAATGGACATCCATTCCTGGACATAGGTCTCATGTGACGTATTCCACAAAACACGATCCTGCGATGTTTAATGTTTCATATTTCTGAAAAACCCTTTTTATGTAATTTTGTAATAAATTATACTTACTTAAAGTAAATAACTTTAACAATAACACTGTGTTTATATGAAGTAAATATATAATTTTTTATTTTACGTGGGGCAAATGCTTTCGCATACCAGATCTTGCGGAGGCAAAGGCAGGATATGTCGGACTTTCACCGACTAAAAACTCCACTATGTTACACCGTCTTCGTATTAGAGCCACTGGAACGGTTTGTCACATCTGCGCGACCTTGCAAGCGACGGCTGCATCGCGCAGATCCATCTCGAGAGGAGACACCCTGTTCTCCTTTACACCTCTGTAGGGGTGCGCTGGAAAACACAGTGCGCCCTCGTCTCCCCCTCTTATAGTCATCTGGACAATGGATTTCTCCGAATTTGTCACTCAGAGGCCATGGGATCCAAGAGAGAACACTCTCGTAACTCCTTGCGGCGAATGTGGTTATACGGTCGCTGAGGATAGCGAGAGCGAAACGCAATACCGACACTCCTCTTTCCTCGCGGCCTCACCGTCGCCGCATCAGCGGTGTGGCCCCGCTTACACGGAGGGTAGGGAGAGCGGTGATCCGGATTACCGACACTTCTTTCCCTCCGCGACTTTACCACGGCTGCGAAGGGCGGTGCAAACAGTGGCACACATCCGAGGTGAACTCACGGAGCTCACCTGGAGCGGCCACCCAGTTTCCTCTTACCTTCACTGTGGGTAACCAAGCTACGGCTACTGAGCCCCGTCGTCGCGACAAAGCGGGAACCTGTTCGGAGGGTGAAGTAAAAATAACCTTACAAAACTATTTCTACTTTTCAGTTTATCGGGTCACTGGATTTGATACTGTATGTTCTACTTTGTGAAGCCAATTTTAGATTCTATTTCTGTGTCCTTTGTGCCCAGAGCGTAGTTACTGGCATTTATCAGTTGCTATTTATCGTAACGGTTTCTCGCCTCGCCTTTACTTTAACTTAACTCCGTAACACGTGTCCTCAAGCACCTTATCTCTATTTGAAGGTGTAATATCGGCCAGGGGGATATGTGAGGGCATATTGTTCGCGTACAATCTGCGCTATCGGTGACAAATTTTAGACATTTTATGAGGTGGGTATGCTGGATAATTTGAAGATTATGTTCTTTGTTTTATGTTCAACGTATGTATAATTTTGTGTGCATATAATTCACAACAACATACATCACTTCCTTTATCTTCAACTTTTAAAATATATCTTTTAAACTTTTATTGGTGCAGGTTTTCCGGAAGCTGTCTCGGTATGTCATACTTATCTGATACCATTTGCCTTTAAGTAAAGATTCATATCATCCTATTGCTTAATATCTTTTTTTATTCTGCTCAGCGACGAGACTTGACGTTCACCTAATACGCCTGTCCATAACAATGTGACCCTAGTTAGGATGATATACACAACACATTGTGCTAGTCGCCATAAGATTTTAAGTCCCGAAGACTAGATATTTTATCTAACAAATATTTTTCATGAAATTATAATATTTCTTAGCTAGCGTGGCGTGGATATGCGTCGACTCTTCCTTGGGAGAGAAGGCCCTGAGTCCCAGCGGTGGGAACATTAGGTGACCTGTTTATTATATAATATGCCATAAAAATTGTTAGTATTTTATATTAAGCGGTGTTTTAATGCAAATCACAAAATCTAAATATTAACTATAATTTTTTTTTAGGGAAGCAACTATTTGTCGCGAAAGGCATCTCCTAAATATTTACATGTATTCATTATGGTATCAGCTATAACTTTGAAGAAGCTAAAACTAAAGAAGAATATATAGCATATCAATATTATATTTAAGGTTTTGGGAAAGTTATGTTCTAAGAAAAATATGAAATGGATGAGTTACACAAACTATAGACAAGTTATTACAGTTAAGGGCTATTACTCTATTTTGAGTTAGATAATCCGAAGTGTGTAAAGCGAAGGCGATGGGTTTATCGCATCTTCCTGCTTGCATCTTGTTCACACGAGGGGGCAGACGTGAACACGTGTCTGGTGTTCCCACAAATATCTCGCGCGACGTCCGCCGAACATGCGGGCGCATTCTCTTCGTATTTTTGTTCTTGAACCCTTTAACGGTGGAACAATACGTGGATTGCGTCTCCATCCGAGTAATTTCTTTATATTTATTAGCAATTTGATTTTGAGAGGTTGTGTAATGTAATCTTACTCAAAGTACAAATTTATAGACTTTAGAGGGCCACATTTTATTGATGTTTAACTTCCTTACCTGTATGAATATGAATCGTCATCAATTTAATTGGTTATATCTAAGACGTTGCTGTAGGTAATACGAACCTCGATGGTCGCCGTTAAAAGATGATATTTTGGGTACCATTAGAGTGGAGACTTCAAATTATACCTTGTTTCTGAGGAGAACTCCGAGCTCTCTGGTGTGATTTTCATTTACCCGGTGGTCTTCTTCAGTATCATATGAAAGATCCCGTAATCATAAACAGAGCGCACCGGTACGATAAAAACACTTATCACAGTAAATGTCTCATCTCACAATGAACGAGATTCGGCATCTTTTTTTATTCTATGTTCCGATGAGAGTAGACTTTCATCTGGTGGAGATAGATAGATGATATCCGGCAACAGAAACCTACTACCAGTGAAATCCCATTTTATATTATAATACGAGAATTGTAAAAGCCTTAATTAACGTTTACTAATCATTAAATGAACGTACTGCTCGTATCATCGTGTTGTATAAAAATAAAAAAAACGCAAAAACACAAATCACAAGGAAAATGATGTTGTATTAGAGATTTGATCCTCTATTACAGATGTTTCCCTTGCGTGTCGGTGTCAAGATTTATGATCGGGCATAAGTATAAAAATAAAACATATTTTTTTTAGGTTGCCACGATAAATAAAATACGGAAAGAGGTGAGCTACTTACCTCGGCGCGAGCTTGTTATTTTTCAAGGTGCCTTGTTATCTCACTGAATATCCATTCAAATGATTTTCAGTTACGAATAGTCTTTTGTTGGGAGAGATTCGAGTAAAAGTAAAAAAAAACTACGGAGAACATTTTTTATAAAATTTTCTTTAATACAATTGTTCGATCTCTTGATCGTTGACTAGGTGTGTTATCGAGCCTCTGATGATGACAGTCTATGAATCTCTGATTTAGTTAAAAATGTATAGGCAATCTTTTAAACTGAGGGTTAATTGATATTGGTTAAAAAAATACTAGTTTCAGTATTCAAACATGTTTAAGATATCATCATCAGCCGATAGACGTTCATAGCTAGACATAGGCTTTCCCAAAGAATCCCAAATCGATCGACGAGGTATTCATATGGTGGGATTTGGATCATTTCGCACCATGCTGGCCCAATGCGAGTTCGTATATTTTCATCTTGTAGTAACATATTTAAAAGCTTCCGTGAATATGTTTGGAAAATGTCGCTTGAAATCGTTAGAGTCGGAACTAGTGTGGCGTACAGAATATAAAAGCGATGGGAAACTACGTATGGAAAAGTACGAGAGGGTGGAGGCTTAACTCAATTTATGCGAGTTATTTCGGCCGAAACGAACATTATCTAGTCTGAACCGATCGGACACCAGCGTACCTCGTGCGAATAAATTGCCAATTTTGACTTACGCCCATTGCATGTCCGACGTAAAAGCCAATTTGTACTGTCTTCATACAGCACAACATGCAGTATAACTATTGGCCTTGTCTGCATTCGTAGTTTGAATATTGTTTTATACGAAACCGGTTAAGTATTAATATTACATTCATTTCAATCAGTTCTATTGCATTAAGTTATTAGTGGTAGGTCTCTGTTGCCAGGACGGTCTGGGCAGGTACCACCGCAGCTACTATTTCTGCCGTCAAATAATAGCATGCAAACATTACTGCATTTGGGTTGAAAGGCGTTAGAGTTAAACTATTAAGGTAACGACACTTAACATATTGCAGACGCGAGATAAGCAATATCTTCAATTTTTGAAATTTGGTAGTTGCAAAATTTAAGGACACAGACTGCGGACAGAAACGAGAAGAAGCGGCAGTTCTGCGATAAAGAAAGGATGCACAACACCTTCATAGTCCTTATTGCAGGCTCTTACCGATGAGCGATGAGAAAAAACCAACAATATCATTTATTTAGGAATTAAACATGCAGAGGTGCTGCATAGCGCGTGGGCGGTAGTTCCGACATTGCCTCACTTCTTCCGTCGCCATGCCATCTCGCTCGCACGCGCTGGTAAGTAATGTGCGAGAGAGGGATGGGGCAGGATTTGCAAACCAACTGAAAATGTTGCCATCTTTACGAACCAAATTAATATTTTTAAACCAGCGCAACCAAATATTATTGCAGCTAGTATATTTTGTGTAGTGCATACCATCCCAAAAAGCGCCACGTTGTCATGACCAAGCATATAATCTACCATCAGGTAAACATCTCACTTGCCCCGCCACTTCATTAAATGGTATATAAGAATGATATATAAAAATTTACGGGCGGAAATCTCTTCGGATATAAGAAAACAACGCTGTCTTTGTTTGATTACACAACCTTTCAGGACTAATGGTGCGCCTAAATAGATGGATGTTCTCCATGTTCCCCTAGTAAAAGTTTCGCTTACACACCATTTACAGTACCTTCTTCAAATCAGTCTGAATAGATAAATTATAAACATCATTGTCTTCACCCACGAATACATCTTGCGACCATTAACTGATTAAGAAAAACGTTTCAGTAAAAAGATTACAAACAGAGCAAACATCGATACAACTGTATCGAAAACATAAATCCGATATATGATGACCATTATTTTCTTTTCTAACGTATAAGTACATTGTTAGTTATTTTTTGATGTTTATGTAAATTTTTTGTATATATAGAATGATCATGTTAGTACGTATTTCTTTTTATTTCTTTAGGTTACCTTAAATTATAGAGTCCAAGGTAAACTCTTATCAACATTTTCTTATATTTCAGTGTATTGTAGTGTCTGTGAAATGTCCATATTATCAACAAAAACGAAGCCTCAGAAGTAATAAAATACGCAGTAATACGTAGACTGCTATCAACAAAATTATCTTTCGCTAAGTTATTTAGCTTATTTTGTTCCAACTCTTTTCATATTGTATCAGCGTACATACGATATCTATTTTATTATACATAGGTTAATAAAGAGAAGATATATTCTTCATATAAGATAGACATAAGAAAAATCTAACAGAAATTAAATCTATTTTGTATGAGTCAGAAAACTTATATTAAATAAGATCACAAATCAAAAAAAATTGACGTATTCAGTCCGAAGTATGCGGAGAAGTATAGTCTATTAGCAATTTTAAACACCTGCTGTTCGTTTGAAAGTTTCCATCATAAATATTGTTTTATTGTAACTTTGTTTTACGAGTTTTACATTACTCAAAAGAATTTGTATTAGAACTTTATTCACAACAGAGCTTCGATGAATGGCTGTATTAAAAATATATCCTTTGAACAACGAAATGTTGATAATATAAAAAGAGGCATTCAAATATAATATTTAAATGATTTCATACATATTTACGATAATAAGAATCATAAAGAAAGTTTAAATGAAGGACTATCACAACTGACTGAAAGGCAGATAAATAATAAGTATCACTTCCTGAGCAAAACCTAAACTTATTTTAAAAATATTAACAATATAAAATATCTTTTTGTCAGGTATTTAGAACAGTGTTGAAAATTCAACTAAGTACTAGTAATATGAAAAGCGTTAAGTTTATTTTTATACCACTTAGGTGACAAATATGCACGCGGCCCGCCTGATGTTGAGCGGTAATCGCAGCCTATGGGTGCCAGTAACACCAGAGGTATCCCTGGGCGTGTTGTCAACCCTCCAGAAACCTCCGAGGACGGGGCGCGCTGCATGTTCCGTCGCGTCCTGGAAAGGGAGGATTCATCCCTCCCGCCCGAGGTGGGGCTGTGAAAGCGGTCAGCGCCGGCAGAGTCGCGGTTGCGTGCGAAAGCGTTCCCGTGACCCTGTCATCAGACGATGAGGCGGAACATCGTAGGGGTTTTAGTCGGTACAAGTCTGACATAATCCGTCCTTGCCCCCGCAAGGACAAGTATGCGTAAGCATTTCCCCCATGTAAAGCAAGAAAAAAAAAACGCTGCAGAAGCCTTTTCATATCCTTTTTGAAGATTTTCATATTGTAGCTTCTACCGAAAACCGCGACAGGTAACTCGTTCCACATTATGAGCGTCCTCGGGAGAAAACATCTCTGGAACCGGACCGTACGTGACCACTGCGGTTCAAGGGTCTGAGGAGGAATTCCCTGCCGATAGCGAGCGGTGCGATGATGAAATGTGGCCGTCGGCGTCATGTCAAAAAGCTCATCAGAACACATCCCGTTATAGAAGCGGTAGAACACACATAAGGAGGCAAAATCTCTCCTAAAACTAAGAGGATCAATACTGTCCGTCACCAAAGAGTCGTCGACAATTCTGACAGCTCTGTTTTGCACCGAGTCTAAAGGTCCCAGCTGTCATTTAGGTGCTTCCGCTCAAAGATGAGAGCAATACTCCATGTGAGGCTGGACTTGCGCTTTACATAGAAAACACCTTTGCTCCGCAGTGAAGTACTGCTTCGCCCTGTTAATTACACCGGGCTTTTTAGATGCCAGCTTTACCTCGTCTTCCAAGTGCCCTCGGTACTGGACGTCACTGGAGATTTCGACGTCTAAACCCCAATGCTTCTTGAGATGGCCAGAGATGTATTCTGGAACTGAGGAGCTACAATAAATGGAGTTTTCTCAGCGGTGAACGCGCAAACTTGTGTCTTGGATGGATTAAAATGAATTAAGTTGAGGCGACCCCATTCCGACACACGGGCAAGTGTTAATTCAAGTTTCTTTCGATTCTCTTTTACAACAGTTTGAGGGACGTTGTTACGGCTCGTGTAGCAGGTGTCGCCGGTGCTGTTATCCCCATAGCAATGAATGTCGTCAATTGACAGCATGCCATTTATATGAAGTAGTCGGCGACAATACAGAGCCTTTTGGGACACCTGTATTTATGTCCATGTTAATAAAGCTGCTGCCGTCAACAACGGCTCTTATACTTCGCAGGACAGAAAGCTACCAATTTACTGCCATAGTCCCTCCGTACGATGGTAACTTCATAAGAAGACCGCGATGCCAGACCCAATCGAATGTCTTGGCTATGTCCAAATTGACTGCTAAAGCCTCTCGTCGACTCTCATGGTCCAGCGCCTAGCGATGTGTAAGGTAAACTAGAAGATCACCAGTGGAGCGACCATTAGAGAACCGTACTGTCGGTCGCATAATAAACTGTTTACTTCAAGGTAGTTGAGGAGTTGTTTGTTGAATACACGTTCTAGCACCTTAGAGAGGAGGGAGGTAATAGCGATTGGTCTATAACTCGCCAGGTCAGATCTGTAACCTCTTTTAAGTATGGGGTGGACATTAGCGGTCTTCCACAAAGACAGAACTGTCCCCTTTATGTAGGAAAGTGAGAAAAGGCGCGTTAATATTAGACAAAATTCAGGGGCACCTTGTTTTAGTATCACCGCTGGAATACCGTCCGGTCCACTCGACTTTTGTAGGTCCAGAGATATTAGCTCACGCCGGACTTCTTTCTGTGTTATCCAAACCTCCAGCATGGAATAGCTGCATGTCGGTATGGTAGGTGGTACAGCTTCTCCGTCGTTTAAAATTGAATTTGCAGCAAATAGAGCGCCCCTGTCGCGCTGTGAGCTAGGCTTCCATCAGGTTTCCGCAGTGGCGGTAACGACGATCGACAAAAATTTCCCTCAGCAGATTTGGCAAACGACAAGAAAGCATGAATGCCAGAAAGGTAACTCACCAGCCGCCTACCAACTCTGCTAACAAAATCGAATTTTACTGTGGCAGTTACTCTCTTGCTGTACTTTGTGACAGCGTTAAGTGTTCGCTTCGCATCAGAGACATTGGGATCCTTATTGCGACAGGCCGTGGTCCAAGCACGAAAGGCTACTTATTTGCTACGTCGAGCTTCACTGCTAACTTTGTTAAACCATGGCTGACTTTTACCACCCACAGCAACTGTGGGATTAGGAATGTAACATTCTATACCCGCCAGAATTGTCACAGTGACAACCGCTGCGCATGTGTTTGGATTATCTGATTCGGAACCACGCTGTACCCATGGGTACGAGGCGTAAAACTCGCGAAGCCCGTCCCAGTCTGCTAATCTGTAGTGCGACATACGTCGCCTCCTCTTTGGCTAAGACCGCTTAAGTGACGTACAGGGCACTATTGTCCAGATAAGGCTGTCGTCTGATGTACCAGGAGGTACATCCACCAACACTGAGTATCTATCCGGACATGTGGTCAGCAGGAGGTCCTGTAGAGAGCTTTGGTGTTCCACGATATTCGGAATTCTCGTAGGAGAGGAAACCAGCTAGGAGAACCCGTAGGCCAGTGCAAACTCATAAGCAGATCTTCCCGCGAAATCAATGGATCGGGAGCTAAGCCATTCAACTTGATGAGCATTGAAATTACCTAAATTCACTACCTCCGCAGAAGGATACATCTCGATGATTTTATCTGTTGTCAATTGCAAGTGCTTGAAAAGTTTGAAAGTGTCCATATCACCGCTGTGAGATCTGTATAGGCACGCGTAGATGCAGGTGTGGCCACCGTAATCAATACTCACCCATAACACTGACAGATCTCTATCTTCTAGTCCATGAAGACAACGGAAACAAAAATCCTCCCGATGTTACAGAAGTCTCATTTAAGTGTGGAAAGGGGTGCCGCTGGTTTACGCTTACTGTTACTTTTTCTTTTGGCCATAAAAAGGTTGGTGGAAATTATTATGGAAGCTGATATGTAGACAAAGTGCAGTGAGGATCTTTCGATATGCAGGATAGGTTCTGCAATTTTCTGACACGGCGGACGGAAGGGCCCCCAGTCCCCTCCCGTTATAGTGGTCGGGTCTAACCCGGTCTCCTTCTCCAGCACAGCCACTACTCCAGGCAATTTTCGCGAAGCGGGCTGGTCAGCCTCCCAGGGCGGAGATTACAGTAATCCCTAGGTTCGGGACCTTGTTCAGCCTGCGGGCGGCTAGCGGACAACCGTTTCATCGGGTCTCCCTGGCCGCCGTGTCAACACTTCGTGCCTACGCAAACAATCAACGACCCATAGTACTGCTGGTACACTCACTGCCCCCATGCCGACTCCCCATTGAGCACTGGATGTCTATGCTCACCAACAGGAATACAACACTATCAGTGTTATTTGGCTGTGGTATTCTGCAAGGCGGAGGTACTTCCCCAGACGGGCTGTTCATTCATGAGCGGATTTATCCGCTGTGCCCTACCTCTCTTAAAAGTTAGTTAATATTAAGTGTCCGCTTACCTTTTTGGAAGTTATTTTTAGACAAGGGTCAGATTTTTTGTTTAGACAATGAATTTTAAATGATTTCAAACTTTTATTAAAATCGATATTTCAGTATAAAAAGAGTACATAAAAGTTTACATACGTTACTCTAATTTGTGATACAAATATATATATACCTAATAATTTAATGCAAACAAAATGCAAAATTACATAAAAATCCACTTTATTTATTGTTAATAGTTTTTTTATCATATTTACCTTTATATATAATATTCTATGATATTTGATGATAAAATATTGATTGGAAAACAAGAGATACGAAAAATAATATTGGAACAATGCAAGCAGTGTATGAAAGCTATTTAACCACAGAACAAATGTCTTCTCTGTTCGTAAGTAAGAGAACAGCTGCTCCGGGGAGCATCTTAACGAGATTATGTTACACGGGGCTGCGCAATACAGCACAGAGATGGCCTCATATCTCTTTAGTCTTAAGCCCCTTCTGTATTCTTCCCTTTTATTTCTTTTAATTTGAAACCAAGACACTTTAATACTCCTATAAATTCAAGTCGGTGCAGTGTCAAAAGTAAATTAACGAGAGTGCAATATTTCAAAGGTCGTTTCATTTTTCAAATCAGTATCACTACTAGGATCTTTATTATTATTTTGTGATCTCGTTAATATAGTTTAAGGGAGTTTTGATTCAATTCAAACAAATAATAACAAAGCCTGATTACATTGCACTTTATGTGCACCAATTTTTTTTGCTATTAATTTTTTGTGCAAAATATTTAGAAACAACTCGTAATTAACTGTGAAATTTAAAACATGTAAGCTAGTATTTTTTGTTTAAAAAGTATTAATTCTTTTGTATGTGACTCTGATACAAGTCAATTTAAATGTTCATCTGATGCTAAAAACATATACTTGCGTATCACCAAATGGCGGTAAGATGATAATACGTCTCATTACCGATGGAACGGATCCCACCATCTTTTTGTGTCAACTATTCTTTTTCAGTAAATTCAATTTTTATTACTTATGTAAACATATGGGATTATGACTATTTTCATCCATCACTCTTGTCTTCACGATGTTTCGCAAGAGAGTACTGTGGACTGTGGAGCCGAGTGTCTTGCGAATCTGGTCAAACCAACACGTGGTTGCGGTTGCCTTTTTCATTCCAATTTCCCAGTAACTACTTATTTTTCAAGATTATCTATCTAGACGGTATCCAGTAAATGAAATCTGATTGTAACAATTTATAAATAGGTATGTACTTAGCTTCGTATCACGCTGCTGAAATATCACGGTACATTTATAATAAGCAGCGGCTGGTTGCAGTTGTGCGACTTCGTGAGCGGCCACACCCGTTCCGTAGGCACATAAATAAACGGCTGCTTTGTAAATTGGCTGCGGAGGTGAGCGCGCGCCGCGCCCAGGGCAATTCCCCTCGCAGCTGCACAGCTTTCTGCTTATCTTAGATAAAGTAGATACATACATTTGTGACTGAATGAAACTGTTCAATATATATTTATATATAAATGGGTTTTACTGATGTCAGGTCTCTGCTGCCGGAGGCCGTCTACGTGAATTTACTGGGGTGGCGTGACTTATCATCTAATTTCTGAGGGCGCCAAACACAATTAGGGCTGTGTATAACATCCAACTAGCGCCACGTTGATATGGCCGGACATAGTATCACTTACCATCAGGTGAACGTCCCGCTCGTCTCGTCGCTTAATTGTATAAAAAAAAATTTCTTCGCAAATCACGTAAAAAATAGTGAACGTAGCGATATGAAAACAAGAACATTCGATGCGGAATGATTTGTAAATGGTTATAGGCGGTTTATTTTTTTAATTTCATAAATCATTCATCATTTTATTTCTAATTAACTTGTATGAACATTTACATTCGTATTATTTATGCGGTTGCTATAGTAACGGTTGTTATAGACAGTCATTTGCGGTCTCATTTTATATTACGGTCAGCAAAGCAAGCGTGGAACAGCTAGTATTACATATTGACAAGTGCCCTAAAATCGATGCTTTAATACATACCAGCTGTTCCTAACCCGTTAGTCCGTAATATAGAAATAGATTTGATATTAAGACTTGAAATTTGACAAAAATATTTCCGACCGGCGGTAACCGGCCACTCCAAAGCTCCACGTTATTAACAACCCCTAGCAAGAGTAACATTTTTTTAAATCTGTTCTTAGCTGACCTACATCACCACGTTACCACATTTCAAGTCTCCATGCCTTATGATTCTAAGAGGTATATATTATATATGTATTATTGATGCTGGATCTCTGTTTCCAGAGTTCGTTTAGCTAGGTACCGCAGCTCTTAATTCTACCGCCAAACACTAGTGTGCAAACATTACCGTTGTTGTTATAGTCAGGCGTTTTCCTCACCATCAGATAAACGACTTGCTCTTCTAAAAATATGTATGACTTTTTTCCGGTATACTTCTAATAACACATTGTTAACTATAATAGAAAACCCTTGAGGTGATACTCCAATAGTTTTTTGGGTCATACATCAGTGACGCTGCTTATATGAGGTTCCCAAAAAAAAATTGTATTATTTTCTCAATTACCCCAAATTCTGCTGAATTGATTCCTTTAACGTACAAATACTTTTATACAATTCTGTGACAATGTAACTAGGTAACAACTGTATGTTACTAAGGTAACAACTGTAACTGTTATGTCTATACTTCGTTATCAGTAATTGGGACTCCGATTGCCTTTGACATAAAAGTACTGTAGCTTTTACAATTCTGTGAACTACTATTTTACGGTGACACTTTAAAATACGTAATTACTTCTCGATCATTACTGTTTTAAGGTTTTAATCAAATATTGGTTCAGGCGATTTTAACGCTCTCATCAGATATTTAATGGTACTTTGATACCGGTAGACGCAGTCTTGGGAGGCCCTTACAAGATGGACCGTAAGAAGCCACTCGATGCGGGCAATGCCGGACCGATTGATGTGGAGATCTTTGGGGGAGGCCTATTTCTAGATGCGGGCGTCTATCGGCACATGATGTTGATGATGACTTTGATGACTTTAACTTTTGATGACAAAATACTTTAAATAATTGAGTAGCTAGCTGAGTATATTTTTTTTAAAATCGACAAGGTCAATACTTCACCACAATCCCATCTGATAATAAGTGGTGATGTGATCTGTGGTGATAAGGTTCATTAACCTAGTAACAACTGCTAACTCTTTTCTTGAAGACACAAGCGTTTGATTTGTATGAGAACATCATTGGTAGTCGTAAAATTAACTATATTTCCAGAATAACATAAACGTTTCTATCAATAAAAATTATAATTTTATCATAAATAAGTTGTTAAACGTTATTTCCCATTTTCTATTGATTTGCTTCATTTCTTAAGAAGGCGTGGGGGAGCCAGTAAGACGTCGGCTAAAAGTAGGTTAATCTGGTTCTCAACTTCTATACATATGTAAATATATTTTATATCATGAAAGTGATATATTTCCAGTTATAAACTTTACACTATATCAAGTGATCCACGTATCCACGGTCAACGAAAGCAGCAACACCTAGGCAATAGCACTTGTCTTGAAAATATTCTTTTATTAGTTTACGGACACTGGTGGTGTCTATGTGTAAGACAGCCTGGGTAAGTGCCAAAGGTGCAAACATTACTGTGTTCCGATTAGAAGGCCGCTGTAGTTAGTGAAATTACTGGGGTAAGGAGACTCAACATCTTAGTAAACATCATTCTTACTAGCGCCGCGTTATGGGCGGGTATATCACTTACCATCAGGTGAACGTCCCGCTCGTCATATCGCTTCGTAAAGTCTTAGGAAGATGCTGGATGCGGTCTTACTGGACGAATCGGTGTGGAGAGCGAGCGTCTTATGAGTTATATAAGAATGTATGTCGAAATTGCTTTTTTGATATATTTAACAATGATGTAAAGTAACGGTGAGGCGATAAAACAGAATTGATTGGACAGATATAATTCGTTTGTTGCTTATTACGTATATTGACAGCGGGGCAATTATACAATGATGGAATGCTTTAATCGAAAGCCCCGAAATTGGTCAGAGCGTTGCCAACAATTTGGGATGGATCACAAAGCGAATCTCGTCGGCTTTTCGTGGGCGATCGTTCAATAAAAACACAGCAAGAGGTGCTTCGTACTTTATTCGATTTTTTTCAACGTAGCCTATAAAGTATTTATTTATAGAATAAAAAAAATATATTTACCTTCTTCATAACATTGTTTTAAGGCATATTTAACTGGATGGTGTAATCAAATATTTAAAACAAGTTAGAATTTAAATAATTGAGAATTTAAACCAGTGGTGGTCTCTGTTGCCGGAAATTGATAATGTAGGTAGTACCACAACATCTATTTTTGTCGCCAAATAGTAGTATGCAAACGTTACTATGTTCCAGTTGGAAGAGTGCTGTAGTTAAATTGCGACGAACATAATGTGGTGCGGGTACATCATCCTAACTAGCGCCACGTTGTTATTGGTTGGGGCATCACATACCATGAGAAGAACGTCTAGCTCCACTCGTCTTGTCCTAATATAAAAAAAGAAGGTAAGACGTTAGAGAAATTGATATATTTTCTAATGAAATAATACCCATACGAAGGAGGTAGAAGAAGCAAAGAATTAAGTTGTTTGTATAATAAATGTTATAGATGTTTAACAATATTTATTACTAACACTGTTTTGTTTCGTCAATGCCAAGGAGATGTTGTTAAGAAGTTAATATTTAAACTATAATAAACATTTAAAAAAAATTATTTCTTCTAAATGATGTTACTTATGAGAACATTCTAAATGCAACGAATTATGTGAACTAAACATTTTCATCACAATTGATGCTTATTGAATCAAAAATCTTTTTCTACTCCACATGAAATAAAGATACCAGTAAATAAACATTAATGAGAAAACCCGATTTATATGTTTATTGGGAAATTGAAAATACTTTCTTAGGGAAACATTACCGTGACCAGTAAATCAAATTTTTATTAAAGCGAATCCCCTGCAGGCGATATTCTTTTGTACCCCTCGTTTTGTCAAGACAACTGTCGCGTAAATCTTTCTAAGAGTAACGTTGAAAAGAGAATTTTGTGAAAAATGAGGCTTGAACTGTCGCTTTCATGGTACCTAGTAAACAAATTATAATGTATAATATTGTTTCAGGAAACAAAAATAACGTAATAACGTTAATTTTAACTCATCTTGACTCAGTGGAGAGATGGGTTAAAAGGCATGTTGGTGACCAAGAACTTGTCACGTCTAGGCTTGTCACAACCCTCTTGAACAAAGGCGCCGTGTGGCCAGTACCGCGGCGGTCTATAGGCTACATTTTGGAGAGTGTGCGATGCAATTACACGATATATTTCCCCATCCCCTTCTCAATACCGGACGATCAGACGCGCAGAGTCTCCACTCTTATGTTGTTGACATCCCCAGTTTGCGAACAAAAGTTCAGCTCCTCGTTCTTGATGATAACAGCAAAGGAATGGAACAACATGCTGGTTTTGGTGTTCTTGTTCAAAAACGATGTAGGTGTCTTCAAGAAAAGAGTGAATAAGCTGCTACTAAATTATGGAACCTACTGGATGTGATCAAGCGCTGACGGTGCAGACATAAAAAAATTAAATAAAATAATAATTAGGACTTTGAATTCTTTCGCAGACTAAAACTAGTCTTATATTTATGTATTGCTTTGAGAATTATAAACTTAGGCAAAAAATCGATTTAAATATAGGGTGGCGCAAAAGTAATCCTCCTATCAGAAAATATACAAGGTATACAAGGTGGCGCAAAAATAACCTTCCGATGTTTTTTAGCTGTAATTTAAAAAAAAATATGAAAAACTTTGATTCTTCTTATGGATTATTTTTATTTGGTCTTTTAATTTTTTTACATCAAGGCAAAATTTATAGCATTTTCTGGTAGAAGGATTACTTTTGTGTCACCCTATATAACACCCGTATATCGAATTGGTTTAACTGGTGATAATTCCGTTAATTATTAGCTGAAAATCACATGAATGCATGACTATGATTAAATAGGAAGAGCAATCACTAATAAATTTGTGATTTGCATCGCAAATATGTCCGGCATTCAAGCTAGGTTATAAATGATATATTAAAGTTATTTCTATCATCTTAAAGCTTATTTATGGTATAATTATGTGTTATAAAGTTATTCATTGTTTTCACTTGAGATATATTGTACATATTTCTTGTGTTGCCAACAAGTATTATGTATTGATAACTAGAAAACAATTTTTATAGGTTACAGGCTTATTATATAAAACTGTATTGGGCAAGCTTGGTGGGAAATGGTTCAAATCCCCCCCTATGAACCCCTACAAACGAGGGTCGCGAGAAGCCGCTGAATGCAGGTAGCGCAGGACGGAACGATGTGGAGGTCTTTACGAGAGGTCAACGTTCAGCAGTGGACCTCTATCGGTTCATGATGATGATGATGATGAATCCATAGAATACTTTGATATTGATTTATAATATTGTGTACCGTGTAGTATTATTTCATTCAACTGATATCTTTTGATAAAGAGGCATGCATAAATTATAGGTTTTAAATATTCGTCATCTCTTCTTCCCTCCTTAGTTGTATTTTACATGTCGAGGGTAAAATGACGATGATGATATTCTTATCTTATATCTCGTAGTACAAATAGTAGATATCGTAGTGATATTTTCAGGTTACAATTTAGAAGGGGCAGTATGGGTTGAATAAGGCACGTGTGCCCGGTTAAGCGCAGTCGAGCGAAAGTTCAGAGCAGTTCATAGAAAGCGGAAATAGCGGGCGCCGACTAGTCCCGACTCGGCAGCGCTTCACAATTACTTCCTTTTGAATAGAATTTGTTGGGCAAATTTAAATTCTGTATGTTATTTTGTATGGATCTTTTTTTGTTAATTTTGTTTGACCAATAATATTTTATAGAATAAAAAAAAAAAGTTCTCCCCGGCGGGGAATCGAACCCCGGTCTCCCGCGTGACAGGCGGGGATACTTACCACTATACTACCGAGGACACGTAAATCTTCCAAAAGTACGGTAAATATATCACCTTTTGACAGTATAACAATAAAGAGACGTGTATTTAGCAACATCCTCTGTCTTCCTCTTTATTTTATAGAATAACATGTAATGAAATTAAAAAAAAGAAATGAGTATTTTTTTTTATTTTTCATGGAACTAATTTCGATTTGACTATTGAGAATTGAGAACTTCATCGCTTTAATACTAATATCAGTTCAATGATTTAATTTCATACCCAGTAAAAACATCGTTGAATAAACTGAAGTTCTCATCACTTTCTTTTCAGAACCATCATTCTTCTAAAAAACCTATATAGTATTGCGATATAAAACTGAAACGGACAGTCCATTTTCAACTTGTAAGCGTACATCCGTTTGGGCAGTTATAAAAATGGCGTGAACATTTTATGAAGGCGGGCTATACAGAGCGTTTATATTGCGTGGAATCCCGGCCAGTGTTTAATTACTCAGGGACCGGGGGGATTCTTAATTTAGGTTGGTTTGTTTGTCCGAATGACTTGAGGCACTAATACTTCGTCCTGATCTCGTTTCGCAATAAGCGAACCGTTCGTATAAATGCTTCTTTTACGTATATAATCCGCGTCGGATTTTATCTCGTTTCTTATTGTTTGTCGAACAAGCCTATCAAAAAACTTTTCTTCTATTAAAACTTAGTTTTAGTACGATAAATCTTGCCGAATCCCAGTTTTGATTTAGGAGTATGTTTAAGTCTTTAAATTTTCGTCCTCTATTAGAATTCGTTGCCTCCTCTCGTAAAGAGAGCATCGAAGATATTTTTTCACGACGCTGGTCAAGTGCTGGTGCGAATTTAAGGCTTTGACGAAATAAAATTATCCTTAAAATTTACTCTCACTCTCACTCAACAGCTAATTTACGTCTCCGCTGTTAGGGCACAGGCCTACCCTTATTATGGGGGCGATGGGGCCATAGTCACCACGCGGGCGGATTGGTGACATCACAAACAACTTAGAATATATTATAATTCATGTGCAGGTTTCCTCACGATGTTTTCCCTCACCGTTTGTATTTCGCTATTGTAACTAAAGTTCACAAATATACATAACTTAAATATTAAAGTATTCGGTATAAGATGTCAAGATTCGAAACCGCGACCTTCAGAATAAAGGCCGCACGCTCTAACCATAAGGCCAGCGAGCTACAGAGCTTAAAATTTAAGCAGACAAAATTTTCCAAGTAGAATCTACATAGTAACATTTAATTACATTTTGAATAATCAACCTAGTACTTCATTAAAACTAGTCTCCATTTTATACCGCTACATAATATTAAAGGCGAAATTAAATGGCGGCTATCAATTTATGCCCATAAAATTATACAACGAAGTCTGAAATGACACTATCATTGCTTTATTCGCCTGACTAAATGTAAATGGCAGGTTTTCAAAGGTATAATTGTCATTTAATTTATTAAATAACATACAATCTGTTTTAATAGCGTTTGAAATGGAGGGGAAGCCCTCGAGCGACATGATACAAAGGCGGCTACGAGCAACGAATCTATTCATTAACGTTTTTTTTTTAAACCATTGTGATTGGTGACGGGCACGAAGCGAGCGATGTCGGACAGGACGCCGTTATGGCATCTTGCAATGCCGTGCTTCAATTAATATTCTTAGAATTAATGAATTGAATAATAATTATTTGTGCTCGTTGTTAACGGATTAAATAACTGTTAAAAATAACGTCGACGGGTATTCCTTGATCTGATCTGTAGTCTTATTAAGAATAGGACTACGTTAATCCCTGGCACAAATTCCCAAATTTGACGCATACGTCCAGTGATGGAAGGCACTTTAAGATGAAGAATCACTGCTTGCGTATATCGTAGAAAGCGATTAATAGGGTCTTCGGATTCGCGGTGTTTGAAGGTAAGAGCCCGCATTGCCTCCTAAATCAGTGTGGGGTTGATGATGAAATCCTAAGTGGTATCCTATTTGCGTTCCCGTGTAATTTAGGAAGAAGGCTACTGCCTTTTCTGAACCATGCTTAAGCGGTAACAGTGTCTTTCCGATATGAGCGGGTACAATAAAAAAAATTTACCCCAGTATAACAAGTAAAGACCTACCTTAGTAGAGACCGTTGAATTACCACAACATCGCTTTGTTTTTACCGTTAATCAGCACTGTACTTAATTGAATAACCATGTAGTCAGTAAAATTATAGTGGCTCAACGTGAACATCTCTTTGTTACACATGCAACCAAACAAAAGTGTCCGTTTTGCTGTTTTATTGTGCTAATTAATTTGAAAACAAGTGAATAAAACATTAAAAACACGAAGAGAGTTTTAAACATATTTTCAAATGTTACATTTTATTATAAATAATATTCACCCTCTTTGTAATGATAGTTGAAGCTTTGTTGATTGTGTTTAGTCATTAGAGATTTAATAATAACTTTAAACGGTAATGGTTACTTAAACACTTAGCTTGATTTATTGTTTGATTAATTCACATCGGTCAAATTCATGTGGTCAAATACGTGGGTGGAGTTTTTTAGTGGACGCGTGCTGTGGTGGGCGGCGCAGCGGTGTGGGTGCGGTGGTGCCGGATACCTATAGTTCAACCTACAAAGTTCCACATAATTCGTACCAAGGATTTTAAATGTTTGCGACTACAAATGTTCGATTCGTTATCTACTGTCCAAGTTCGAAAAAAATGTTAAATATATAATATTTTTTAGTGTAAAAGAGAGGAAGTGAAAGCTTTAGGCGATTGCTTGCCCTCTGAATAAAATTCAATACCGTATGAGATCTTTAATCTCAGAGAGTGGACCATGGGATTTTTCGCCCATGATGTATTTTCTCTGTGTTCGACTCATTGATGTACTATTTTTAGTCACTGTTGATTGTAGAGGCGTTAAGATCATTTAATAATAATGATAATTACAAATTTATACTAACTACAACCAGTTTAATGTCTCATATTGATTAATATAACCTTTATAAGGTATGAATTGCGATCTGTTTCTGTCTACTTGATCACATAAATGTGAGAATTTTTTTATAATGAAGAAAAAAACAATTCCATCGCATTGCGAGCCGGCGTTATTATTGTTTTGAAGAAGTACGCACTGAGAAAACATAAATGTGTGTACTTAAACACATTTAACGACAGTTAATGGATTTCTAAGTGCATAGCTAATGTTATTCCACTTGTCTACGTCAACGTTCATTTATGTATATATTTAACCTACATTAACTTTTTAATGTACATTGAAAAAGTTGTACGTAAGCAGAGAAATTTTATATTGCTTTTTATTTACTTGAAAATTACATGAAGTCAGTTTAATTTTGCATGGCTGCATGATGGTAAAATACGTCACCAGTATCAGCCGATAAACGCCCAATATTGGATCAGTCATTCGTATGTCTATTACTTAATTATGTTATGTTTGGTAGTTACAAGTGTTTGTAAATTAATTTAATTTATTTATTTATCCATACAGATATTACAATTAAAATATAACATATATAGAAATATGTGCAAAGGCACTGCTTATTCGAATATGGAATTTCTTGCAGTAGGCCTGTGGTTGGGAGAATTAATTAAAGTGACGGTGAACCTGGTGCACTCTGATAATACTATATATAATATTTCGTTTATAACAAAAGTTATAAACTAAATATAATCTACAATTTAATTAAAGTTTTTATGAATCCCTAACAGATACGCTTGCGGTAATTGAAATGAAATAAGCCATTTCATATATATTTTTATTAATATGTATATCTAATTCTGTAAAGGAAGATCAAAATTAAGTTATCAATATTAGTACTAATACTGTACTTTATATTCTAAACCTCTATCTCTTTATATTGTAACATTTAGTATTTACGTCCATAATATATCAAGACTCGTGTCGTTATAACGTGTGAGATAAAATGAATTTTATTGAATCGTCAAGGGGGAGATGAAGAAAAAAAAAATTATTACTTTCAACGAAACGACTTGAGTCTGCGAACACGGCAGGTGTAAACGAGCCCCTGAGAATATGACCAATACGATATAATCGTGAAGCGATACACAAGCAAAACATAGTAAGAAACCTCAAGATGTGCCGATCACAGATAAAATAAGACTTGAAACCTTTCATCTTAGCAGAGACAGTAAACAAAAAGATAAAAAAGGATATTATTGTTTTCTTTAAATGAGACATTACTGCTTACCACTATAAATGGTTAGTGTAAAATTAAATAACAAACTTTTATGTATGTCTGTGTGTATGTAATTATTAAGCTAATTCTATTTAGCGCCTAGTATTATTTTATATTTCTTACTCTACTTTAGCATATTTAACAGCAACTATCTCTTTTATTTGATCAACGAAGTAAGTTTTTTTTGGTTTTTCCTTTCTTCATTTCCCTGCTTTACTGTTTATCATACATTTAAATAAACATTCATGTGTATGAGCTTTATACTTTTTTCTTATAGAAATTTTCAATGGAGTTGAATATTAGAAATTATGTATTATTGAAACATTTTGTACGGTTCCATTGATTAGCAAATTCGTTGTTCACAGAGTTTTCGTACAATTTGTTAGCGAAAGCATTGATTATGGTAATAGTAACAGCTCTCGCCGAAACCGGGTCTTGACTCCCTCATTTTAATTCGACGAAACGTTTGCCAAATCATTCCCTTGATCGAATTCCAATTGTAACAAATGAGCACAAAGAACTGCCGATTATATCAATAGACGCAAATTTAATACCGTCAGCTCTTGATGGAGTTATTTATTGCTGGCGAAGGAATCACGTCGGGTAAAAATACTTTCTTGTCTGCATTATTAATTCACGATGGATCGTCGTTTAAGGAAATAGAACATGATATAGATTCATTAAATTTTCACGGCGATCATATTGTAATCTTTATCATCGGAAAAAAAATTGAGAGCTTAAAGTAACGCTTCTTAGAAACCATAAAACACAATAAATTTCAAGAAAAAACTTGAAAGTTATTGTGTTTTAATAAAAGGATTAGTAATAATTTAATACTGGTTTATGTCCAGCAGTGGACGTCTATGGGCTGATGATGATAGTTCCTCGGTGTAAGACATCGTAACCCAGGATATTACTAGTCTAGATCAAACAATTTAAAGGCTATTAACATACTGTGTAATAACACTGTGTAAACATCTTAATTCGTGCATAATTTTTTAGAGCAGGTGTGTGACCATGAACGTGTAGCTCGAGTTTTCGTCTCGTTAATCAAAAAAATTTTGCAATAATAATGGTACGACGTTCACCTGATGGTAAGTGACGTACTTGTCCAAAACAACGCGGCGTTAGTTAGAATGATATATAATAACATCACATTGTGATCGTCGCTGTGAGACATAAAATGTTAAGTGTCGATACCCCAGTAACTTTACTAACTACAGCGCCTTTAATACTGGAACACGGTAATGTTTGCACTGGTACTTAATTTCTGCCAACAGAGACATACCACCAGTAACTAATCATCAAGTGAATATTTCCACGTTTCGTCGCGTAGCGAAATAAATATAAAACGAAAGGATACGCCACGATGTAAAAATATCCTTTTGAATTGAGATGCGAACATAAGTTAACGACAATATAGTTGCAGTGATAAATAGCAATGCGTCGGAGCGGGCCGGGCGGACTGCATGGACTTGGCAAAATAAACAGCAAGTGTGTCCTGCCGCTAATTAGATGCGAGGAGTGGCGGGTTCAGCGCTGGCGTGGCCCGGTGCACACGCGATATCTACCCTCAGTTTATGCGCGCATAATTGCTACTCGCCAGCGGTGCCGCGTCGCCCATCGCTGGCACGTTTTCATTAAGCCCACTCGGCATCGTTGTGTTGAACAGAAATTTCAGTTTGTTGACATCCTGCGCAGTTGTCTTCATCATCTTTGCATTATGCATATATGAAATCTGTATACGTATCCAGAGTTTATCGCCAGGGTATACAAAAATTTTACCTAAAAACAGACAGTTGCAACTAAATAAACTTGAGCGCTTCTAAATACCGCAAATTGTACTTGCGAGTTGAATTCTTCTTTGTTCACTCATCTAACGTCGAATGTAGATCTCTCCTTAAAACCATTCTCAAATTTCCACCTCATTTTTTCAAATCCCATTCTCACTCTTTCCCCATACATGCAGTCCTTTGTTGTCCTCTTCTTGTTTATAATAAATTCTATTTTAAGTTTAGTACATAAGTTTTGTTCTAGTATATTATTAAAGTGCTTGGGATTTACTGTCGCTTTTACGAAATTTTTCAACCAGTTCATACTTGTTTTAATAGGAAGAAATTTCATATTGGAATAAGTAGAGCCTTCGCACTTATTTCATATTATATTTTTAAGTGAAAAATCACAGTTGATTTATGTGTGCATATTTTTATAATTAATGTATCTATCTTCATGTAAAAGGTCTAGATGAGGATCCGTCTGAGGATATAGAAATAAGGACGATCAGATATCCCTTCTGCCGTTGTGCACAAAAGGTAATTAAGAATTTTTATTTCATTTGACGAAATGCGAGAATTTCACCTGATGGTAAATGATATGCCTGCCTATAACAACGTGGCGCTAGTTAAGATGACATTCCCATAACCACATTGTCCTCGCCGCCTTAAGATATGTTGTTAAGTCTTCTTATTTCTGTAATTTCCAAGCATAACGCTCTCCAGATCAGAGCACAGTAATGTTTGCACGCTACAGAAACGGGAGTTGCGTTAATAGTGATCTAGACTTACGACTATCGATAGATTCTGGCAACGGAGAGCAACCTCTCGCAGTATAATCACTTTTCAAATATTAAGTATAGTCAAAGAGCAGTAACTTTTCTTGTGACCTCGATACGCTTGCGTATCTACATGCCAACCGTTGTTAGTATGGCAATAACCCTCGAAATTGGAGAGGCCTTTGTTTAGCAGTGAAACAATAGGACTGCAACGATAATAATAATAGTGAAATGAAAAGTTGAGACTTTGTTTTATTGAAACAATTGTAGACTATATTGTAAATTTTCACATGTTATAAAATTTATTCTATTGGATCATAAAATAGAGAAAATATAGGTTAATTTATAAACAAATGTATTAGATAGTAAGCCATTAAGTTATGTAAATTTGTAGATATGTTAATTGGACATAAATTGTTTTTTACTAGTTCGTCCGTTTAAGAGCATGCGAATAAGTTGAAATGGAGTTTACAAAATTATCTTGTAATTGTATTATCTTGTAATACGTATATATTATTATATGTAGTGTTTACTGTATGCACTAGGTTTGTGTTCCTAATTCTACTTTCGTTCTGCGGGCCTACTGGAAGAGATTTCAACATGAAATAAGTAGTGCCCTTGTACTCTATCCTCATTGTCAAGTTTCTTCTAACAGCTGTGTGTACAAAATATATTAATAAAAATAAATAAATAAAATAAAAAAATTATGAAATCGACAATGAAATAAAAAATCTGCTTCCAACACACATGAATAATAAAGAATAGTATAAACTTAAAAAAATTTTAAACTACTGATGTATTTTTATTTTCATTGTACCTTTTTACTTAAGACTTAAGGAGAAAATATGAAAGGGAGTTGTAAGACCTGCTCTGTTACCAGTACGGATCACAACGTTGGGCAGTGGAGAAAATGGCTATAATAAGAGTGGATGAATGGTGTTACCGGAACTGGTAAAATAAAAAAGGAATTTATAAGAAGGAGCTTGAAATTACTAACACTAACAGAGAGAGAAGAGGAGTTGGTACGGGCATCGAATGCAAAGGAAAGAGTGTCTTGTTATCAAAAGGATGATAAATATACATGTGGATATGAATAGATTAAAGAAGAGATGACAGAATTGTTTGAAAGAGGATATGATTATAAAATGTATGGACTGTGAATTTACAATTGATAGAAGGGAATAGGTGTAGAAAACATTTATACCGACTCCGCATGAAATGGGAACAGGCCAGAGAGATGAGGTTGGTAATTTGTTTCGACGATGTTTATCCTTTTCAATTCAGTTTAATGATGTTAATGACGAGTCCCGTTTAATTCTTTATTCATTACTGTTCACAGCGTGGGATTAATTGATTGAATGTTCCTAATATAGCTTAGGATAACGATTGATTAAAGTCCTTGACTTTTAATTAATCTACGAGTAAGTCTATATTAAGATTTGCCTGTGAAGAAGGTTTGAATAGAAGTAAATAACAATTATTTGAATGATTCTAGCAAATTATATTTTTTTATTATTTGAGGATGGATAAAGTGAGATACATTAAATAAAGTTTTAGGGGAGAATAATATAATTTCGTAGGTTTGTTGCCGGGGACCGCCTGTGTAGGTACCATCGCAACCCTTATTTCTGCCGCCAAATATAATCGTAGAAATATTACTGTGTTCCGGTTTGAAGGGTATTGTAGCTAGTGAAATTACAGAGGTGATGATACTCAACATCTTATTATCATGGTGGGATGTACAATGTAGTGCTGTGTATATCATTCTAACTAGCGCTACGTTATTAGTGCAGTTGTATTACTTACTAGCAAGATATCTTGGTCTTCTCGTCGCTTCGTTTAATAAAAAAAATATGTCACTCACACATTACTACTTCAATTTAATAATCCGTTTTATAAATAATAAAAACTGTTTTTAAGTCGCAGATTTAGTCAAATTATATAATAAAAATTCCATTTGCTCAATTTTAATATACTTAGAATTTTGTTCATGAATATTCAAAGGAACAGCGTTATCTAGTTTATGCAAAGCGAGTGGATAAACTGCTTCAGACAAATTCTCAACGCAAGCTTTTTAATCTGAATATGGGTAAGTCGAGCGCAGCCGTGGACCGGACCGCACACGACGTCTTCGCTGTCTTTAGATACGATGCTGACTTAAGTGCTTTCGTTGAATCGAAATAAGTAAAATATTATTCGAGCATAAGGGAAAGACTCACTACGCTTCTTTAGTTCAGCTAAATTTTAAAATAGCCCATTAAATTACATCTCAAACAAGCGGATGATTTGTTTGTGTAACTGACATTTGTTTTATTTATTTAAAATCTTTATCTCCATGGACCTCCTAAAATGAGTTTAGAATAGACGGATAAAGGCATTA
Organism: Ornithoptera alexandrae; assembly: GCA_029030555.1. Classification (NCBI taxonomy): domain Eukaryota; kingdom Metazoa; phylum Arthropoda; class Insecta; order Lepidoptera; family Papilionidae; genus Ornithoptera; species Ornithoptera alexandrae. Next base: position 3,365,687 of record JARDVY010000037.1, on the reverse strand, counting down.
GTATGAGCAATCTCTGCCAGTAGATCAGAGAGTCAGAGGAAAGTTTACACTTTTAACGCATATTAAAAGTATACTTAACGAAGAACTAGTCTTGAAATTATTATTATAGTTTTATTAAGTATAGATGTGTAATATTTGATGAACATTTAACTTTGTCAACTTGAACATTATTAACTCGTGTCTTGAACGGTTATGAGTGGCCGGTAAGGTAATGCAATCTCAAAACTTATAATTAACTATTGCATTGTAAGCTATATATATATATATATATATATTACATTAGTAAATTAATCAATTGCTTGTGTGTAACTAAATAGTTACCGCCTATTGAACGGCATGTATTAACTTACGTGGTGAGTTTCTAAAATTACTTTGATAGTTAGCACCCTCTTATAGTAAATATACCGCCATAAAAGCATTACTATGTTTCTGCTGTTAATATATGATAACCAGTGCTTTCGGGATGAGAGTGTTTCGCCATTTGCAGCCTCATTGACACTTAACGTCATGCGAAGTTCATGCCAAGTGTCACCCTAAGTCAGACCTTGAAAATAGAAGGGTTTCTAATAAATAATATTTGTTTTATAATTTTAGCAACGTTTTTTTCTTCTCTACACTATCGTCAATTAGTTACATATTAGTAAGCTTTCCATAAATATAACATTTTATTTAATAATTGAGTTCTACTTTAACAATACATGTATGTATGAGAATATACATAAGTTTTTTTTAGTTAATGCACTGTTGCTCTGATATAGTTCAGAGTTTTCATCATAATAAGCTTTCCTTATTAATATTCAAAATATTCTAATTTCTTTAAGTACTAAATAAAGAATCGCTTTACAAGTAGAACATTAAGTTGTGAATCTGTAAGTATAGGGTGGCGCAAAAGTAATCTTCCTATCAGAAATGCTATAAATTTTGCCTTGATGTAAAAAAATTAAAAGACCAAATAAAAATAATCCACAAGAAGAATCAAAGTTTTTCATATTTTTTTTTTTAAATTACAGCCAAAAAATATCGGAAGGTTATTTTTGCGCCACCTTGTATACAAGGTATACAAGCTGTTTTTAGGTATACAAAACGTTTTTTGGTTGTAATTTAAAAAAAATATGAAAAACTTTGATTCTTCTTGTGGATTATTTTTATTTGGTCTTTTAATTTTTTTACATCAAGGCAAAATTTATAGCATTTTCTGATAGGAGGATTGATTACTTTTGCGCCACCCTATAGATATTAAAATAATTCGGCTGCATACCAAGGAATTTGTGCGTTACCATTCTCGGTATCAATAGAAAAGTTTAAAAAACCGCACCGGCTATTCGTGGTTGTTGAAAGCGGAAGTCGGTAAGAAGTGGTGGACTATAAAAGGTTTAAATGAAAAATATTACAAGCGCTGCGGTTTCAGAAAGTTCCGCCGCCGACTCTGTATCAATTTTATGTACTTATTGAGGTTTTACTTTTTTTATTCGTTGGATGCGGCGTCAGTTTGATATTGCGGTTTTTATGAATCCTTGGAGAATGAATGATATGCTATAAATACTTTAAATTATTTGGAAACTAAACACTTTATAAATATGCATAGACAATTGCACTTTAGTTAGTTTAGTTTTGTAGAGTTTTATTAAGAGGTAAACGTAAAAAAATTAATTTCTCTTAACACATTAATAAAAAGAAGGATTGAAATCTTTATATTGTACTGTACTGTATAGCTTCTATGATGATGACAGATTTTAAACAAAAATATCTCTTTGGCTATAAATCGGTTAATTTGGTAATAGAAGATCGTTGATGAAAACCAAAATAGATATCTTAAAACAATCAAAGGACATATTTTTGTGAAGTTGTTTATATGTGTGTATATATATATGTCACTTGTAAACAAGACCATCGTCTGTCTAAATAGTATGGAGAGAAAAGTAATTAGTGTTAAAAGGAGATATATATTCAGTTTAGAGAAAAAGAAAATGAACAAAAACTATTACGGAATGGTACCCACGAGATAGTAAAAGGAGCTAATGGAGACAGAGTAGACGATGGGATGACAAATATGAAGGAGGACGTTGGTCCAGAACAGATTCGGATAGCTAAAGAAAGAGATGAGTTGAAATCTTTAGAAGTCTTTGTCGACAAAATCTTAATTATGTTTGTTTATGTAATTATATATATATATATATATATATATATATGTATGACACGTTTATGAACTTATCCCTGTTCCTTTGCGGGGTTTGATGACTTTAGAAAATAACATAATGAATTAATACTAATTTTAATTTACAATGTTATATCTAATATTTATCTTAATTATTTGCCCCTAATCGAAAATGCAAATTAAGTAAGCGTAAATTGTAAATTTTAAACGGAAGTATTAAATGAGGGGAAAGCTGTGCTGCATTAAAGTTAATGCGCTTAATAATTCCTTGCAGCTAACGTACACTAGCTGGTCATCACGTCACCGATACTCGTAAAGGAATTGTAGAGTCGCTTTGATCTCCGTTAAAGAGGTTAAAAGGATTTTCAACCTTTATTCAATTATTTTATTGAACGATATTTGCACCTGATTATATTCATAACTAGAAACCTAGCAGACATCGTATTGCCAGAGTAAACATTATTATTATTGTTACAACAGTTTCCAGTTGCATTTGTTACTCTGTAATAATTTTATAATAATTATAAGACTTAATTAATTCCCCCATTTCATCTTTTATAATTTTTAAATAACTTGTGCGCTATATCTTCAGTTTCATCTGTGTATTTTGTATCTTCAATCACATCTTCTTATCTCCTGTATTTCCGAAGCATGCCCGGAACACACTTGCCCATATGCCAAAAAATTAATACTTATATCCATAAAGTAATTTTTATATTTAGTTATAGATGAAGCGTTAACATTCAAATCACCTTAAGAACAAAAAGGTAATATTTGATTCTAGATATCAATGTGATGATTAAAATTATTTTAACTCCATTGTTATTTATTTTATTTATTCTTTTTGTACATATATGACAAAAAAATATGATTTTCGTAGAATATACGTACAAAGGCAATCTTAACTCTAATAGGGTTTTCTTTTGAAAATTGTATGCGGGCAGAACCCAAGAAAATATAAACAGTGTAATAAACACAAAAACAAAATAAAATACTTGTGTTACTTTATTTACTTTTAATAAAAAAATATTTTATAATTTTAAAACACGCGGATAGATAAGGGTCGATTGGATTAATATTAATTTCAGATTACATTTTAATATAGCTTTATGATTATGTTATATATAATAGCCAACAGTTTGCTGAAAATTAAAACTGTTTTATTAAGTAAGAAAAATATATACTACGTTATTTTTAAGGAAATAATATCATAACAACCCCTACGAACGACGGTCCCTAGCGTCCGGCGATGCGGGCAGCGCTGGACCGATCGATGTGGGGATCTTAAGGGAGGCTTTTGTCCAGCAAAGGGCGTCTATCGGCTGATAATGATGATGATTTTATCAGCATTAAAGTCATGTGAGCTTTAGTTCTTACGCCTCGAAGGATAGCTAAACTCTATCTATGCAAAATTCATCTACGAAGAAAAAACATTTATAAGATAATATACAAAAAACTAAAACGTAATGAAACAGAGGAAGTGACGTAGTAAAAGATCTGGAACGTTATAACTGACTTGTTATTAAATTGTAATAATTTATTGTTTATGAGAACTCGTTTAATAAGAACTGGTATTTTGTATTAGATTTCACAAACCACGATGGACTTCGTGTTATTAAAATCGATCAGAGATCACAGATCCATGTAAATTGGATGATATCAGATTTCAATCTAGAAATTATATCAATTTTGTAACGGGCTCTAACCGAGATGATATATATATATATATAGACATTTTTAATATATTAAATAATGTTAATTATATTATTTTTATTGTTATTATTTATTAATTTTAGTGCAATTAAGCTGATTTTTATTCAGTATTATTTCCTTGTTAATTCTATATCATGTCTATTGCATACATTTGTATAAAATTAATAGTTAATTGCTTGGTTATTTCATCAGTTTTAATTATAAGGAATAAAAAAAAAACTCGTTTTGTTATAATAAGTGTGTATTTGTAACGAATAAGTATTCATTTGATGAACACAACGAAAAGATCATTGAATGACGTTACAACGTTTTTTGACGAACATATGTTTTTATTTAAATTTTTAACCGAAAATTGAGATAAAAAAAATTGCGTGGGATTTAGGGAAAAAGCAATTGTCGAAACAATAACGTACAGGCCCCGGATTCGAACTGGAGAGTTCGGTGTATAACAAAGCAAGCTATTACTCCGTAAGCCGTGAAGACAATTAGTAATTAGTAACTTTTGTTTCTTGTGTGGTCGGTTCTAAACTAGCTGGATTAGATCAAATTTTTTTATTTAACATGTCACCTGTTCGAAATATATCTAGATATAATAAAAACACAGGTTCAGTTATTTTTATTAATTTTATTTTGTTTGGTATTATTTTTAGGCGGTACTGATTCACTCCAAAGTATTCAAGACCTGCGTTTAACTAAGACGTTAAACATTACATTTCCTATGCTTCTAATATAAACTTATATAGCACGTTTACTATTATAATAGAGTTTTTATTTATTTATTCTATAATAATATTATTAATAGTTTAGTCTAAATTTATGTAAAACCATAGTAACTTAATAATTTTCATAGTACACTTTAAATTCACATTAGACGGCAACATATAAATATTATGTAAAAAAAAATGGGACAACCATGGTGGTGTTAATGAGAAATGTAACTACATCATACTATTCATCAATTTCCTTAGAACCTTCAACTCTTGAATTTAAATGTACATTGTAATCAAACTAGAACTTCGACCAGTACAATTTGACCACACCCAAGTCTCAAGGTTTCGGTACAATCGCTTTATACTAATTCATTTATGGTATAAGTTCTCAAACCATAGTGAGGGTTATATTAAATAATATAAGTATTCTTAAGTCAAACTTTCTTCTTACATCATTGGACGCTTGGTTATGACTTAGCCCACGTTTAAGCTTATATTAATATGAGATCTTTAGAGCAGATACCGTCTCATAATCTATTACGTCTGGTTTGCTATACAAGTAACGTGAAGAGATTTAGATATGCAAATCAGTGAACTAAATATATTGTCAGAATCAACACATCAAAGTTATTTACTCACCGACTGCACTATCAGAGATCTTAATGTCGCCCGTCAGGTACAAATGAACCATATTTTAGTGCTTTTATTTTGTGTTCTTATAATTCAAGTGTAATTGTAACAGACGTGGATTACTAAGAGACGCTTAGTTATTTATGTCTTAAGACAGGAGACATTTTGTTAGATTTATGTAACAGGAGCCTGTGATATAGTGGCGCTTTCGTAATACACCTTGCGAAAGTATATCTACATATTGCACTATACCTCAAAGGATATTGCGATTATTCAACTGGTGTAAATAGGGTGAATAATTAAAATAAATAACAAATATATTGAAATGTTTTTAGTGTATACAAAAGTAGAATATGTATTTGCTAAGTAAGATTAGTTTCTGTTTAAGATAATAATAAAATGTGTATAGAGATTGAATGGAGCAAAACAATGGGAGAATCAATGTGTGCACAGAAATTAAATGTATCGGTTACATTGCCGATGAATCATGAACTGCCTCCGTAGATCTGGTAACCGCTCGCCTAGTAACAAGTAGGTTCTTTATTATTTCTAAGGCTATATTTTGTGGCGTTTCATTGGTAGAGGGATTTTTTAAATGTACTTGGTTATCTACCATTCTCATAGTGTAAATCTACCACCAAAATAACCTTCCTGTATTCTGGCAGCGAAATTTTGAGAGGCATGGTCACCATCAGCCGCTACATTGTGATAAACCCATTTGAAATTGAGAATTAGTATTATCAAAATGATTTATTTTGTTCTTGTTTTACACGGAAATAGATATTGAATTAATTTTTTTTTTAATTTATTGCAAGTTATGAACAGGGGGATATTCTTCAAAAGAATTCTATTCCAGCAAACTCAAGGAAAGGAAAAACAATATTAATTAAATGAAAAAGTATTTATATAATAACAATTAGAAAAAATAGTTAAATTATACAATATATACAGAGTTTTATATATATAATATACAAAACATGCAATTGCAGACGAAGATGACAACAGTTGACTCTTTCCTTAAACATGACTATAGAAGTTTTGTAGTTAAACGGTTAAAAATGATTGGACGCAGTGTACGTACTTAAACGTACAAAATAAAGTACTCCACAAATTTTCCGTCTTATGCAACACCTGCAACAAATTGGAGAGATGGTTATCAGTTTGCTGCATCGCATCGAGACTTGAATGTAATGATTTGTATACTTCGGATTAGATAACTAATCTATTTGCTGCTTTTTTTGGATAAGCAAGAGTTTAAGTGCAATAAAAGTGGTTCCTTATATCTAGAACATTAGTATACTGTTGGAAAATTTCATAAATAAAACCAATATCTCTTATATAAACTCTCTTATATAAAATTAGTATTACGTTAAATATTGATTTTATATGAATATTTAAATAACAAAATTTATTTTAATATATTGATTTTTAAATATATATGTATTGTTAATTCCTCCACTATATTTTTTTCATACAATTTATTTAAAATTATCGTTCAGACTGTATATGCAGATAAAATACAACTTTGATTTCTTTCTATACATTAAACATATTTCGTGTTATTTATGTATTTTTTAATATATATCGGTATATTAATAAATAAAAAAACACAAAGTTTTTCTCATTTTACTTGTCTTTTTCTTTTTAAATTGTTTTTTTTTTTATTTTTTGCAATTTTTTAATGACAAGGTTTGATTTGAGAATGCTGCTTCGGCAGACTTTTATGGTAATTAATATGTCACAACAAAAAAAAATTGTTTTTTGTAGTTGAAAGCGTGTAATATAGAACACTGGAATATATACGAGAAACAAATCAATGTAAGCAATCGCTTTTGTAATGCGAAAAGTAGGTTACGAAGGGGACATTTAAATGTCCGTGTAATGTACACATTTCAAAGGTCGTTAGTATTCAGAGGCGGGCAGGGTTGGCCGGTGCCATACAATCTATTGAATGGAGTCAGTTTCCAATGACCGTGTTCATAATAACTACCATATTGAAGGTCGTAGAATCAAATTAAACCGATGTTCTGTTCGAGATACTTATTTAAAAAAAAATATGTTAACTTCAATCATTTATCTCTGCTTGTATGATTGTTCTCCAAATTGTAATTTATTATCATATCAAGTATTTTATATTTTTAAATAGAAGCGATGAAAACATTGTTAGTGATATTCTTCTTCTTCTTTGCAGCCTATTTACGTCCCCATTATAGTGGCACAGGCCTACCCTCAATATGAGGGTGATATGCTTATGCTATATGTAGGTGATATCATTCCTGATAATGTAGTGCCACTTAAGAACGGCAACATTCAGTCGATATTTTAAAATGTTTAAGATATAAATATTCTTTACAGTTATTTCGTAATATACCACACCCTTACCTAAACTGGATAAAGGCAATGCTGTTGGTATAATCGGAACAATTCTCAGCAAGCTGACGTAATTAGGAAATGGTTTCCAATCGTAATGAAATGTCGAATTCGAAACTACAGCAAAGTTTCGCAAACCGTCCCAAAACTATTAGGATAATGGGTACACAACTTGTTATGTTTAAAATTTTTTTTACTTTACTCTATTTAATAATTAATATTTCTTCGTTTTATACATATTTTCATCACGTCCAAATTCACTAAGGCAATTATTTTCGTGTGAAATAATCATTGAGGTAACTTATCGAGATGTTGAAAACAAGCAGATTTGAATTTTCATCATCTTTTTTAACATAATGTAATGCATTCGACGTCCATCGGTTGAAATGATGATGATGATGATGAATACATTTGAATATTAACGACTTCAAAAACGCGAGAGCGGTTATTATTACATTAAAATACCGGTGTCAGGGTTGAAAAGGTCGAAGCGTCTATTATCAGTGATGAGACGAGTCATTAATTATTAATTCAATTTCCATAACAGCCAATGTACATCTTCACTGTTGGGGCATAGGCCTACCCTCAATATGAGGACGATGGGGCCATAGTCATCACGCGGGCCCAATGCGAATCGGTGACTTTATTGATTGAACAAATATTTAAAAATTTGTTAAATTTGAATAAGATTCGATGAGTTACCTTCGTAGATGTTGCGAAGTCCAAATGAACGGAATGGAATCAGTGAAATGAAGGTTGTACCTTATCTGAGTAATAAACCAGTGAACATCTTTAAAGATGCCGGTTTCACCCTGTCATGACGGCAAAACACATTTATATGATATCTACCCTCCCAAAAATAAAGTTAATATTTTTTTTTGTTGCAGGACGTAATGAAGAGTTATGAAAGTAATTAATAATTTTTTGTCACCGCGTTTTGTTCATCATCATAAGCCTTTATTTATCTTCTCCAATATGTGTCAGCTATTCACATAATAAAATATTAAATTATTCATATTGCATGCAAATGTATTAGATGTCGATTTGTAATATCCTTTCACTTTGCAACCGCATTATGAGTAACGGCCGCGCGTGTTCAAGGTGCAGCAATGGACAGCGTCGTGAGGTCACGCCCCTTGCAGTGAGCCACGGTTGCTTATCTACATCTCTACAGCTTATCTGTAGTTATAGTCCCTTTGTCCCGATGTCCATTTGCGGACGTTGACCATAATACTGATGTAGGTGGTGACATAACCTTTCAAGCTTTTGTAATGTGCGTGAACAGGAGAATGCTGAGAATATCCTGGGGAGACAGAGTCAAAATATAAGTGTTAAAGCGCTTGAAGAAAAAAGAGGAAAGGAAGAGGGAAGAAAGAAGGAAGAGAAAGCCAACTAGGGCCGAGTGCAACGACGCGGACTGGTGAGTACGCGCAATTTTCTGCGCGAAGCCACGCTGGACCGCGTTGAGCTGCCTTCGGACCAGCGGCTTCTTAGCCGCTGGCGCCTATACACTCGATGCATACAAAATAATAGGTTCCAACATCGCCAGGTACATCGTCCTGATCACCTCCGGGCTCGACCTCCAGTGATACTTTTACGGCTCCGCAAAGTCGACGGTAGAGCTCTTGGGCCTTTTTGCTCACGTTGTTCACACGAGTGTTGAACGTAGGCCTATCGTCAACTGTGAGGCCGAGTATCCGAACCTTCCGAGATCGACAAAAACCTCGCCTCTCATACTTAATATTGGGTTGTCATACTTCAGCTTATTGGTTAGCACCATCACCTTAGTTTTGTGAGGTGCGAACCAAAGCTTGTTTCTGAAATTCAAAAAATTTCTAAATATTTGTGTTGGAATACCTAATTTTTGTTCCTTTATAGCATATCCCATGTTGCTTTTTATTTTAAAACATAATAATATTAATGTCCTTAACAAAAATTTTAAACTATAAAATAAGGATTAAGATAATTATGTCACTTTTATTTATATTTTAATCTTTGCGATATTGTATTTTCCAATAAATTATCGGTTTTCTTAAAAAAATCTGTTTCAAAAGCAATAAATACTTATCCAGCAATGTATCTTAATCAATGGATCTCTTTGATGTTTAACATGTCTCTGCTGTTAGACTAAGGGTTGACTTAATTGAGACAAGACTGGTTTATCTCCGCCTCCATACAAAAAAGCGGCTCCTATTAGGCACCTCGTAGTAGTCGATTATACAGTACCAGAGATCCCCTTTTTTTTTCACTTTTTACCACCACAACATCTTTTGCAATTATTCGTTTACAACATTAAAGCTCTCTTTGTATATTTTTCAATGTTACGCTGAAACTCTTTATAAATTCTCTATGAATACTGTTTATTATTTGTTGATGCCGCATTAATAACAAATGTATTGTTTTTTTACTTTTCACAATATAATACGATATATATACGAATTACGAAAGAATTAACACATATGTGTTAATTAATTGGGTGACTTTTATATTTTATTGCATCACAATAAAATTAAGATAAACCAGTTGATAGATATCAAGTTTGTTATAATAAGTTTGCTCACCTTCTACCGCTGATCTGTGAAGGATGTTGTTATTAAAAAGTTACATTACTGTATCTTGAATATTGTAGTCTTAAAATTAAACCAATCTTTAAGCAAGTTTTGATAAATAATACTTAAAATCTTTATAAACCTAAGGCGTGGAACAAGTTTCTCGTGTCAGTGTTCTCGTCTAAACGCGACGTGGGTGTCTTTAAGAAAATTGTGTATAAGCTGTTATTAGAAAAGTATACCACCACAGACCACATAACTGTCGAGTTGATCAGGCGGAAGCGGAAACACTAATCTAGTTATTTATGCAAAGGCACAATAGGCGGAGTTAGTTTAGGTAGCATTCTATACCAGTCAATCCGATGATGAAAAAGATATTGAAATCAGGTGTAGGGAAATAAGAAGTAAGTTATATATTACTTAGATAGTGAACCTAAATCAATAAATTAGGTAATATTAAAAAAGTAAAGAAAGTATTATGTAAATAATCATAGAAATTAAAAATATAAAGAATAACAGAATCTCTTATCTGTATAAAAAATTAAAGGATATTTCGGATTTTGCCTAGTCCATGAAGAATAAACACAGAGGCGTGCGCAGAGATTTCGTGGAGTGTAGAAGATCTTATCCGAAATTACTGTGCTTAACTATACTTAAAAATAAATTTACCAATTTCAATTAAGCTTAGTTGCGTACCTTTTGAGTAAGTTGAGAAATTATTATTTAGATGGGTTCGTGGAAGGGAAGCAGTGCTTATTTACCTACATGAAGCGCACGTCTATGGATATACATACTTTAAAAAAAATATATTGTTTTATATAAAATTTAAATGTACTATTATTGAAGAAATTGGCGTCAAGTGTTAAATAATTTAATGAGATCAAATACTCTAATTTTGGCACAATTTGAGCGTAATTGAGAAATAATGTTGGAGACCACGCGCCGTCGACATCTTCTTGCAATCTCTTTGATGTGGCTGCAGCTTGCGCTCGACTAATGAAATGTAATAAAGCGACTTTATAGTTCCTAATTTATTAAATATTAATGTTCGTACACTTGGCAGCAATTTCCGGTGGTTTCGATATAACCTGATACGCAATACGCTCTTATAACTATTACAAAATATCTGGTTAATTCGTTATTAGCTACTTCGGTACGAACACTATTTAAAATTGATTTCTTTATTATTTATAGTCAAATAATATTTTATCAGCTACTTTAGTACAAAATAGCCGCAAGATTTATTAATATACTATTTGCAAATACCACAATATATTTAACGATTTTTTTTTATGATTTTCAAGTAAAAGAGTAGAAAATAAATTCTAAATAATTTTCTATAATTATAGATTTATTTAATTTATCACACAACGTTTTCTAAATGTTTAGATTTTTGTCGCCGAGCAGAACATTCACCTAATGTTAAGTGATATGGAAACTTTTAACAATGAAGCCTTAGAAAATTCGTTCACAGAGATAATTTTATTAATCATTACTAATTAAAAGTGCACAGTAGTAAACTAGAAACCTAAACAATCTTAGACTGGGAAAAAAGATACATATTGTTTTATTAAATAAAACATTAATAATATTTAATTTAATTTATTATATATATAATTGTTTAGGTTGAATCATTTAACAGAAACAATATGTATATATAATAAGATTTTACTTGTGTAACATTATTTCCAATGCTCCATATAATTAAGCTTTCTTAATTAAATTTTTTTAAATTTAAAACAATAAGATGGACTAACATTCTCTCGAGTATCAATACTATCAATTCACACACATTTCTTTATAAAATAGTGTGCGTTTTCCAAGTGGTTGTATACATTCATTATGTATACAATCTCTTTGAATTGCATCTTTACATTCTTTCATATACATTTTTTTCAATATCCATAAAGCCAATAAATTAAAACATATTTGGTTAACAAAAAAGCCTTTTTTAAAAGGAAGTTACAATATCCCAAACGGATATTAGTTTAATAGTGATACTGCTGAGGTTGTTACAAATGTAGGTCTATTAAATCGACTGTCATTCCCGAAGTAATGGACGGGAGTTCAATCGGCGCTCTTTGAGACCTTAATTATGTTTATACGGAACCATTAAGTGAACCAGTTCTATTAATCGCTGCGCTTACAATCGCACTGGTTCCCCCTCACTATGTTCACGTGCTTTTAATATTGTATATATATATATATATCTATATGGTACATTCAATTAAAAAGACATACCAACATTTATATTCCAAAATATCAAAACTTTGTGTACTTTTCCTAATAGTTTTTCTCAGTACTTCTCAGACTTCATAGAGAACTTTAATGGTATGATTGTCAATTAATAAAACAAATTACATATTTATTACACAAATTATCATCCATCCATTATATTAAAAATGTGCAGGTTCTTTATTTATAACCACTTCAACAGAGAGCTCCGTTTTTTTTTTAGTTTATCTTAATGATCGTATGCGTGAAGAGCAGGTGTTGTGATCTAGAACAAATTTCGAAGGTACCCAATTAAGCGGAGTGACTTTGCATTAGGAAATAATCGATTTAAAAGGAAAGTGACCGCGGCTGAGTCTTCCAGGTGCTTCCTGAATGAATTGGAGGGACCCGCCGCCGCGGTACAAATCAGCCGTGTCAATCACTCCAATTAATCACAGAAAGCAAACCTACGGTGAACATTTTACGCTTTGAACATCAACTAATACAGCCTTCTATTCGTAACTTTGCCGGATAAACGAAAATATACTGCAGTGTATATCCTTAAAGCTGTTTGTTCAATGTTAACGTATACGAAATAAATTAGAGCCTTACAACTTGTCTGAAGTCAGTTGAAGGAGTTCATCGGATAAAATTACTTATTATATCTGTTTTGACGGTGTTATCGCGTATCGCTAGAGCCGTTAATGGCTTATGAACATTTGATATGGACTTAATAAGCGTTTATGTAACACATTAGGTGTATAAGTTACCACTTACTGCTGGACGGTGTGGGCTGTGTAAATTTAACCGACTTCGTGATATACAATATCGCTATATATCAATTCTGATGTTTTGTAAATAGTAAGACGAGAACTTATAGACCATTTATGGTCCGAAGTCAGGTTACAAATTTGAAAGGTACTAAATTGTCAAAACCTGTTAGGATAAAATTACGTATCCTCGAAGCCAAATATCTATTCCGATGTCTCTGGCGCTCCCTTAAACGTTATTGAACAAGTTTCGAAACATGTTTCAATTTTCTCTATCGCACTTAGTAAATATAGTTTTATTTCTTTTAGGTTTTACGAAACGACTTAGGGAATAGACTTAAACCATGAATTAATGATTTTTACTGTGTATTTGCGGGAACTTTATTGTCCGGGGTATGCTTCAGACATTAAATTTTCGTTTCCGTCCAAATCTACTAGTCGCTATACAGGCAGAATAGTAATTTGGCATGATGAAATTCGAGAGGAGTTTTTTTAATCCTAATATTAATCTATCGTTTAGTTAGCCTCCAAACCCTACTGCCTCCTATTTAAATATTGATCATACCAGTGCATAGAGACGCTATGTGAATTTGGTGTAATATAATTATCACCACCAGGATACTTACCACAAGTCTCGCAAATGAAAGATAAGTAAACATAACACGACATGGACATTTGGTTTCAAGCAATGCAAATTCATTTTAAGTATTGTAAACATTTCCTATTTTTATTCATATCATGTGAATAATATTGAATTATCCCACACGACTGCGAGGACAATAACCTTACATTCCTAGAGTGTGGTATCAGCGGTTCTCGAGTAAGGTGACGCCGGCGCGTGATGACGATTTGCTACATACCGTATTAACTTGACCAATAGACATGTTTCCTATTGTTGCATATTAATATGCATTATTTAAACATGTATGATAATTAATCTTTTTACAAGTACAAAAGGAGTTATGCGATATTTACATGACGTTATTAGAATATTCAAATTTGTGTATTTATAATTCAAGCAAGCAACGAGAGGAGCGGAACGTTCACCTGATGGTAAGCACCTGCCAATAACAATGTGGCGCTTGTTACGAATATACACTGCAACACTTTTTGCCCGTCACACACAAAATATGTTGTCATGTTACTTCAGTAACTTCACTAGCTACAGAGTCCTTCAAACGGGAAAGTAGTAATGTTTGACGGCAATAAAAGGAGCTGTGGTGGTACCTACCTAGATAGTCTCTGGTAACAGAGACCTACTAACAAAACAATACAAAGTAAATTACTATCAGGTAAAATATATTACCTCGTGACTATCAGAGCATCGGGTATCGCCTTAAGAACTGTTATGTTTTTTTTATCCCTAGCAATAAAGTTAAAGTAAATATTTATAGCTTTTAAAATAGATACCTAAAAAGATAACATACCTCTCCGATATAAATATAAGTAGGAATTTAAGTAATTATTTTACATATTCTTGTATTCTTTCATGGCTGTAATTTTTACATAGGTATCAAAAGAAAACAATTATTGGCATAATTAAAAAAAATGTTTATTTTATAAACAACATTAATAATAAACAAAGTCATAACATTTCTGACTGAGAGTGAATAAAACGCAACATCTATACATGTTGCCTATATATTTATCTATATCTACAATTAAAATATCCTCTAATATCACAGATCTTTTGTAAACAGTAATTTTTAGGCATTTATTAGTGTTAAATCACTCTAGTATCTACATTGTCTGTATCTAATTATTTATTAATAACGCATTAGGAATAATAAACAAAACTATCACAACTTAGTGTGCGAGCTTTTGAATTTTCCGATGTCTTCGTAACGATTTTTTTATTTATTGCACGATCGGTAATAAATATTTGTTTAGTGTGTTTTGTGTTAAATACATGATTTACAATATGACTAATTTCGCGACAAACATTATTTGTTTCATTTCACTCGGACACAACATTGCGCACGGAAGTTATCTCGGGCAAAATTTAAAATGGGGGAAAAGAAAACAATGCAGCGAGAGGAACCTGCAACAATAAAACGGTTTATACGTTAAATTTGCTTTTATTTTCCGCAAGAGTTCCACTGAAGAATTTTCCCTTTTTAAAAATTTTATTCAAACAGAAAAAAAGGTCATTTAGAAGAATACGGGAATTTGCGTTATTTTGTAACAAAATTTATTCAAATCCAATGATTAATAAGTAATACACCTGCCCATAACAGCATGGCGCTAGTAAGGAAGATATATAATGAACTACATTGCACTCGTCGCTTGGGACATAAGACGATGAACTTATTACCTCAGTAATTACGCTAGCTATAGCGACCTTCAATCCAGAGCATAGTAATGAATGCACACTACTGTTTGGCCGTAGGAATAGGCGCTGCGGTGGTACCTATATAGACGTTCTCCGGCAACAGAATGTTGAAATGTTAAAATCTTCACAAGACTTCTTTCATTAACAATATCAATATAAATAAATACATCTAATAACAACAAATTAAAAGCTTTGAGATGGATTGAAGTTAAAATCGTGAATCTCATGTGAGAAAAAAAATGTTAGAAATAACTTACCTCGTTGGGTCGTACGTCGTATCAAATCCAGGCACGTTAACAATATTCCACTCGTCCTTTGCTTTTGCGTAGCTAAAGGATATTTGGTCCCGGAATGTTTCAGGGATTAAGAGTTTCATTTGTTCTAAATGCGAGTGAAATTCAGGGACCAGAGTTAAGTTCTTTTTCATCAGATGTTCTGTAACAAAATAAATGTTTAATCATTATGTATGACCCACCGCAGGACTATTACTGTAGTTAAAAAGTGTGAAAGTATTAATTTGAAAAATTAACGAAGTAAAAGAATTTAACATCTTTCATCTCTGAAGTCGTATAAACATATTAAGTTATGAACCGGCACATGTATGTACGTTTACCTTAAAGTTAAAGTCACTACAACTCTTGAATAATAAACGTGTAAACTATACATGTAAAGTTTATTATTAAATAGACAATTTTTCTCACCGATGATAAATCCCATGGAAACGTCATCCGGTAACCGAATACCTTCACAAATACTTATAAACCTGCCACCACTGAAAGAAATTATTATTTTAATATAATACGAGTCTGAGTTAAGCTTTCTACAAAAGACATCTTAATACAAAAAAGATTTTACAGTTTAAAGGACGTAAGTTAATGAAAATAACTTGTCAATAACAGTGTAAAAATTTTAAAATAACTAAGGAAAAAATCTTCATAAAAATACATTTTTCAATAGTAAATTTAAAAGCAATAATTACCTAGCAACAGGCAACATCTTTAAAGCTAAACTTCGGCTTATACAGAATCCAGCACCGCCGGTTGCAAACCAGAAAGAGAACATCAACTGTAACAAACGGAAATAATCATTTGATGACATGTTTTACATGATTTAGAACATATAAATTGAGATAAATTTATAAATAATTACCTTGTTGGTAGGTTTTTTGTATATTTTAACGGGTTCATATACCGACGTCCTCCCCAAGTACCAATCCTCCTTGTGATTATATTTTTGTAGGACGTTGACTAAACGAGGTACGTTCACGTAGTTGTCGTCGTCGAAGTGGCAGAACCATCTATTTATTATAATAATAATGTTATTAATATATCAAAATTAATTCTCATACTCTTCTTTCTCAATACTGGTAGGAATCGTATTAGATAGCGATGGGATAAATTTGTAATAATTAAAAGAAAAGATTTTTTGGGGCCTCCAATAATATGTAAGAAAAATTGATAGAATAAAATATAATGACAAAGGTTGTTAATAAATCAAGCGACAAGTCCAACTGTAAGTTATCCTGGTGGTAAATGATTTGCTCGTAACAATGTGATACTAGTTAGGATGATATACACTGCACCATATTGTGCTCTTCGCTACACAAGTCCTGTTATACCAGTAATCAAAAGATAATGCGACTATACTATTATTATTAGTAAGGTCCTATTTCAGGCGACCGTCTGGCAACAGAGATATACTACCTAGGTAGATAGGTACCTATGTAGACAGATACGGCTCCTATTTCTGCTGCCAAACAGTAATGTGCAAACTCTATTATACTCCGGTTTGAAGGGCGCCGTACCTAGTGAAATTACTGAAGTAATGAGACTTAACATCTCATGTCCCAAGGCGACGAGCGCAATGTGGTCTATGGTATATCATTATAACTAATGCCACATTTTTATAAGTAGGAGTATTATTTACCATCAGGTGAAAGTTCCGCTCGTCTAGTCGGTTCGTTGAATTAAAAAAAAATACTGATAGCCAACAGGAACATTCTATAACAGAGACCTACCATCAGTAAATTTTGTAGTGAAGGAGTTTGTAGATATCTTCAAATCTTCCATTTTATTGTAAAGGTTTTACTTCGCACAATGTAATATAATACAGTTATTTTCACAATTTTATTTTAATGTTGATACATGTCTACTTCCACCGGATGTCTATTAGAGATATACTTTATGAGGGTAAAGCACGCAATCTTTACTAGAACCTAGACTTACTTTAGGTTAAGTTGACGCATTTGTATTATAGTAATAGTCTAAGTAACGGAATGTCGTATGCGAATGAAAATTTATAACTCGTTTTCTCCAAGCGCTTGTTACGTATTTACGGCTACCGTGTTATTATTAACTATACGTAGAGTTACGGGTGTGTTAGAACACGAAATTATTGCTCCAGGTGCAGATAAATAATTAGAGCCAAGGTATAATTTGCCGGCATTATGCTCGACACAAATAACAGGAGCTGCGCCCGCGCAATTCGTAACTGCGTTTCGCAACATGGCGCACGACAAATTACAACGTGCCGCTAAATCATAACTTGTATCGAATTTCTGTATATATGATAAGTAATTTTCTTCACTAAAGTTGTAATACTTGCGATCAGATCACATAACATATACTTCGAATACTTTCACGAAGTTTTAATAATAAATTGAAAGAGGTCTTCATAAGTACGCTCCTACAATATATTTCTGTATAACAGTTTTGTTTCACTTAAATCGTACATAATCATGACGCACAGATGAAAAGCTTTTGATAAAGGACTTTGCTGACAGACGGAAGATATAATGATTATGTAACGTACAGGGAAGCAACAGCATCACATCCGTTCAGGAAATTTTCTATCTTGCAGAAGAAGCACGATTATTATTGGATTTAACAACAATTGTTTTGATATGAAACGTCACGACAGGAGAACAAATAAAATATTGCTTAATTCATAAACTTTGTTACATTTAATACAATTATGTTTCTTATCAATAACTTATAGCAAATATTGTTTTAAATAGGTATAAGTAAAGACTAAGGAGTAAATAAGTAACCTTTAAATGAATAGGTTGAAAGATTTTATGTTACACGATTATACAAAATTCGACCCTTAGGAATTGCCGTACAGGGAATTATTAATTATTTTATAATAAATATTGGTAGAAAAAATATAATTTTATTAATGAATATATCCCTTAATTAATAAGATAAATAGGTTAATAACATATAAAACGGAACTGTACAACGAGAGCATGAGCCGTAATTTACCTAGTAAGCGACATAAATTACAGAATGTGGATAAATGCCGGTTAAATTAACCCTTTCCAGTGATATACAAATATAGTATATGTGTGTAGAGAACGCTTCCCCGACAGTAACCTTAAAACCCCCTCTAAAATATATTATAAAAATAAAGAGGTTAATTAATGTAAAAATTTTGAAATTTCTTTTCGTATTTAATTTATTAGTAAAATTAAATTAACATGAAATGGCAAGAGTTCTTAAGGACCTTGTTATTTAAGTAATTCCGTTTAAAATTTTAAAGTAAATTTTCATTTGATACAGCAAAATTGGTATGCTTGGGTTAAATGTTTTCTTTATTTTTTTTTCCAAGGTCCAGGTTCCTCTAAATACACACAACATCCGCTAATGGTTTTTGGAGAGGAAGTTCAATATTATTTTGGGTACACAATTTTCACGAGTTTACTTAGACGTTCAACCACCGTTTTTATGTGGGATGTTTGTTATAAAAAAAAAATACATTTTAACTAAACATTAAAGGTACGTTCACACGACTGGTTTATAATTTTATTTTTATTTAGTATTTCTCTTATTGTTTTATACTAAATACCAGCTGCTCTCCGCCCGCTTTGCTGGCCGTAATTCGGAAGTAGGTTTAAAATTTACACTTAAAGTTGTTTGAAATATTTCCGTCCGGCGAAAATTCGCCACCACGCGATCTCCTTCCCTTTATTACCTTTTGCCAGTCTCTTTGGGGAAAGAATTATGTAAAATCCATTCTCACCTGATCTCTAAATAGCAGAAGCAATATCTCTACCAAATCGTGCGTGTTTACATCTAATAATTTCGGAAATCTTGGAATCAGTCAATGAATCTTTGAACATTTTCATCATTTATATAGGTTACATGATTTAAAAAACTAAGACGTCTCTTTTAAATTTCTTTTCATTATACACAGATTCATACTTGTTTACCATAAAAGGATAGTTTACTTTCCCTACAAGAATTATTTGAATCTTATTGGTAATTTTTAATATTTGTATATAATTTACTGTATTTGTTTTTATTAATAAATATATGAATTACTGTATTTTAAGATAGTTAACAATATGTGTATTAAAGTACATTACAGTTGAATACAGGGAGCGGTCTTTATGCCTTTTAACTTCCTTTGCCAGTAAACCATCGTGTGGACAATTGTCATAATATTTTTAACTAATATTTAGGCAACAATAATAAACTATAAATAACTAGTTATAGCAAACGGTATATATACATTATAACACTACAAATATATAATTGAAAATCTAAACGGTATTTAGTTAATATAATCTTATTTCATAGCAGTGCAGTTTGTAGATAATAAAATAATGTTTTTGTGTTCAAAAACAAATTATGGGAAAAATTTTCTAGTGCACACAAGAGGTGAATGCATCTTAATGCTTTTTAACTTAGTTAAACAATTACACGCATTACTTATTTGTACAAACCTCTCAAAACAGAAGTTAAGAGCGCTTTGTTTTTACTTACTGTCGTCGGGTTTAGACTAGCTTCGTTGTTTTGTGTTTTTAAACATGCTTCTATATACTCTAGATTAGAAATAAATATTTTATAGGTATTTTAAAAAAAATTAACATTTAAGAACAAAAATAAAACAACTAATTTACTGGAGGTAGATCTCTATTGTCTGTTGTGCTGTCTAGGTAGGAAACTCCCGCAACTCCTTTTCTGTCGTCAAAAAATAGTGTGAAGA
Source organism: Ornithoptera alexandrae (assembly GCA_029030555.1). Lineage (NCBI taxonomy): Eukaryota > Metazoa > Arthropoda > Insecta > Lepidoptera > Papilionidae > Ornithoptera > Ornithoptera alexandrae. The sequence goes on along the minus strand of JARDVY010000037.1, from coordinate 3,345,255 downwards.
CATTAGTGTTTCGTTGTACTTAATGTAATTACTGGAGTAACGAAACTTAAAACCTTGTATCTCAAGGCGATGAGCATAAATTGCTGCTTTATTACCATTTATCATCACGTAAACGTCTAGTTCATCTTGCTGCTTCGACAAATAAAAATATACAATCTATGTAAAATTTCAAAATCATTAACTTAATGGCTTTTTCAAGGAGCACCGAGAAGAGTGGCCGGTGGAAGTATTCTGAAGTTTTAATCCAAATTTTATTATATTTAACTAACATGATATAGTCAAAAGCAAGATAAATGTGATGCCGTGATAGATTGGTTTGTTAGAGCTTAAGCTTTCGGTAACAGAAAACTTCGATGTGTTCAAGGAACTTTCGTGGACTTTCGCGTCCTTGTGAGAGATGGTCCCGAGTAGTGGAAGCCATAAGACAGGTTGTATATTTATATTATCTAAATTCACTCCGATTAGTTTCATTGGATTGATTTTTTTTATTTGATTAAGCGACTAGACGAGCGGGACGTTCATTATCATCAGCCGATAATTGTCCAATGCTGGACATAGGTCTCCCCTAAAGATCGCCACATCGATCGATTCTGCGCTGGCCGCATTGCCGGGCACCAGGGGCCGTCGTTTGTATGGGTTCATATCGGGAACTTGGGCTATTTCCCACCACGCTGGCCCAATGCGGGTTGGTGGAAGCCAGAGCCTCGTTTGTTGATTAGCAGGGTGCACCACGAGCAAGCGAGGTTGGCTTGAGTCCCGTGAGTTGTTGTACGGGACGTTCACCTAATGGTAAGTGATACGCCTGCCCATGACATGGCGCAAGTTAGAATGGTATATACTGCACGCACTGCATGCTCGTCGCCTTTTGCCATAAGATGTCGAGTCTCGTTATCCCAGTAATTACACTAGCTAAAGCGCTTTTCAAACCGGAACACAGTAAAGTTTGGACATTACATTTGGGCGGCAGAAGTAAGCGCTGCAGTGGAACCGATCAAACAGTCTACGGCAACAGAGACGTACTTAATACCTACTTAACTACCTACCAGTAAATTGATTGATTTGATTGCATGTTTAGCGAAATTGGGTGCCATTTTAATTCGCGATTTCGCTTTGATTAATTTAGAGGCATACGTTAACGTTTTCATCTGTTGTAGCGCATGTTAATTGCAACGTGGGGATTGAAGTCGACTATAATTAAGGGGCTGATTAATAGCATCTATCGCATCGCGGGTAACAGGCTACGCTTTGATTGCGTTTTAATTGCTGGGAAACATTTTTGATGGACTAGGTGACGTGACAGCTGCGGTGATTAATCATTGCTGCTCCAAAATTGTCAAACGTAATTATATATTAAAATTACTAGCATGATAATTACTGGTGATAGGTCTCTATTGTCGGTGACCGATTAGGTACCACTGGAGCTCCTATTTCTACCGCCAAACAGCAGTGTGCAGACATTACTGTGTTCCGGTTTGTAGGGAGTTGTAGCTGTAATAACTAAGGTTGAATTGAACATTTTATGCAAATGTTAAGATGGATGTGTGGTGTGACGAGGATGGATAAAATTAAGAATGAGTATATTAGAGGAAGTTTGAAAGTTGCTCCAGTGACAGAGAAGTTGAGGAGCAAGAGGTTAGCGTGGTACGGGCATGTTATGCGGAGGGATGAAGGACATATAACAAAGAAAGTAATGAGAATGAATGTGGATGGTTATAAGGGTAGAGGAAGACCGAAGAAAGTGTGGATAGATTGTGTGAAAGATGACATGTGTAAGAGGAGTGTGAATTTAGATATGGCGGCTAATAGAGAGATGTGGAAGAGAAGTACTTACTGTGCTGACCCCACATAGAATGGGAAAAGGGCAGGAGGAAGAAGAAGGAAGAAGAATTGAACATTTTATATCTTAAGGCGGTGAGCACAATGTGATGTTGTGTATATTATCCTAACTAGCGCCACGTTGTTATGGGCAGGTATATAACGAAGTCTAGTCGTTTTGTCGAATAAAAAAATTTTTCCCATTTGACTTAAAGATTTTAAAGAACATTGCTTTTTTAGACTTATTGCAGGTTATAGAAAAATAAATTGTTATTACGTTGTATCTTAAGTTCGAAAGTCGATCGTTAAGTTTGGTGTTTAATATAGATTTGATTTGATTAAGCACAGCAGGTGTCTGGGGCCGTGGATAGAAAACAAATTGTGTTTTACAATAAATTTATAACTTTAGTGTCTTCAATAATCTTCTGCATAACATACTCTAATTTATGAGCTACGTTGACTTTAAGTATAACAGTAATATTTTACTTACTTTTTATTCGTATCCAGAAAGTGATCGTACTCCACAGACATTTTGCAGCACAAATGTTTACGCTGATGAGACGCCGAACAATTCGTGTTTACCATGTGACCATCTATAAACAAAAGTAGGAGAATATTTTACCTAAGTTATAAAAGTTTTATGGAAAAGAATAAATTTGATTTAAGTATTTTTCAAACTTGAAGAAGCTCTTGTTGGAAAACAACACGGAGCTTAGATTATACTATTTTATATTTTAGACCTTATGCCCTTTGAATAATGTTTATAATAGGTTGAATGGTTGTATTTGCAATTACAGAAACTCTCGTAAATTTTAAATTAAACTTACTAGTTTGATTCTGATGTTGACGATTGTCTGTGTCGGTGAAGAACCAAGTCTGTAACAAATGGAATGGTTATTTCGTTTAATATATTATGAAGACTTATTACTACCTTCTTACTAAAATAATAATACTAAATAATATTTTTTTTAATCTTTCTTAGAATTGCTATAACTTCAGTAAACCGTAGAGGTTTGTCTCAGTGGATATTTTTTCGATACTCATTATTTCTGTTATTAATACTACCCGATTAAACATAGGTACCATATTAAAATTTCAACATCAGAATGATTATCTAAATCATAAATAAAAATAAATAAAAAAAAAAATCAAAGTACATTGAATTAGAAGTACGAATTTTAAAACCAATAAAGTTTTATTGAATAAGACCACAAGAACAGACCATAGATCACGCTGGATGGTCCGTATATAAAGTGTTGTGAGGTATTATAGGCAAGAATGTCACTTAAATCAGTCTATAGGAAGAAGGTTATTTCTTAATTATTTGTATGAATTACTTCCTTATCAATAGTTTTAAAGCAAGAAGTAAATACAAATCGTAAAATAATTTCATATCTTTCCAGAAAGTGGTATTAATTATTCGGACCTTTATGACTTAGTAAATGTTAGTAATAACGAAAGGCTTTCTCTTCTTTAGTATCGTTAAGTAAATAGTTGTTTATATAAATGAGAAAATCTTTTAATTAGTGTTAAAACTGTTATTACTGACCATAAAATTATAGTAAAGTGATTTCTGGTATGTTTAATTAAGTAAATAGTTTGTTTGAATTTCATTCATTAGTAATTTTAACGTAGTGCATCACGTGCTTTCATTACTGGATGATTAAATGTACAAGTTATTAAGCCAAGGCTTTGTTCCAATTAGATACTGTGTTATGATTATAATAATGTTATGACGGATGTTGTTACGGATATTTATCAGAATAAATATTTAAAATTTAGTCTTTCCGTAATCATTTCATTTAGCTCTCCTGTTCACGCAAATTCACACATGTAATTATTTAATGTTAGTCATTATTATTATCCTACTATTTAAAATGTAAATAGTTCAGATTACCGACATTCTTATTTAATAGGGTTATGCGTGTACGCTTGTTCAGTCGGGTAGGCACAGAAATTTCCCTGCGCGGAGCTATCCTGGAGCCCGGTGTGCAAGGAAGCGGCCGCCACTTCGTTGTCAACCGTCAGAACGTTAACAACGTAGTTTCAGACTCACGAGTCGCGCTCTATCAGATATTTCAGTTATAGTAATTGCAGTCAGGACTATTATGATATTGCCTAATAAAATCCAGTGGTGTTATATTAATACAATCAGAATACAGTGTAGTATTGTGTAAATAATCAGAAACTATATTTGTAACTCGAAGCTTAAAAATGAACATTATAATTATTCTGTGACACGTCTCAGTATTTTATTTGAAGAAAACCAACTCTGTGAACTATATTGAAGTAAACAATTCAGGAAGTTATATAGACTACATTGTTGGTGGCCCGTTTCAGAATACTTAAATCAGTTCCTTCCACCATTAACCAATGTGCTCATCTGAATACAATTACTACAGTTAGTTTTGCCTAGATTTCCTCTTATTAAGTAGAGACTAGCTATTCTCCGCCAGGTTTACCGACGCTAATGTAAATTTGAAATTTAAACTTGAAACATATCAGAAATATTCTCAACCGACAGAAACTCGCCGCCCCCCGGTGTCTCTTTCCACTATTAACACCCCCACAACTCCCTTTATAGAAGGAATTTTGTAAAATCTATTCTTATCCGATCTTTAAATGATAAAAGTAATATCTCTATAAATGTCGAGTGTTTATGTCTAATAGTTTCAAAGATGTTGTGACGAGTCAATGAATCTATGGATATATCATATATATACATATATAAATATCATTCATCAAACATATATAAGAAGATATTTAAGATTGAAATAAAATGATACTTGGTGCCTCGAGGAAGTTGTTATCGTCTTTAGGACAGGAAGTGCTAATGTTATCTCTTCTGGTTAAGAGTCAGGTTTGTCGGTAAATATCATCAGGCACACCTGAGTCAGTTTAGGTTACATTTGCTTTAGATAAAGTATTGTAAACGTCAAAATATAAGAAACTGGACACATTTAAATTACTGCACCGGTTTTCTAGACTTAAGGATTTGTATGTTATTGCTTATCCTTAAATCTCGAAAACTAATAACTTGTTAAATAATTCGCATTGGGCCCATGTGATGGCTATGGTCCATCGCCCCTCATATTGAGGGGTAGGCCTGTGCCCCAATAGTGGGGACGTAAATTGGCTGTTGAGAAAAAAATGTTGTTGTTGTACCTTTTAAATAAATAAATATTTCCTATTAATTTCGACTGAAATCCAAAAAAAAATTGTTACGGCGCTAAGTAATATATTTTCTGGAAAGGCAGGATAAAAAAATTGGGTGCCACTGTTACAGAGAGATAGGTAACGTTACTAAAACAATACAAATACTTACATATATTAAATAAAATATATAAAGAAAAATTAATAAATCAAATTCTACTAGACAATGGAATGCAATACAAAAAAGCTACAGTGAGAGAATAAAATCCAGTCACGTGTCTGGCGCGCGCCGTCGTGCCACGCGCTGCGCAAGCGCAGGGCTCGCGTACGATACTTATTTATGTTGGTCCTTCGAGTCGGATTAACGGTCGATTATGCACGCTCCAGATTCAGGAAACGCAAGGCAATGGGCGAAGCACGATTGGCCTCAGACCGTTTTCTATTGTTTGCTTTTCTATAGCTAACCGGCCATTGAAGCTGGAATTACATTTGAATACTAATGGAATATTATCAACAGACTAACATACCTTAAATATGTGAAAATAGTATATTTCATGAATGTGTACTAAGTGATTAAAATGGTTTAATGTTGATCTGTAATTAGATTAATAAATGATATGTATCTTATTATTAAAGGAGAACAATGTCTTGACGGTTATATGTATGTAATATGAATGTATGATAATTAGTTTTAGTTTAGTTTAGTTTAGTATATCTATAAAATATATTTCCTTTGTTATTATATGTGATTGACGAATATATTAAATATGATTTTACTGCGTGTTCTTATTTAATACTCTTTTTACTATTATTTCATAACTAATTAGTTTTTCACATACGTTAAACTTGGATATACAAAAACACGATTCGATTGTTAGTCGTGTATTGAATCTTGTTTACACATTTTAATTATTGTCGTAATTAAGTTGGAATGTGTGGTGTTTTTTTTTTACTGCTATGGGGATCAAAGTAAGTTTTTAATTTGCGAGAAAATAACGCTACAAGCAGATGCTGACGACAGATAGACGGGGAGTGGGTTTTTGAGGACGATGTAGAAACTGGTTTATCTGCTTCGCATTGCAGCTGTACAGTGGACACGATCTCGTCGATAAAGAAAGAATGAAATTAAAGTTTTTTTTAGTTACATTGTCCACTTCAGTACGGAGTTACAAGTTCCTTCTATTCTTAGAAGAATAAATTATATTCTTTGCACCGCAAAATGTTCTGCCTGTGCTGCCATTCTTTAAATTTCTGTAAATAACCGACACTTCTGAGACTGTAAACGTTAAAATTAAAAATATACTTAATTTTGAATACGATTTTTGTATCTGTATCGATTAAAATTTTCTTATTATATGTATGTTTATAGTTAATTATATGTCGGTGTACTTAAATAACCTGATATATATTTTTTTTGCGGAGTAATCAAGTTACGTGTTTGCTTTAATTAATATGTTCTTGTAAGAGCACGGTTAAATGAAGATAAATATTTGTTCATCTATTATCCTTGCATCTCTACTGAGAAAACAACTCAAACAGATCCCAAATGACGTACTATAGTTATCACAGTAAATGTTCTTGGAAAGTGGTAACATGATCAACTTAAATTAATGTATTGTTTATATTACTTATCCAATTAATACATACATAATTATTGTAATACATAAAACTATTGTTAATTTATAATAATTAAGTGGCTTTATAAAATTTTTATTATAAAGTAAATAAAATTAATAATAATTTATTTAATTTGCTATATCTAATTTGGTTACAATAAGTACTGAAGTTAATCATTTTTATGAAATAGCAATAAAAGTTCTATATATTATGTATAAGTTTGTTTATATCTGTTTTTTTTTCTCTTCCAATTAAATAATGTGGTTAGTAAAACAACATACCTGTTTTTTTGCTAACTGGAACCATGTTTTCAATATGATAGGCAGTCTACTATGTTGATAATGTTTTGTCGTTTTAACACTAATGAAAATGTCATCAAGTGATATATTTTTAATTTGTATCCTGTCATGAATGTTTGTTTTAGTAACAGTTTCTATTGACACATCAGGGACAGGTATGGAACCCTGATGACTTTCTTGAAAGTTAAAAGACACGCCGCCTTGATAAACTAACAAACTACTGTATCCTAAAGCTATCAGCACAGCTGCAGCTTTAATCAACCTCCGACCACCCATAACAAGAGCAGCGGGCGCGAAGGCGCCACCAAACTTGACGATAATCCGGCACCTCGTCACTCATCAGTTTTTACATCGAAACAACACTTGCACTGAGCGGTTAAAATTTAACTCAACGCAACACAATCCTTTCGCGTCCGTGAACGATATTAAACTAAAGAAAAATGTATCACAGATAGCAAACATACGCCCGCGCCTACACAGATCAGCCCCACCACGTGGCGAGAACGAGTACCCCGATCACGCCGTCTTTGTTCCACTTAGATCGTATACCTGCGCGTGCGCCTGTCCGCTGCCTACACCACCTCGACAGCGACGCCCGTGTCAATGGCTCGCATAATTGTTGCTCATAACTTTCAAATATATAGAAATCGCCCTTATTCTACAAAGCCCACTTTTTATTAAAGAAAACAGTTTTACATAAGAGCGATTATTAAATATTTTTTAGAAATTGTTATTTTATTTATTTATAGATTAAAGTAGTATATTAATTTTTTTTTACATCTTTTGGACAAGGTTTTTGTATTTTAAATTGCAATTTAACAATATCACCTTCCCAATTTGCCTCCATTGGCGCACAATACGCTATTGTTGTGGCAGTTGAATGCCGACGTTATGACTGCCTGCCACCGCGCGACTTCTCAGTGGGACCGTGGGTGGTAATGAAATTAACAGCCAGTCATTGTGGCATTAAATTCCTTTTAAATTGGTTAATGAGTGGAGAAATCATCTAGATACCGAAACTGACGGGGTGATTCGAAAGTTACGCGTCCGGTTACAATGAGAACAAAAATATAATTCCCATTCACAACATTAATTGGTCCGCGGCTCCAATTGGTGGCAGCGATGAGAAAAATCTCAATAATCCATTCACATAATACTTAATTTTAATTAATATCAATTTTAAAACATTACAAAATTATTATAATCAAAATAGATATCAAATAATGAGTTGTAAATTAGTTGTTAGTTGAGAACAGAAGTCGTTAAATTAGAAAACTATTAAGTTTTATTGAGATAAATATCAAAACAGCTTCTACACGGATGCTGAGTAAAAAAATGGTATACTCTTACTTTAAAATTTTAATATAGTTGAGATATTATTTAAGCAGTCGTTCGGTTATTTTATTTCACTTAATTATGTCAGTCTTTAAAAGAAATAGACTTTACCTTGTCTCCGATTGAGTTTAAAGTAATATTTGGTATAATTAAAAACTATTTAAATTTGATAGATATAAATGAAGTCAATAATGTTTTAACGTGATATATATATATATATCATAAATACTGTACGAAAGTATTTTAATAGACTTTAGTTTAAATTTAACTCTCCTTTTTAAAAGTATGCGAATGGCTACCACAGAAGTAGTTGTATGTGTGATATAATTAAAATATTTAAGTTTCCGGTGAGGAGATTCATTGTGTAGATATAGAAGTTGTTATCAATCATATAATTTAAAAAAAAAATTGACTCTCGACAATAGCTTATTGACATACTACACTTGATAAGCTTGATATGGCCATGGCACCCTCCAAGTGAGAGGCCTTAAGTTTCAGCAGTGAGAGAAAGTACATGATGTGTGTGCTTAAAAAATAATCAGGATAACTATAAACTATTCTATAAGTTCTATTGTCCTACTAAATCATTACGTTAGGAGATTGTATACATCTGTGTTTATTTCTTTAACAAGTCGATAAAAAAATTAATAGTTAACATTGATTATTTTAATATTGACTAGTTAAATATATATATATATATAGACATTGAGATACTGTCTTTTTATTGATCCTTGTCTAGCAGATGACGGCTAGTGTTGAATACCTGCATAAAACCAAGGATTCGTAAGGATGTTTTAATATACGAAATAATAATTATAATGTAATTCCTAATATGATTATATTGCATTCAAAGTGTAAAAAAACAGAGTGCTGTTAGCGTGAAAGCAACCACATCATCAATTGCGGAAGCTTGTTGTTAAAGGGATCGCACGCGCCGCACCCACCGTGGGAACGCCTAAGATACAGATCGCTTTTAATTTTTTTTCCCTATTTATTCATGAATAAATTTTAAACATATGTAAAAATATAATTTTCATTTATAACTAAAATGTAAAGTACGAATGGAAAAGTCATACAAAGTTTTTTTTACTAATACTTATGATAAAGTATTTTTAAACGACGGTATCAAAAGATTGTTGATCGATCAGATGCTGTAGTTTATTTTAATGAAAATTTTCTTAAATTAATAACATAAATTTTGTTATGACTATAATATGTTAGGTACATTATTTTTATATATATGTTGTTATTTAATATACAATAAATAGTCCTAAAATTTTAAGAAAGATTATTCCATAATACAGCACGAGTCCAAACTATTCGTTTTAATTCAATGGAGCGGAGGAGCTCAGCGGTGCGTTCACGTTCCCGGCATAAAACAAAGTATTTTACGTATGAGATCTTCGAAAGATATTAAAAGACGCTTTTCTTTGGTCAATGAAACGTTAAAATCTGATGTCATAAAAAGATAGGACAAAGAGATATCTGACTTATATGAAACAAAGACAAAACGAAATGTTACATCGGCACTTCTAAGTTTTTTTCGCGTTCATCTAATATTTAATTGATACTCTTAGATAATACAGGCATGGCAAGAGTTTGATGAAGGTCATCAAGTTAGTTAATCATAAATTTAATATTTTCAATTTATCTAGCACGTGTAGAAGTTAGATTTTTAATTGGTTCAACTCATATATGCCTCTTTTCGACAGATTGAAAAAATACTCACTCCAACCTGTTGTCTTCAAATAGACAATAAGATCAGAAAGTATTTTGAGAAGTATACCAGATGCGATACAGTAATATATTTATTGTGCATATTTATACTGTTAAGCAAAAAAAAATATATTTTTTAGCTTATGACATTGAAAACTCCTTAATACTTTATTAAAGTTTGTGTAACAGATTATTTAAAATTTTGGATATTATAATAACACTTACCGCGTAAGTTTAAGAGAAGTAAATTTCAGAAATCATTAATTATTCATTTTAATAAGTTACAAGGGTTTAAAAAAAGGGTTAAAGTCAATCCGTTCGCCGAATAAATTGACTTAGGTCTGCTAACTTTAACATCCAGAGTACGTAAGTGGACGAAACGCCAAAACTAATTTAAAGCTATGCCATGTTGGAAACCGTATAAGGTTTTCGGTTTCGGAAACTGGAACTGAAACATTACAGGATTAAACGGTACATTACACCGGGCACTTATCGGCACTTGCGGCAATATAGTGATTGGTGACGTCCGGGCGCAGGCGTCGCGCGGCCGTCTCTCCGAACATTATCCAATTTAGATGAATTCATGATGACTGACGTTGATCTGCTTGTTCGCTTATTGAACTATACTACTACTGGATTGATACTAATGTATAAGTAATTTTGTGTTCTTCGACCACTCTTTGTTTTTATATATATATACTACCTGTTCCCCGCCCTCCCCGAGGCAAGCCCGTTCGATCCGTCCGCCGATCGGGGGTTGCAGAAGAACTGCTCGATGTTATCCCATGACCCTCGCGCATATTTTCGGAAGTGATTCGAATACCGTGTGAAGCTTTTTAGTCGGTTGGAGTCCGACACTACCCCGTTACCGGCCCTTCTGGTTTCGGGGTGTGCGACCATTAGCGTTTTGTTACACACGTTAATAAAAAAAAAAACCTGTTCCTCGTCCGATTTCCTGGCGATAAAAATATATACTTGAAATTTGTCTGAAGTATTCGTTAAGAGCAACCGCAACCACCAATGACTTTCTATAGCAACCACGTAAATAATACGAAATGAAAATGTTTACGTATACATTACTATATATAGTGCACATTATATGATAAGAAAGATAAAGCCCTGAAAATAATATCAGAGAGAAGCATACAAGAAGCAAAAAAAAAAAAACACCTTTAACATAATGTAGTCTATTACCGCTCATGTGTTATCATATTGTCTTTTTCACCTATACATATACGTGTATATATTAATAAAGGTAATTTTGTATAGATATACAACGAAATGTAATATATAGTCGGTACATTCAGAACATCGTACTTGAATTACTTACAGCAGATGACGTTGCCGTAAGCCGCTTAGGCGGGCGATAGGTACGCCAATTTTTCGAAAGACCTTAGAGCGGATATTTTGTAGGGTTTCGCGGATTAATGTTGCTTGATAACGTTCTGTAATATTTAGGTTAAACTTTATCATTTCTGATTTTTAACCTCTGACTTAAATGGTTGGGGTATTATAATATTAACGTGTATGTAGCCGCTGGATGCGGGCAGCGCAGGGCCATTCTGTGTTGAGATCTTTGAGGATGGTATATATCCAGCGGTGGAAGCTGTCGGCTGATGATGATTATGATATAGCGTATCTCCTAAAAAAATAAAATATATTTTTTTTAATTTTACAGGTTATAGTTTCTTGTGTCTGGAATCTGTCTAAATAGGTAACACTAGAGACGTGCACAGAGATTTCGAATAATGTATGTAATCAAATTCTATATACTTATATTATTCTATTATTTTATCTACATATATCTTTACTGAAGGGATGTAAGGGCTTCCGCCCACCATCATACGGAGCCCAATTGAACTTCTTCTGCACACGGTGCACCCTACTGAATAACAGACAAGACTGACCACCCACTAACCCGCACTGGGACCCGGCGTCAATAGCGTATTACTAAGGACGCCTCGGGGGCCGACCGCAATATCCGGACCGGGCACCACCAGTACTGGGTTGTGCAGTTGAACTGCAAAGTTCCGAGCTAGCCACAGCCGAGCTGATACGCGAAGCGCCGAATAGAGGGTGGGCGTTCGCGATGGTACAGGAGCCGTACATGGCTAACGCGATTCTTGCCGATGTGCATGAATGGGGAGCCAAAAACAAGCTAAAGTTCGCACCCCACAAGACAAATGTGATGGTGCTAACTAACAAGCTGAAGTACGACAACCCAATACTGTCCATGGGAAGGGAGCCCCTTAGTCGATCTCGAGAAGTCCGGATACTAGGTCTCACAATTGACGATAGTCTCACGTTCAACTTGCACGTAAACAAAAAGGTGCAAAACCTCTATTGCCGGTAGTGCAGAGTCGCAAAGGTATCGCGGGGGTTAAGCCCGGAGATAGTCAGGACGATGTATCTGGCAGTGGTGGAGCCGGTAATTTTGTATGCGGCGAGTATGTGGGCGCCGGCGGCAAAGAAGCTGCTGGTCCGCAGGCAGCTCGACGCGGTTCAACGCGGATTCACGCAAAAAATTGCGCGGACCCATCGGACCGCATCGCTGCACTCGGCCGTAGTACGCCGGGCTGCTTCCTCTGAATCTTCGGGTCCAAGAAGCGGCCGTTTTATTTGAAATAAAGCGCGGCCACTCCCGGCAAGTCGGGGAGACCGGGACCTGGAGGTACCGGTAATCTACAGGCGACTGCCACACTTATCTGGTTAGGTTGGCGGGGAATTCTCCTGTTTGGGACAGGGTGCGGCGAGAGACCAGCTTCCCATGGCGGCTTCAACCGTGTATTCGGACGGCAGCCGCATAGAAGGCAAAATGGGTGAGGCAATTAGTGAAATTACTGCTGTGACCTTCTTAAATAGGCGGCCACAATGTGGTTTAGCATCAACTAGCCACATGATTATGAGAAGGATATTTACCATCAAGTAATTGTCTCGCTCATTGCATGGCTTTGTGAATTAGAAAAAGGTTAGGTTGGTTGGTTTAAAACAACTAATCATTCAGTATTTTTTTTTTATATAGGGAATTAAAACCAAGTTTAAGCTGTCATTGTGAAAAGTAGATTATGGCGGTGTTAAAAAGGTTTTGCATTTTATTTAATATTCTTGCGTTCGAATGATTAAGCGGACCGGCTCCTTCCAGGTCACTAAAGGGATCAGGATTAAAGCGACGCTAGTCCGACAGTTGCCGTGACGTGACATTGTCGAGATTAAATTAAGTGGACTTAATACTTATTTCGATATGTCTAGTACGTTATAATCTCGTTATTTTCGTTTCGAACCTAATACATGGGGCAAGTTGGTGTTAAGCAGGTCGCCGAATCGTATTAAAACTAACAGAACAACAATTATCGGTTTAAATTTTTTTCTATATGAAGTTTTTAAAATTTTGGTTTTGTACTTTCATGTTCAAATAAAACGATACTGCAGACAGTTTTCATATTTATCCTATTAGACATTCATAATATCAATAGAGTTTTTTGTAGTTTTTTTAAGATCCAAAAAAGATGCAGATGGATTCGTTTTCATCGTATATATGATACAGAATACAAAAATCTATTATAAGGATTTATCAAAATTCGTTTCATAAAGCAATAACAAGTATTATCGAAGCTATTCCGGTTTGTTAAGAATTAGTTGAAGCAAATAGCTAGATTCTTATTTTGAATAATATTAAATTGAAAATAACTAATATGATGTTTTCAAAAGAATTCAAACTGAAACAGAGAGACGGTTTCGGGACGTCTACTAATAGATTTGCCACGAGAAACTTCCAACTCTGCGGGAAGTCTGTTCAGGACGTCAAGTTTCACTACGAATGCAATTAATTAAAGTTTAAAAGGAGATCGGGAATCGAAACACTGTAGCAACAAAGTGTCAAAGCGTCAACGTTAAAATTACTGTGATTATTGTAAAAATCACTTTACATAGAATTACAGGAACCAATACAGAAATAGTAGTATTTCGTTATAAGTACAACAGCGAGTAAGATTCATTATCGTTATGAAGATGAAATGGTAATACATTAATGAAATGTAAATTACTTAATATATTGCACTGGAGGTAGGTCATTGTTACCGGAGTCTAATTAGATACTACTACAGCTCCTATTTCTGCCGCCAAATAGTAGTGGGGTAACGAGACATATCTTATGTCTCAAGACGAGCACAATATTGTGCTGTGTATCATCCTAACTGGTTTCATGTTGTAATGGACAGTCGTATTACTTACCCCTAGGTGAACTTCTCGTTCATCTCGTCGCTTCGTACTAAAAAAATTTAGTGTATTTGAGTATAATATATACTATTGTATATAACTAACAAACGAAGCTTTTTGTAAAAATATAGAAACATGTTCATAGATCACTTATTTTGAGATAGAAAAGTATAGAAATTTTTATTTATTTCACATCTAAATGTATATGAAAAAATCTCAACAAGTGAATGAATTATTTGATCAACATTTCTTGATACCTCGAAGTAGTTTTTTTTATCTCTGGCTATATAGCACGAGTATATTAATAATCACTAAAATGGAAGAACGTTAAAAAAATTCCATATATTATATTACGTCCTTATATATGAAATTAGCGTTTTGTCGTACTGACCACTTTGATCTGAAATATCTCCTATTTGGTTAAGAAAACCTAATTCAAATTTATAAATTCATTTAGCTGGTACATTTGAATTTTGAAAACAATCTTTCATTTGTTTTTTCCTCATTATTTTTTCTTTGGCGTCGTTTATTACCGCGCAATGGAAAACATGAAATATGGGTACGTCATGAATTGAGTGAATCGAACTTGCAAACACGCGTCGACTGCTGCTGCTGCGTTACTTTGCTCAACCGACACAATTATGAAGGGATTTTAAATCGAATCATTACTTGTGATGAAAAGTGGGTACTGAACGATAATCGGAAGCGCTCATCGCAATGGCTGAACCCTGGAAACCCAGCCAAATACTGCCCTAAACGAAAATTGACTCAGAAAAAGTAACTTGTGGGTGTTTGTTGGACTAGCGCCGGTGTCGTTCACTACAGCTTTCTAAAATCTGGCCAAACGATTACGGCAGATATCTATTGTCAGCAACTGCAAACCATGAAGGAAGAACTAGCTACTAAACAACCGAGATTAGTCAATCGCTCTAGGCCACTACTGCTTCACGACAACGCAAGACCACACACTGCACAACAAACAACCACTAAGTTAGATGAGCTACAATTGGAATGTCTGCGACATCCACCGTACTCCCCGGACGTTGTCCCTACAGATAACCATTTTTTCCGGAATTCGGACAACTTCATACAAGCAAAAAATTCAACTCCGATGCGGCAGTCCAAACCACCTTCAAAGAGTTTATTGGTTTTCGCCCCTATTGTTTTTTTTAATAAAGGGATCAATGAACTACCTATGAGATTACAAAAGTGCATAGATAATGTAAAGTGCATACTTTGATTAATTAAACATATTTTACAAAAAAAATTTACTTTATATTCCTCCCGTACAAAACGCCAATTTCATATGTAAGGAAGGACCTGTTTGTTGCCTGTGTTTGTATTCTATTTTGAATCGAATACAAATAAAGGCAGTAATAGAAAAAAAATTATCTACACAGCAGAAATGTATATGAACTTACCGATTGAAATAATCTTATAGTTATATTATTTTTATGATCATTACATCAGCCATAGATCCACACGTTCCAGAGATAAACCGGAACAAACAGATATACAAATACATTTTTACATTGTTTTTTTTTTATTACAATAATCATGGAAATGTTCATACGATTCAAGTAAAATGCTGTTTATTTATTAATTTGTAAATTTTTATTCATTTCTTTAGATCTACAATGATTCGAAATTTCCGTCTCAGTGTGATTCCTTACCTCGTCTCAAAATAAATACTATCAATGACTTAGAAGTATGGGAAATAATATGGTCAGTATTTCTATGGACATGAAATAGTTAAAGTACATAATTCCTTCTGTACCATTTTGTAGTCCGTTGAGCGAATATATCTATTTATTTAAGTTCATTGACAAATAGTCCCCGCTGAGTGTCATTAATCAGAAGAACCACTTTGGTAGCGGTCTGAACAAGCATCAGCGGAAAATACCCATTGAAATTTTCGTGTACGCTGTATAAGCACTTAAGTCAAGGGCCCAGCGACCAGTGTCCCGTACTTGTAATTTTTACTTAAGTTTATATCCGCTGAACACGATCTCAATTGCTGAGTAACCACTGAACACGCATTAATGTTATTTAAAATGTATTTATCTTATTTTTGTTTACACAACATTTACATAATTCAGATATAGATGGTCCAGAGTGTACTCTGTAACAAATACTCTGTTATAAATACTTCTAATAAGCTGTAGCTTAGTAGAAGTATTTGTAACACCATATAATATTTAAGTTCAGATATTTTTGTCAAAATCTGTACTTTATTGTAAATTTTGGATGTGTTTCACAATATAAAAGAGTTTTTTTTTATAAATAGGTGATCATCAATGGACTTCAACATGATAGTTACAATAAGGCTGAAAGTAGTGAATGCTTGCTGGCTCAGAATAATTTGATTTGATTAAGAGTGATAGACAGAGTACGGGTATGTAAATCCTGCATTGAGACTTTATATAATATAACTAGCTGTTCCCTGTCCGTTTTGCTGGCTGTAACACTCTGGGGAAGAAATTTTGTAAAATCCGTTTTTAGCTGACCTATATTCCGCAAAAGGAATATTCCTACTCAATTTCAAGCATCTAGGCCTTGCGGTTCCAGTTATATCGTGATGAGTCTCTGTACGGTGAAATCTTATATATATTATCTATAATCAATGAATCTATGTGTTTAGAAGTCATTTAACAACAAACAATAATACATTTTGACAGAAATGCCGTCTGTAAAATATACGTACACGTCAACGAACTCATAGAGTATGCTCACTTCACTTTCCTTTCCAACAGCTTGTTATAAATAACTATGTCAGAGGAAATTCCTCCTTAGTTAGGATTTTCTATGATTTATTACGGGTTTCCTTCAAAACGGCATCGTATTACACCGAAGTAAAGTACTGAATAAAATTAATCGAAAACGCTTACAGTATAATGAAACGGTGTGATAGAGGCTCACAGTATTAGTAAAGTACTGAAATATGTTATTTTATTTTAGAAAGTCCTGTATGTTAGAAACCTCCTGAATGTACTATATCAAAGAAAAATCTTTTTTTTTTATTCTGGTCCTTTTGACCAACTAGATAGCTATTGGTGGCAGGTCTATATTGCTAGACACCGTCTATGTAAGGTACCACCGCAGCACCTATTTTTGCGACAAACCAGTAGTGTACAAACATTACTGTGTTCCGGTTTCAAAGACGCTGTAGCTAGTGTAATTACAGGAGTGACGAGACTTATCTTATGTCTATAAATCATCTTAAAAGTCTTCTTACATAATCTTGCTTTAATAAAAAATATACATATCTTTAGAAGTTAAGGAAAATTTTGGAGATATTCAAAGTATACAATTCTTCATCAGTCGTAAGACAAACTGCGAACACCAAAATATATATGTAAATTATGTTAATTATTCGTGATAGGGGATATTTATTACTATTTTTCATTAACAACTCTATTTATTAGTAAATAAAAGTATTATTAATAGTAATCCTCATACCGTATACCGTGTCTAAGTTGCAATACAAATGATCATTATTAAAATGGCCGCACGTAATATACAATACGAGTATGTAAAAGTAGCTACTAAAACACGCAGAGATCCTTTTCTTATTTATTTCCTAAAAAAAAAACTTTCTCAATACATTTGATCTCAACGTAAACATACATAATCGTTGAAAAGATTTTAGCCTTTTTTAGAATTTTGAGAAAAATATTCCTCGACGATATATAGATAGTAAATAAAACCCATCTAAGCGTCTCATAACGCTACATTCAGATTGACCAATGGCTAAAGGTTATATTTTATTAGTGATAGAGTTAGTGCTGGAGACAACCCACGCGTGGGTACCGATTCACTGGGCTTAATAAATAAAGTATAATCCGATGTCGCAAAGGTGTGGACTATTGTAAATAAAATTTATTAACGCTTAAGTAAAATCAACGACTCCATGAATGCTGTGTGATATTACGTGCAACAGGCGTTCACTGTTCCAGAATATAACCTAAAAATATTTATTACGAACATAGTTATGACCATTTAAAAAGTTATTTTTTTACAATTAAGTGAGGAGACCAGCGGTACGTTCACCTGACGGTAAGTGATACACCTGGCCACAACAACGTGGTGCTCGTTAGGATGTATATACTGCATATTGTGCTCGTGGCCTGAGACACTAGCTACAGCGGTCTTTAAACCGTACTACAGTAATATTTGTACACTACTGTTTGGCAGGTTAAGACCGAATGCGATGAAGAATTACTGTGGACGCCCTGCCATTTGCCTCATCTTAAGTTAATGATATGAATGACTGTTTGGCGGCAGAAATAGATGATGCGGTGATGCGGACATAACTTGACGATCTCTGGAAACAGATACCTACCACCAGTGAATATCGTAGAATATTTCAATACTTCATTTCAATTAATGATTAACAGCTCCATGACTTCTAATATCTAAGCTTAGGAAAATTATCTGCCATTTTGTTTAAGGAAAAAAAATCATAAGTGAAGGAATAATTGCGAAGGAGGATCTTTTGTTTCGCAATGACCTTTTGTGTGAATGCGCCTGTAATGATTTTTTCAGCCGCCAAGAAGTAATATGCAACTGCGCTCTAGTTCGAAGGGCACAGTAGTCATGTTAGTTCACTCGCAGCCATTTTTTAAACTGCGTTTATTCAAATATTTAACCTATTTTCTGATTTACCTATTCAAAAAGTTTATCAGATACTGAGCTCGTGATCCAGAGCCTAAAAAATATTTAAATTCCAATATCTTTTGATTCCATTGTACGACTGCTTTTTCTTTCTTTTATTTATCGACATTTTATGGCAAATATTATACAGTTAATATGACATAGGTGCAAACTTTAAGAGTACGTTTGATATTAAAAGATTTATTATTGCATACCTTGGTCCAATTTCTGACAAGGGCCGGTGCGTCCACCGTAATACAAATGGAATATTGTCGTACTCCACGATTGTTAATGTTTTGAACCTAATATAAAGTGTATAATGTGCTACTTTATTACTATTCTTTTAACCACATTAAAAAAAAGTTAATAAGCAGCTAAACATATGCGATTTAGTTTTTATTTACCATTTATGTCTATTGATATAATTATATAAGTGTAATTGATCTACCAACAATTTCACAGTGGTTGTGTAGAAGAGGGACCATAACAATGCTTGATTTTTATCTCTAAACATTGCAGAGCAAAAATTACTGTGTATCAATTTAAAAAGTAACAGCAGTAAAATTACTGAAGTAATATGATAGAACATCTTAGTCGTAAGGTAATGAGCACAATCTGCTGCTGTGTAAACATCTTGTCTGTCGTCTCATTGTTATGGCAGGTGTTTTTCTTACTCTGCTCGCTACGTGGATTTGTTTAATAAAAAAATGTTTACATCCATCGAAATGATGAACGGTTTAATATAAAATAGCTTTACATACCGGAAGGTACGCAGATTGACACGAAGAGGTTTATTCCCAAACGATGTTAATAGCGAGACCTAGTATTTTATGATATCAAAGGAGTATATCATAACGTTTTCGCGTTATATTAAATCAGGCACAAATGAATATTTAATGTCATCACTAAACGCTAGCTAAAGTTTTAATATTTAAGGTTTATTCAAGTATAAAATGATTTTACTAGAGGAATAATTAATTCTCCTAAAGACAGAATTTTTATCACAAAATATTGTTACAAAAATTTTCTGTGTATTATTTGCTAAAATATTTTTGCAGGCGTTTACTTTTATGATGTTAATAAAAAAATAATGCTTTTGTTTTTATTAATTAAACTTAATTAATTATAATATTAACAGTTAGCAAATATGTACCGAATCGTTTATTACTCCAATTGAATGTGATTAATTTTAAAAAGTATGACTGTGAACTTTTTAACTTTCGAGTAGTACTGTCATCATTATCATTGCAACCGATGGACGCCACTGCCGAAAATATCTGATGCTGTTGAGACCAATAGCTCTCAGCAATTCTTTTATGTCGTCTGTCCACCTAGTGGGAAGGTCTGCCTTCGCTGCGTTTTCTGGTGCGAGTTCGCCATTTTAGCTCTTGAAGATCCCAACGCTTATCGTTTCTACGACCAATGTGCCCTGCCCATTGCCATTCCAGCCACGCGACACATAGGGCTATGTGGGTGACCCTGGTTTTTCTGAGGATCTCCTTATTTCTGATTTGATCACGCAAAGATACTTCAAGCATAGCCCACTCCATCGCCCGCTGTGTAAGTAGTACTATAACAAACATTATTACAGTGTTTTTTCTTGGGTTGGCAAGAGACATCGGAAGTCTTTTGGTCAGAAGATCGCAGCTTTGTTTTTTTTCATTTAAAAAAAAAACTATGATCATTTAAATACCCAACTAAAAATTCGATGACGTGGTTATCGATATAACTATTTACTAGATAGAATTCTCTAAGATATCGGTATTTGTGTGACCTTAATATTTATCAGGGACTTTTCAATCTGAAAGGCTTATGGAACAAAACAACATGGAACTTAAAACAATCCGTATGATTATTTTAAGTTTCATGTTGTTTTGTTACGTCCGATTAACCCACATTGTAATCGTTGTACGAGGTCCTGACGTCACGTTACGTCCTCGATTTTTCTATCAGGCGAGGGGCGTCGGGTCAGATCGGCTCCCGCCGGTTCGCAAGTGTATTGCGCATGCGTTAAAATTGCGCCAATTTCACTAGCAGCGGCCTCTGCCGGTGCATCCAGTTCTATGTCGCCCCAAAGGAGGGATGTAGTGTCGCGCGAGGCCACAGTACACGATTTACGTCAAAAATTTTAAAATGGCATAGTTTGAAAATGTAGTAACGCACACAGACGCAAATCGCTTACGCATGTTGATTTAAGGTTAACATGAACCACAGTGGCGTGTGTTGTTTTAAATTTGTGCGAATGGAAATTAATAATTTTAATAAGAGATTGAATTGCAGAGTTTGAAAGGAACAAGTGTCGTCGTATAGGTTATGTTGCAGTGTTTGCCGCGGTCTCATTATGCCAGTGCCAGGATAACCTTGACACGTTTTCCCGCGCTAGCGTACCAACCTTGTTTCCGTTGCACTCTTTCTCTTGACATTTGACGCAAACGTTGTGGCTACTTCGTTAATTAGCAAGCGACGACTACGCACTTCAATCCGTATAGTCGGAATAAAAAGGAGAGTAAAAAGCTTTTTTTTTCCACACTCTATTGTAAATGTCGTTTTAAAATGTTTGCAATTAAATTTAACGGTAGGTTATTTCAGTGAATTGGTTTTAGCTACTTATCCAAGCATTTTATAATAAAAAATGGGACTTTGGTGACACGGACGAGAAGACTCCAGCAGCAAATATGAGCTCTTTAAAAGGTGAGGAAACAAATACAAAACTCATTTAAAATTAATTGCTACAAATAAGCAGAAGACCGCACTCATGTGTAGACTTTGGGGAAGGTCTATATCTAGTAATGGTTGGATGAAATTTTTCCTTCTCCTTAATGACGATAATAACGATGAGTTGTCACAAATAATTGTTTTTATACCTATTTAGTTGAAAATTATGTAACACCTCATTTAATTATTTTTAAATTTCGTAATAATTGTCGTTCTTACTTCTGTTACTCTACTTGAAACAATGCTGCTGTCCAGATAAAATATAAGCTTCCTAAAAATTGCTCATTATGATTGTATTCATTGTTTATTCAAGTCCGCGAGGCCTTGATGAAAGTTTTATTAAAATGCTGCAATTATTTGTGGCGTAAAAGATCTTTTGTTCAAATATCTTTTGTCATTCACGCCTATGTGAAATTTGGAATTCATAGAAAGCTTTTGTATGCGAGCAAATACGCAATACAGTTGCGGAAGCAGCCTCATTTGTGTTATTGAAAAAAATAGGGTATTACGATTCTCGTAGAAGTCTCTGGTGGAGCTTTATTTATTTAATATTTGTATAATTTATAAAGATGGGTGCTTTTTGCCATTCCATTATTATTAAAATTTGTTTCTCAGTATCTAGATTTCTGCTCAATAATCTCTATAAAATTATTAAAAAATCACCGACCTATATCGCCTTCTGTAAAAGGATGTCTGCCGACATTATTCTGCCAAGACCTTGTCTCTTTCTAGCATAGTTAAAATTTTTATATTACTCATATTTTTAACTGCTTTACCAAAAAGCTGCCTGTTTGTGAGATAGTAGATAACAAATGGCTGAATTAATAGAACTCTAGGTATGAAAAGTGTTTTCAGTTAAACACTCAACTTTTGTTTGCGGAGTTTATGTCCTTAATTTATGAAGAAGGTACATAAAAAATATTATTATATATAGTATCAGCACATAATATGATTTGTCAAAGTCTAAGTTAGGAAAAGTGAAAGTTTCCTTGATTTTGATTTGATTAAATAAACCTCTTGAAGGATTGAACTCGAAAATATTATTTTACTTAATATCAACGAAAATTTCTGGAAATAAGGTCTAGGCTTTGATCTGGTTAATTATCTTTATAAGCACTATACGGTTTGTTTTAATTTAAAATTTATAGCAATTGGACTTCTAATATTAAATAGTGTTTTCAACTAATCTATTAAGAACAAGTAATAAGAAAATTTGTACGTTTAAGTTTTATTAAAATATTTAACTTGTAAGCTATAATACCTTTAGTTGCTGAGGGGGCAGAGGTCATGAGCTCCGTACTCAACGTCTGGGTCCTCGAACTCTTTCAGCATCACCTTGTTTGACCTCTACACAAAATATAGCTAGACATATTTCATTAGTTGTCTTAGTACTTGAACCTTTTCGTTCACTTTTAAATATTGTAGTTTCATCGAAGTTATCTTTGACTTTGTGTGTTGTTTTTTCGATTTAATCTTTTTTTTTTATTTAAAACAATTTAGTAATTTACTTCCAACGGAGGATGTAATTATTTTAAAAAAAATATATTATTTATGGACTATTTATTAACACGACTGAAATTTCACTTAATATTAATGAGGCAGAAGATGGTTAGGCGGAAAATACTAGCTCTTATGTTAACAGTCGGATACAATATTTTCCAATCCTACTATAGCTAGATCTTTGGCTATACGCATTCAGTTTCCATGGATCTTGCACAGATCTACCCTCCATCTGAGGGGCAGCATGCGCTTCGTTTGCCTTGGCGTTGTATCTACTCGTAGACTTCTACTGCAGTATTGCAGATATGACGAGATTATTGATTCAGTTGGTGTTTTATCCATACCAAAGAGTATGTTATGTACGATTACAAAAAAAAAACGTAATATATAAGCTTTAGTTTTACTTTAATAAAAAGAAGACACGCATTTACCGCAATGAGAAAAGGATCTATCAAGGAAACTAATTAATTACTGACATTTCTAATAATCAGTAGGAGGGAGAGAATTTATGTGTTTTCATACGTGATCAAATAAATTCAGAATTATGAAGTAGACTATATTCATTATTAGCTGTACCCAGCCCGTTTTTCTAGCGGCAACACTCCAGCAACTTCTTTTTGGGAAGGTATTTCCTTAATTCCATTCTTAACTGATCTCTAAACAGCAAAAACAATATCTCTACCAAATTTGGAGTATTTACATTTAACAGTTTCAGAGATTTTGTTATGAATTATTTAATCTGTGGATATCTCCTAGGTAGATTAAACAAAAGCTAATTTTGTTTTAATCTATCGATATTTTAAAATAACTTGAATGTTGTGATTAGGTAGTCCACAATCATAGCTTTTTGTCAGAAAAAGCTTTACTTTGACATTTCGAGAATCTTTTGTTTAATAATTGCTCTTTTATAATTGTTTAAAATTTACTTATACCCTGCGGACTTCATAATGTCAGAGTATTATTATTTTGTCATAATTACTTTTGTTTTCACGGGAAACCTAGTGTTTAATACAAATTCTAACTCTTGTCAGATAATTGCAGATATTCAGATATAGATTCATGCTTTTATGCGCTTCATTGTTTTAGACTGTTGCCTATTTTTAGTATATGTTATGTTTTTCATCTCGAAAGTGCCATCCAGATAAGGTTAGGCATTTCTGGATTTAACGGAACAATCAGACAAGTTATTAATTTTTTTTTGAGTAATTATTGTGCTTAGTAAACAAACGTTCGAACTGAATTTATGTCAATAGATTTTTAATCAATTTAAAAAAATCCATTAAAATAAAAATCAAGAATCATGAGAATATTTTATGTTAGGAGAAATATATTTTTCCGAAGATTTCCGACTACGAAGACATATTGACAAGGAAATGATTATTTTAATGAAACAAATACATTTCCATAGTTTATATATATCTTTACTATTTTATTATAGTAAAAAATAATTTACCCGTTGTAGTTTTCATATGAGAATTTATTACGAAAATTTTTATTACTTTTCCCCAAGTTACATAATATTCTATAGCAATTTTTTTTTTAAATTGGATAATGAGAAAACAAAAAACAATGTCCGAAGGCCAACTGGGAAGTACATTTACATTCAGTTCGGCAAACAAAGAAAGTTTTAGTATTATAGAACTAAGTTTATAATAATGGAAATAACCAATTTTGAAACAGGAAACAAGTAACAATCTTAAGTTGACGGGCGCAATGTTGTGTTGTGTGGAAACTTTTCAATCAATTTTAAGATCGTGGTCCTTACCATCAAGTTTACCCACATCCTCGCTCGTCTCTTGTTATCCTGATGCGGTTTTATGAGAGACTAAATTAGCTGGGAGAAATTTGTAGACAGAATCTGTAAATGATATGAATGTGGTTGATATTGTAAAACTATATTGGTTGTAGGTCTCTTCTGTTGGAGACCATCTGGGTAGGAACCAGAGCTTCTCCTATTACTGTCGCCAAGTAGTAGTATGCAAATATTACTGTATTTGATTTGAAGTCTGTTGTAGTTAGTGAAATTACTCAAGAAACGACAGTTGATTCCTTGTCTCATGACGAACACAATATCGTGGAGCGGATATAAGGTTAGGTCTTAGTTGCCGGAGACTATCTACGTTCTCTGTTGTGTCTCTGTTGACGTCAAACAGTAGTATGCCAATATTGCTGTGTTCCTGATTGAAGGGAGTTGTAGCTAGTGAAAAAACTGATGCTGTTTAATATATTATATCTCAGGGCAACGAGCGCAATGTGTTGCTGTGATAGCTCATCACTTACCAACAGTGGAACATCTCGCTTGCTTCGTTACCTCGTCCCTTCATAGCATAGAAAAAATATAATTAAAGTTAACCTACATTTGCAATCGGTTGAGTTAAATACAGTGAACCGATACGAATATGACAACAGTCAACTGACAATGAAATCGGGTCGTGTTTGATTCTCTCCTACCAAGTCACCAACTTGGTAACTTTACGATAAACAATTTTAGACATATCAAATGCTTTCGCTTTAGCAAGAGTTATGGACAAAGGAAATGAACATATCATAAAATTTAAAAATAATAAGACTAAGCTATTTCTATGTATTAATTTTAAAGTGAATGATAGCTAAAGAAAAAGCTAAGAGAAGTTTAAATTTTTGAATCCTTGTTAGGTAGTATCCTGTTAATAGTAATGTAATAGATAAATCAACGATATTATATTTATAAGAAGGATTCGATCTCTTTGTATTGAATATGATCTGATCAGAAAAATAAATATTAATAAACACGAAAAAATCTATATTTTCCGTATTTGTCTACTATTTTCATCATTGTTCAACGTCCTTGAGAAAAGAGCGTCGCTAATAATACATCACAATAAAATTCATTGTAAAATGAAAACCTTTGTAACAACAGGAAGTTTCATTAAAGAAGGGCGCCATACACCTGAAGAGGCGGCTTAGCTATCCAATTTGTTACAAAGCTCCTTTTAACTTAATTAATAAAGGTTTCAAGAAGTTTGTCAAAGAAATTGTTTAATTTTATTGAATACAAGCTGGGTGGAGTGTTGCGATAAGAAAACTACTTCAATGGTGGAAATTAGGATCTGCCTTACAAATACACAGCAAGTCAAAGCGAATTCATATAATAACATTATATTTAGTATTGTATAATATTTATTATAACAGTGTTATTTATATAGTTAAACGGTTAAAGGACTAAAACATGAAAGGATTACTGCAATACTCACTTCACCAGCTGCGAATGAGTTAGCTAAAGACTAATTAGCGATCCATAAGCATAAAGCAATAGTGTTGCCAATCTAAGCAGTTACCGCTTTAATTACAAATACATAAAACTAATATTAGCTGTTGCTCCCCCGCTTTCCTGTAATATAGAATTATATTTGAAATTTGTAATATTTCCGCCCGGCGGCAACCTGCCACACACCCGGTTCCCGATATTTACACACCGCCGCAACTCTGTTTGGGGGAAGGATTTTATAAAATCCATTCTTAACTGATCTCTAAGGAGCAGAAGCGATATATCTAACAAATTTTGAGTTTACTTCTAAGAGTTTCGGAGATCTCTTGATGAGTCAGTGGATCTAAATATCTTCTATACATATTCGGGAAGTATTATTTGTGATATTATTTACCACTTCATTTATTGACTGCTTATAAATTATTTATCCATACAAAACCCTTTACCAGTTATTTAATTACCTTTTGCTATTTTGAAGTAATTACAATAAATTCAGTTATTTACTTTAATGTTACCAACCAAAATTTTAGTTCATTGAATCTTGCTGATAATGGTATACAATAGCAGTAATGATTTCAACATATAAGACTGTGTTAGTTGTGTATATAAGCTCCAACTACTGAGCTCTTCATTTTACTGTGAGGGGAAGGGGTGGCTCTAGTAATAAGTACTTTCTATTTAAGTACATTAACGAAGCCACTGATATGGCGTTGCATAATAGGGTAATAGAAAAGAGGTTGCTCGTACAAAACATGTATGTATGCATATTTGGATAATGTTGAAATTAATTATTGATATACTATATTAAGATTAATAAAATCTAGAAAAGCCATTGATATATCTAACTTGCTCTAGAATATCTCAAATATCAATTGTTGTTTGAAGAGCGTTGATGGCGACGTTACTGAGATGAGATATAACATCCAAAGTCATAAACCAACGAATGCAATATGGTTCTATTGAAAAATCCATTTCAGCACTTCTTTGCGTTCACATTCATATCTTTTACTTAAAGTTTAGCATGTTTCAAATAAAAAAAAACCGAAAACTATGTGTAGATGAAGTTATTTTGTTCTTGATTTCTTTTATAACGTCAAATGTGATGGTTATCTTTAGAGAATATAATAACATTACAAAGTAGGACCGGGTTGAATAAAATACAACATTCTTGTATTGTTTAAGTAAATATCTTTTTAAAGAAAAAAAAGTTTCCTTTGTCACTTGAAAACGAAAGCATATTACTTATTCATACGCTATAGTATAGCATCGGTAGCGTTGTCCCCCTTTGGTGTAGTCACCGAAACATTTCAAATGTCGCGTTGCCTGCTTGACCCGGGCATTATTACAATTTTAAATTTACTCTATCAGTAAAATCTACCACGGAAACTGTTCTAAAAATATTAAAGTTCTATATTAAGATTTCTACAATTGATCTACAAATAATTATAGTATATAAAATAAAGTCTGAGTCAAAGTAATAATATGAGAAGAGTTGAATCGATTTTAATGATCTCTCATTTATTAGATTCGTCTTTACCTCGAATAGCAGAAAGTTTAATAATTGTAAATATCATGATTTGTATCATGTGTTATTAAATTATCTTATTATATAATAACTAAAGTCGGATATATTTATGACATTTGGACTACCATTTGTATTAAGGTAGTCGACTACATATGGTAGCAGAATATATTTAATAGAAATAACTTTTTTTTTATGGAACTTAACAATATATTTAGGTAAAAATTAAATTTTAATAAAACATCATATTATTGGCATATACCATCATTAACCACAGAAAATCCCTAAAATTATTATATATTTATTTATGTATACTCGTATAGAGAATTAATCTAGAAATATATTGTAATACACAAAAACTATTCGAGTCGAAGTGTTTGCTCAGACCTGTAGCTTCATCGAAGTTACTAGCAAGTCATGAAATTCAAAAACTTAGTTATAGCAACCGACGGTACAATAATTACTTTCCGTAGACCGCCTTTGATGGAGTTCTATGTTACTTGGTCATGATGTGGCGTCTATTTCTGTTTTCAAGGAAAACAGCACCTGCTGTGATATGAGCATTTATTACTTAAGAAACATACTATGTTTTAATGCAATGTAATAAATCTTTTATTATAATGATGTCCTAGTTCTGCTCTTCTAAATATATAAGGTGTTATGTCACGTTCTCTAATAATACAAAAATTTTACTAAAGCGCCACTCAATATCGGAAACTAGTAATACACTACTGATTAGCAGCGAAAATAGAAGATCCAGGGGTTGCTTTGTCGGTATAAAAATAGCTACTTACTATCAATGGAATTCAATATCAAACGTCAGTAAAATTCTCAGTTATCACGATCTATGATTGATTATCAACAGTAGAATTATAAGCGAAATATATAAATCGTTATTGCTGATATATATCTTATTAATAACTAAACGTTATGCTGGTATCTACTGAAAGATGAGGAGTTTGGTGAGACTGAAATCTGCATCCAACTTTCATACAATTACAATGTTAAATGTTCTCATTTAGTGTCGGCGAGAGTGTGGAGCAAAGTGCTGTTTAAAAATGAATCTTGCATGCTGCGCAAACTGGTTTAACGTGCCATTCAATTAGCTTGGAAAGTCTTTTCACGGCACCAGCGGCGCACTAATGAAATATTATTCCTTAAATATTAATTGTCTGAAAAAATATACGAAATTAGTCATATGTTATTAATCTGTATTCACTGGTTCTGGTTTTATGTAAGAGATCGCTTTGAGCGACATAATCGTGACCTTATCTGCACCTTGTTCTATATTCATTTATTTCTATCATATAGTGTACAAAAAAAAAATAATTAAAATAGACATCGATAGTTTCTCTATTTTGTCATCATCATGAGGTCATCATCAGCCGATAGATCGATTGGTCATGCGCTGCTGGCATTACGCCATTCCCTACCATGCTGGCCTAATGCGGGATGGTGGGAGCCACAGCCTCGTTTGTTGATTAGCAGGGTGCACCACATACAAGCGAGGTTTTGTGTGTGTTGTTCTGCGGGATCCCATCATGAGGTTTCCTTCTTTAAACTGAAGTGTAGCGAAGAGATTGAGGGAGCTATTTCATTAGTATAAAGCAAAATTTTCAACAGGAATCTACATTTAGAATTATATTACAAAATGCTCAATAAATTGGCAACACTGAC
The DNA here is from genome assembly GCA_029030555.1 of Ornithoptera alexandrae. Lineage (NCBI taxonomy): Eukaryota > Metazoa > Arthropoda > Insecta > Lepidoptera > Papilionidae > Ornithoptera > Ornithoptera alexandrae. The sequence continues at coordinate 3,315,791 of JARDVY010000037.1, read as the reverse complement.
AAGCTTCACAATATATAATAGTATAAAGATTTCTCTTCAAAACTTAAGAAAGTCGATATATTTCTATAAATAGATATTCAATGTCAAATTACTTTATTATACAGTGCAAGTGTATCTCTCTAAACAATATACTTTACAACAAATACCTTCTTGTTAAAATTGTATGAAAGCTTTGGAATTATTTATACTTCAAACTGTTTATTAGAATTTAAAATAATGTTCGTCCAAAGAGATCAGTAAACTAGATTTATCAGTATAAATAATATTGTGGATTTTAAACATTAATGATGTCTCCCAAACGTATCTCCGTATTATTTAACGCCATTTGAACGTCTCGTTAGTCCGTTTTCATTATACCAATAAGTGTAACAAGTATGTCCGAGGAAAAATTAATGTACTAGAATGATTGCTTAAATGTTCGACAGTACTGTGAAACTGAGACTGTCGCAACTTCAGTGATTATGTGCAAGATCCCATTTCAAAGTTTACGACTAATAGCTCAAGTGCTTTATAAAGTATTACACCCTAGGAGCCACTAAATGTAATCAGGTTGGATTTAAGTAAATGTAAACTAAATTTCAGAGCAACTAACTTGAATACCACGTAATACAGAACATTCCTAATGTATTTAACTTATAAAAACAATCGTAATTATTTTAATTTAAGGGTTGTTAAAATGAACATGCTTGAGTATTGTTAAGCAAATAATTATGATCCAATTCTCGAGTTGTTTGTATTACGGTAATGAACTCGCGAGGGAAATTGTTGTTTTAATTATGGTCTATAACAACATCGCTTTCGATGCATATTGTATTTTATACATTTTTTTAAGGAAAACTTAATTAAAAAATGTTCTAAATTATGGTTGACTGAGTCGACATTTATTATAGTGGTTCTACTTATTTCATAAAATTATTACTGAAACAGATTTTATTTTTGTTAAACTTTGTATCCAGCTTCAATATTCTATATATATAAGAAATTTTCACTTACGTAGAGACTCATCGTGATATCTCTGGAACAATGAGGCCTAAAGACTTGATATTTGTTAGGAATATTCCTATTATCGATTATAGGTCAGCTAAGAAAGGGGTTTTACGAAATTTCGTCACCAAAGAGTGTTGCGGGGATTACAGCTAGCAAGGCGTCGGGGAACAGCTAGTATAATAATATTTGGAGTGTTAAAAAAAAAAATACTTATATCTCAGTACAGTATTCATCCCGAATTTGATAGACTGTAATCAGAAAATTAGAAATTACAAGAGAAAGAAATAAATGGATGTAATATTTAGTACATTGTCAAAAGCGCCCATCAAACATTTGTAAAATAAAGCACTCTACGGCTTTGAAATTTTGCGTGGCATTGACCTGAATGTCTAGGCCCGAAATGTTTGCTTTGTGTGCAACAAACTGGAATGTCTACCTTCGTAATAAATTCATGAATATTTGCACGGAATGTTCATAACAAAGGAGACTGACGTCGCTTCATTAAGGCCTACAGCTGATGTACAAAAAATACTGCTAGCTATATGAAGTAATATTTGTCCAGATAATTTCAGTTGCTCCTTGCTTTAAATCAGAGTTGTATTTATCGTCCGATTTTTTAGTATAAAGTGGTGATGAAGTAATAAAATCCAGGGAGAGGTTAAGACACAATTACACGGACCAAGTAAATTACATATACACACTCGTGTACACAATTTGTTTGCGCTAAAATATGCTATGCAGCAACTACGTTGTATAACTTAGACAAAAGTAGTTCCACTGCACAAATGTTGCAGTATTTTATAGCTTACATCTTCAATGAGTCGTAGTTTAAATTCCTGCATAATATATTTAGTAAAAAAGTATTTTTTTTGTCTAACTAATACTTGATTTAAAATCATAAGGCCTAGTAGGTGATGCCTGTTCGCTCAGAATACTTTAGCTCTTATATATAGTTAAATTAATCAGTAATTAGAACAAAAGACTAATAATATGTGTGGAGGAGGTGACGTAAACCCGCTTAGGGTCAAAAAATCCGTACCAATATCCATTCATCACCACTTTTGAAGCCCTGTAATTCAACCTGGATTATATATATTACAAAGAAAGAGGAGTGATTATATTGATGACAACGTTGGACTAAAAGCAGTTTAGGTTTTATATCCATACGTTATCTAGAAAATACAGTTTATTCAATCAGACGATGACATTATTTGTCTTGGTTTAAATTCATATTTAATCATAGTTTTAATGAAAATATTTAATTTTTAACCTTGATATTGGCGACGTACTATTACTACAGAGGCCGAAGGGGACTCAATATGATAATAACCAGTGCATGCAAGTACCCGGAAATATTTATTAGTATATACCATACAAATTTTTATAACGTACTTGAGATCTAGCCGATGTTCGACACAGAATCATAAATAAAATAGAAATACATAGAATGATAAGATTTAACAGCCTCTGTAGGCCAGCGGTTGAGCGCTTTCGTGTTACAAGACACTATCATTCCCAATTTTATTCTGAATCTCATTATATTGGATACAATACTGTTAGAGTTTTATCTAACTCGTCCATGGCTAATATACCCTTTAGGTATTTGCTACAACCCCTATATTGCATGCTCCATAAAGGCATTGCTGTATTCAGGGTGTCAATATACAACAGCTACAGCTGTCTTGGAGAGCACGCTTTACCATTTCTCTTTACATAGTGTATAGTTACTGTCTACTGTTTGTTAGGTGGTTTCCGTTGCCGGATACTGTTTAGATAAATAACAGTTAAAGTTAATCCAGTGTCGATAAAAAAAAAACCATAGTTTTATTCGATTCCGATGATACCAGTATAAATTATTTGAGTAAATGCAAGTAATTGAAAATGTTAAACATTTATCATTACATTGAATGTATAACAATGATATAAATCCCATCAATCCGTGTTGGGCCAGCGTGGTGGAAAATGGCCCCAATCTCCCCATATGAATCCCAACTCGTTAGGGTTTTTGAGGGAAGTCTATGTCCAGCAGTGGACGTCTATCGGCTGATAATGATGATGAAACATAGTGCCAGGCGGTACCAGTGGCTACGTTGACTGTGACATTAGCAAAGCGCCGGGAACAGAGCAGCGTGTGACCGATCGATGTGGAGATCTTTGGGGGAGGTGGATGGAGAAATTACAAATGAACGATACATTGATGTTTTGATATCGATACTGAAACTCTTAACATCGACGTTACACCTTTTTTTGAACAACTATTCGAAACTAACAGACATTGTACGGCTAGTGTATATTTTTTATCTTTGTTGTTATTATTATATCTATGTCTCTTATCATTAATATGCAGTGTATATCTGATACTCTGATCTGATACTTGTAAGTATTTATGTTATATCTATATCTATGCATTCAGCTGTCTGCGAAAAAATTGTCGTTCGGTTCAAATATTTCGGAGATACTAAAAACAGACGGAGAGACAAAAGCTTTCATAATTATTTCTTATATTTTTTTTTTCTTTAGCACAAGTATTTTGACATAACAATCAGACACTCCAATATTATTAATATTTGAAGATCTTTAGTCGTGCTTTCAGTGTGTTAACTGCTCGCTAGCTTCTCTAGTCACAAGCCTATATTTTAGAATCTAAAGTATTATTACGATATTAACAAAATTTCATCAAATCTTTTCTATAACATTAAAAGCCTGAATATATCGTTTGAATAATATTTACGCTCTCGATGCTTGTACATGCACAAACATCGATATCGATGTTTTACATGAGCAATGTTAAATCTCCGAGTGGAATGTACTGCGCTCACAATAACGTTGCCTCGTACGTTGTTTTTCATAGTTGAAAGCATTTGAAAGCACGGCATCAATCGACGTGGATGCAGCTTGCTGCATCTGGTATTGATAACATTAATTACAGCTACAACGATTAATTAATATGTATCCTTTTGAATATACTACTACCACTATTAGGATTTATTCAAGATCAGTTTTGAGACACGGGATGTTAAACCTCGTTACCACTGTAATATCAATAGATACCGATGGCTTTCACATCGGAACACGGTTAGTTTTGGGTACTGTTGTTCAGTAGCGGATGTAAACCGGTAGTATGTACCTATACGGTATCCGGTAACTGAAAGCTGCCATCAGTACAGTAGCGAATATATCTGCTGCAGAACAGTAGTGTGCAAACATGTCGGTTTGATGACTTAGAGAAATTAATAAAGTTAGGTGTCTTAGTAAGTCGTGAAACTATAAACTCATTACGATACTGTCTTAAAATCTTAGTAAACGTCATAATGTAAGAGGCAGGTGTATAGCTTACTACCAGATGAATATTAAGCTTTTACCATAATAAAATATTAAACGACGTAAACTTTTAACCTTTGAAATGATTCTGTATTTAGATTATATTTAACAGCTTTATATATTTCAGTACTTTTAATTCTACTATTGAAGCATGAAGCAGTTGTGATAGTATGTATAAGTATTTTCCTTAGTTCATTTAACGATAAGTACAGAAATAAATACAGCTGTTGCTTTATTCCTCATAAAAAGCGCAGTACAGAGAGAAAAGATCGCCAGCATCATAAAAAACATAGTGTCCTTTTACGACCGTCATCTCACGAACGGGGGTGAGGGTTGATTACGTCTTCACAACACGGTGGGATGGTGTAACGTGTAAATAACTAAATAAAATATTTTCACTGCGAATAACCGACAACCGCAAACTTCGCTTTAGCGGCGGCATGAAATTTATTCGAGTTTCAGAGAAAAAAAAATGTAGAGCACTCTTCGAATTTAACACGTAGAATCAAATTGAAAGCCATTAAGCAAATTGAATGCTAATTTAGCGGGGTTTCAGAGCAGTTAAAGCTTGTATGTGTGAAATAGAAGTGAATTAAGTTAAAGATTTTATTGAAATTACTACACGATATATATATAAGGGTAAAATATATCATTTATTATAGCTCCAATACATGGTACTTTCTATTTATTTCTATTCTATTCTATTCTATTTATTTTATTGATCATGAATATATGTAATATTTTTAAACGTGAACAGGTGTTTGACATTAAGAAGCTTTATAAAGAAAATGATCCAGCAAACTTTAAAAATTAGATCCGTCCGAAGAATCAAATAATAAGTATTGAGCTTTAATTTGTATTGGATTTGTTATCATTTCTTTAAAAAAAAAACAGTTTTAAAATAATAAAATTTAAAATATTTTATTAAATTCATATTGTGGGCTAATGTATCGTTTAAACTTTTTACTATTTTATACAATATAATAGATAAAAAGTGACTACATCATCTTTGTAAAAATGTTTTTGTAAATATTTTCTAAAATATCTCTATTATTTTTTACTTCCACTGAGTGTATTTACTGGAGAAGAGAGATGAACATTCAATAGATTCTAACGAAGCTTAATAACATATTCCTTACATTTTGATATACGATGATGTCACAAGAGTTACTTTTCATCGAATAACTTCGATTTTTCTGCTAGCAAACTGTTGGAGGGTGATTTAATATTCATATTTCCTTTCCCAGTTATTTTCCTTCTTGCTTTTTAACCATGACACTGAAAACAGGCGTGCTCTATATTTGATGTTAGTATTTGTATATAACAGAGATTACGAAAGGTTCTAAAGCTCTAAACAGATTCTCTTAAAGGTAATTTTATTCAGACTGTTCTCTTTACATTTTGATAGAATATTCTTAAAGTCTCAGTTTATACATAACTTTTATGAGAGATTTTCGTTATCGGTCGCTTAGTATAGATTCCGATTCTATCTTTGAATAATCATATATAACATATAAATCGTATAGAAAACGATAACATGAAATGTTTTGTTGCAGGTTCCAGTTACAACGTTTTAAGGTTAGGCATAATCATCATCACACTGCTGAAGTTAACCGATTGCGATTACGTTACCGGAGCTCCGCAAAATGTTTATCAAAGAGACAAACCTTATGTGAATAATGAAATACCGGAGCCGGAGTTGTTGCCAGTTCTGCATGGCAACGATACGCGTTGTCGCATATCCGAATATCATTGCGCTAACAAAAAATGTATACCGATCAACCGATTCTGTGATGGAGCGAACGACTGCGGCGACTCTTCCGACGAACTTCGACATTGTACACGTAAGTAATTTCTTTTATTCCTGAGATGAGATCTTTCTTGACCTTAAGAAGAGGAGATGAACTCACAGTTATAACATTTCCAATAAGAATGGTATATGAAAATTGGATTCCATACCACACTTGTATTATAAATCTACCATTATCACAGCATTGATATGACCTGATTGTTAATAAGTTTCACCATCAAAGGCCTCATTACCGTTTAACACCATGTGAAGTTACAATCAATTACCTCATAGTAGACCACTTTGTAAAAAAAACAGCGACAATTGAGAACTTCTTCTCACCGGTTTTGATAGTTATTTATCACTATCGTAGTTTTATATACCGATCACTTATTTTACCTCAAAGTATTTTAAGAGGCGACAAAAAGAAAACAACTTCAAGAAAAGCTTACAGCAGCTTTTCTGCAAGTTCCACTAAACACTCTTGCCAAGCATTGTTAAATATAATATACCGTCTCTCCGTTCTCTTACTGTAATAGTTTGAAATGTTTACTAAACGAAATAAGCATTTCGTGGATAATAAACACTGAACCGTAAATTTTGCCAGAGGAAGTTTGCCATGGGTTTGCTGAATCAGTATACACTGAAATGAAATGCAAACATTAACGGTACAGCAATTGCCTGCCTGCCTGCCGCGATAGTGTTTGACTTTCGCACCATTGGATGCAGAGCGGTGTACACGAGAGCTGGTCTTTTCGAAGTAATATTAAACTTTATTGATCAAGTACCGAAATACATGTTAACGTTTTATGGTCTGTTGGTCACCGTTGACATGGTAGTTTTAATACGCGATAGTAGTATAGAAGGTCGTAGGTATCGAAGATAAACGACTTTAAACTTCTCAAATACAATTATGCTAGGACCAATCCGCATTGGGACTGCGTGGTGAAATGACCCACAAATCCGCCCGTATGAATACCTTACCCTACCCTACACGTTGTGGAGATCTTTGGGAAAGGTTTATGTCCAGAAGTGGACCTCTATCGTCTGTTAATGATACAAGAACTACAGTATCTTTAATTAAAATTGAAAAGGATATACGACTATAGTAGTAATGGTAGACTTATAATGTTGTTATAAAATGATCATAATTAGATGTAGATGTAATTTGATTATAAAATAAAGTACTAGAACATTCTGGAGTATCTCGCGGTGAGTCAGGTATCCGGCTACGAATTTAGAATGACTCATCTGTAATAATTAATTGTTACTGCATCCGAAAGGGTTATTTTTTGGAAATTTTTAGAGTAGTCATTATCATCATCATTAGCCGATAGACGTTCTTCCCTCAAAAATCTCGACATCGATCGGTCCACAGTCATCGTGGCTCTCGCTATTGCCAAGCGCTAGCAGCCGTCGTTTGTAAGGGTTCATATGGGGGGATTTGGGCCATTTCCCACCATGCTGGCCCAATGCGAGTTGGCGGCGGTCAGAGCCTCGTTTGTTGATTAGAAGAGTGCATCTCGAGCAGGTGAGGTTTTCTTGGTTTCTGTGAGTTGTTGTGCGGGACCTCTTACACTCCTAGAGTAATGTAATGAGGACGATATATATATACACGTGTTCGGCGAGGGGATGATTTATTTTCATTTTGAACTACAAGGCGATACTGGGATTAATAGGCGATACAATCGATATACGGTTTGGATAGTAATATTGGGCTTACGTGTGTGATTACAGTATTAAATAAATAAATAAATAAACATTTGATTTTACTAATATAAAGGAAATACTGTTCAATGGCGTAAATAATTTAAGAATTTCAAGATAATTCTACTAATTTCAGTCTTTTTACAAAGTTCAGTATATCTAAATTGATAGGAAAACAATGTTCTTCTCTTTATATCAATGTACTTTACACACTGGTTTTTTACTAGAAAATAGTATAATAGTTTACCAGAATCACACTTTGTTGTAAGTTACACGTATCGACTTAACCGTCTCACGCCGCTCTCGGTTTAAACCCTAATCCAATCTGGGACATGACCAGACCACTCTATCGGTTAATGATCCTTCGGGAAATGTGATAAAATACTACTTCACTATGATAATTTGCTGAACTTCGATCGTATTTTATGTTTTTTTTTTACAAAGTAATGAATATTTCATTTGTTTTTTTTTATTCTATGAAGCGACGAGATGAGCGGGAAGTTCAGCTGGTAGTAAGTTATACGTCTACGCCTAGCAACTTAGAGCTAGTTAGGAGCTTAAGCCTCATTATCCCAGTGATTTCATTAGCTACTACCCCTTTCTAACTGAAACACAATAATGTTTGCACACTACTGTTTGGTGGCAGAAATAGAAGCTGCGATGGCACCTACCCAGACGGACTCCGGCAACTAAGACATTGTTTTTTATTATCGAGGGAAATCTTGAAAAAAATTGCCTTGCTTCTGGGGGGAAGACAAGATTTTGTGGGACTTTTACCCACTAAAATCTTCTTGGTGGTCATCCTTATTGCGTTGCGGGAGGCCCAGGGATCTCCTACGGAACGTACCGGTGTCTCCCGGGACTACGCCTATAGCACATCCCAGGGACGGTATCCCTCCTAAGCATCCTCGCTTTGGTACGACAAGCATTACACCACCTCGTAATTATCGTTCATCCCGGGCTCGCTTAGTGTACAATGAGTGCCTTCTCCTTCAAAGCTCACGAATCCGAAAACCTTTTCAGTCGCCTTCTACGACAAGCAGGGCTTAGCTTAGTCTTGTTCTGAATAGCACGAGATTACGGAGCAAAAAAACCAGGCATTAGAGCTACCACCGGTATAAACAGCATAGCAAAACATTTCTTTACGAACATTTTAAAATTTCTTTAAAATTTCAATTTTGCGTAAATATCGCTTTAACTACAGAGTTGATAGATAACTTTTTATACCCATTACAAAGTAATAGAGAAGCCATTTTGTGGTATAACCGCCAACATGAGTTTCTTTATCGGAACACAGTCAATATTCCAGCGGCACGCTAATGTAACTTTGATTTCACCAACATAAACTACAAAACTGTAAATGAACAAGTTTTTCAAACATTTGATGAAATTTGCGGCGAAGTTATGTACCCGCAATAACTGGAAATCGACTTAAATATCGACTTCATTTTACATTACATTAACAGCCGGATAACGCCCACGGCTGAGTATAAGCCTCCATCTCTAAGGATCTCGAGGTTACTACTCCGATCGGTCCAGCAAAACGACTTCCGTTTTAATTAATAAAGAAGCGTTATTATATGAAGTGACAGTTCAGACGTCGATTATACGAACAGCTCTCTTAATATCCCCAGGCTGGAACTGGAATGCTTCTCTTACTAGGTGGCAGTGAAGGTCAAGTCTGCTAATTGTATGCTGGTGAATTTGACATGTCCACTATTGTTCTTGGAATATGTCAGTTTTGACCGATTGTCTTCGCGAGATTAAATGCCTGTAGATGGAATATAGGTGATGTGATTTTATTTGTATCAGTACTAATTTCCCTAAAGCAGGGATTCCCAAACTGGTCTATGTCGACTTCTTGGGGTCAAAATTGGTCTCCCAAAGTAACCAACGCGGAGCATTGAACGCAAGCATTGAAATTGAGAAGTATCTTGAATCGATAGGAAGAGAACTGGAGATGGGATTTTTAAAGTAATTTGACTGATGCCTGAGGTGTTAGTACATTTTGAAAAAGGAGGCGTTTCTCAAAATAGTTTGGTAACAGCTGGCCTAGAGCAAGTACTATTTACAATTAACTTCATCTACTTACTGACGTATTTTTTATCGATGGTAGGTCTCTGTTGTCAGACTCCGTCTACGTTGGTATCACCTCAACGCCTTTTTCTGCCAGCAAATATCAGTATGCAAACACTACTCGGTTCCCGTTTGAAAGGCGTTGCAGCTGGTGAAATTACTGGGGTAATGAAACTTAATGTGCTATATCTCCAAGCGACAAGCACAATAATGACATATCGTAACTAGTATCACGTTGATATATGCAGGCGCATCTCTTATCAGACGAAGCTCTCGCTACACAACATTCAGTGAAGAAAGACATGTAGGTGAAGTTATACATAATAATGCATACACGGTGAAACTGACATGGCTGCATCGTCTAGACGGTAGCGATTTTTTTTTTTCAATTTCGACGCTGAGGCGGAGCGATATTAAAGTAACTGCAATATTGCAGGTAAGAAAAACCTTGGATCTGTATTTTAAGATTTTACCCCCGCATTCGCAATATCGACTTGAATACTTTTGAAAAGGTTTGTACTATGCAAGCTGAAAATGGCTTTTTGACGAACGAGATGTTTACCTGATGTTAAATACTAGTTAGGAAGATGTACACAACACCACATGGTGTTCGTCGCCTTGAAACTATAAATGTTAACATGTTAAATTTATGGCGTAGTAAGAAGGCTCTTAAATTAGATCCCTGTTGCTGGAGACCGTCTAGGTACCACCGCAGCTCCTATTTCTGCCGCCAAATAGTAGTGTGCAAACAGTGCTTTGTTCCGGTTTGAAGGGCGCTGTAGTTAGAGAAATTACTGAGGTAATGAGATTTAATATCTTATGTCTTAAGGCGTTGAGCGCAATTTGGTGCTGTGTATATCATCCTAACTAGCGCCGTATTATGAGTAGGGTACTTATCTTAGAAAAACTTCTCCTTCTCGTCGCTTCGTTGTCTAATATATAATCTTAAAATATAAAAAGTGATTTAACTTGAATTTGTTCATAATTTGTATTTTTTGGTTTTTCTTTCAGTTTTTTTTGTCAATGTCGAATTTTAACTCGCCCACCCTTATGTGGTAGTGGGTATGCAAATGGTGCAATTCAAAATATTAATGTTCGTAGTTAAAGTTTTTCCGATTTCAAATGAAACTATTGTTAAAGTTATTGGTAATATACCATTCAATGAGACGGAGACAATTGTAAAGATAGGGCAACAGCAGCTGGGTCGCAGTATAATGGGAATATTTGCAAACTGTGTAACAATGGTCTGGCGTACTGCCATATTTGCAACTGAAAGCGTCCTACGTTTCTCTAGAAGTCACTCAAAATTATATTTTCTTATGGAATAGCATTCATTCAAGAGATAGAGTAGTAGTGAAATTCCTACCATTTTTCCCCACCGGGGCTTCTTCGTCAGCCAAAGTAGTGTGCAAACATTAACATGAAAATCATCAAAGAATCGTTTTTGTTGTTAACATTTATATCTTAAGTCAACGAGTATAATATGATGTATAAAATGCATCGTAAAAAAAAATTTTTTTATTCTTTCAGAATATTCACACGGTAAAGTAGGTGATGAACTTAAACTAACTTTTTCTGTCGTTTCAGTTGAACTTTGTCCTTAGATCATATATCTACGATCTAAAGTTAACCTAAGTAGAGCAATGGCTGAAAGATATTAGTAAACTTTTATAAAATAAACAAAAGGGGTTTTGAAATTTTAAACTTTTACCATTTTTAGATAATTATCATCATCATCATTACAACAGATGGACGTCCACTGCAGGACATAGGTCTTGCGCCGTTTGAAGATAATGGTTCCTACCCATCCAAACAGCGCTAGTTCGTGTTTTGTGGAACACATTACGAGGGACATGTCCAGCAGTGGACATCGATCGGTTGAAATGATGATGACCTTTTTTTTAGATAAAATTTTGTTGCTTTTGTGTTTATTTTTCCATTTCTATCTTTGAGTTTTATAAGTGATTGCAGAACTAAAATTTTTTTTTACACTGGAAACCTATTTTAATCTTACTACTTAAGGTCTACTTAATTGTTCAGTGGTGATTACTGATCACCGTCGATTGCTGCATGTATAAAATTAATATTTATAACAGATCTGCTGTTAAACGGTTTGTAGCTATCATGCTTTTGTATAAACTACAAAATGATATAACTTATTTTAATAATGTAAAGCAAGCTTGTGATAAACTAAGCACATCTTAACACATTTTGTTAATTTAACCTGTACATTTACATTCAAAGCTGTCGCGCCGGCTATTTGCACTGTCTACAACTGGTCGAGTTAACGAGTACCGCAACCGCATTACTTAAATAACTTGGCACTTATTTACTTCAACTTCGTGTTATAATAAAATTTAACTGCTCACAATTAGAGCAATCCTCTAAGGGATAATCTTTACTGGTGGAAGGTTACAGTTGCCAGAGTCGACTAGGCAGTTACCACCGCAACCCCTATTTTTGTCGCCAAACAGTAGTATATAAACATTACTGTGTTTCGATTTGAAACGAAACTCAAAGTAAGTATGTCTGAAGACGACGAGTGTAATGTGGTAGAGTGTATACCATTCTAACTAGCGCCACATGGTTATGGGCATATCACTCAGCATCAAGTGAACGTCCCGCACGTCTCGTCGATTCCTAGAATAAATAAAAATATAACCATTTGAGATTTCCCATTACACAAGCTATCATTATCACCTGACAGACGTCCACTGCTTTACTTAGGCCTCCTCCAATGATCTCCACATCGATCGATCCTCCGTTATGATCGGCACAGCCACCGGTCCGTCGGGTACTTAAAGACGTCTTTTGTTGGAGTTAATTGAAGGGACTTGGGCTGTAACCCATCACTCTGACCCAGTGCGGATTGGTGGGTGGAGAGAGCCTCGTTTGTTATTCAACAGGGCGCATCGCCTGCAAGTGAGGTGGACTTGGACTCTGTAAGATGCGTGGCGGAACCCGTTACATCCCATACGAGGCATATTTATTTGTTTATACGCCTAGTTTCACTTGACCTATTTACCTTATCAATTGATTAAGCAAGTAAACCTCAAACATATTTTTTCTATTAAAATGATTGCTTATTACAAATTAATATTAATGACCTAATAGTATGTGTAATTCTTCTACGCCTACCGTGCATTCGCTTTTTCTATTGTTACAACGAATAATAGATATAGATCAATGGGAAAGAACATTTGTTACAAATTACAATGAAAGCATTTACAAGTCACATGTAGACATTAGCTTTCAAATAAAACCTGTAAATATTTGTTATTGGATTTTATAAATATTTATTTTATAACGAAATTTTTAAATAATAAGTAACAAATCCGAAGTGTATTATGTTATTTATTTAATTTTTTTTTCTCGTGGGGAAATCCTATATCGGATACTCTTCTACTGCCGGGTCAGCAGAAGAGTTATGCCGGACTTTTACCGACTAAAACTCCATGTTATCCTTCTCAAAACCCTTGGTCGAAACTACGGGAAAGCTTGCGCATACTTCCGCAGTCCCAACGGCATTGATCTATTACAGGATCTTGCCTCAAAGTGGAGCTGCCACTCCCCACCTTTCACTAACGCATGGAAGCACCGTACGCGACACCTGGACGCCTTTGATATAACTCCCGAAACCGCTGCCGTAGCCTCTGTTGTGGGGGTTGGATGTTATTGTACATTCTCCTTCGCCGCTCAGGTCGCTGGCTACGAGTAGGGAGAAGAGAGGTTCTTTCTTTCTCCCTCTCCGCAGCTTCCTTTTTCGACATCACTTGTTCGCAAAAGGCGACGCCTACACTCCACACCTTCTCGCTTTCTATCATAGCCTTAATAAAAGCTTGAAGCGAGAAACATTGTGGTCCCTGTTTCAACACCGAGACTACAAATATTCATCCAGGTATAACGTGGAACACTTAAAGAGAAGAGTGACTAGACTACTTCTAGATTAGTACGCTTTATCACCAAAGACCAAATCGCTGCTTACCATCATGTGGTTAGTCTAGTCTACAGGTCAAGCAGGCAATCTAGTTTAGGCTAGTCTAATTACACGTCAGTCTATTATGGACATGCTCTCTACACCATTTTTGGCTCCAAATTATCTCGAAGTCCTGTCCAATTGTTACCGCATTTAAATAAAAAAAAGTTTTGGTTAGATTCCATTATCTATTGTGTATTTAAAGACCGCTTCCGAAAACGAAGACAGACAATAGTACTAATGACACCTTTGATGATGGGACGGAAAAAATCGACCATCATTAAAAAAAAAATCATATTTTTAAAACGTTTTGTTAACATTATTTACGCTACATCATGTTAGTACAGCTTAATGAAATGATAATTTCATAAAAAATATATTATTAAAAATTTGGTATAACACATCTCATCGATCTAAATGCTCCGTGGCCCTATGAAATAAGGTTCAAATTGAAACCAAATACATCTCATAGTGTAAATATAACTATTAAAACGTTATAAAAATATGTTTTTTTTTTTTATCAGGATCAATTTTTTCCGTCCCATCATCAAAGGTGTCATTAGTACTATCGTCTGTCTTCGTAATAATTATAAAGACAGGACATCCGATATTAATTGTCTATTGTTAAAATTTCTGTACAAGCGGTATTTTCAAAGATATTGTAAAGCAAATAACAATCAGTAAATAGTAGTATTTTTAATTCTTTCAATGAGAAATTTACTGTATATACTCTATTGCTGAGTTAATACCTGTTTACCGGCCGAAGATATTGTATGTTACTGTATCGTAACATTGTATTGCTCTCCGTCTCCGTAATACACCAGCCAATCCCATCCGTCGTGAAGAGAGCGATCGTAAAGCGGCATTCAGTTGATACGGAATCACTTCGAAAAGGAAAAGAGAAAGTTTATCTTTATGGAGCATTTCTGTCTATTAAAGTTTGCTCGGAAATGTTTTTACGAGGTCAGTACGCTTTTGCGGTTACCTATCTACCCATTGAAAATTAAATTTATTTCCAATATATTGTTGGAGGAAACTAGAAGATCAATACTTAACTTTCTATCACTTCACATCTTTAAATTCACAAAAACACTGTATACTTTATTCGAACTTTTTACATCGTCATTCTATTAAAAATTACATTTGATCGAAATTCTCAAACTATCTCCGTAATAAGTGTTATCATCATAAAAAAAAATTACTTTACACTGAGTTATTATCAAATTATTATAAAACAAATTGACCAATTTATTTGTACAGTTAAAATCTTGAATTATAGCTAATTATATAAGAATATAATAAATAACTATGAGTATATATTATAAGTTTTATATTAATTTCAATGGTAGCAACATTATAGTAATAACTTTCCATGACAGTATTAACAAACAATTGTCATTCTGTGCACATATACGTAAATATTTATTACTTACATTCCATAAGTAACATTTTTTATCTGATCTAACAAATGTCATGAATCTGTTAAGTTACTTAGTTATATTTCTTTGAAATTTTAAGCTCAAGCTGGAGATCCTTAAGATCAATAGCCTATTTCTTCAGCTGTCTTACTTTTATAGTAGTCAATAGATAAGCATATTTATAACTATAGAGAAGCGACAAAATATGGTGAGACTGATGATGTCTCTGTGGCTCCAGCAGGCCATCTATGTACCACCATACCTCCTATTTATGCCGTCAAACAGTAGTGTGCAAACATAACTTTGTTCTCGTTTGAATGGCGTTGTAGGTGGTGAAATGACTGGTATATCAACCAAATTAGCACCATGTTGAAATCGCCGGCACATTGTTTACCATCAGGTGATCAATTCGTACGTTTCATCGCTTCGTTAAAAAAAAAAAGAATAGAGATATAAGAGATTTATAAAGGACGGTCACCGTTGGTTATCTATAACAATGCAGGTAAGGATGATAATGCAGCAGATTTGATTTGTTACGATGAAATTTAAAATATTTTCACTAGTGCAGTTACTTGAAAAATATCAGAAAAAAATGTTTATCCAATTTGTGGTGATATCCCCTGAAACGGTCACCGACGATTAACGTTTGCGGATCGCAGTATTAATAACCTGTTAGGTAACTGGCGGCGGTGGTAATTGAATTAGTTCAGGACACGCGACCGAGTACCGTCGCCCGATCCTTCGTCCTTGTCGGACCGTACGCGGTTACACAATCGGATTACTCCCGCGGATTTGAGCTCGTGACCCCGATCCCCGCCCGCCATTAAACAATGCGGGCTACTCTTGTTCTTTTAAATAATTGTTTTCATAGAAATAAACCAATCACATATATTACATGGGCATTAAAATGTCTTGAGGAAAAATTTTTTTTCTTTTATTTTTATAAAAGAATCATAAGGTGTTAAAGAGTTCATACAAAATTATAGTATATTCGGCACGAATTATTACTTTTTTTATCTAAAAAGCGACAAAACGAGCAGGATTTTAAAAAATTAAACAATGTTTATTTGAGATCAAAAAGTCCATATAAGGTTACTAAAACTATAGTGCTTAAATATTATGTTAGTAACGTTAGTTAAAATACCGAACATGTATATTTTTTTTAACCTGATGGTAAGACTAGTTAATGATGCCTCCTTAGAACAACTTATTAGGATGTTACACACAGCTTCACTTTGTGCTAGTCGCCTTGAGACATAAGATGTTGAGTCTCACTACCCCAATAATTGCACTAGCTAAGACACCCTACTAACCGAAACACATTAATGTTTGCCCTCTACTGTTTGGCAGTTGTGATGCTGCAGTGGTGACTACCTAGATAGTCTCAGGCAACAGAGACTGAGGGGATGTCAGAGTTTTGTCATATTCTTACTTACTAAAACCTCCTCGGTGGTCTGCACCAATGCATTTGGAGAGACTCCGGGATCTCTTAAAGACCGCACCGGTGCCGCTCTAAGGCAACAGCGATCTACCACAAAAAATTAGATATATCTTTATAATTGTGTTAAAAAAAAAAATTGTAAATATGTCAGCTGTATTAGAGTGGCAATATATACATTTAGTTGTCCATTTGTTGTGAATATTAAAAAAAGGCACGTTAATGCTTGTGATTGAAGCTTTGAATATAACACAAAGAGTGTCTTTATTCCGTTGAGACGAGTGGTGAGCGTGAGCACAGCGTTCCATTATATAAAGAGCCCTTCAAAACTGGATCCAGGATATTCATCTTTACGTCACAGAGAGTATGTTACACAAACACGACAGTAATGCCTCTTTCAAAGAGTTTATTTGGAGCGGTAATCGCGAAAGACTTACCGATTAATATTTTTCGATTTATTTCCTCCAATTTGTTTTTTAATCAGTTTTATTTTTAAACATATCTAATTAATATGATTTATACAATACAATCATTAATAAATTCTTGCAATTAGCAATTTTTACAATAATTTTAAACCTTTGGGTAAGTAGTGATATTGTCATTAAAATATTGTATAATAGTTATTTAAGTGGAAGAGAGAGACCAGAAAGGCAGACCCCACCATCAGATGGGAATAATAAATACTACGGAGAGTTAGAGAGAGAGAGTTATTTAATATATTATTCAAAATGTAAGCTTAAATATAAAGCATGAAATTAGATTAATGTTAGATACAGGTAATATTAATAACTTTTTATTTAACAAAAGCTAATTAATCAATATAACTAAAATCCAAAGGTTTAACTCTATTTTTCCTAACAATCAGTATTGTGGATAAATTTAGAAGACTAAATTGTAACTTTATATTTCAACTAGTCGTTTACAATATCCAGATAAAGGAACACATCAAAAATTGTGACTTTTATTATGACAAAGTACATTGCAGTGCTATAAATCACACAAAAAAAATCTATGTTCTGCAGTATTTGAAGTACGACGTAATCCATTCAGGTTACGAAGTGAAAACGTCGATATATTAATATTTTTGTTAAAAATCCTTTAATATACACTTTCAATTAATGTGTAATTGTTAGATAATTTAAGGAGTTCTTAAAATATACGAAAATCATATCAGATAAAGATAATGCCCTTTCTCATAGCGGCTTGCTGGTATTCATGCCGTCTTTATATAAGATAAATAATGAAAAAGATAATGATGAAGATAAATAATGAAGGCAATAAACTCTTGTATTAGAATCTAATTTATTAAAAATTAAAAGCATAGTATATAACATCAGATGGTTGTCCTGAATTTTATATAAGATTTCGTTATAAATCTCTCACAAAGGTCAATACACCTCGCTACGGAAATCTGAATCTTTTTTTTGTCAGTAGTTGGTCCCCAAGGGTTTCTCCATTTTCCATTCTACGCATAATAATGCAGCATAGTTTCCGAACCACCGACCTTAAAATTACAACATCACAATCTTGTTTAATTATTCAAGATAGACCCTTTAAGTAACATTTTAAATCGACCCTTTTCCATACACTTTGTTTTTTAATTTCTATTGAGTTCGTATAAAGAACATTTTAATCAAAATTAAACATGAAGAGTAACCCGATGGTGATTTCCATGATCATCTCACTATAATATGAAGGTTGTCAAGATGATTAACGCTGTCCCATTATGCTCTGCGAATGAAGATGTAAGATTTAGTGTCTTTATAATAACAATGTCATTAGCTGCAACGCCCTTCAAAACGGAACATTGTTGTGGTTCCACATTACTATTAGATAGCAGAAACAGATACGCTGGTGATGCCTTCTTAAACGGTTTTGGGGACTAGGAACTTATCGACAGCATTATTTATATAACTTAAGAAATATGATACTTAGACCCTTTGACTCCTAATCAACTCTTGAGCAGTTCCATTATCAACTTATATTTTTCTATTGCCGATAGGATGTAACAGAACGTATTATGGCGATATTGGTAGAACGTACGAACTGGAACTCCATCGACCTCGCGAAGACCTGGTCCCGTACGTATGCTTATTAACTGTCACAGCCGCCGGGGGAATCCATGGAGATCTTGTACAGGTACATTATAAAAACTTTAGTAGACTATTATTGTAATCTATTACAATAGGCAATAACTACTGTCTTTAAGATTACTCTTTCTAAATCATTTTTTTTCTCATAGGTTTTATTCGATAGCTTCACTCTTGGTCGTTTCACATCCTTTACGGAAGACGGTTGTCCCGATGGTTACATGCAGATACAAGAAGCTAGTAGACCTCAAGTCGGGGGATCATGGTGCGGTACTTCTTGGGGCCCTTCCATTTATTACAGCGAGACGAAATCGATAACGCTCATAATAAGATTACTACACTTATCAAAGGAGCAAAATAATTATAATTTTGATTTTCGTATGGCTTACAAAGTTCTTAGAAAAGAATATGCTACAGTGAGATATGGAGGCTCTCCTCCATCGGGTAAGTAGTTTTAAATTTTCGGAGTCCTCACTCACGAGTCCCGAGTTTAATGAAGTGGCGAAAGTCACGAAAGAGATTAACAGCATCCACTTACGTTAAGATTTTTAATCAAATGATATTTTCATTGATCTTAAATTTCAGAGAGACCTTTTTTTAAGCTGAGACCCTTATCCCCTATATTAAACATATCACGCAACGAAGAAACAAATGTAAGATCAAAGAATTTCGAATATTACCTCGGCGACTTAATATCTGGAACTTACTGCTCTCGTATATTTAGCGATTGCGATCGTAAAAAATGTAGACTACAGTCTCCAAACTACCCAGGAGTGTATCCGAGGAATTTGACATGTTACTATGCAGTACGGCAACACGAAGTTCCTCAAGGGAAACACGCCCTAATCATTGTTAGACAACCCAACGGTCAACTTATTTCTATAAGAAGTCAAAAAGCTTTATATGCGACGGCTCAACAAGAAAGAGGAAATAACGGACGGGAACTGAAGTTTTGGCAGCAATGTGACGAAGTTCAAGATTATGTCACTGTTTATGATGGTTATACGACAAGAGATCCTGTTATTCTAAGGTTTTGTGGCGGTGGGGTGGCAGTCCCTGAAGCAGTATCAAGTGGTCCCGAATTGCTTGTAGAATTTACGACATCGCCCTTCGGAACATTTTTACAACCGGCAACTTTACAATCGCTGCATGGTTTCCAGTTAGAAGTCGAGGTGACTTACATCTTAAATTAAACACATCACTTACATGTTTTCAATTATTTTAACAATTTAAGTTTTATTTAAAAGAGTTCGTTTCTTTCTTTCGCTTTTCATTTATTTCATTTCTTTCTTTTTGCCTATATATGTTAAAATAACATATGAAAGCTTTTATAATTTATAAACGTATATTTTGAAGAAATATCATGTTGAATTCCTTTTAACAAGAATAAAATAATATTATTATGTTACAGGTAAGGTTTGTAGATCAACAATCCCCTACTTATGCGAAAAACAAAAGAGCTTGCGAATTTTGGATCCGGGGGACGGGTAAAGGTGTTCTGGAGCACCCTCAACATTCTCTCCCTCCTAACACAACCTGTCTTTACCATATGCAAGGAATTGATACGTCAGGGCCATCAGGAAGGAACATAATCTACAGGAGACCGTCGTTTTCGGCGCCGAGATTTCGTGTATGGTTCTCCGTGTTAAAATTTTATGTAACGAATGCGCTAAATCCAAATTTGCCCGAGGACGAGTACTGCGGGAGCCATTTGAATATATGGGATGGCCCGATGCGAATATCGCCCGGTTGCAGTGATATATTCTGGTGAGTTTTATTGTTGTTAAAATTTCATCAGTTTATGGTCGAATTTACGTTTATTTAAGATATGAAACGTTTAAACATTGAATATTTTTAACCTTTACAATTTTAAATAATTGAAAGATTAACGTATAATATGTAATAAATAGCAAAAGTTTTAGAAAAAAGCAATCTAGAGAAGCAGACAGATTCAAGAAGACAGGGAAGTTTATGTAATCGGAATGTTGAAAGAGATACGAATCCACAATTGATGTTTTCTTAACTTTTACCGATTGTAAGGCTGTCTGGTAAAAAATAAGTTCTTGTTTGATACATAACAAGTGACAATAAAGTATAAAAATAAGTAAATTTATGCAATAACTGATGGTCAACAAAATATAACTGAAGTCGTCACCTTAGAAGCAAATTCTTTTTTCTAATTACGACGGTATGTGATGCAATGGGGTATCAACAGAGAAACCTAAAATGGGACCAAGTGCATAACTTATTTTACTTTCGTGAAAGCATCTCGCAGACCTCATAAAAACAAACAAAGATTTTGCTTGTTTCAGTGACAGGGAACGCTCAGTGCAAATGTCAAGAGCGACGTCTCCCCAGTCGGTTATTGTTGGACGTCCTCCAACAAATGCTACTTTAATCGCAAGGTTTTGTCGTGAGCGGGCTCCTCGTACCTGCGAACATGCTTTATTACGAAAATCTAGGGCTTGTACTCGCACTGAGAGCTTTCTATCCAAAGGGGACTCTTTAACTCTGGAGCTAAAGTTAACTCAAGGGACCGCTCTGAAGTAAGTCGATATCCTTGGCGATGTTATTTACGAAACTTATGTCTAAATAACAAAAATTATTTATATCATTTTAGTTATATTCTTCAGAGAATATATTTTATATTCCTATATTAATTTACATATATTTTAAAATAAATTCGAATATTAACTTTGTTGAGAAATAAACATTTTGCATCCTTTCCAGGCCTGTATTCTTCAAGGCTCTGTACGAATTTGTTGATTTACATCAAGACGGTGAACCATGGGGCCGCGGTTCATGTTCGAGACGTTTCTCATCTCGTTCGTTTCCCGAAGCGCCGCCCGATCCACCAGTCAGCTTCTCTTCGCCGAGAGATGTCTTTCTATATGGAAGAGGCGGAAAAAAAAATATCAGGTAGGTACAAATTATATTTTCACTGAAAAATCTGATAAATAAAATTCACCCATGTACTGAATAGTAAAATCCCAAAAATAAAATACACACTTTTTAGTTGCACTTACCGATTCGAAGCAAATCCCGGAGAAGTAATAAGGCTTCGCGTGTGGGGAATTCGTAGTGGCGGGAGGTTGTGTAGATCGGTCCACTCGGCTCATTCCCCTTGGTATCGATGTGGGGGCGACATGACCGCTGCCCTCAGAATTTTCGAGAGACCTTGGCGAGACAACGGACCGGGGGTCCCGAGAGATTGCCTATGCAGGTAAGATTTATCATTCTTGTATAAAAGAGATTTTGTTACATTTTAAATTCATTAAAATTACTAAAAATAAGTCACTTGTTACACAGTGATGTGGGAGATTACGAGTTCACATCGAAAACAACTTTAGCCGAATTAAAATTTGACGTCGTTAATATGTCTGCTACGGACGATTTCCGATCTTTTGGATTCGAAGCGTCTATCGAGTTCATTAGACAGGAAGTTCTGTGTGAAAACACCCACAGAGCTTTTGGAGCTAGTGGAGAGTTAAAATTATCTTCATCATCTAATTCAGACATGGTGAGTTCTGAGGATTCTATTGCATTTTTTTGTGAACTGAAAAATTTTAACTATTAACCGAAACAATCAATTCTTTATTAAATCTCTCCTTTTTGATTTCCTTAATAAATAGGATCGCTGTGAATTTCGACCGTGGTTGATCGACCCTTCACCTGGTAGATATCTTTATCTTCAAATCAGAGGAAGCATTATAAAAGAACCTGAATTGGATAACTTCACCCTACTTAACAATATCACAGTTGCACCAGATCTCCGACACATGTGTCGAACACCGAATCGTATTGCTGTATACGCTGGAGGTTTGACACCTATATTTATATGTCCTGAACCTCCCGAACAGCCGGTAATTGTATAAAAATAACAATATGCTCTCAAATTACTATTCAATATCTATCTAAATAAATAATTTTAATGTAATTGTTACAGGATGATATAGTGGAGATTTTTTCTGACGGTTGGTCCCAAGAAGTAGATCCTCTTGCTCGTCATGTTTTAGCTCCTCCACCATCGCCCGATCATTTTGATTTGGACTGGCCACGTTCTCTATCGGTAGAACTTTTAGCGGAGGAAAGTGGATCATACTTTGTTACGTGGTTGGAACTTTCTAGAAGGTATTTAGAGTAATGGTGCCGGGCCAGAAATTATTTCCACTTAAATTATAGTTCACTACATCACTACTAAACAAATCTAAATAATACTTCAACTATTAATCATGTTAACTGATACTACTTTTCGGTTTATCCTTGTTTTTATCTAGAGATTAAGGAAGAGTTTCATGAGAGAATTCAATTCTTACATCAAGAGCTGAAGTAACGGCTTTTAGATTTAGAAAAGAAGTTTTAAAATAACAAACCTTTTACAGACATGCAAGTGAACGTGGTGGTGTATTTGCATTATCTGGAGAATGTCAGTATCGTTGTGCATCTTTAGATGCATGCATTTCTCCAGCACTTTGGTGCGATGGCGTAGTCCAGTGCCCTCAAGGAGAGGACGAGCGCCTTTCGGAATGTTCAGCGCTGCTGCGAGTACCTGCACATTACGCCGCAGCCTTTCTGGCGCTTACTATTCTTACTGTTTTTGCTGTGGTGAGCATTTTGATTAACTATCAAATTGCATAAACCAAATTACGATCAAAGTAGAATCAGGAATAGAGTAGAATTTAACTTAACAAACACTCATGTTATAGTCTGTTATGCTCATATATAAAAGATCCGTAAAATTTGCTGTTTAAAGTTGTTTTTATTAAAAATCTTATCGCCAAACTTCAGTTTGAAGAAGCGATGAAGAAAAAATATCAAATTCTTGGATATTATCAATTTCTATGTCTTTAGCTCATCTTTGGGATGTCGTGTACAACTAATCGGTAAATATTCTTATTTGTGTGTACAGATAGCAGCGGCGCGTTCCTGTCGCCGTAGACGTTCTGCTCTGCAACATCGTCTCAAAAGTCTGTCATCTGACACGGCGATATTCGAAGAGAAGGAAGTGATTTGCTGACCAAGCGAAGACTCCGTGCGTTATGTAGAAGTCGACCGAGTCACAACAGTTTGACTGGCTTCTCCCGCGGAGTCTGAACCAATTATTTATCACTGTTTTTCTCTAAACTGGAGAATTTTAATGTTGCATTATGAAACTTGTTAATAATGTTATCATCTTGTGCAATCCAACTGTGGAATGTTGGTCTGGTAATGGACCATGTTAAAATCATTTTACATGGTCATGAAGAAAGCACAGAGATAGTTGTGTTTTCAAACAAAAACAGAGAGATGTAATTGAAATTTTCTATCCAGTACAAGTGATGGAAAATTGGAGGAAAAAAATATGATGTTCTGGACCAAGAACAGGTAATCGGATACGAGACGTGTGATAATTAAAATTATTAACAAAATTAACACTGTCTATCATGTGTTCGTTAAAGTTAATGAGTGATTGTATATTTTTTAATTGTAAACCGGTTCTCTATGTACACGGAATATATCTGTGAGTGATCAAGCGCACAAAAAATGTCGACCGAATAAATTTTACTTTCAGTCATCGAGTTTTTTTAATGTAAATATGTGAAACGTGTACATAGAAAACTGAATGGTAAAGTCTTTTTTCTAATAGTCATTTATAATTAAAATTATTTACATATTCTAAATTTATTGATGTAGCAATAATTGTTTTAAATTCTATAAAAAAAAATGGCTTAGTAATTTTTGTCTTTTGTTTATAATGTTACACATTTTTAAAAGTGATACAAAACTGCCATTTTTGTAAAATTATTTGAAATTGCGAATATCAACAGGAGAATAAACCATATGACATCAAAACCGAAATATATTGAAGTATATAATTAATAATGTATTAAAATAAAATTATCTAAAATGCCATTGGCATTGAATTTAAAATATTAATGATTAATATATAACGAGAATAGTATATTTGGGATGAACAGAAAAAAAGGTTGAGATATAGACAATTTATCTAATGATTTAAAGGACTAGAAAATATCTAGGAAAAGTAATAATTATAAAATGGTGTAAATAAACCTAAAAACTATTCATATCCTTAGAAAGGTATTGAAGTGATAAATTAAACATGTTTCCCAAGGAAATTATTGGAGTTTGTATATTGGATTACCTATTAGAGAGTTTGTAGATTTTAACGATATTATGAAAATGAACACCTCTTATTAATAGTTCCGAAGAAAGATTTTAAACATAAGTAAAAAAAAAATTGTTAGTTAATTATAGTAAATTTAAAACTATTCGAGTTTTGCGATCATGAAAATCAGTATCCCGTAGAAAATGTAACGATTGGATTATTTTTTTTAAATTTCATTTCATGTAATAAAAATTGATAAACAATTATTGTTCTCAAAAATTTTGACTCCAGTTATTGAATTCCGAAGTACTTTATTTATTAAAATAGGTTTAAAAAATAAAACAAATATATTGTAAGGGTATATTAGAATCACAGATGTAGATAAAGTTTATATCGTCTTCCATAATGTATCGAAAGTACTGGATTTCGTTCCCTTCTTTACATTTTTCGAGATAAAAAAAATTGGAAATTAACAAGGATGTGAATTCAGGTGTTATCCTGGGAGACAATAATGACGGATAATAGCTGTTTAAGCAGAGATACCTAATTTCACTTTCATGACAAATATAACGAAGAGTTGATGATATAAGAAGTTTTTGAAATAAAATTATTTACTGCATGAAAAGTTTTCGTTTAATTTTAAACATCACAAACCATGTATAAAATAATCTAACCTCCTAGAATACTAAACATATTAGATAGTATCCTAAACTATCTATAGTTTCTTTTCCGTCTTCCTTGGCGAAGTTGCTTGTCTTTTAAACATGGAAGTGGTTAAACGTGCTCGTTCAGAATACTCTAGCTCTTTGCTTTGAAAATAATAAAACGATCTTATTATAATAATTGCCGCTATAGCGGCCGATTTACAATTATTAAAAAAACTGTACCATCATTCAAACGAAATAAATATTAAGTACATTACATTATCAATTAGTAGACTTCCACTGCTAAGTATAGACCGGTACGCATTGCCTCACGCTACCATTACGAGATGGTGGATCAACTTTGAGCGGTTATTGCTATTATGTACATAAAGGTATATTTTAATAATTGCAGTTATTTCGCAAAAACTACAGATGTCTGTCTGTCTGTCCGTCTGTCGAGATTCAGTCAATAATTTAAGCAAAACAAAACGAGGAAGAATGACATTCCACAAGCGCATGGCATAAATGTTAGCTATAGGGTTTCTTTTACAGTACAATAAAACCTTTTTATGGTACATTTCAATATTAAATTTTTTTGTATTTTTCACATTTACGGAGGAGACCAAAGTTCCCGTTCATAATTTTTCTTATTAAAGTTCAGAGGAGAACCTTTTCAATAAAAGTAACTTCAACCTTAATATATTCGAAGCGGAATTAATTACGCACTCAACATGTTAAGAGTCGAAATATTAATTTACTTGTATATTAATAATATAATATACGCTATGTATGTTAATAAATATTATACATATGTTAATAAATATTTTATATATAGTGTATATTGCTTCTCTCGTTCTGTTTCACAGAATCAGGAACCTAATAACGAGTGAGTTTCCGAATGGAATGTGTCTCTGGCGAAATAACTTGCATGCCGGAAGTTGTTCTCCTCAACTCTCTATAAAGTAATAGAAAAGTTTCTCTGATATTACTACTACTACTGCTTTATTTTATTTATGTTAATAATATTATATATTAAGCAATAATATAATAAAATCAAATGTATGAATCAAAGGTAACATCACAACGGAGCTGACAGGTCTTGCTAGTTCATATTATGATAAATTTGATTTGATTAATATTTAACTAAAAAACCTATCAATCTTCAGCCGATAGACGTGCACTGCTGGACATATGCCTCTCCTAAACATTTCCATATCGATCAGTACTGCGCTGCCTGTATCCAGCAGCTTCTCGCGACTCAGACACAACATGGCCTCCGGTACCGCCAGGCACTAGCAGCTGTTGTTTATAGGGGTTCACATTAGGAGATTTGGTCCATTTCTCACCACGCTGGCCCAATGCGGTTGTTGGTGAGGGTCAGACCCTCGTTAGTTGATTAGCTGGGTGCACCACAAGCTGGTGAGGTTAGCTTGGGTTCCGTGAGTTCTTGTGGGCATCCCCTTACACCTATAATTTTTTAATATTTTTTTTAATAAATTTAACTACAATACGTCTAAAAATAGGAGCACAAGAGCCTTAGAGTAGAATGTAACATCTTCTTAACACAATAATTTAAAACCTGCAGCCTTTTTTTTTAAAGGATTTCCACTACTTGTTTACTGTGTGCATGAAACACATTTTTTTTATTTATATAAACTCTACACAGCAAACAAATATTTACTTATTAAGAATAAGGTCATAATTTACGGCACCGCTGAAACTCATTTTCAGATGAGTGTAATTAATGTCGTGAGTCTAAGCGACCACTCGTTATGGTGAGAACATTGCGCTGCCTTTTCTTACTGTTTCCCGTTTTATAAACTAGTACACGGATGCAATTTTCATACAAATCCCAAAAAAAAACTATACATTCTTCACAATACGTATTATTAACAGAGTTATTTCATTAAAATTAAATTAACTATAAAGATTTTCTAACAAATGGACTCCAATAAAATATTATAAGAACTTTCATACAATTGCATGCTTTTGTCAGGATAAAGTGTTACGTGCTGGTTTGGATTTGATCTAATGAAAGGATATTTCGTAATGAAAACGTTCATCATTACTGACCAAAGGTACAAAATATATATATAAATAAATATTGTACTAAAAATTTACAAACAACCCAACAGATCCCGCCACTAAGAACGATAAATCACGCTATTGTTTATAATAGCGCAAATCCTTATAAGGATCGTACATCTTTGTGTACATGGAATTTGGTCAACAAGTCAGTACGAAGTATACAGTTGTATCCATCAACTGGACCTCCCTGGATCTCCGTAATGCCAAGCCTTTATTCAGCGAGTCGTACAATATATATAATACATATAATATAATACAATTGTATCCATCAAATGGATCTCTCTGGATCTCTGTATTGTCAAGACTTGGTAAGCAAGGCATGACGGAGTATACAATTGTATCCATCATATGGAAGTTTCTGGATCTCCGTAGTGCAAGACTCGTACGATATTTAATATTTAAATTCGTACATTCTTCACTAAACTTAATTGCCAAAATTCAATACATTAATGAAATCAATAAATTTACTAGTTAATAAATGATTCCCATTCAAATTGTTCTATATTTAAAAATTGTAGTTTTTGTTAAATAATAATATTAAGAAAAATAAATACCGAACCGGATATTAGTATAAAATCGAATACGTATTTTATTATGCCGTCAAATGAATGTTGTATGAATTTCATATTCAAACGAGACAAGCTATTGCAAACGGAGTCTTGTTCGTTAATATTATTTTGTATTTTTTTTTATTAATGAAATTTAACTTACAGTTTAACTGATGCCTTAGATACTTTAGAGACAAAAAATAAATAGTTTTTTACAGCAAGTTCGAACAGAATTTGCTGAACAAATGCTGAACTCTCTAAAATATTATAATAGAAGAAGTTACAGCGAATTTTTCTATTTAGGAAAATTTTATTAAAATCTGAATAAAATTTATTCTATAGAAATAAAACTTTCATCTGAGTTTAAATAAAACTAACAACAAGCAAATCAATCGCCTGAACAGGAGTTATTGTATATACGGATAATTTTTACTGGTGGTATGTCTCTGTTGCCTCTCTTGCACAGCAGTTCTTATTTCTGCCGATAAACAGTAGTGTGAAAACATTACTGTGTTCCGGTTTGAAAGGCGTTATGGTTAGTGAAATTAATGAGGTAATTAGACATAACATCCCATTTGTAAGGTGACGAGTAAGAAGTGGTACTGTGTATTTCATTCTAACTGGAGCTAGGTTATTATGAGCAGGCGTATAACTTACTATCAGGTGAACCTCTCGCTTGCCTCGTTTCTTTGTTGTAAAAAAAAAAATATCATCATCATCAGCCGATAGACGTCCACTACTGGACATAGGTTTCTCTCATAGATTTCCACATCTAAGAGTTTATTGAGAGTAATTGGGCTTTAACCCACCACGCTGGCCCAGTGCGTGGGTCGGTGGGTGGTCAGAGCTTGGCTGTTATTTAGCAGGGTGCACCGCATGCAGGTCAGGTTGCCTTTGGCTCCGTAAGATATTGGGCGGAACCCATTACACCCAAAAAAATATATTTTTCTCGAACTCAAACATTTTAAACACGATTAACTTCTGAATATTGCTAATGTCCGGTACGCCTAGTAACTATCTATCAGTTAAGAAAAACATGAATTTATTTATATATGTATTTATGCGGTAAAAGATAAACCGTCTGTTACAAAAATTAAACAGAATATGTCGGTGCTTCATCCTTGAAATAAGTTTCATACAAATGTAATAGTCTTGATGTGGCCGTTTCCGCAAACTCTCATGAATTTATAACAAGGTTGAACATGCGGCGGCACTTGGGGACGGAACAAAAGCAAACATCCGAGGCGTAGCAATTTAGATAATTTTTTCATCAAGGTGTCTCTTCTCTAAATAAAACCCAGAGCGAGTCACACTCTACTCAACTTTTTATTGCTCTTTGTAACGTGTAATTGAATTATTTTTCACGTTTAACGTTTCTCTTTTGCTAAAATATTTCGTTTAATTTATGACACGGGGAGAAACGACTTTACAAAATCCGTATTACAATAAAATTTGTTACATCGCTATTTATTTACATAAGAAGTACACTAAAACAAATTACAGTTTCTCTCAAAAGTTCCTAATAGCTCATGAGTTTGCTTTTATAATGTTGAAGCAACTATATGTACGTATTACTTTAATTTATATTTACGTATAACTTAAATCATGTTAATCCAATGCTTATTATAAATCAGGACATTAACACCACAGGCTGTACACTTCCATCGACTATGCAGGTATCTTCAGACACTAATCTCTAAATTCAGTCTAATATTTAGTGTGAACTAATGGTTCTTAATTTATACTCTATAAAACATTGCCAATTTACACTAAAACCATATATTTGCCAATATAACAGCGTGTTTAAAGAAATATATCATTTACTCGATCAATAACAAATCTTTATATTTCCTTATTAATTCATATATTTCTGTCCATATGCAAACAATTAATATGAGATTTAGTTATTTATATTCTACATCGCACTAATGCAATATGCAATCGATTGTTTTTTTTTTTTAAATATTCAGACAAAATATGAGAGAGTGCTTTGTGGAATAGCTCGTATTTGCTTCTTAAAAGTTGTCGTTGAAATAAGTCCGTGCACTAGTTGCCTTCATATTCAGTGGCCAAGAATAGTGATAGAGAGTAATCAGGGAGAGAGCTTTCACTGAACCGTTTCTACATATATTCATAACACGAAATGTTGACAATTGAAAATAAATCAATAAAATCAGCAGAACATATATCATACTGTTTAGACTGGGTTTCTTATTAATATCTAATAGTCTTTTCTCTACAAAACTAAGTATATCCAATTGTAAAACAAGCACAGTATTTGTAGACACCATACTAGGTGGATAGGCGACATGAAAAGAATTATTGATAATAACTGGACTCAAACTACTATTTTGTAGAGTACCTTACAAAAGACCTAAGATAGTGTACCTCAATAGATTGAGATAATGATGACGACATTTATCAAAAGCATTACTTATTTTAGATATTAACAGTTTCCATTATGAAAGAATAGCACTAACTTTAAGACAGTTGTCTTACTGCTTGTTTTTTTTTATTCAACGAGCGGAGAGACCAGCAGGGCGCTCACATGATGGTCAGTGATAAGCCAGCCTATAACAAAGTCGTTCTAGTTAGGATGGTATACACTGTACCACATTGCGCTCTTCTCTTTAAGACAAGATGTTAAGTCTCGTTATACCAATAATTACCTCAAACAACTTAAAACAACTCCCTTCAATCTGGAACACAGTAATGTTTGCACACTACAGTTTGAAGTCAGAAATAGTAGCTGCAGTAGTATCTACTTAGACGGTCCCCGGCAATAAGAGTCCTGTCAATGATGAGTACTAAATTTATAAATTGATTAAATTACTAAAGAATTACACTACTTATGTTCCATGGATATGCTACATATATGCTACGAATGTGCTTCGTAGATATTGTGTAGAAAATACGTAGATGTTTCGTAGAGGCGTATAAACATTGCGTAAACGATTACTAATAGATATTAATTATATCTGCGAAGTTAACGACATTTCCCTACACTTTTATCTCACTACAGAAAAAGTGTTCCTTAATAGCCTTATTCTGTAGTTATTTAGTTTTCCTAATTTTATTTATTCAACAAACTTTTTTATTCGGCGAAGCAACGACACAAGCGAGATATTCAACTGATAGTAAGTTATATATCTGCTCATAACAAAGTGTTACGAGTTGATATATACTGGCAACACAAACACAATAAAAGATTTTAAGTCTCATTACCCTAGTAATTAATTTATCTGTAACGCCTTTCAAATCGGAACACAATAATGATTACTCATTATATCGACAACAAAGACCTACCTTTAGTCTTTATTTTATACATTAGGACTTGTGGAAGGTTTTAATCAGTCATATAAGTTAATAGATTCAATTAGATAACCATTAAGTTAATACAACCAAAGCACGATTATTGATTGAATGTTTAAAAGTTGTTATTTTTTTCATTCAGCTAACTTATGTTCCTCCGGTTTATTATTGAACAGTAAGTAAACGTAATAATTTAGAGACGCTTACTTGACTGGATAATAAATGTTATATATCAAGTTGTACAGTCGACTTTACTGCTTTTAAAAAAATAGTAAAATTTCATACAGATATCAAAATATCTTCTAATTGTAAGTCGTTGAAAATATAAGAATTAAATAATATGATTTTTCTTTTAACCTCGTAAATTAATACAAATATATTTTAAGTTCTACGTTGAAATTCTAGAATTACTTCGCTGGTAGCGAATCTATATTTAGATACATTAATATGTAGGTAGTCAAACATATATCTTATATATATTACATATATATAAAGTCTACTCGCCGCTTTTATCGCAACCACTCATAGAACTGGGAAATAAATTTTTATTTTGAAAAATTTTACTCGTATCCTGTCTAAACTTTAAAATTTTCTCAACTCATACATGAAGCGTTGTTGATTTTAAACTTATTTATATTAAACTAAACAACAATCCGTGCACGATGTTGAGATGGTAAAGTGTATAATAAGTCTTATTAAATCGAATTGAGATACATACACGTAGCATTAAAACAAGAAGAGAAAGAAAAGATAAAACGGAGTCTTACTTTTATTTTTATATATATGTTGGTTTCTCTGATATCATTCTGAGGCTATACAATAATTTCTCTGATAATAATAGCGAATCGAGTAAACTATGACTTAAATAGCTTAACCTGTGATAAAGCGATATCGTGTTTGATGTATGAGGTATACGTGCTCGAATCTGTGGAATTGATACAATTAAGGCGCCCCACACGGGAGGAAGGATCGACCGAACTCTTTATGTTACACTTAGTTTCGTTCCCTGATTGAATTACAATATCTATAAAGGTTTTTCGCGAACAAGAATCACCTATAGGAAATTATATCAAACCTGGAAGTTATTTTTATTCAGATAGAAGCATAACATTTTTATTAATTCGCATGTAACTTAAATAGTTTTGACGTTATCCGGAGCTATTTAAAATATATCGAGAATAGTCTTAGTAGAGTAGCGTCCGCGTACCGGTAGACGTAGTGTTGGGAGGCCTCCCACAAGGTGGACCGCCGATCTGCTGATAGTCAAGAAACCCACTGGATGCGAGCAACGCGGTACTGATCTGATGTGGAAATCTTTGGGGGGAGGCCTATGTTCAGCAGTGGACGTCTATCGGCTGATCATGATGAGGCTTAGTGGCGTGGTAAGCCAATTATAAACCCTAACTTGAATTTATTTTATAGAGGTTATACAAAATAATATTTCGAATATGAGAATTATTAATGCTTAATTAAAAATTTCTTTGTGATACTAATTAAGAAGCAGTATATATACAAACTATCTCCATTATAAAATCAAACGAAAGAAGTTATAAAAACAAAATAAATATTGTAATACTTAGTCTCAAAGTTAGATTGAAATTTTATAAAACATTATCATTACTATCATTAATAGTAAAGAATCTCTTTAAGTATTTCTTACAAATCCTTACACAGAATAAGGTGTACTTTCATATTTTCACGCGGATCTCTAATTATTTTCTTAATAGTACAGCTGTTGCAGATTATCTAGAACAGACAGATAAAGAAATAAAAATATTCTCAATACGTTAAATAAAAGATTCTTATAAAGGTTTACATGAAATGAGTATAAATCTGTTAGTTTATTATTACAAAGAGATTACTTCAATTTTATTTATTTATATAGATCATAATGAGCGCGATGGCACGATCTAGTTCTGAGTTTTGCGGCCTCGCCGCACTAGGTTGGCACGGAGTCTGTTATTATCTACAGTGACCCCGAGACTTAAATACGCATTACGGGATTGCATTTCATCACAATGCAGATATTCAATTGCATTTCGCTTAATTAAATAATTTTAATAGTTCATTTTCTAACAATAAATCTCACAAGTAATCTAACTGCAAATCTCGAGACTTATAATCATATAAATACCACCACATACTACCGAATGAATTTATGTATTTACAAACAGATGTGTCTATATTGTTATATTTTCATTATAACTGAGTATTTTTTGAGGACCGGTTAATAAAATTTATTATATAATATGAATAATACAGCAAATAATACTAGGTAATATATGACACGGATTATATCACACGGCGTTCTCTTTCGCTTTCAGCGTTTGAGAATACCGCAATAATACCACACAGCGACAGCACAAAGCATATCGGCTGTGGCTCCATTTCACTCGAAGCCTATTTACCTAACGTAGCAATTTAGTCAACCCGTATACAGAATATCAGACGTAAGATTAGATGTTAGCATTTAATTGATTGAAACGTTTATTATCATACATTAATAAATTATTAATCCTTACAAATACAGTACAACCTGGCTCCACTCATTAAAACATCAAAAAACATGTTAAGCAGTGAAACCACTTACCAGCGTCAGTATTCCCGTCCAAATATTATGTGGTTGTCTTCAATAAAAGAGTGAATAGACTGTTCTTTTTCTGCATGTTCTTATTTGTTAAAGTCGAAGTTTTCGTACTTTGTCATTGTAGACCTTGCTCTATGAACAACACAAACAACTGATAAACTTAATGCTGGATCGTCTTAAAAATGTATAAGTTGTTGTTTATTTGGTGTATGTCATAACATTTGTGTATCATTATTTTTAATTTGACAATTGTGGGTAATTGTAAACACTCCCGTTCGGATACTCGCTGCGGAGCGTAGCGGCTGCATTGTATATCAACAACATTCATTCGTGATTGCTTAAACTCTTTTATTTCTTTTTGTTTTTCATTTTAATTTTATTGTCCTTGTTTTTAAATGTGTTTTTTTTTTCTATTCTTTCATTGTTAAGTTATACTGTGTGAATTGTAACTGTGTATGCTGGTGGGTGATGCGGAAATAGAATGGTAGTACGTGATATGTTCTGTGCGCCTATTATAATTCTTATTTGCGCTTATTATTTACATTATTTATTATATATATTTTTTTAAATAAATAAAACATATTGTTGCTGATTTATATATAATTACTTATAATAAGTCTGATGAGGATTAACTTGATTCCTTTCATGACTCGGATTTATTATGTAATGATGATAATTTTCACTCCCTAACTGGTACGTAGGTCTTTATTAAACGTGTGTCATATTAAGGCTCAAAGCCTGCCTGCTCACTACTGTGAAATGGAGGAGTCATTCAGTGATGCCGATATTCACGCTGTTCTGATTTCAGAGACCTGGCTCAAACCTAATCTTCTTTTGACTTTTTACCCCCTCCCTGGGTTTACTCTTGTACGCAATGATCGTGAAGATAGAAGAGGTGGTGGTGTCACTATATGAGGTCCGCAGTTACTTTCCTTTTAAAATAATCACCTCTTCCGCCCCAATTAACAACACATCTGCAGAATTTCTTTTCCTGGAAGTTAGTGTTCTAGGAATGAAAATTGTCCTAGGCTTTGTTGACTGTCCACCTCCTGTGGAGTATTTCTCCAGTATCGAAATGATGCTGGAATATTTAGGGTCGGAATATTTGCATCACGTTATCATGAGTGATTTTAATACAAACCTCCTTACTAATTCCTCACTACGTTCTTCCAGGTATAAGTCAGTTGGCCTTCATGTGCTTCCTTTGCAAGCCACTCACCACAATGTCAATGGGGAAGACACATGGCTTGACTTAATTCTCACCTCGAATCCTGCCCTTGTCTTCTCCCATAGTCAGCATTTTGCTTCTGCATTTTCTCATCATGACTTTATTTTTGTTTTTTACGTTTTAAAACGTCCTAAGTCCAGTCCTAAAGTATTGCACAAACGTTGATTTGGCCGTATGGATGAATAGAAATTACTTATGGATGCTTCTGTCTTAAAGTGGGAAACTGTTCTTGGAGCCCGCAATTTTGATGAAAAGCTGTGTGCTTTCAACGATGCCCTCTTAAACTTGTGCAACACACACGCTCCTATTAAAAAAGTGAAGATTAAGCTACCATCAGTGCCTTGCTTGAACCATGAGGTACGATTCGCGATGAGAAACAGGGATAAGGCTTTTCGTAAATATAGAAGTGATCGCTAAGAAGAAAATTGGTGCTCGTATAAAACTGCTAGAAATCGCTGCAACCAGATGGTATGAAACGCTAAACGCTGACATATTCTCACTAACATTAATTCCTGGTCCTCTACAGGTCTATGGAAGCTACTAGGAACTTTAGGCATAGGCAAACAGAATAAGGCTGAACCTCCAAATACAGTTGCTTTAGACGATATAAATAGCTATTTCTGCGCTCATATTCCCATTGGACTACCGAACGAAGTGTGACACCACAACTTATATCCAGGCTTTACCTCGACCAAACTTCGAGGAATTTTACTTCTCGTACGTTAATAAGGAAAAGACGAAGAAGATTATCCTCTCCGTCAAGTCCAATGCACTAAGCTGCGACAACGTTAGCTGTCTCATGATTATCTCCATATTAGACTATCTTCTGCCTATCACACATGTTATTAACTTCTCACCTGATTCTGGAATATATCCTTCACTATGGCGTAACGCATTATCCCTTTGCCCAAAACTGGAAATCCTTCTTCCTGTCATTTTCAACCTATATCTATACTCCCATTCTTATCCAAAGTACTCGAAGCTAGTGTGCATAAACAGTTATCACATTTTGTGTACAGTAACAATCTATTTAGCCCCTTTCAATCTGGTTCTAGACCAAGCCATAGTACCGTTACGGCTCTTCTTAAAGTCACAGTTCAGTCTTTTAAATAACTGCATTCGATGCATTTTCAACCTTCGTAGGTATGATCATAAATCTACGTTTCATTCACAGTTAAAGTGGGTACCCATCCGTCAGCGTCGAAGCTTGCGTGCTCTCAACACCCTATTTACTATTTTGGCTTCTCCTAAACCACCTCCTTTTCTTATTTCCTGTTTTAAGTATTTAGGTACTAACCACGACAAAGATCTTCGCTCCTCTAACAACCCGCTTCTTTTGTGTCCTTTTCACACCTCTGATATTGTCTACTCCTCCTTTTCTATCCAGTCTATTCTTCTCTGGAATGTACCCCCTCTAAATATCAGAACAGTAACTAATCGGTGTACTTTTAAGCAGAAAGTACGGGAAATTCTCATTAATGACATTACTTAATACTGAGTCTTCCTTGAAATAATTTTTAATATTTAGTTAATATCATGTATGCGTACATACACATATAAACATATATATATGTTTATATGTGTATGTATATATAAATTTATGTATGTATGTATGTGTATATATGTATATTCGTGTATTATATATTATATTATAATTATTTGATGTAACTACCTCATCTGCATTACCCAAGGTAGACTGGAAAATAATGCCAATGGCATTAAGTCCGCCTTGCCACGAGGTGTATGAAGTTAAATAAACAAATAAAAAAAAGAGTTTAGACATAATATAATAAATATTCAAACTGTGACTATGAATCGGATCATTCCAACCATCCTTACCAGTTATCAGGGATGATGCCTGAAGCTATTTAAATATAACAAGGAATCCTAATTTCAATAAAGTAAATAGTTCGGTGCTACCGGCTTGGGATCCGTATACTAAAACAATTTAATCAAATATCTAGCATACCACTGGAAGACTTCAAAGCTGAGCTCGTACTGCGTAAAACTGACTGTAAGTAATATTTAAAAAGTTGGAGGTATTCCGTAATGATTCTGCGGACAAGACACCCGTCTCGGTCCTCTCATGGCCATGGGTGCTATAAATCACTCAAGACGTCAGAGTAATAATAACTAAACAAAAGCGAAAGAATATATAAAGTTTTGTTTTATTCAAGTAAAAATATAGAAAATCCCAGTAAAACCTTACGTAAAAATTAGGTTACAAAGTTAATGATGGTGATGATGATTAATAAAACATCATTACAATATATGCTGTAATAATGAACAACTGTGAAAATAGTAGATGCTGTAAATTCTCGCCTGATAACGATTTGAAGTTAACATGTATCTAAAAGTGTCAAGCTTGTACCCGTTCACCTTCATCTATAAAAGATTAAAGGCCGGGTCAGGATACCTTTGAACTTTACCCTTTTGTTGTGACTTGTTCTAGGATAATGGAAAAGTTGTGATCAGGTCTGCAGGTTGTCCTTGCCGTTTGAAGTTCCATCGCGCTTTATTAG
Organism: Ornithoptera alexandrae; assembly: GCA_029030555.1. Lineage (NCBI taxonomy): Eukaryota > Metazoa > Arthropoda > Insecta > Lepidoptera > Papilionidae > Ornithoptera > Ornithoptera alexandrae. The sequence goes on along the minus strand of JARDVY010000037.1, from coordinate 3,277,954 downwards.
TTGTAAATGTCATTGGCTGTGAAGGCTTCTGTGAGGCCAAATTTACACGGGTCACTTTATTCACGGTTATCTTATTAACTCACTGAACGTAAATAATCGGTTTTATAACGCAACGGCTTATTGCTTGTCTTCTAACACATAAGTTCCTGGTTCGATTCCGGTGGTGACGGTGGTAGAACTTACAAACATAACAGATGATAATCTCTTGCTGTAACACTTCTGATTTGTATTAGTTTACAAAAATAAGCTAAGTTAATAAACTAAGAATAATGTTATATATCAAACCATTTAATTTTGTACGAATGAGATGTGTCACGAAGTTGTATGAGGAGCTCAATTGTCTATAAAGTTTACACGCTAACAAATTTAGCCTAAATGTATCTCCGCCGTATCGTAGATAAGTCTATTATTGTCTTACAATAACAGTCGAATAAATAACATAAATGAATACTACTAATGTTATCTTATAAATGATGAATAATAGTAATCAAATAAACATGTATGTATATACATGATAACTACATAGTTTTGTTTTTATTTAATGACGCGATGAGACGAACAGCGAGAGTATATCATGGTGATATATCCATAACAATGTGACACTAGTTGAATGATATACACTGCATCATATTGTGCTCGTTGTCTCAAGATATAAGATATTAACTCTCAATACCTCGATAACTCCACTATCTACAACGCCCTTCACACCGGGTCACAATATTTACATAATTATGTTTGGAGGCATAAGTAGGCATTGCGATGGTAACCTACCTAGACAATTATTTGAAAAATTTGAAGCATAGATCTATTTTATGTAATAGTATATATACACTAGTAAAAAGGTATTTTTTTAATATATGTCAGAGTAAGTGACGAGTGGGGTTAATTGATAATTGTATAAAGCGAGGTGTCAATTGTTTACACCCAAAATACTTTGCAAAATCTTATTTTGTTTTATTTCATTTATTTTGTTATTTCTTTGTACCTTGCAAATTGTTATTAATTTCCTTAAGAGTGAGAATGAATGAAATGAACGAATGAATGAGAGCGGAGCACGGCCTCGTGTGGGGTCGAGGCGCCATCTTGTTTCTTGCGTGGCGCATACGGCTGGCGCGGGGCATCCCTTTGAAAACGATCGATCGAGGTGGATCGTATAGTGATTCAAATCGAAGAGTTAGATCGGTGCCTTGAACCCGCTGCTCATGTTTAATTGTTCTAGTTAAATCTACGTTTCTTTAAAATATAATTGTTAAGAACCTACCCACTTAATTAAAACTATATGAAAAAGTGATTTTTGTATTGTTCTGTGCTCGCACTTTACCCTAATGACGCCCACAACATCCGTTAATACTGACGACAATGTTGAGAAGTCTCCGACATATATATGATGTAGATTGATAAAAAATAAACCGTCTTCTTTTCGAGTAATAAGCAAATGGACGAACACAGCATGTTAGTAAAAGTCATCGGAAAAGGAACTGCTTTGTTCACTATAATTGTTTTATTCTCTTTTTTGAGTGACGATAAGTATATTCTATTCCGTTTCCCACTCAGGGAAAAGCATATTTTAATGTCAAATAAAATAAAAAAGCATTTTTCCATTTCGAAGTGGATTCTATCAATATTAGAAAATGTGAAGACGTTTTTATGCGGTGGCATAATGTGATCAGTGCTATTTCTACCGCCTAGCTTCCGTCTTATAGTAAAACTTTAAATATTTGGTTCTTGGAATGTTCATTGCTTATTACATTAATATAAGATAGTAAACGATTTGTTAGCTCGTTGTTTTATATAATTAAACGTGTTGAGTATCTTTACAATTTTATATAATTTTCATACTTATAGTTAGCGGATTCCCGATACTGTTTCAAATTAAATACATTGTACGCGTGTCAAACATAAACAAATTCTAATAAGTAAATTATTAATAATTATATATAAAAATTGTTTTTGTTAATAAATTTATTATATTTAAATTTCGTTTGCTTTGTCACATAAGAATCAGTACTTTTGCTTTTCTCATAAACCGGTTTTAATTCCCCAACTAAAAATATATATATGCTGCGGTGATTAACCAACAACACTCTTGAACCGATTGTTTCCTTGAACTATTCGTAGTTATACAATAAAAAATCCTAAAGATCATTAAGTCTTTTCAAATTACTATATATTGATAATGTTAAAGTTTAAGGTTTCAGTAGCCACTGATGCTATTTAACAACAGTTTTAAAAAATACGCGTTGACTCTGAACCATCTTAATGAGTTACCATTCGGCGTAAATGAAAGTTCGCAAACGCTGGGGACCAATCCGTAGTTGAAGTTGGGTTTAATTTACAATGGACCAAAATTGTGGCTTGTTACGAAAGCACCCCGTCCCGCAGGCACTTTGATATTCGCGCTTCAGAAGAATTTTTAATTTAGTTAATAAGTTTGAGCTGTTAAAAGTTTTGACTTAAGACAAAAATGCTTTCTTTTGCCTGTCAACAATCGTGGTGAATATATATGGCTGTAGATGTCTAAAACTTAATAGAAAACCTTAAAGTTACTTCATAGTTGTATACTGATTATGAAATTTTAAGTTTTGCACATCTTTGATAGTCATTGACGTAATAAATTTGTAAAATAAACATCTTTATTTACAATCATCAACAAAAATATTTACATCTATCATCTCAAAGTCGCCTATCCAAATTTGAAGGTAATTACAGTGTAATTAAAGATTAATCGGACGGTTCAGATAATCTCGGCCTAGATATTTTGAACGACAGAAAAATTTTATTTTTTATCCACGAAAGTTTATTCTTGCGCATAAAAACATGATGCTAGTTAGACTGAGAAACATTGCATCACTTTGTGCCCGTCCAGTTTTAGGCGTAAGATATCAAGTCTGATTACCCCACTAATTTTACTAACTATAGAGTCTTCTAAACTGGAACACAGTAATGTTTTCACACTACTGTTTTAGCAGCAGAAACAGAAGCTGCGATGGTACCAACTCGCACTAAACAGTTTACGATAACGGATACTTACCATCAGAGAAATGCTGTTACATATTAGATATAGAAATATCTTGACTGGTTATTGCAAAGGAAAGAAGATACAAACTCACTCCGTCACGGAAATGACACGAGAAAGCTATAAAATGATCTTATTACTTTTCCAATTTCGCCGTACATTGTTTGTCGTACGATGTGATAGAATGACGCGATCCGCTCAGAGCATATCTCATCTCACCATTCCCAAAGACTTTGCAAACAAAACTTATCACAAGTATACATCGATGCTTACAGGACATTAGGACGAAGGTTAGAATGATAAAATTAGATAACAATGAAATAATTTAACTTAATAGACTTATACTTGGAATTTATATTTCAATACATTTGTTCTATGTACTAAACTAAATTTTTCTGATCGTCTACAACGGAAGTGTTTTTATTAATTATTTGAGGTGCTTGTTAGAATGGTACATACAACCTTATGATCGACGTCTCGAGATAAGTGATACTAAGTAACTAGTTATAAAGCCTTTCAAGTCGGAACAGGTTATTGCTTGCACTCAATTGTTTGGCGGTGGTGACGTCAGTATAAAACTTCTTCCAAAAGTGGATGTAATTAAAAAAAGGCTTGTTACATCCTCTCAATTGTAAGTATAGGTTTAACTTGTAATTTACGTAACACCGAAATAAGTTAAGCGTCAGTGAAACTAGATTAAATTCATTTCATTAGCCTAATGGCCTTATTTGTGGAACCTGATTAAGTAAGACCAAGAGGCTCCGAGGGCTGTGGAGCGCCGCGCGTCCTCGTTGACACAATTTCGTTTTGCACTGTCACTAGTTATAAAATATCGAGTATTATACTTAAAATACATAACTGCAACGAAGATAGTACAGAATAGGCAATACGTATGTATATATGTATATATTGTTAAAAAAATTATCGCAGTCGAATGCAGTTCGAGAACATTCGAGACCGACGAATCGAGTCAAATATCCTGCAGCGCTGCCTGTAGTCTCGGGCTATTAGGAATGAGACTAAGATAAACCCTGCCTGTCGTAGAAGGCGACTAGGGGGGTTATCAGGTTCGGGGGCTATAAAGGTGGGGGCCCGCATTGTCCACTAAGCTAACCCGGGATGAACTACAAATACGAGGTGGTTTAGTTTTTGTCGTACCAAAGCGAGGACTACAGACTACAGCCCTTTCTACGACGTACTTTGGGCACAGTGCCCGACACCGGTGCCTTCCGAAGATGACCACTGAGGGGGTTTCAGTGAGTAAAAATCTCACATAATCTTGTCTTCTTTCCCAAAGCAGAGTATCTTTTTAGAAGATTACCCTTGATAGCAAAAAAAAGATTGCAAGTTTAGAAACAATAAGTCATAGCTAACGATAATTCATAGGAGTTATAATTTGTAGGAGTTTTCTAGAAATTTCTAGAGTGATAAGCGAACGGTACGTGGACGCATTTGGGGAACGGATGATTAATTGTCGTTTTGTCGATCACCTCACTCGATGGACTTTTTGATTAATATGGGCTGTACGATGTACGACTTGGTTAGTGATTATTGAACTTGTGAAGAACTTATTTTAGTGGACCTTTGTTGTCAGGTAATAATAAACCTCTTTCATCTCAGACCATTGTTCCATTCGATCAAATCAAAACCAGCGCTTAAAAGATATAACAATCTTTTCTATCTTTATCGTTATTGTTTTTCCTTTGCCAGGGAGAAAACTCATTTTTGTACTAAGCTCGCCTTTCTCTATACGTTGTTCATAATTTTTTAAAAATTTGTTTGTTTTTTTTTTTCAGTATGCACATTAAGATTAAATAAATATAATAAATATAAAGAAAACAAGTGGATATTGTAACATAAACAATTGTATAATTGTTAACATTAAATAATTTTAAAACAAACTATTAATAGTTATAATCATAATGAGGTGCTTTCGTCAAATTAAAGTTTTATGGTCAGATCGTGAGAACTATTTCGATCTCCAGCTATTCTTCTCAGCTGATAGTATTTGAGCCCCTTTCACTTCTTTATATCATCAAACCATTTCTTCCTCTGTCTGTTAGCACGATTTCCGGAAAATTTATCTATATCACCAACCTTCACTGGTCAAAATCAAAATATAAATAGGTATTAAGAAAGGGTGCATTTATGGGGCATCTGCGTTGTACGAAACGACAAAATGAACGGGGCGTTCACCTGATGGTATAGGCCTGCTCATAACAATATGGCGCCAGTTATAGTGATACATACAGCACCACATTCTCAAAAGACATACGATGTTAAATCTCGTTATCCAAGTAATTTTACCAGCTACATCGCACTTCAAACTGGAGCACAGTAATATTTACATACCTAGCTATCTGATCCTCGGCGACATAAAACCATATCTCTTCTAAACATTTTATACAACAATATTTCACTGGTGGTGAGTCTCTGTTGACGGAGATCATTCTAGGGTTTATGTTCCAGTTTGAAGGGCGTTGTAGCTAGTGAAGTTACTGGGGTAACGAGACTAAACATCTTATGTCTCAGACGACAAGCGCAATGTGGTGCAGTATATATCATCCTAACTAGCGCTACGATGTTATGGACAGGTGTGTCGCTTACCGTCGTGAATGTCCCGCTGTTCTCGTCTCTTAAGTAAATAAAAAAAAAACTAATGTCAATTATTTATTATAATTTATTTCATAAACACTGGGAATTATTTTTAATTAACGGTGTTGAATAAATTTGTTACAAAATAATGCAAATAATGTATAGCATCCTAACTAGAGTCACGTTGTTATGAGCGGGCGTGTCACCATCAGATGAATGTCACGTGTGGTCGTATATATTAAAAAAAAAAAAACACAAATATGAGCTCGTAAATTGACAACGTTCAATTTTAACTCATAAAACACAGGATTTAATAAAAAACATTCATTTATTACATCGCCTCAGATATTCGGATGATTGAGTACAGTGTTAAGCGAAAACCTGCCGATATATTGGATATTAATGGACATTTCGTTTAATTTACATCACAGTAACATAAGTATGGGTAATTAACTATAATTATTATAAATATGCAATATATTATAGGAATTCTCAGTAGCTACACGATGTTATGGGCGGGCGTATCACTTACCATCGGGTAAACGTCTCGCTCGTCTCATCGCTTAATAGTATACAAAAAAATTAATCTATATAATCATCATCAGCCGATAGACATCCACTGCTGGACATAAGCCTCCCCCAAAGATCTTTACATCGATCGGTCTCACGCTGCTCGCACCCAGTGGGCTCCCGCGATTCTCACCAGATCGTCTGTCCACCTTGTGTGAGGTCTCCCAACACTACGACTACCGGTATGCAGACGCCACTCTAGGACCTTACTGCCCCATTAGCCGTAAGGTCGTATCGTAGATATTTTACTCCTGGATATGTTCTCTCCTTAACCGGTAGATCTCTGTTGCAGGAGATCGTCCTGGTAGGTGGGTATGATGGTGTGTTCTAGTTTGATGGAGGCTATAGCTAGTGAAATTACTGGAGTAACGAGACGTCCTAAAGCGGCGAGTTCAATGTGATGTTGGATACATTATTCTAAATCGCGCCACGTTGTTATGAGGAAAAGTGTCAATTGCCTACTGGCTCGCTCGTCTCGTCGCTTCATTCAATGAATAAAAATTGCTATGTATAGTTGTGACAGTAGTTGTATATATATATGTATGTATAGCAGGTAATATCTACTTTCAATGCCGAAAAATTATGGAAACTTATTTGAAAAAATATTTTTAAACACTTCCGAAAAAATATACCTAAGCATTATTTTTTGAAACAACTACATAATGGCAAGTTACACTTTATTTTATTATCTTGCAATTAAGTGTAATTTTCTTGTTCATTATGCGATGCAATGAGAGGAAACAGCGTTTAAAGTGTAACAGCATTTCATTTTGTACAACAGATTTATTTGTACACAATATAACGTTAATGAAATGAAAGATACGTGAAAGAATATATAATATAGGTAGGTATATAAATATACACTTAAATTAACTCTACACACACACATCCACGCACGCACCCACGTATGCACGCACACACGCACTCACGCACGCATGGACGCACGCATGCACCCACTCACGTACTCATACATGCACGTACGACATCACGCACGCACCCACGCACCCAAGCACGCTCGCACGCTCGCACGCACGCACGCACGCGCGCCTGCACGAACGCACGTACGAACGTACGAGCGCACGCACGCACGCAAGCACACACGCACGCATGCACTCACGCATGCACGCATACACGCACGCACCCACGCACGCTTGCACACAAGCACGCACGCATCCACGCACGCACGCACGGATGCACTCACGTTCGTATGCACCCACGCACGCACGCACACACGCACACACACACACTTTAACTTAAATATTTGTTGTTCATAACTTGATACAAGTTAAATCTTGTTATAATGTATGTTTTATAACATTTCGTATCGCTAACACAAGAGGTAAAGTAAATGTATTGAATAAACACGACGCTCGAGGAAATTGTGAAAAGATTGCTTTAATAGTATGAAAGGTAGGAGCAGGTATGAAGGTAGAGAAGTAGAAATGTAAATGTACCAAAAGATACATACAGATATCATCCAACATTCAATATCGTAAGCTGACTCAAATAACTGTCTATGCAGTGTTGGTGAAGCGTATTTAATAACTTAACCGTTTTTGTTAGTATTAAAGTGGAAGTAATGTTAAGTTTTCATAGATTATGCTAATGTGTTATAAATTTCATTAACAAATATAAGCACTAGCCAGAAGTAACACTAAGCTTGTTTAAAGGCAACCCGTCGTCTCAACGGTCCATTATTTTAAGGGAAAATAAAAGGTATAACTTAATGAAAAGAATCCGTAAGTTACGTTTGAGAAAAAGATAAGAAATCAGCAGAGGAAAAGGCAATCGCTATTATTGCTCATCAATCTCCCTGCCATTCGTATTTTCAATTTACAACGAAGATATACAATAATTTAATTTATAGCGTTTAAATAAGTGGAGATCTTATTTTTTTTTTTTTGCCTCACGAAGCATTAATATTAGCTACATGGTCCCTGAAGATAATAAACAAGATTAAATGGGCCCGTGTCCCGTTCAGTTAGATAAATAACGGCCATCCAATTTGTTCTACGCACGTATTAACGTAATCCAAAAGCAGTAAACTCATATTACTGACAGATCAATATCTGCAAAAAAGGTTGGACTTCGCGAAACCATTTTTTTTTTTAATTCAATTTATGGAAAGGTTTAAAAGGAAATACGTTTGATAGAATTATTTCAATTCGTTATGATGAGGTGCTCTTTTCAAATTGAACTTTGGCAGATCAGAAATCCTTTCTAGTTTTCAGCTACTCTTTTCAACTAATGGTATTTAGTAACAATTCTTTACATTCTGAAACCATTTCATCCACTGTCCAACAAGAGCATATTTTCCGGAATACACTTTACGATCCGAATAATGGAGCTTTTTTTTATACGGCTTTCTACCCGTTTATTTGAACGTATTTTAATATTCTTATTCTAGTAGATTGACAAAAATGTTACCGGTTCCTAGTCCGCGATACTGGTTTCCAAGCTGGACGAGTTAAATGGTCTAAAACGAATCAACGACTTCCGTTACAAGGCAAATCGATTTATTCGACGCAGTTACAATTAACTATTACAACATATAGATACTTTTAATTATTAATTAACTGTGCAAAATAAAACGTAGATTTTTCGCAGATATGCTTCATTGACAGATATTTTACTTAACTTAACTTTACTAATACGTTGGTTTGATTAACCTTAAATGCAGAGTAAATAGTTGAAACTTCTTTGATGAATCGATGCTGACAGAGATAAATGAGTCCAGCCTCAGACGGTTAAGATAAATCTACAAAGGGAAAAACATTCTATTATTAAAAGTATGTTAATTGGACATAGTAAATTGACTGGATCGAAATACCGAAATTGAAACACGTAAAAAATATCTTTGGTGAAACCTTCATGTAATCAAAATAAAACTAGGAACCGTTTAATGATAGAACTATTTATCATTATATGTATTCAGAAAGTTCCTATTATATAAAAAAAAATATGACTTATAAGGAGTAAAAAGAAAATGATTAAAGTATCAAGACAAAATCTAAATAAACTTGTTATTTGCTTAAAACGCAATTGACTTAGTACTAAATTAATTTCTATCAAATATCCCAGAATATTATTTCCGAAAGATTAACTGTTTTATAATAAGAGCAGCAAAACTGTTATTATTTTGAAATATCAGAATAGCAAGTAACAACTCATTGTTATTCAGTTTCATTCATTTACACAGAGATTTTATTTTACATAATGTAATCTATATATATATATGCACCTATGTGAAAATTTGGTAGGATTATTCATTTTATCGAGTATAGGTCAGCTAAGAATGGATTTTACAAAATTCCTACACCTAAGGGAATATCGGGAGTGTTACGGCCAGCAAAGCGAGCGGGAATAGCTAGTATTTATATAGGATATTGTTTTGAATGTGTAACATGTTTGAACATACGTTCAATACAGTGACAAGCATCAAGCAGACACAATACTTTGTGCTATCGCCTAAAGGAACACCGCTTGAAAGGAGTGTAACCTGCGAGCAGACTCCCCGGGAGGAATTCAATAATTCTTTGCCATAAAAACACCTTTTCTTCCACTTTTCGTAGACATAAATATTTCTTTTTACTCTGTACTAGATTTTATACTTTACATACGACAATTCACAAACCACTAAGGATTCTCCGTAATATTCCCTCTGTTCCTTAAAAACAGTTATATGATATTAAGCATATTTTCAGTAAATATCGAAAAATATATTACAAGCCTTTCACCGGATGTATTTTTAATAGCAGGAATTTCATAATGTTTTCTTATCAATAGTTGTTAAGTAACTAGTTCTTTATAATTAACTCAACAACTTTAAGCGATTAAAACATAAGTAGGTGGAACCACAATTTGACTTGTGCTAAAGATGGAGGAGCGTTCGTTCCTGAACGTACACGTATGAATTGGTGTACACGGAGTGGAAGAACGTATTTCTTCGAAGATATATTACTCCATCAGTTTGCTCATCGTCAAGTCCAGCCAAATCATGAACGGAGTGCTCTTAGGAGTTACCTATGTCCAATTAATAGCAAATAAACCTTAGCATTTACAGATTTTAAATGTAACCTAACACTAAATAGTTTCGCGGATAACTAGGTTATTGAACTACTACAAAACACTTATCCAAAACTAAATATGGACAAAGTTCTATTAACCGTACACCGACCGAGTATTTAAAGGCTTAATGAACTCGACACAATTAAGGAACGTTGCAGAGTGATCAAGGATTAATACGGAACTACTAATCTTCTGCGAGTCCTCATTGAGTTCAGCGGTTTAATAATTAAACTGTTTTTAAACAAAGATAAAAATATAACATACATTAATTTAATATATATATGTCTTATCATAATAATGTGGCGATAATTAGGATGGCATTGATAACCATCAATCTTATCATCATCAGTACACTTGACTAACCAGTCAAGTGTACTGATGGGATATCTTTGTTGGCGGAAACTGTCGGTGTAGGTATCACCGCAGTGTCTATTTCTGTCGCAAAACAGTAGTATGCAAACGTTACTGTGATCCGGTTTGAATAGCGTTGCAGCTAGTGAAATTACTGGGATAACGAGATTTAACGTATTACGTCTCAAGGCGGCGAGCACAAGTGTGATGTACACCACTATCAGGTTAACATCTTGCTCGTCTCCTAGCTTCGTCAAATGAAAAAAAACTAATGTTGTCTTTTATCAAGAATATAGCAGTTTTTACGTAATTTTGCTTGTCGGCAGAAATAAGCACTATTTTATATGTCTAGATTACCTGCTAGTAGATGATACAATTTATTCGTGGCAATAAGATGTTGTTGTGGTATTTGACTCATCACATGTAATACTTCTCAGAGGTATAGGGTATATACACAAAAGATTGCGTGAACACAGGATGCCACTCTTTATATTAACCTTTTTAGTGCCGGGCGAAAAATAGGTGCCTATGCGGGAATAACCGGACAAATTTTACAGTTTTACCAGGGTTTGGGAAATTCTCATAAAAACCAAACGAGAAACAATATTTAAATGATTCAAAAAGCAGTGTACTAAGGATGATATAAAAAACAAAACAATGACACTAGTTTTTTCCTACACTTTAAAAAATATATAAATAACAAAGGTATAAATGTTAATAAAAATAGTAAAAGTAGAGTTCTCTCTTACAAAACGTATTTGCATATACAAAAAGTCATCTTTTCATTATAATTTTATATGGGCTTATTATTATGAAGTATATACTTTGCATTTCCAATTTATTTTGTAACAAGATAAACAATATTACTATCACTATATTCTACGTCGATTCCGACTTCTTGATGCCACTATTTCTTCATCGTCACTATCTGTTAAATCCATCTCGTCGACCATTCGGACTACTTCTGCGTCATTCATGACGGTGTATTTTTTATGAAAAGGTTGATGACAAGATTTTAGAAATCCTGTCTTGTTAATTGTTGGTTTGTCAAAAACAACAATGTTCGACACGAGCGTAAAACAACGGCAATAACAAAAATGACGCTTTCAAGCTGCAACTGGGACGAAATATACTGTTCACAAGAACGATTGAGAGGAAACTAATTGATCCTACGTCTCGCTGCGGCAACGGAACGTGATTTAGTGAGAGTTTTCAATCAATTCTTGATATAAAATGCTCTCGAAAAGGTCCGATAAGGGCCCAACGTTACAGCCATTGACACCGCAGATCGGTATTTATGTTAGAATTCTGTGCCACCAAGCGATAGGAAAAAGTCGTCGTCCACAAAAAGTTAAAACGAAAAACATTTTTTTTTTAATTCTCTGATAATGAAATTAAATCATTTACAACGTATTACAAATTTGTTTGGATTACTTCTCTCGCAATACGAATAGTAAAGCGCTATGAGGCGCGGGCCGATATATCGGCTCTGGCACTTCTCGTTAGTGTAGCAGTAGCCGATATATCGGCTCCCGGCACTAAAAGGGTTAATACCACTGTTGATATTAATAACTAAAATAGTACTTAATAACGAGTGAAATATATAATTGCGACAGTAGCGTTAAAAAATCTACAAGAGAAATTTGTACATTGTAAACCTTACAATAGCGCAAAGTAAAACAATAAAAAGTAAAACATGAAGATGGTCTTCCGTTTTAATAATAAAGGAAAATTATTTACTCCTTTTTTCGTTGACTTGTTCCTTTTAAAAGAAAAATGTAAATTCTGATAGTAACTTTAATTTTTTTTTTATTTTAATCAACGTAACTACTAGCAATGGTAAGTTACAATTCTTACTCCAACAAGTTGGTATCTTCTTTTGAAATGGTAAAATAAGAAGATTATATAAAGATGAGTACATTATGTGACATCTTACTAAATACTACGTTTACTAATGCGAATAATATTTGTGTATATATCTCAGATACTATTTTACGTTATTATGAAAAAAAGATTTAAATGAAATGCTTAAAACCTAATACCTCTACACTCGACAGTTATATTAAGCATAGGAAGTATTATGAATTGATGTAAGATTAAAAATATTTATAAAAACGACTATATTGAAGAAAGTATTAGGTTTAAGAATTTTATTTAAAGGAACATCTCTGTAGTCTTATGGCCCTTAAAATATTCGGTCACTGATTCTAAATTACGCTCGACCTGCTTCATAATCTGGACCAAAGCGATTCTAGAAACTTCTTTAAATTTATCTTAACACAATATCTTATTGAATAAAGGTTTCAAACCATATCCAAGTTTCTTTTCATAAACATTTTTCCAGTAATATTATTACCATAATTGTTATGACGACAGCTAAGGCTCGTTCGTGTGTATCTCTAGCTCGTTTCAATAATACAGGCTTCATGTGACATCAAGTGAATTGAAGAAAGTTATCCAGCCCAGAGTAGTTAAAAAAGATTTGTTATAGATGGGATGAGGATTCAAATTCTCTATTTAGATTTCCTGATAGTTATTAATAATATTTAATAATTACTCACTGGTTGATTAATTAGCTAAAGATGTATATTTAAATTTATCTCGATCTAATAAGCTTTTTATTGAAATACATCTAAAGTATGTAAGTAATATTAGTAAGAGAGAACAACAATTTGGTATGGAGATTTAAGCATTTGCTTCGGAGAACCAGACGTTTGTTTGTTGTTCTCCCATCAGCTTACAGTCATTTGTAATCCAATCACGTCCCATATTCTTACCACAGCGAATGTACAATAAGGTGTAGTTTCATTTCGATGTACTTTGATATACATATCTGCATGCAGAGGAAACTACGAAATTGTTTTAAAAGTAATCGAAATTAGACAAAGAAAAATAGAATAATTTTTATAATCTGTAACAATTTATTACTTCCCTTTTCTAATTCTTGCGGCACTTTAAAGTAAATACAAAGAGTACTGAAATATCAGCATGTTACTTATTACTTGATACTCTAGTGTTGCCATTGTAATTATGGTTACGCGTTGCTATCGAAGTCAATATATAAAATTCTTTATATTTTACACAATAAATCGATACTGTCCTATATTAATACATACGTTCGCACCTCAGTTATATTTAACACCAACAGATACCACCTTCGATTCCTCCAAGCGAGCTTTAAGATAAACAGACATATGACCATAAAACAATAACTGTTATCAACATACATTACCAATGAAAAAAAGTATATTGGGGCATATAATGTAGATTATATTTTTAAGGAAAAAGTTGTTTATTTCTTATACAGAAATCCTGTTTACGCTGTTTATAATTATTCCACAGTTGCAGATTATTTTATCTTAAAAAAAATCCAATTAAACTTTTAATGAACGGTGTAACTTTTAATATTTCGCTCGCGTTCAATTATTCAAATGAGGATAAACGCAGAGCCCGATTTCGCTTTTAGTGTACTTACAAACATTCTGTAGCCAGGATATAACATATTATTCAAATATATTTATGTAAAAGAAAAAAAAATTAAATAAATAAAATTATATAGGCCGAGTGAGAGTAGATAGATGTCAACTGACAAATAAAACTACTGCTCTTAGAATATGTAGGATTCCTCGCGATGTTTATCTTCACCGGAAGCTCAAGCTCATTAGAGATCGAACCTACATCCCTTTGATACGTATAGCGTGTACGATGGCCGTTAAAACTGAGCTATCGCTAAACTAAACCTTTCAAAGATTGCGTATACGAGGTGAGGAAGACGTTAGTATTATCGTTCCACGGATTAGAGCTCATCACCTTGAGAACACCTCCACCTTAGATGTACTAGCCCAATAATTTCAGAAGCTACAGCACAATCCTAGCAGGTACGTAGTCAAATTGTACAATGCTGATACATTACAGAAACAGATCATGTGGAGATAACAATCAAAACGATCTTCAGCTGTTATAAAAAATGCTTTAATATATCTTGAAATGTCAACAAGAATTATTATAACATATTACTTAATATTCCTACATAACATTAATGTGTTATTAAGTGCTAAGTAGACACAAGTAACGGGGCTGCCACTCTATGTTTTATATTAAATTGAAGAAAAATCTGATCTATAAATAGATAGCTGTGTTTCTCGTGGTTTTTTTTATTAAAAAAAGCGACTTGACGAATAAGACGTTTACCTGATAGTAAGTGATACGCCTGTTCTTAACAACCTGGCGCTAAATGGAGTAATATACACAGCACCAAATTGTGCCCGTCGTCGTGAGTTACAAGATGTTAAAACTAATTACTCCAGTACTTTCATTAGCTACAGCGCCCTTCAAATTGGAACATAAAATAATGTTTGCACACTACTGTTTAGCTACAGAAATAGATGCTGCGTTGGTTCCTAACTAGACAGTTTCCGATAACAGAATACCTACCCCCAATAAATGTTATCAAAAGAATGAAATATAGCAAACAAAAAGATCACATATGTCTTTAGGGTACTAGTACTAATTATAAGACACAGCTTAATACCAACCCTAAGGTTATACGTTAGAAGTAGTGAACTATTCACAACTAATCACACATTCTCACGTGACTTACTTGTATTAACATCAAAGCTAGACCTTGGTATGTACATATAGAGGACGATCATAAAGTTAATATTGCAACAATGTATTATATATATGTAGTATATATACAGCATTTAATAACAATGTATGCGATTATATCATTTATTGATTACATATAATATATTGACGCGTAATCTATACTTCGAATTAAGAGTTGAATGGAAGAAAGGGTAGAATATTTCCACCACCATTCCAGCCACGTAATGGAGGTAATCCCACCTTTTGCTGAAGGTCTAAATTAGACTTTAAATTTAGGTGGGTACCACGCGCCTATAACTATCATTAAAACTTACTCCTCTGGCGCAGCGACCTAAAGTGAATCTTGGCTTTCGACACAAGAGAGTACCAGCATTGTCCGTCTCCCACTGCCTCTGGCCAGTCCACTGTTTTGAACTCACGTACGTCGTGCTTTACGACATCCTTCCAGCGATATCTAGGCCAGCCGACCGGTCGGTTCTGCCAAACATACACCAAATAATGTGCAAACTTTTGATTGGTGTACCAATAATAATTGTGTCTCAAGGCATGTATTATTTGTTGCAGTGCAGACCTTCAGCTCTTAAAAGCAGAAATATCGTGCTTGACTAGTCACTCGTGTAAAACTAGATAAAGATATTGTATGGATGTTAAACATGACGGAAATTAGTTCACTACACTTACACCAAAGAAAACCTTCAGACCAATTCCGGTCAGTGTATATTTACTACCAAATTTTCCTTAAAATCGTGCGAATTTACAACAGAAAATTAAAAACAATTTTTTTCTTCTAAAATATTAACATATTTTGTTTTGTATCAAAAATATGTAATAACGCAAAATATCAAAGCGTATAACTTAATACTTTTTTAATGTCATCTCATATTTCATATTTGCACCCAAGTCTTTAACAGTTAACTATGATATATATAACTTATAATTGAGTTTAACTTCGAGTTCCTCAAGAATACTTGTGCTACTTACCATCGGGCGTTTTTATTAATTTTTCTAACACTTACGAAATTTTGTCGAAGGTTGGCGATGTAAATATTTTATAGAATAGAAATGTTATATGTGACATCGAGATATCATAGTATAAATATTAAATAAAAATCGGAAAAGTAAACCTGAGAAACAGACAAGAGAGTAGGATATTTCTTTGAAATCCAAATAACGGTGAACTTTCATGACATATCTCTTAGATTCCCAAGAGTATAAAGATGCAGTTTTAGTATGATTATATTACATACAAAGGATTATAAGTACAATTATATTTCGCTGACTTTAACTAACAAGTAAGCACTACTAATGTCAGCGAAATTATGAGTTGGGAGGACAAAAGTGCATTTGGCGAAATGCCTACGGTATTTTGCAAGGAAAACGTCACGGAGACGCATTAAAAGCTCCAGTCACGCTCATGCAGTCAAGTTCTTCATTTATATTAGCTTTGTACGTTCATCTAAAATACTAGTTTAGACTCCGTTTAACATTTACAAAGAACATTGCATATTAAGGTCTTCAATTCTTTTGAAATTAATGTAAACCAAACTTGTGCTTTGTTTGGGGTGATCAAAAAGTCATGATTACGGAGTGTTAGTAACAACGATAAAATTAAAAAAAAAAATTAATAATGTTGTGTCCTCTACTACTTATAAAAATTGTATAAGTAAGATATATCGCGGAGCTGTATTCATTTGAATATGATCAGTAAGAGTAGTAACACCAAAATGGAAATAATAGGAGACTGCTCCTCCATGTCCAATAGTTTCACGCTGATGCGAGTAGTTTTGGCTGAGAAGAACATTCTCTCCTCCCCGTACATGTTAGATTATTATATACATACACTAATTTCATATATGTCCTGTACTCCGGCTGAGACTAACATCCGATAAGCTGTATAAGTCAGTCAGGTACCCAGCAGACAAAATATATCATCAAAGAATAGAAGGTTTCTTCCAAGAGACGTCAGTTAGCCCAATATTCAGCTAATTGCTGTTCATCATAGCTAGCATAGATTCATTGACACATCACGAGATCTCCGAAACTATTAGACGTAAACACTCAAAATTCGGTACACATATTGCTTCTTCCGTTCAGAGGTCAGCTAAGAACGTATTTTACAAAATTCCTTCCCCAAGCGGAGTCGCGTGGGTGTTACAGCCAACAAAGTAGTATTATGATGTATATTAAATTCAAAATGTTGAATGATATATACATTGAATACTAAATTAAAGATTATGTGATATTAAATCTTTATTAGAGCAGATTTTAATATTTTCAACGAGATATTGAGATAAGTGGTATGATAAAAACATTCCGTTCACCACGGTAAATTACCGCAGTCATTTTAAGGAAAGTCTGGTCTCGGTTTCAGCGAGACTTGTGTGCTAATGGCTTCCGTTTCAGATGTTTGTGGGCACTTAGCCGAGTGCACTAGTTTTTATTTACCTAGATACTTTATGTTGCATAGTATAGTGCAAATGTTTTATCGCAAAACACGATTAACCATTAAGTTTCTTTGTATGTTGAGGACGTGAACTGTGTATAAAAAAAATTATATTATTTCAATATTCATAATGTCGGTATACAATTTTTGATATTTTGTTTTATATACGCATAAAACCAAATATTTTTTCTATATTTATTTTAATACTTGCAGAAAACTCCATACATTTATTTTGTTTGTATATATTCATAGATAAATAATTAGTACCTATCAGTTATCACAATGGAAATAGACTAAGTGTTTATAAGTTGCGTCAACTTATGGCTAGTACTTTTTAATGATGGTAGGTTTCCATTGGTAGAGACTGTTTAGGTATTCGCCACCGGGACTCCTATTTCTGCCGCCGAACAGTACTGTGCAAACATTACTGTATTCCGGATTAATGGCAGTTGTTTGTAGTGCAATTAATGGGAAAAATGACATGTTAAGTCTCAAGGTGACGAGCGCAATGTGGTGCAGTGTATACTATCCTAACTAGCGTCATGTCGTTAAAGGCAGACGTATCACTTACCATCGGATGAACGTTATGCGTGTCTCGTCGCTTAGTTGAATAAAAAAAAAATTGTTACTTATAGTTTATAACTTTGATCGTGATTCATTGAACAGTACAAGCGATCGTTTAATATTCTATAGCTTCATAAAGTGTAGCATTGATTTTTACAGCAGCAGCTCCAAAAGAATCAGTAATGATATATTACATCAGGAATCTTTCTTAAATTATTTCTCAATCAAACTAATTTTGGAAATTTTTTAAATATTATTCATTATATTCAGACCATCATATTGAGACCCATTGATTTGTAAACTCCTTGATGAAAAAAGTAATAAACAGTCATCGATTAATTGTCATATTGTTTTCTCTATTGAGAATTATTTGTTTAAAAATACGTCACGTTGTTATTTAATTATTAGTAATTACACTAAGTATAGAAATGTATCATTCTAAGAAAAGTGTAATGAGATATATCCCTTTATGAGAAACAGTAGTTTAGTACGGTCTAATCTAATTTTAACTCGCTGGTGCACTGATCTCAAAGGAGCCTTTCATTTGTAGCATTCTTTGTCACACTACCCTTGATGTTCTTTGAGACCCCCTTTTGCATTCCTTTGAATGGTATATTATTATAAACGTGATAAAAAATTTTTTTTTGTTACATCCGTGTGTACCATATTTAATATATATATCCATGTCTGTTTTGTTTAACTCTTTCTTTACAAATATACTTTCCAAAGGTCGTGTAGAAAATACTGTTTGTTCTTTTTTTCCGTAATTAAATTTTTTTAATAACAAAACTTTTAGAAACTAAGATCACGGTTACATGAGAATATTATCATAATAGTTATCGACAACAAAAATTATTTATAAATAGATTTGTTAATACGATAACAGAAAGAAATATGGAAAAGAAAACTCTAAGTTAAGAATCTAAATAAATGTCACTAACCTCGGAGAAATAAAGAGGAAGAGCCTTTTCACGGGACATCCGGTTTGTGAGTATCAACAAGAGATACTTAATGTACATACGAAGTGGATGTAGAGTTCAATTCCAGTATCTATGAGGCAAGTTACGAGTTAAATAGATTTTGTTAAGCATACCAACTTCTTCCTGCAAATGTACGAGCAAATTGCTCTTGAGGGTTTCAAGTAATGACTTTACGAAGAAAAAATTTATACTGATTATAGTTAATAGATAATATGATATAATGAATGAGTAAAAAGAAACGAAAGAATGTGTTTGTTAAGAGTCAAATAATTAAGTAAAAATTAACAAATAATTAATGTACTTATTCTACATTACTTCTTTTTATTTAAATAAGTGATGAGACGAGCGGTACGTTCACCTGATGGTAAGTGATACGCCTGTCCATAACAACGTGGCGGTAGTTAAAACGATGTACATACTCTCCTCGCCTGAGACATGAGATGTTGAGTTTCGTCACCGTAATAAATTTCACTAGCTTCAGCGCCCTTCAAATCGGAACACAGTAATATTTGCACACTACTGTTTATCGGCTGAAGTTAGATGTTTTCTTTAAATGTAAAGCAACTTTGAATTGTGCGAATATTATAATAATCCTGTTAAGTAAAAAGAAATAAGCTTCCACCTTATATCTTGGGGCGATGAATAGTGGTATTTTATAAAGTACTTAATTAGGACCTCATTTGTATGCGTTCTCCTCGTTTATTATTAAATTAGAGCGATATTTTACCCTCTTTAGAATGGCATATATAAATATTACTCTTCTAATATTTTTGTGCAAGTTCCTTAATATTTTCTTAAAGCAATCCTTAGACGGGTTAACATACCGTTTGACATTAAGCCCGCTTTATATACAAAAAATTGCGATTTTTTTTATCATTTAAACAATTAAAAATATTAATAAAAATTCTGTTTATAGTTAAAATGTTAGGATCTTTCGGCATTCTAGTTAATAATACTCGTTCATGTTAACTACTGTACTCTTTATATGTAGAGAAACTATTAGCATTGTTATAAGATTTTTTTTTAATTATTATATAAGAAAAGAAGTCGCTAAGTAAACACAGTTTTCTTACTATTCATTGAAATTATTATTTACTTAAACATAGATAATAATGTTTTATAACTTTATAAAATCGTTTTAAATTATATTTCTTACAGATAATAGTTTGGCTACTATACCACCTAATAGTAAGCAGTGATGTAGACATACTAAAGAGCACTGATGAATATAATATGCTTCGTATATGAATATAAACAGGCTACGTATTAACTTTAAGATACACCAGATTTTTTTTTAAAAACTTAATTGCAAATCAAAATGGTCGATTTTATAGCAATTATTATACGCCCTACAGGTAAAGAGACTAGAATCTTCTTGTAGAAAGAAATAAGAATTTTGTACAGCACGAATCTTTAAAATTTCCTAATAGCTAATTGATTTAAACTAGTTGGAGTGTAGCCTAAACTTGAATTAAAAAGTAAGCTGTAGGTACTGGTAATTCTTCATCAAGATTTTGGCGATCGACCAACACGTATCCAGGCCCATTTACAGTATTGGCGGAAACTGACTCGTAATAGTACACTAATTTGATTGAATTTCAAATTTTATGTTAATACTTGAACCCAAAAGATAAAAAAATTTCTATTGTCTTTGGAAGTATCACCAGGAACGTCAATTTCTGCTGTTAAACGATAGCATAGTGCTTATTACTATGTTCGCGTTTGAAAAGTGATAAAGGCAGTAAAATGTATGAATTTCACAAAATCTTCATCCCTCTCTATTTCATTTCACATTATTTTTCAGTATAATTAATAACCTGATAATAAACCCCGCCTTTCCTATTCAAGGTCTACATTTATCAAGAATATACTATATTTAGATCGTAATAATTTTATTAAACCATGATCTACACAGGGGCGTGCAATTAATATAGATACGTGTAAATAACTGTGTACCCTAACACCTTAAACATATATAAATAATAATCTTTCAAGTCACTCAAAAGGTATACAAATAAGCTGCATTGAAATTTAATAGTTTATTTTTAAATAAATATAGGGTGGCGCAAAAGTAATCCTCCTATCAGAAAATGCTATAAATTTTGCCTTGATGTAAAAAAATTAAAAGACCAAATAAAAATAATCCACAAGAAGAATCAAAGTTTTTCATATTTTTTTTTAAATTACAGCTAAATAACCTTCCGATGTTTTTTAGGTGTAATTTAAAAAAAAATATGAAAAACTTTGATTCTTCTTGTGGATTATTTTTATTTGGTCTTTTAATTTTTTTACATCAAGGCAAAATTTATAGCATTTTCTGATAGGAGGATTACTTTTGCGCCACCCTATATAAGCATAGAGACGTTACGGTATACTCTACCTGAAATCTCTGTGGACGACCCTGTATCAACGTGTAGATGAAATATATCAGAAAAACAAAGTAAAAAGTATAAAATATGAGTGCAAAATACTGTTAGATAAATTGACGAAGAGATTTAATGCCGTTAACAACAATAGCGTTTATGTACATGACAAACAAAGTGCAAAATACCTTCGTGCGCTAGTGGCTATTAGGCCCTTGCATATGAAATTGGCGTTTTGTACGGGAGAAATATAAAGTAAATTTTTTTTGGAAAATATATGTAATAATTCAATGTATGCACCGTTGTTATTTATGTACTTTTGCCATCTCATAGGTAGTTCATTGATCTCTTTACTAAACAACCATGGGGGGCGAGAATCAATAAACTCTTTGAAGGCGGTTTGGACTGCCGCACCGGAGTTAAAATTTTTCCTTGTAAGAAGTTGCTTTGTGATGGATCC
Source organism: Ornithoptera alexandrae (assembly GCA_029030555.1). Lineage (NCBI taxonomy): Eukaryota > Metazoa > Arthropoda > Insecta > Lepidoptera > Papilionidae > Ornithoptera > Ornithoptera alexandrae. The sequence goes on along the minus strand of JARDVY010000037.1, from coordinate 3,255,936 downwards.
GCTTTCACAATAGCCTTTACTTCTTCATTTTCCACTTTGGTCTCCGGCCGTTCAGGGGTTGTTTCTGAAGGTCGAAATTTCCAGAACGAAAACGTTGAAACCAATAACGTATCGTGTTTTCTTTTGCGACACCTGCGCCGTACACATCATTAATCCTTCGAGCTGTTTCTGCAGCACTGGTGCCACGGTAGAACTCGCACTCCTAAATATACCGGTATTTCATGTTTTCCATTGTGCGGTAATAAGCGACGCCAAAGAAAAAAATAATGAGGAAAAAACAAATGAATGACTGTTTTCAAAACTCAAATGTAGCAGCTAAATGAATTTATAAATTTGAATTTGGAATTCTTAACCAAAGTGGAGATATTTCAGATGAAAGTGGTCAGTACGACAAAACGCTAATTTCATATGTAAGGACCTAATATCTGCAACACAGTTTTCTTTACTTCAACAAATATGTTATATTACAAGTATGTATTTATTTAATAGTAACAAAATGTATATGTTAATAATAATAATGTTTATTCATACATGGTTTGATAGCGGAATAAAAAATATAATCATATTACCTAATGTATGGGGGTGAGTGTATGGGGTTCCGCAGAACAACTCACGGGATCCAAGCCAACCTCATCTGCACGTGGTGCACCTTGCTAATCAACGGACGAGGCTCTTGCTCCCACCAATGCGCATTGGACCAGCGTGGTGGAAAATGGCCCAAATCCCCCTATATGAATTCCCACAAACGACGGCCACTAATCCCTGGCGATGCGGGCAGCGCAGGACCGATCGATGTGGGGATCTTTGGGGGAGGCCTGTGTCCTGCAGTGGGGACGTAAATAGGCAATAAAGTAAGTAAGTACGCTTTGTTAAGAATTTGTTTACGCAGATTGTAATGTAAAATAAATTATGCAACATACAAAAATAACTCTTTAATTTTTTTTTTTATTATGTTAATATGAATATACTTAAATATATGTTAAACCATAAGGTTAACTCTGTGGTTAACTCTCAACGGTTATTTCCAAAAATTCATTAAAAATAAAAATTTAAATACATTCGTAACTAGATAACGGTTCATATTAAAACCCAAACCTAACTGAAGTTAGCAGATTGAAATTTTGTTCTGCAGGTAATGAAGTTTCAATGAAATTATTACACAATTTCTCTTAAAATCTGAAAAGATAAAAAATAATTACGGTTTCACATCTTTCTTTATTATTTGGTAACAGAGTATTATTTAATTGTTTCGGGTTTCATTTATGGTTTTGAAGTACTAAGGGGTGTATCAATTTAATCTTAATTTTTTAGTTTTATTACTAACAAAAATACAACAATAAATAAATAATAAATTGAATAACTATTATCCATTGAATTTCGTTAAAGACATCAGTCATCTCTCTCTTTTACTAGCCATTATCCCATATGGTGGTGAGGACATCAGTCATCCCTAATGTTACTAATTCAGTCTTAGTAGTAAAGCGTTTTAAATCATTACGGAACGTTTTGAATGTATAAAAATAAAAAAAAAACTTTTACAATAGAGAACAGGGAAGCTCACAAATCTCCAAAAAAAAAAAGAAGAAAAAAAGTCATACGTCTTTTAGTAAGTATTTCCATTCAAATAATGCGGTCATTGAGCTCATAACCTTTACGTTGCATTCTCTGAAACTATCAACAAACTTAATTTTTTAAATAACTCTATAAAGTGATGATTTTAGTCTTGTTCTTATCCAACTTCTCCATGTTCGAAGGTTAGCAGCTATTTATTCTGAAAATAGTCGGACCTCTTGTGCATGGTGGAAATACTTTCCCACTTTAGAATTAGGCGAATGTGATTCCGGTCCACTCCCGTAGTTTATTTGACGATGACTTCTTCCGTCTTCAACTTCTTTTAATTAGTTATCAGTATCCTACTGAGACCCAGTAAATATTAATTACTTAGTATGTTCCTCTTCTTCTTCGTCGCTCCCGCAAAGCTGCGGATCGTGACCACGCCCCAACAACCTCCATTGAGTGCGGTTATATGTAAAGTGGACCGCATCGTATATATTGCCACCCACCGCCTTTCTAATAGTTTTCATGCATATGGTAGGAGCTCTTCCTTAATCACATCTGCCTTCTAGTCTCCTCAAAATGAATTACTTCTCCAAACAGCATTTTGGAGAACGCATGATGTGCCCGAAAAACTTGTGAGCTCTTTGATGGCATACTGAAACTAGTATATACTAGGTTTGAAAAAATAGAATAGATATTATGTTTATCTTTTTATTAACTTTAAACATTGACTATGAAAAAAACCGGTGGTTATATATATATATATATATATATATATATATATATATATATATATGTTGTCAGAGATAATACATACAACTAAGTACTTCCCAACAGACTGTGGGCAATAGTTTATAAGATAATAAATAATACCATCCCACTTACTTCCGCAAATACTGAACACGTCTGAACATAACGAATAGATTTATGTTTGATATTAATTTTCGTAGCGTTATAAAAAAAAAGGTAAAGCGGAAGTGTCATCGAGACGGATCCGAGGAGATTGATGAATCTTCGCTTTTGAATAGTCGGCTCACTTTAGAATGAAATTTTTTGTTCGGTAGCTCAATTTTGCTTAACGAGTTTTCTTAGCGTCGAAAGAATATCACAAACATTCACTGGAGTTAAAATTCACTTCCTACTTACGAATATATATTTCATGTAGTTGTGAGGTTAGCTTTCTTCATTTTTACTATTCCTCTTCGATCTGTTAAACGTCACAGGTTACTTGAATACCTTACTTCCGGTCTGCCTCTTTATTTTCTACCGGTAAGAGTGGCAGTGCCAAGTTGCTGCCATAGTCATGGAGCCACCTTTTTATGTGAACATGCCGTCCACCGGACGAGTTAAAATCATTATAATTTCCAATAATATTTAATAGAAATTACAGAGATATTATTGTTTACGAGAGATAAATTACAATATTCTTTATTCTTCTCTAAGTTAAGCATAAACGACGATTGACTGAAGACAATTGTCTTATATATAATTAAGCCAGTAACACCAGCTTCTTTCTGACATTTAAAGCGTTAGTTGCTTTCAAGTAACTATAATAAATAATCTCATAATTTTGTATAATAGGAAACAAAAAATATGGAAAAACATAAAATCTATTAAAATAAGATAAAGTAGTTTGTATTTAATGTAAAAACAAATCATAAGCCTATTTATATTGTGCCAATATAGTAGAGATGTTGTCTCGTTGCTACTGTAATACTACTTTGCCTTTTCAGTTAGAACAGTAATAATGTCTACCATGTGGCGATAGATATAGTCGTTTAAGTACTGCTTTGGCATATTCTAGAAACAGAGATTCTACTTTAATTCTCTATTCGCACCTTTAAGTTGTTGGTACTTAGTTTTTGTAACTCGGACAAATTAGCAACAACTACATGAAAATCTTGCAGGATTATATACGATCTACATAATTTATCTCAACGTACAAGATAATACACAAAATTTTACTTTAATGTTACCAGTAATATTTTTTAACATGATAATGTGGGCTTAAAGTAATATTCATCAGAAGAATTCATGATAAAAAAGTTGTAATTACCTTCATCCAAAATTTGGCTTTGTGTTAGTTTATAAAAGTAAGATTTAAGTTTTGAATAGTTCGTAAAAGGATGAACGAAAGCATAACTTGAATAACTTTATTACATTTAAGGTAAAGTTTAAAGTACCGATGAAGTGGAATCTTTTCTACTTAGCATTAAGATTAATGAGTTTTTCTCGTCGATAAAACTGAAAAGAAACTCTTTTCCAGTTTTATGGTGGTACTTTATACGAAATTGTAAAAAATAAAAAAGAAATTCGTATTACATAATTTTTTATTTCTAACATCATCATCGCATTATCTCATTAACTCACCTGTCCAATTGATTATCTATCATTAACTAATAATATCTACAAGTATTAACAGTTAAAAGATTAATATGTTGTTACATTATCTGGTAACAACCAAAGTGGGACTATATCTATCTCTATAGAAATTCATATTTTTGTCACTTTTTATTATAATCGGCCAAATCGTAAACGATAGGAAAGCATGTGTACTATCCATTTTTATGCATAGATAAAGTACAAAAAAAATTGCAATATATAACAAGAAGTTTTCAAATCACCCAACAGATGGCGCCACCATGAGTTATAGATCAGGCTATCGTTTATCGAGCAAATCCTTATCGGCGAACAAGCCATTACGGAGTATTCAATTATGTCTATTAACTGGATTTTAGTGAATCTCTTTAATGTAAAGACTTAGTTTAACAAGTCATTACGGAGTATACAATTGTATCCAACAACTGGAGACCTCTGAATCTCTGTAATGCCAGGACTCGGGTCAATAAGTCGTTACGGGGTATAAAACTGTATCCATGAACTGGATCTCTCTGGATCTTCGTAATACTGTTGTACTCAGTAACTTGCTCTGTAGTCTAAATTGGTTTGTTATTATCAATATAGTGCTGATATTACTGCGTGCGTTGTCATTCACCAGAGACCTCACCTCAATATCTTTACAAATATAAATTTTTACTTTCTTATTAATTCATTGCTGTAATGACCCTATTTATTATATATAGAGTTAATAATATTTTGAAGTTTTTTAGAAGTATTTCATTTAGAAAATGGTGTAAATTCTATTCCTACATTAAAACAACAACTACCATTACATTACTCAGAGCTGTGTCGCACGAGTTGGTACTTGACTTTTTTTGAATATAGGCAAGTAGTAGTAACTTTTTGCGAATACTTTGTTTTCCAAGTGTGTCAAAATAATTTTTACAAAATTTAAATTTTATAGTATTTTAAACTGAATGTATCTTTCACACAAGTCTTTGAAATGCGCAATTACACTTTAATCAGTTGTCATGCGCTTTCTCCTCATCATAATGAAAAATATATATTCAATACGATTCCCCTTCGATAATTTTTTGGTTGTATATATTGACATGGAAACCCAGAAAATAATATATACAATAAATCAAATCAAAGAAAAGAAAGCTTTCTTAACAACGAAAAAGAAAAAGAGATATTGATATAACAGTAGCTTTATCATCCCTTACATCATATAAGTAATAATACTAAACAATGTAGTTTATTATTTACGGTTGGTGAAAAATGTGCTTTGGTTACGTATTTTATTGTAATGATAACTTAAATATCTTTTATATAGACTTTATAAAGTATATTATAAACGGGGTAAACGCGGAACAAATCGATCTTTATTAATATTGAACAGTCCTTGACTTCGTCCGTTATGTCAACTTTGATATCAAGATGAAAAGTTTTACGTTTTTTTTATACATAACTGTTCTAAATCAAAACTGTAATATACCATAGATATTATTTTGTAAAAACGTAGATCTTACCTTCATAGACTAAATACAAAACGCTTCATTTACTTTCCGACTAATCTTAATTTTTTAATTTAACGGCTTCTCCAAATGTATCAACTACTTCCTTGAATACCGATAATTATTCATGATGATGATGATGAATAAATTCTTATGGTAGGAAAACAATCAATTTAAAAATGGTAGATTAAAACATAAAAACTAAAACATGGGTCATGTTACTAATTTTCTCATCATAACCTATTTTGAATAGATAAAATTCTATTCAACTATATAAACATAAAACTTTATGATCTTATATAGGAGATTCTTGCAATGTGTTTATTTTCTTTTATACGCGGGTACGGAGCTCGTTATCCTTTATTTATCACCCACAGGATGCTATTGTCGTCGTAGACGTTAAAGCTTAATGATGGTGGATTCAATTTGCCGGAAACTACATTGAAACGGTCAATGTAAGTACAGTATCATATCAACTTTACGTAAGAAGAAATGTTGTAAATACAATTTTTACCTATATATACCTCTAGACTAACTTAAAACACTGTCTCTATTATCAGCTATGTATCCACGTAAGCGTAATTTTGGAGACCATTAGAGCTCATGACTAGATCTTGATCAAATAATATATAATGGTAATATAGAGGCGTCAGGTTTTCCGCACAAAAACTCACGGAATCCAAGTCAAACAACAAACGGGGCTCTGGTCGCCACCGACCTGCATTAGCCCAGCGTGGTGGGAAATGACCCAAATCTTTCTATACGAATCCGTACCCGATCTTGTGGTTATCTTTCGGGGAGGCCTATGTCCAGCTGTGGTCGTCTATCGGCTGATGATGAATTTCATCATCATCATGATCATCGGACAGACGTTCACTGCACATAAGCCTCCCCCAAAGATCATCGCCCCTCCCCCACATCGATCGATCCAGCGCTACCCGCATCCAGCAGCTTTCCGCAACCTTCATCGTCGGACCACCTAGTAAGAGGCCTTAATGATGATGAATATAGTTGCTATGAACCGATCTACCTGATAGTAAACTATTGAACATTGAGGCGTATAAAACCATTCACACATCTTTTAATCTCAGGTTTTTCAATTTTATTTTGAACCATGGTTAGATCGGAAAGGTAAGTATTCGATAACCGTTTCGTTGTACTGTAAATTTACTGGAGAGAACTAATTTGTTTTCTACTGAACAAACACCACAGCAATACATCAATACATCCGAAACAATTATTTGACTGCAAAATAAAGAATAGAAGAGGTTTTATGCAGGTCAAGCATTTTATTGAGCAAAGCTTATACTTGTTTACTACTACTTATTTATTGAGTATAAAATTTAAAAATATATGTTACCGTGAAAAACCAACAAACACCAAATACGTTGGTGAAAGATCGAATATTTCATTACATTCCATCACGCTGTTTTTCCTTCATTTCATTCATCACTTCATTTTTCCATCACGCTGACCTAATATAAGTTGGTTGGAGCGAGAGCCCCGTTTGTTGATTAGCAGGGTGCACCACGAGAGGGTGAAGTTAGCTTGGGTCCTGTGAATTGTCCATTTAATTATAAATATTGAATATATAAATAGTTTAAATAAAAGGAAAAGAGGAATTACAGTAACTAAAGAATAACATCAGAGAGAAACAGAGAAAAAAAATTGCTCATTACTGATGTTCATGGACAATAAAATGCTGCTTCATTAATCATTACACCACACCCACTGCTAAGCATAGGCATTTAAGGATCATATGCTGTTTAATCAAAAGCATTAAGAACAAAGAAGACATAAAAACTTCAAAGAGTAGAAAGAGTTAAATAATTTCTAACTTCTCCTCAGACTAATTGCTTGTAACAATGCGAAAACTCTTACAATTTCTAGGACCATCATGATTCTAGTATTAAACGTGCAATGTCATTGCTCTGCCTGGGCTTCCGGGTGCTGCCGCCAGGCATCGTACCCTGTACATAGCAATGTATACATGCAAATGAGCCGCTGCGCGCTCATGGCTCGTAATTGGATTTGTACTCATGTCGATGCCTGTTCAGCTTACAAACTTACGTACTTGTCACACAAGCGACCAATGTCATTAGATCGAAAGCTCTACATCCGATTTATAAAGGCTTCCTCTACCCTATCATTTGTTAATACATATACTCTCTTATTAATCTTAACATTAATTTAACATATTTCAATGCTTTTTTTTCTAAAATGCAACGAGAAGAGAGAGACGTTCATCTTATAGTAAGTGATATCTGCCCATATGAACGTAGCGCTAATTAGGATGATATACACGCCGCATTAAGCTCGCTTTAAGACATAACTTTATAAATCTCATTACCCTGGTAATATCACTAGCTATAGCGCCCTTCAAACCGGACTATAGTAATGTTCGAAACCTACTGTTTGACGGTAGAAATAGAAGCTGCGGTGGTACCTACCTAGACGGTCTCCGGCAAAAGAGACCTATCGCCAGTACAATTTTACAATGTAGTTGCTATGGGCAAGTGTATTACTTACTATCAGGTGAACGACTCGCACGTCCCCTCGCTTCTTCGAATAAAAAAAAAAGATTGTAATTAATAATATGTTGATATGACAATGAAATTATCAAATGGAGCAAGATTAAAAGTCAATGCAATAGCTGCATTGATTTTTAATCTTATTACAATACATTGTCATTTATTATATTATTTCTATTTTAAGAGTTTTTTTTTTAATTTTTATTTAAAAATGAATAGTAGTAAAATAGATCTTAGAATTCAGGAGGTGTTCGACCTGTTTGAGACTAGATGGTTGCCCCAGACAGTTCTAGGCGATAGGCAAGTAGAGCGGGTCGTAGGATTTCCAGATAATCCTCACCCCGCAAATTAATCTTAAGTTTATATGTTTTGTAAACCAAAATTCTGTGCATGCGCACAACCTGCAGGCAGTGAACATGTATACCGACGGCAGTAAACTGGAGGGGAAGGAAGTAGCCTCACTTTGCATATGGAAAAGTGAGGTCGAGGTACAAAACCGGAAGCCATGTCTATCCGCCTACTGCACAGTCTACCAGGCGGAGCTCCTGGCCATATGTGAGGCAACCCAAAATGATCCTCAGGAGGATGGAAACGAGCTATGGTTTGTACAGTGATTCTAAAGCCGCGCTCGATACTGTTACTTATTATAGCTCGCTCCATCCTCTTACCGTGGTGGCCAAGGAGAATTTGTGGAGGGCCTCTACCCAGAGCAAAGACGTGTCTTTGTTCTGAGTCAAAGCTGATACGAGGGTTCCTGGTAATGAGCATGCTGATGGATTAGCCAAGCTGGCAGGTCCTAGGAGAAGAAGGAAGCCAGATCATGACCAGTGCGCGGTATCAAATGTTAAATGTTTACTTCGAGATGCCTCAGTTGCGAAATGGAGCGCCCGGTACAGCGAGAACAGCACCGCGTCCATCACTTAGTTATTTTTCCCGAACGCAGCAGGGGCATATCAGTTAATAAGGAAGCTCCGGCCAACTGGACAGTTAACCCAGATATTCACCGGCCACGGCGGATTCTCCCAATACTTGAACCGTTTTAAATGTCGGGAGACCCCGTCGAGCAAATGTGATGACGTCGTGGAGGAAACGGTTCCCCATTTGCTGACGGACTATCCTATGCCTAGATGCCAAAGGTATGATTTTGAGCAGGAGACAGGTTTAAGAATGGATACAGCCAGTCTACCCGAGATGATAAAAACTAAAATAGTTAGAAGTAAGTTAATAAATTATTGTATAAAAATATATAAAATAGTAAACAATAGAAATAAGTACAAATAAATGTTACTTTATATCTACACAATAATATTGTGTACTTCTGTATATATTAGAAAGATAGCATAAGTATAGATAAGGTAAAGCCCTGAATAATAATATCAGGGAAAGTGTGAAATAAATAAATAAAAAAAAAGAATAGTAGTAAAATAGCCTGCAACCCATCTAACCTAATAGATCTGGTATCTAATCTTCACTACTTGTGATGGCACAATGAAGGAGAAAAAATACCAATACTTTATCTATTCCTTTGTTTAATTTTCCTTTTCAATCGAGGAAACAAGATATACTTATTCTATTACCTATGATTTTTCTTAAAACTTTGTTTTTTCTTACTAATACGTTTGTTATTTTTTCATGCAAATGTATTGAGACATTCATACGAGTATGTTAGCGTACATGTGCTCACGATCCAATGGAGTCGAACAAGAAATTATACCAATTGTTCAATTGTATTTCACTGGAGTCGAAGATCATCCTCGTCGTAGTTTTCCATTGAAACAATCGGTAAGTGAGCATTACGTGTACCATACTTACTGTGTTTCAATCATAAAACCAGCAATATTTCTATTAAGAGTGTTTCTTTTTTATAGACTAAGGTTTACAAATAAAACTATAATGTCACAAAAGATTTTTTTTATTAAGATTTACTGCTTCGTTTTTATTGAGTTAGTAAACTACAGTTGAAATTACACTAGTAAATTACAAAAAAAATCATAGTATTGAAAAATTTTATGTAGTTAATTTACACAGATTTAATAATTATCAAAGATATGGTTTTTTAAATCCGGAGATTTCTAAACTAGTATACAATAACTGTTCTCCGCCCACTCTGCTGACCCACGCAACTCGATTTGAAAAAGAAATTTTGGGAAATCCATTCTTAGCTGATCTATACACTGCAAAAGAGTTATTCCTGCTAAATTCAAAGTGTCTAAGTCTTATGGTTCCAGAGATATCGTCATGAGTCTCTACATAGGTTGAAATCTCTTTAATATATATATAGGTTCTTGTTTCCTCTCAATAACGTCTTCATAAATTGATATTCCTATCTTACTGCATGTATCCCTTTGTCTATTATGCATTACTAGTTGTAGATATTTTTTGTACGACCCATATACAATTAAAAACCATTTTGAGTTCTCCTCTCTACTGATAATTACTTTGATAAATCAATAATAACTTATTTAAGTGATTAGTGTTAAAAAAAAGTGCTCTTTATTCATCTTTATTTCACACCCGCCATAACTCGATCGCCGAGATTTAACTGGTAAAAAAAGCTATTAGATACTTTTACTTGCATCTGTTTCATACTTCAACCGCTTACTATGTAACAAGGAGGTCGCATATTGAGGAGTTTGGTTAATGGCAAGATTTCACCAAACCCGACTAATTACCGCATTTTAAGTCCGCTATCTATAACAGCAACGCTGTGTTCCGTTTATCGACATGTGATAGACAAAATTATTATCACTCAACTCGATGTGACATCGAGTGTTTGCTCACTACAAATAATAATAAAAAAAACGTAAACCAGTTTCATTATTTTTATCTTATATGATATATAATAAAATTTAAAATAAATATTTATCAATAACTACTCATACACAATAACAGCTATTATTTGTTACATTAGTTTCGTGATACGGTATCGATTTTTTTTAAGTTTTAATATAGCAGTTAACAAAACAACAGTAAGTACATTCTTCCTGAAATATATTATAGACGAAAAATCTGTATTTCCGTTTCAATTGTGTTGAAAATAGAAATCGGACGTAATAATTTATTTACAAGGTAATATCCACTGTGTTGCTATACCGGATTTAGGTACATACATTTACATATCGAAAAGTACGAACGAAAATAATTTATTTTGTAACATTCATCTACATATACATTTACATTTATTTTTTACATATACATATATTTATCTATATATCTGAATTTTTACATATATATTTATCTATATATCTGAAGCATAGTTATTGAAAACTTATTTGCTTACAAATTAACGAGTTATTAATTGTATTGAAAATATAGATAACGTATCTATTAATGATGAGTAAAATTAGTCTCGGTTTTTTGGTCTTTAGGCCAAGACACAGATCAAAATCTATTTAATATTCAAGACCAAGACTAAACGAAAAAATTAAAATCCAACGAAAATTATGAGTTATCATATTGATCTTAATTTAAACATGTTAAAATAAAGTATTCTATTAGTTAAATAATTATTAAATATAATTTGCAGTTGATGCATTTAAAAATGGATATAATGTGTTCAGAAAAAATATTATAAAAAAAAACACAAGTATCAAGAAATCAAGACAATACGCAAGACCAAGACCAATACCAAGATCCATCCATATCTTGGTCTTGTCATCACTAGTATCTATAATAAATTTGTTTAATACAATCTGTTGTTAGTTAAATTTAAACTGTTTTAATAGTTATATATCTAATAATAATATATAAAAGTTATTAACAAATAAATAACATTGATTTATTATTTCTTGTACAAAATTTTTCACAACGTCCAATAAATTTTACTAGGATTGGATTAACATTAAACCGGAAACGTAAGACTCGCAACCAACAAAATGCAAGCTAATTTGTAACTAAAATTTGAAACGAGGAGTAGCGTGCAAACGTTACTGTATTCCGGTTTAAAAGACTTTGTAAGTAATGAAATTACTGAGTAATAAGACATGACGTTAATGAGACAATTAGTGGTAAGTTTGTGTAAATGAAGACTGTCTAGGTTAGGTAGTGTGCAAACATTACTGTTTCACGGTTTGAAGGGCGCTGTAGCTGGCTGTAATTGCTGGGGTAGACTCAACATCTCATGTATCAAGCCACGAGCGTAATGTGCTACAGTGTATATCTAACTAACGCCACGTCGTTATGGGCGTATCATTAATCATCAGTTTAACGTCCCGCTCGTCTAATCAATTGAATAAAAAAAAGGCATAACACGTTGCATCACTAAACACCAATGCGATGCAGTGTATGTGATCTTAACTAACGCTTCATTATTATGAGCGACGTGTCAGTCGAACAAAACTACCCTGACCTTGTCTCTTCAATACTCACTTTGGTTAATTTGACCCGAAGCTAGAAAAGTTATCGAGCCTTATATATTTAATTTATTGTGTAAATCAAACAACCTCTGAATAAGATTTAGTTAAAAAAACCTTTAATATTTTATATACAAATTAGTTTTTGTAAATAATATAGATATATATATTATAATGTATTACAATGTTCCTTATCCAGTTAATATGTTGTCTGCATTGTTCATATACTATATATATTTGAAATTCAGTAAAACACGCCTTGACTCAGCGTTATATAAGCTTTTTTAACGTTTTCCGTGATTTCTTCAGCCGGTCTATTGGAAGTTATGAGCCACGTGCTTCCGCTGCTGCCATTTTTATAAGCCGTTAATAAACCGTCCGCTGCAGACTGTACACTGAGAAACGCAATAAAAAAACATATTTAACCTTTAACCTATCAATGCCATTTCAAGAATATAATTCACTTGTGCTTGGGATGATTTACGACATTATTAAGTAATAGGTTCAAACCTGCTACCATAGATTCCATAGACTAGTTAGTAACAAAAAGCATGACTATTTTGTTAGGAAAAGGAAGGAAAAAAAATTATCATCATTCTCTATCATTTAATAACCACAGAGCATTGAAATAACATCGATTAATATAATATAATTATAAAATTTATACAATACCTCTGCAGCGGCAGTTGCTTAATAGCAGTTACCAAAGGTTCTTCTATTACTTCCGTGAATCCTCCTAATTTATCACTGGACAAGAGTGAGGTGTCAGTAACACCGAAACATATCGTTATCACTCGCGTCCCAAACAAACTGAAGTTGGATGCATTCTAAAATAATATTGATAATGTTTATCAGGGATGACCTCGTATACTAAGTAAACTGTGAATATTTCTTGTTACATTAGTTTCAAATAGTGAGCCTGTTATATACTAAGTCTATTATAACATTAGTATTAGAGGTGATGTTATTATCCAATATTTGCATTACGATACGTAAATGCATTAATCATCATCTACCGTAAACTGTAATTATTCAATAAGGTTATATAAATTGACTTATAACAAAGTATATTCCATAATCGTTTGTTTATATTTAAAAATTTACTCAATAGTATTAACTTAGTAATATTGCAATATGAAAGCGTATACAATAAATACCTAGTATTTGCTTCATAGTTACAGCACTCTTAAATATTAGGAGAAATAAAATATAATTCAATAGAGAATACTCGGCATTTTTTCTGTTAAGTGTATACATAATAATAAAGTTATAATTCGTTTAAGATTAATCTTAAATAAAGTTACTGATTTAAATACTTATAAAACATTACGAAGCATTATGAAACTTCATACAAATCGCCCTGATGAACCTCACCCGGTGCAAGGTTGCAGATGTAATCGTTCATTATTTATGTTACAAAAGCAATGTTTTTTTGAAATGCTGTACAAGTTTAAATAAAAAATAACTTTATTATCCATTATTGCCATTATTATAATCTATTAATTTCTAATATTAACATTGGTCTTTTAAATCTTGAAGGTTAATTCCGTACTTCTAACGCTTGGTAAATGTTCATGGGAAAACCTACTGCCTTATGATTATATCCCCTCTTAATCTATGCCGGGGACAGCTTGTAGGTGAAGAATATTCAAACCTGTGCCTCCCCCATAGTCAATTGTCTGGCAAATAGATTTCGATTAAAACTACAAATCCTCACTTACACCAAGACAGTTGCTGAATTGTAAAACGGCGCTCTTGGTTGCACTGTACACAGGTAACATTGGAGTTTGCATCAGTGCAACTATAGATGATATATTCATTATCGTACCACCTTTTCCACCTCGATCTTTGCGCATCCATTCGAACGCTTTAAGGGAACTCGTTATCAGAGCGGTCTGGAAGTTAACATGACAAAGAATAGTTGGTAATACACACTCCCGGTACTATTAACATTTCAATAGAGATGTTCTAAATAAGAAAGATATTTTTTTCAATTCCGAAACTCTTTTATCTCTAGACCTGCTTACATAAATTTACCTTTACCTTATCAATAGTTCGTTAACAAAATGTAAGTATACATTTAAACAAGTTTTATATAACTGTTGTACTAAATAAAATTAAAGAAAATTTTACCAAAAACTGTCACAGTGTTAAGTCACAATGAGACTGTAGATGATGAAGGATTCGCTTAGAATACTTTTACTCTCATACGTTGACAGTTGAAACACAGGAATGCTTTCATAACTGCAAATTTACAATGTGAATGTGGTAGGTATCCAGGGCGATTAAAAAAAAACCCTACTACAAACCAAAGAATGTATGCTCTAGTAATTGAATATGTAGCCTCTACATCAGCCTTAGGCCCTGCATTAAGAATTAAGAAGATATATAAATAATTTCTAACCACATTAACAGCTATTTGTTTTAAATAAACCTTCTGTTTGTCGTTCATTATTCCAGCGTTATTTACGACAACGTCTATGTATCCAAATTCTTTGGTGGCGATATCAAATGCAGAGTCCAACTGTGTAGTGACGTCGCACTGTATAAATTTCATCCTATTTGGTCCATGTTTATTATTTAATTCCCTTTCCAGCGCCATCCCCTGTGTCATGTCAATGTCTAACCCGACGACATGCTGAAAATAATAATGAAAGAAAGAAATGTAATTCTTGTGAAGTATTTTCTTATTACACCCTACTTGATTCTGATACGTTTGTGGAAATGAAACAAAAATCCTTTTAATAATATGAATGAATGAAAATGAAGTACAATGGTTTAAAGTAATATCTTATGATAATATTAATTTTCTGTATGAGATTAAAAACTTGTTCTAAGACAAGTATTTGTATAAATACATGTAATTAACTTTACATAACATTGACTAGCTTGTAGTCGATGATATATTAGAATACACATTACAAATATAATATTATAATATACACATACAATTAAAAAATAAACGTATGTAATTATCCTAGCAATCCTTAGCATGATACCGTTAAAATAAAAGTTGAGAATAAAAAAAATTTAAATTGTTATACAGTATTTTTTGAAAGTTAACATTTAAAGACATTTTTGGAGAGGAACAGAATTTTTGATTGTATTTACTTGTATGTAGTAGAATATAATGATAAAAATACAAGACATGACTATAGTAATCACAAAGAAATTACCTTAGCCCCATGATCGAAGAGTGCTCTCACTATGGCAGCACCAATTCCGCTTGCGGCACCAGTAACCAGAAAAACCTTATTATTTACCTCGTACATCTTATTTTACAGACGAACAAATAACGCGGCACGCCGTCTCAGTACTGGTTCACTTCTAATGTAATTCGATTACTAACGACAAAGAGTTGCAGCACTGATACACGATGTGTTGTGATAACGGCAGTTTAGAGGAAGCTTCTGTGTTTATACCACAAACTAAAAAGGATAAATGTAATCACAGCAAGGTTTTATGCTGTTTTTTAAGCAACAGCCGTTGTGAATTATATTCAAAATGCCAAACATTTAAACATTACCCAGTATTTTCCCCGGTACATAATTCGCATTAATACTATCAATATCTCTTTTTTTTTTGCAGACTACATAAAAGATATGTTATTCTGTCGTTTTTGTGTTAAATTCGTCGTTTTGTTTTACGCTTTATTGTGTCATTACACTATTCGATACGCTAGCGGCTGTATGACAGTCAGTGTGACGAATAGGCAGATAAAATTTCAGTAATCGCCCTTTCGACAATACAAACGATTAAACTTCCCATCATAAGTAAATTTTAAGAATATCGCATTAACAATTATTGCATACAATATTTTTTTTAATAAAACTGTACTAGTATTTTAATTTTATTACTATACTTGTTTACTTCAAACTTAGGTTCCTGTATTGAATGCAATTATAAGTACTTAAACAGAAACTCATTTTTTACTACAGTCACTTAAATCATCGATTAAACTATTGACTAATAAACAGTAAATTATTCTGCCTATAATAATGTTTAGACGGTATTGCTCCTTATTAATAAATAATAATCATTAAAAATTTAATAACGTCATAAAATAAATTTCTTACAATACACCCTTTGATCCCTGCCAACTTTGTGTTTCCTTCTTCTCAATCTTTCTTAACAATTACAAATTTAACTTCTTGTATTTATCTCGGCAGTATCTCTGTCATATTACAAAAACAAACAAGTTTCTTTTGTATCTCAATGTAAACGAAAGTATTTGAAATATGTATAATTATTTAGATACTAAAAAACCAGTCTTACTTTTGCTTTTGTATTTCTTTAGCAAAAGTCATTATAAATGGGAACTATATTCTTTGACCCTTATCCCTCGGGGGTTTGTTATACGATATACTCCTCCGTTGAAACTACATTACATTATATTTAAACTAACTAATATAATAAATCAATAAAAGTTAAAAGAAACAAGTTTTTAAAGTTAGTTGATAATTTTCAGCGCCTGTCTTAAAAAATAGCAATATGTAAAACAAAACAAATTTGCGAATAAATGTTTTTGCTATAGATAATATATTATAATATTGGATCTATATCATAGACTGCTATTATATGTACGAGTATAATATTAGGTCCTTACATATGAAATTGGCATTTTGTACGGGTGGAATAATAAAAGAACCATGGGGGCGAGAATCAATAAACTGTTTGAAGGCGGTTTGGACTGCCGCAGTGGAGTTGAATTTTTTTCCTTGTAAGAAGTTGTCCAAATTCCGAAAAAATGGTTATCTGTCGGGCAAGGTCCGGGGAGTACGGTGGATGTCACAGACATTCCAATTGTAGCTCATCTAACTTAGTGGTTGTTTGTTGTGCAGTGTGTGGTGGTGGTATTGCGTTGTCGTGAAGCAGCAATGACATAGAGCGATTGACCAATCTCGGTTGTTTAGCAGCTAGTTCTTCCTTCATGGTCTGCAGTTGCTGACAATAGATATTTGCTGTAACCGTTTGGCCAGATTTTAGAAAGCGTAACTAGCACAAGCTAATTTATGTATACATTTATATACTTTAATATACTTATTTTCTACTATATAAGTGTGATAAGAAAAGACAACCGTTTATTTTACTAAAAAAGAAAGTACGGTTAAGGTTTACTGGTGGTAGGTCTCTGTTGCCGGAGACCTACTAAGAAGGTCCCACCGCAACGCCAATTTCTGCAGCCGAACAGTAGTATGCTAACATTACTATGTTCCGGTTAGAAGGGCGTTATAGCTAATGAAATTACTCGAGTAACGACACTTAACATCTTATCTCAACGGACACAATGTGGTGCAGTGTCTGTTATCCTAATTAGCACTACTTTGTTATGAGAAAGCGTATCATTTATCATCAGGTGGAACGTCTTGCTCGTCTCGTTTCTTCATAAAATAAAAAAAAAAATTAACTCTGTTACGTATTTCAATAACGAAAAATATTACACAAGAAAGTGAGATTTACGATTCGCAAGATAACGAACTTTTCGATCAAAAGCATAATTCAATGTTTTAAAACTTAGGAAGTTTAATAGCGCCAAGTCAAGTTTATCCGGTTTCAATATAACCGTCCAAGTTTTCCTGTTTAATCAACAGAAAACTTCTCTTAAATATGAGTTATCTAGCGAAAGCTTATCTAAAATTCTCTTTTACAATGTATTAATCACATCGAATAAGCTGACCATTTATTTCTTCTTATACTAATATAAATATATTATTATCTAGATTTTAACCAAACATTAATTTTATTTAATTATCGAAGTTTTTTTTTTTTAATAAATTAGGCAACGAGACGAGCGGGACATTTACCGTAGCTCTATTTAGGATGATATATACTGCACCACATTTCGCTCGTCGCCTTAGACATACGATGTTGAGTCTCGTTACCTCAGTAATTACACTAGCTACAGCGCCCTTCAAAAGGGAAAACTATGTTCCGGTTTGCATACTGTTGTTTAGCGGTAGATACAGGCGCTGCAGTGGTACCCTTTTTTTCCGTGGGGAAATCCTGCATTGGATATCCTTACACTATAGTAACAGAAGAGTTATGTTGAACTCTTACCGGCTAAAACCGCATGGTTTCTCATTCATCGCATTTGGCCGGAACCACGGGAACGCTTTCGTACACTACCGTGGTTCCGACAGCGAGAGGCCTTGATAAGACCACATCTCGGGATGGAGCTACTGCTACCTACCTAGACGGTCTCCGGCAACAGAGACCTACCAGCAGTGAATAAAAATAGTTACCACATTGTATGAGTAATGTCGAGGTATTTGACATCATGAAATTTATTACGATTGTTGTAATTTGCTATCATAAAAATTTATGATCTTTTATGACAATGTCTTAAATAAATTTTACAAACAGCACAATACATGACATAAACGTTTAAGTACATTCATTAAGTTAGTTTTAAGTATTTTTTTTATATAAAAGCAACGTTTGATTCCATTAATACTGATCTTTAAAGTAAGCTATATAAGATACTTAGAAAATAGGTTTTAGTTTACCCGTGGTAGGTCTCTGTTGCCAGAGACCGTCTAGGTAAGTACCACCGCAGCACTTGCCGACAAATAGTAGTGAGCCGACATTACTATGTTCCGGTTTTATCTAATGTAATTACTGGGGTAACGATACTCAACATCTTACGTCTCAAGACGGCGAGCACAATGTGGTACAGCATATAACAAACTAACTAGCGCGACGTTGTTATGAGCAGGCGTATCACATACCATCAGGTGAACGTCACGCTCGTCTCGTCATTTAGTTGAGTAAAAAAAAAGTTAGGATCATTTACATTATCGTATGAGATGTCCTGGATATAAAAGGACACACATCCCCGTGCCAGCGTGGCGCAATGGCGTCGCGATGTTGTGAGATTGTGACGTCTCTATTCATTTCGTTCAGCGCGACGTTCCCGGGGTGAAACGTTTCACGCTTTCAGGACCGAGCACACTGGCGAGTATACTTCAGCGTACAGATACTTTTCTGTGCTTTTCTTTTGTCCCCCTCAACTGCTTTTTTACTGCTTTGAATAGCAATATCTGTGAAATATGCGCTAAATAACACTTTACTTGTGTACCTATGTTTTCGTAATGACTACTTAAACGGAGAATGATGTAATAAATCCGTTAAGTGTCGGAAGCATCATTCCGCCATTAATGCATTAAAATGATATATAATTAATAGGGTTTTTTCCTACCATCCTTGCTAACTACCACCCTCATGTTATATGTTAAATGCCTTTAAAACAATATCTCTGTGCTCCGACTGAAGATATATGAGAGCCGGAGTATTCCGAACATAATTCTGGGTTTTCATTAATATTGATTACTTTCACCAAACGAAAAGTGATATGCAGGTAATAATACAGCAGGTTTACGGTTTAAATACAGCAAAAAACGTATGACCATTTATTACCGCAAATGTACTTATTTATAGACATTATTAAAATATGAGTATTGTCTATTTTAGAAGATATTATGTAGAAAGGAGATACAGAGGTAATAAACTGCTTCAAAGCTACAAGCACAATGTTATTGGCGGAGTATGTTATGTATACTCAATGAACAATTCGTTCGTGTCCTTTTTTTTTTTGTTAAGTAGATTACGTCGGTATATACAGGAGAGTGGAGTAACTATAGGGGAAGTGACTACACCGTGTAAGTATTGCGAAAGCGTACATGAAATCAATTTCACACCGAGCCTGTAAGCAAAGTCTGAAGCGTAAACACGGATGTTATTCGCTCCAAGAGCTACTTGCATGTTCATTACACGGTCTAAAAACTTCGCAGGCGATGTCTGTGTACACAATGTAAAATATAGCATTAAATCAAGGATTATTAATGTCCTTCAAGTTAATAACTATGCTCTTATAACTCTTACAACACGAGTGTGATTAGTTAGAGATAAGTTTAAATATTACATATAAATATGTGGCTTAGTGAACATTAGAAATAAGCACAGGTGAAGATTACTTGACCTATATATATAATGATATTGGTGGATAACAATATAACACAAGTAAAAACATAGATACCAGTATTGTAAGATCAAACGTAAACGTAAATAATGTAAATTAGTAAGGAATACAGAAATTGTGTAAATAACAGGATAAGGAAGGTAAAGCCCTGAAGAAAGACAGGGAGAAAGAAACAAAAACACTTTCGAAAGCATTTCTGTTATTAGAGACCGAAAAAAAACATTATGCAATAAACTAAAAACAATAAAACTAACAAAACTTAACAGGAAACGAATAAAAAAATTGTACTTTTTTATATATTATATTTATGTAATATAAGTACAGGTCAATAAACGGTTAAATTGTTATCATCATCTGCAGAAAGACCTCCACTGCTGGACATAGGCCTCTCCCAAAGATTCCCACATCGATCGGGTAGAGATCCATATGGAGGGATTTGAGCTATTTCCCACCACGCTCGCCCAATACGGGTTGGAGGAGCAGGAGCCTAGTTTATTGATTAGCAGGGTGCACCACGAGCAGGTTAGGTTGGTTTGCACCCCGTAAGTTGAGTGCGGAAACTCTTACACCACTGTTTTTTAGTTAACTTCTAAATTCTTCCTACATATATATATATTTACTATTTCGTCTTGTTAAATGATTTTTCTTTAAACTTGTTCAAGTGAAAGCAAGGTTTGCGTAAATAAATAAAAATATGGTTAATGTACCGATTGTTATTACGATGACCACCAAGTAGAGAGAGCTGGTCACTGCCTACCCCACGAGGAACGAGACGTGATATATATGTATGTATGTTATTTCGATTGTTTTGAAAAACTGCTATGAGATAATCTCAAGGGTCACAACACAATATTCACTTTATATGAGAATATCAAAATATTCATAAATATTTTTTTTTTTTTTTAATTAAAGGAAACGAGACGAGTCGAACATTTACCTATGATATACGTTGATATTGATATGATTTTTTATCACCTCATAGAAATATTCATAATAATGTTGTATTAGGAACTCAGTATATACGATTAATTTCACGGCACTTGTCACTAACAGTAATGTTTACCTAGTGTGTTCACTAGCTACAGCACTCTTCAAACCGGAATACGGTGATAATCACTACAAATAGTAATAGAAACTTACCGCTAATGTGAAAATAGATATACCCCCAAATAAAAGTTGTTTTACGTTAGCGTTATATATACAGGGTGAAAAGCAATAGGTGTAAAAGATCTGGAGGGGCTCAAGTATAGCTCGTATCCTCTCTATCTATATATGGTACCATAAATGTATACGTAAATGTATAATGTATGGTATTTATATGTATCTATCTATATCTATATATAATACCCCATCCAAACACAATGGTTCTGAAGAATAACGTCTACCCACGAAAGTAGTTAAATTTTAACATTCTTACTGTCTCATTACCAAAAAGTGTTTTTTTTTTTTATTTTAGAATCTTTATGTACTTTCTTACACCTTGTCGGATAGGTATTAAAGTCAGGTATTTATTTATGTGCTTTATACGCGTTTTTTATAAATAAAATTTTATTTTAAGGTTGAATAAAAATGTAAGTATGACGCCTTATTTTTTACTGCCATGACTTTCAAAGAACCTAACTTAAAAGTTTTCGCCTCTAAGTGATGTTGTTAATTTAATTTTATAAAACAATGAATAAACAATAATTATTACATTAAAATTTGTATAGATATAAGTAAGAAATAAAATCATCGAATTTTTCCTAGAAAATCGGGAATTTTTCGAAAGATATTAAAAAAATTAATAACTTCAGAACCATTGTTTTTGGATGGGGTGTTCTATACATAGATAGATGAGATACGAGCTATACTTTGTCCCCTCCAGATCTTTTACACCTATTACCTTTCACCCTGTATATATATTCGTCTTCATCCTTAATGTGGAATAGGCGTATGTCCATTAGGTCCTAAGCACCGCTATACATCTCAATGTTAAGGAAGCTTTTACGCTGATTGCCGAAACAATAAATGTTCATAAAGCTGGAAAACAGCAGCTGTCTACCAACTACGTAATTACTATAACCGTATGTAGAACTGTTTATAATATATCAAAACAGTTTAATACACAGCAAACTGTTAAGATTCTGTATTAAAATAAAATCTCTGGACTAATACTACGAAAATATTTCATAGTTCAGGTTGCATTACTATGAAACATGATGAATTTAGAAGAGTTCATCTTAAAAACAATTTAAAACTAATGACTATTATATAGATCTGGCTTAAGACAATTGTCTTTTTTACTACTAGAATTGAGTAGATCTAGGTTATAAAGGATGTAATTAATTCCAATGTAATCCTGGGTGTAGGAACGAACGGGGATAATGCTTTTCCGTTATATGTTGAATTTTTCGATGATTCCTCCAACTCTAACCTTCCCCATGCAGAAACAACTTTTTAAAATGGTTCCAAGTTTTTAGAGACTACTTCTATCCCGAAAAACGTTACACTATGATGTTTCATCACAATAAATTTCAAAAACACCCAAATAAAGGATGATACAAACTTCCAATAACAAAAAGAACTTTGTTCCGCAATTCATTAACAACAGCATAAACGCTTCGAAACGAAAACTGCTGATAAATGCTGATCTATGTAACGAAGTTTGTTGATTGAAATAACAACAAAGGGCACAATCAAGTCTTACTTTGTGGATGTACGTTAAAAAAGGTTACCAATTTCAAATATATTTTCTATTTCACCCTCACAAAAACTCTACATAATTCAACTTTTAAAAAAATAAGCGAAGTTAGACAGATAATGTTCAATAAGAAATTGTCGAAACCTTCGTCTTCGTATAATTCTGCTATCAAGTAATAGTGTAAACCTTACAATGTTCCGTCTTGGTGGTGGTTGAAGGTAATTATATTACAGCGGTAATAAACTTTATAGAATATTTATTTGACCTCTCCTTTATTTAAGTTTTCCCATACCCAGATTTCTATAATGATTATTAATAACAAAAATGAGAGATTTTAGTTAAATTAAAATCAATTCAACAGGCCTTCGGACGTAACATAGTAAGCGTTTTTAACTCTATCCGTTATATTTATCGGTGGCTTTCCGGCCATTACCACCCAGGTATCTCCACTGTTACCCATTTGAAACTGTCACAAAGGAAACGGGTAAGCGGAAAGATTTTGCAAGAATAATCATTCTTCTAAAAGTGGACGCACAATCTTCACAGTTCTGTTACCTGCTTTTGGATATATTAATCGTTCCTTCCAGCTTTGTAACTACAACTGCCAAGCATAGAACCTCTGCGTTTCCAATTCGCAAGGTGCGAGCCGGTTATTCCGGTGGCAGATTTCCACCTTCAGATCCCAAATATTGTGTGCACTAACTTAACTCATTATATAATAGGTATTTATTGTGAGTACAATCACTGAATGCTGTCTAATTTTATAACAATCATATCCTTTTTTTTTTGTTAACGGAGAGCAAATTTTATTAAGATACCCTACTTTTGAGAGAAGACAAAGTTTTGTGGGGTTTGTACGGACTAAAATCCCTCGGTGGTCATCATCAATGCGTTGCGGAGACCCCGGGATCTCCTACGGAAGGCACCGGTGTCCCTTTAACTACGCCTAAGTACGTCTCAAGGAAAGTCTTAAACCTTCTCGATACGGACGTCTATTTAGTACTCGTGTATTATATGTAGAATTATTTGTACCTATTTGTTATTTTATATACAATATCTCTTGCCATCCAAAGTTTACTACCAAAGAATGTTATTACAGTATTAAGTCCGCTGTGTATCCCAATCGTAAGAATAAATAAATAAAATGATAAACACTAAAAGACTTTGCTTGTTTATCTATACATAATACTTGTAAACTTAAGCATTGTGTATTACCTCATGTTTATTTATATTATATAAATGTTAATATTTATAGAAAATATGATACATTTGTTATTATATATCTATAGTGTATACATGTTTGTATATTTACATCAACGTTATAATTAATATTACATTTTTCTATTTTTTTTATTAATTACATATTACATGTTTTATGTTATTTTGTATATCGATACCTCTGGGATCAAACGGCATAAGCTCTACTATAGCGAAAATTAATTTCAAATGGTCTTAGTTCTGTTAACTTATTTAAAATCTCAATTAATTTCATAGCCACACATTGTGGAAATAAATTTATTACTGTTAAATTGTATAACATGAAATATGTACTATTATAACTAAATATTATAATACATATACATATATAAATAGATATACAGCTCTTCGTTCCCAGTGGGATAAGCAGAGACCACCTCTCTTCACTTGCTACGATCCTGGCACACATCTCGTTTCCTCCACTTTTATGCATGCTCGTCGGTTGCGAGTACTCTTGACGCGGCCTTTCTTTAGGACATCTTCGATTTGATCGGAATATGTCCGCCTAGTTCGACCTGCACAGATTTTTCCAATCATTCTTACCTTGTACACCTCCTTCGTTAATCTTCTTTCATCCATTCTTTCTACGTGGCCGAACCATCTAAGCATCCCTTTCTCTATCTTTGTCACTACATCTTCAACCACGCCGCACCGCTCCCTTATCACATTATTATATATAGGGTGGCGCAAAAGTGATCCTCCTATCAGAAAATGCTGTAAATTTTGCCTTGATGTAAAAAAATTAAAAGACCAAATAAAAATAATCCACAAGAAGAATGAAAGTTTTTCATATTTTTTTTTAAATTACAGCCAAAAAACATCAGAAGGTTATTTTTGCGCCACTTTGTATACAAGATATAAGATATATGATAGGTAAATATGAAAAACTTTGATTCTTCTTGTGGATTATTTTTATTTGGTCTTTTAATTTTTTTACATCAAGGCAAAATTTATAGCATTTTCTGATAGGAGGATTACTTTTGCGCCACCCTATATATACCAATAAACAAGCTTTGAAGTTTAATTCGTATGCGCTGTCTACCTTTCTATTTTACTTTTATAAATTTTTTCTAATAACCGATTTATGGGATATTAAAGCATATATTAGAGTAGGGTAAAAATTCATGTTATTCTACCCTACTCTAATTGAAGTATTTCGATAATATTTTTGCGTTTTTTTTAGATCAGTATAAAGACAAGAAGCAATTGAGGTCATACAAATGTTCAAGCCCACTCAATAAAAACGTACAACAGGTATAGAGATTGCAAAGTATGAAAAGCAAATATTGATAGCCCAACAGAATTTCATAACCACGATAGACGTTCAACTCGGCTCAACTGTATTGAAATAGCGTTCCCAACAATTTATGCTGCAGATCGAAGAGGTATGTAAACCATTCTCGGATCGAAAATGTTATTACATCGAACTGATAACTGTTAACGGAACATCAAGCATACTTCCTACTACTTACATACCAATTCCCAGATTCCAATGCTCCTCTGAAACATTTGTAGAATGATGATAATGTGTACATAGAAATCTAGACGCATACGTTTCAGTCAAAAATAGTTGATTCTATCTTTTAAACTTAAAGAGAAAGGTTCACTTAATCATGTCAGGTTTGTTATATATTTGCTATAAAAAAAAAATATTATTATTTGTAATGGTTGCAACTGACCTTTCTATATAACCCCTTAATAATTGAAGTATATATACACTAGCTGTAACCAGCTCGTTTTGCTGGTGGAAAAGAAGAATTGAATTTTGTTAAAAATATTCCCGCCTTGCAGCATCCCGCTGACTTTCAGGCCCTTCCCGTTATTAAAACCCCCGCAACCCTTTTGTGCTGTAACATTTCATAAAATCTGTTCTGTCTTGACCTACACTCGGGAAAAGGAATTGCAGACGCGAAATAAGCAATATCCTACAAAATATTTTAGAGTTTTTCGAAATTTGGTCATTACAAATTAAAGGACTCAGACTTCGGAAAGAAACGAGATAAAGCGGCAGTTCTGCCGTAAAGGAAGGATGCACAGTACCTTATGTAGTCCTTATTGCAGGTTCGTACATGGGCGATGAGAAACACCAACAATTTCACTTAGTTACGAATAAAATACAGCAGAGACACGAAGCGCGCGCGCGGTAGTTCAGCCATTGCGTTACTTATTGAGTAGATGTGGCCACGCGATCTCGCTCGCACGCGTCGGTAGGTAATGTGCGGGAGAGGGATGAGACAGGATTTGCAAACCAAATTAAATGTTGCTATCTTTAGAAACCAAAACTAACAATTCTAAACCAACGCAACCATTCCCCCGAGCTTGAAGGAACGCCTTCAAATTTGAATTATTTAACAAACGATTAACAATAAATCTAAATAAGTACGTTAAGTTTATCTAGTATTACGCTATGTATCTATAAGTAGTATATGTTTCCTATAAGAATTAAGAATTTTTACTATATCTATCAATACGACCAACCTAAATTAAATGAAAAATCTAAATTAGCTACTGGTTAGATAGTGGGCCGGGTCTCACCACGGGACGCAAATACGATCCAATTGCTGTCTTAACCCGTGCAACGCGTGTAACTCCCGTAGAGTCAGGAAACACTTCTTCCACGACACCCAGAGGCCAGTGTAGAGGAAGCGAATTATCGTTAATCAGAATCACCACCGAACCGACAACGACTGTTTCCCTTCGCGGCGTGATTGCAACGTGTGAAGGTATTCCGGTCTCCAGTGCTTCCAACAGTATGGAATTAATTTGTCTAATAAATCGTGTCTAGCTAAAGTAGTTAAAGTAGTGAAACTCAAAAAATGAACAGGAGTTAAGGCAAGCGGTTCTGAGGGCAACAGGCCGTGGATCCAGGTCCACGTGCCCAGTGTCAGATAAGTTGTAACAGTCGCATGGCTTGCAGCGCTGACATCATCAAGAATCTAAGGTTCTGAAGGATCACTAGAATATCCTTCATAAAGATCGTATATTCATTACCGATTCGATTTGAGCGAAAACAGTACATAGCTCTTCAAATGAAAGAACTGTATCAACTATACCGTGAAATAGATGAGACTTTAAGCTTTTGATATTAGCCTCTCAATTCCCAACAAAAGCGCTAGCTATCGGGACATTTAGGGACCAATCAATGCGATTTTCAGCTAAGACGTGACCAAACTCTGTATTATGGTACTTTGAACAAAGAAATTCGTGAAGTTCTGAAGGCTTGGCTTTAGCACCTATATAGTTTGTTCCATGGTCGGAATAAATTCTACCACCGGGCCCCGTCTAGATAGGAACCGTTTGAAGGCTCCCATGAAGCTCGCTGTGCTTAAATCACCAGCCAGTTCTATATGTACTGCGCGTGTAGTCATGCAAACAAATAAACACACATAAGTAGAACGAATACCTCGCCCACGTGTTATTGTAACCTTGAAAGGGCTGGCATAATCCATACCCGTGTGAATGAAGGGTTTAGCGGATTCAATGACACGACAAAAACGATGATCCGCCATTTCAGGGAAAATTGGCTTGGGACGAAGTCGAAAGCAAGGCATACATTTGTAGATCCTATTCCTAATTAAATTACGAGCGGAAAGTATCTAATACTTCTGACGTAAGAGCCACATCAGTAGGTCAGGACCGGCGTGACAATTTAATTTATGATGATATTCGATAAGTAAATTCATATTCTCGTCGTGGTTCAAGTCAGAGTTTCTTAAATGTCCTCCTACTCTAATTAGTCCATCTTTAAGAAATGGTTTTAATTGTTGAAATGCAGGGTTACAACCTTGACCTTCTTCGAGCTTCGCGATCTCAGTGTGAAAATAAAATCGTTGAAGTTCACGAAGAATTAATAAATCAGCGAATTCATAATCCGATGCTGAGATGCGATATTTATGAGGTAACAATTTTACAAATCGACAAACGAAAACTACACTGCGCAATAGTTTAGAGCAAGACGAGATACGATCTCCTAGTGATATTATAGGAGATTGCTCATTGAAAGTATCGGCGAGAAATGTCTGTTCCCTTTCTTCCGGCGCCTCGGGCTCCACAAAAGGATAAAAAGGCACAGCAGGCCACTGCACGACATCCGAATGTGCCCAAGAGGGGTCATTAAACTAAAGTGGGTGATTAATTATTTCGGAAGGAGTGAGGTCACGCGACAAACAGTCAGTGGGATTGTTTTTACCAGACGTGATATAGATTTTATGGAGATAAATAACTTTGTATCTTCGTTAGTCTGTTAGCTACAAAGATACTCCACCGATGAGGCGATAAATGTATCCAACAAAGTGCGATTGTTGAGTACGAAAACGCGAACATACTGCGAAAAACAACGCGATTTTGACAAGTGACAACAAAATTTTTTAAAGGTTCAGCGAGTATAAGAATCACGCAAAGTTCAAGTCTGACGAGCGACACAACCCTTTTAGGAAAAACCTTTGATTCTGTTGTTATCAAACGTGTTGTATTATCATTGTTATTATGAACGTGCAAATATATCACCCCCCATATGCTTTCCCACTGGCGTCCGCGAAACCCAAGATAGTCACGATGCTGTCGACGTTCATACCTACGTGACGTGGGTTCTTTATATGGGAAAACGAAGGAAGTTCTTCTTTGAATCTGCTCCACAATTTTACTATATCTTCGGATGGGGTGTCATCTCAGTCACAATCGCTCAATCACAACTGATTAGTAATAAATTTAATAAACAGGACGACCGTTGCGACGTCCCATATTTTAACGAAACATGACAATATTGTACGTTTAGTACAAATTTCAATCGGAGTGTCAATTTTTATACAAAAATTGTTCGACGTAGGAGACCAACATAAGCCGAGTAGTCTATGCTGGTTCGACTCATCGAACTCCTTGACCCCTGGCAGGCGTGCGACGGCGGAATCGTATCTAAAACTACTTGTGAGTTACTCGTTCATTTCATCAGCCCGAACTGACCTGCCTTCTTGAGATCTATCATCTCAGAAGCGGTCGATATACCGATGTCTTCAGTTGTAACTAAATAAACAAAGTCGTCCATATACAGGCCAATATCAATAATTTCTCTGACCCGCGGGTATGCGATATCTTCATCAGCTGCCAGCTATTTAATAGTACGCAACATATGAAAAGGACTCGACTTAAGCCCGAAAAATAAACAATTAAATTCGTAAACCAGTAACGGTTGTTGAGGAAACAAACGATATAGAATGCGTTGAAAACACCTGTCAGATTCTCTGACGCCAATACTCAGAAACTTCTGACGAATGTCAGCGGAAAGAGCGATCAGAAACAAACGAAAATAAATAAATTGGAAATTTTATTCATGGTATAATAGATCATTGACCGAAACACTAATGGTAGTTTTACAACTACCATCGAGTACGACTCTTAATTTGGTTATGACCATATCCTCTCTGATTACACCGTGATGCGGAATAAAATGGGAAATTTCTGAACTTTCACAATCTACAGTTGAGAGTTAATTCTTCTCTAAATATTCGAGAATGATGTTGTCGTACGCTAATTTTAGTTGCGGAGAAGCTTGTATCTTTCTTTCTAAGCAGTAAAATCGACTTTCACTTGATTGACACGAATTACTGAGAGTGTTAAGTGTTAACATCACCTTTAGAAGGCAAAGCCACCACGTATCGTCCGTCACTAGCTCGTGCGGTAGTACTGGTATAAAACTCCTCACACATTTTGTCCTCCCTGCTGAGCACAGACCGCACGTCTACCTTCTCTAATTCCCAAAACTTCCGAATTGAGGATTCTAACGGATCTCCGGAAATGCGAAGGCCGTCCTTGAACCTTGTTCGACAAGAGCAAATGCGAGAAAATCAAAGATCCAATCAACAGTTGAATCGGGCCTGAGTTAAAGTATCATCTGCCAACGCAAGGCTCATATCATTTGAGTTTACGGAAGGCGCGGAGGGCCGTGAGACAGCCGATGCTCGCGTGCCGGATGAATGCGTGCGTCTCGCGTTCGAATGCATTTTACTCGTATCGGGTTATATCCGAAACATAATAAAGTGTGATGTTTAGAATTACATTTTTTACATAAAGAGGAATAATAAGGTGACAATTTCACTTAGTTACGAATAAAATACAGCAGAGACACGAATCGCGCGCGCGGTAGTTCAGCCATTGCGTTACTTATTGAGTAGATGTGGCCACGCGATCTCGCTCGCACGCGTCGATAGGTAATGTGTGGGAGAGGGATGGAGCAGGATTTGCAAACCAAATTAAATGTTGCTATCTTCAGAAACCAAAACTAACAATTCTAAACCAGCGCAACCAGGAATATTGCTACTAAATTTCAAGTTTCTAGGCTTTATGGTTCCTGAGCTATCGTGATGAGACTCTACATAGGTGGAAATGTATTATATATATTATATAGATCGATATCGCATCAGACTTTCTACAGTTTCAATAAATATTTTAAAGAAAATGTGTAAGTAATTATGATATCGTTAGTACTGAAAAAAATATAGTATTTTACAGGTATTTTTTCATTTGTATACCATCGATGTAATGACTATAAAATGTTTTATTAAAAATAGGTGTATTATACAAATATTTGTTATCAAGTACTAGTTAGTGACGGGATCGAAATCGTATAAATTATTTACAAATTTTATCTTATCCTCCAGATAAGACGTACAGATAGTTAGTTACCTGAGTATTATCGGTTGAGTGAAAGTGTTGACGTTGTCTCGTTCAGTGAAACCGTTAACTACTTTTTTTTTAATGTGTAATTACAAATAAAATTTTAAAGAAAACATGGCAGAAGTGTTTAGTCTTGACGACCGAGTTGTCATAGTAACTGGCGGAGCTACGGGTATAGGCGCAGGATTAGTTAGAGGAATATTGTCACAAAATGCTAGAGTAAGTTTTTTTTTATAAGTTTTTGTTACGTTATGATTTAAATAAGTGTTTCTTAAAATTTGTGCTCATCGTCTTGAAACATAAGATTTTCAGTCTCATTACCCCAATAATTTCACTAGCTACAACGCCTTTTAAACTCGTATATATTAGTTTTTGCACACAACTGTTGGGGGCCGTAATAGGCGCTACAGTGGTAACTACCTTAATGGTCTCCGACAACAAAAACTTACTACCAGTAATTTCAATAGTTTCAGGATCCTTGGATCCAAATCACAATAATATCCAGATGGTATCCAGCAACTGAGGCTTACAATTAATAAATACCATAAACTCTCTATGGTTTTATACTGATAGGCAACAAATTTATTTTGTTCTATTCTAATAAAACTTATTCGTTTCTGTTACAGCATGTCACATATTTGGATGTGTTAGAACGTGAAGGCGAAATTCTCGAGAGGGAACTTATGAATAAATTCGGTACTCTTAAAGTAATGTTCATGAAATGCGACGTATCTGATGAAAAGCAGCTCAGTGCCGCATTTAGTAAAGTAGTCAATAAGTTTCATAGACTTGATGTCGTGATAAACAACGCAGCGATCTTAAGCGCCGAAGAACGTTTATACAAAAGAATAGTTGAAGTTAACTTTGTAAGTTGCAAAACATTTATTTTTAATGCTTATTTATTGTAATTTAACATTTCAGTACATATATAATATATATAATAATTACGACATTATTGAATACTATAAAGGCAGAATAATTGACACGAACAAATAAAAAAAACGTTTCAATTCAATAATTTAAAGTAGTAAATTGAGTCAAAAAATCTCTGAATATATTGATGACAGGATAATGAAGGTATTTGTATAAAGATAGAATAAAAGCATTTGTAAAACAATTATAACCATTTATACATTCTCTTTTTTTTTCCTGTGTTTTTCAACGATTTATTTCATCTTATCGATTGCGCCATGACAGATAAGGCACAAGTCATTCAGACATACGGTTCAAGTACAAACTCTTTATTGTATTAAAATCTATAAATGCCATCAATTTCTCATCACAGTTTTAAAATAAAAAAATCATTTTACATTTTCTCATGGTTACTTTTTATAATTTTATTAATACGTATATGAATTAAGGAAAATTTACACAATAACTTTTTTATCTACAGTGATTTAACGTTTGCCCATAAAATGATATAATGTTATACATAAATGAAGCATACTCGCTTAGGATACTCAGGCACTTCATGTCAATAGCCGAAACACAGTAATGTTATTATGTCAGCAGATTTATACTGTGAGGATGGTAGCTAGCTGGGTGTGTTACAAAAAACCTACCATCATCCAAAATCGACAACATGCATAAGCCACAAAGAAATTGAATTGTAATTATCTGGAGGCAATTAAAATATTTATAGCACCAATTTCTATACATTAATTGTTATAAAAAAAATTAACTATATGTAAAGTATTTTTTAGAAACACGTGACGAAGTTTTAAATCTAAGGGTATTTTTTATTTCCTTACATGTGTCTAAGTTTAACTTGGAAGGTAATCCAAATTTGATGAAGTTTGTTTTTGGATAGTTCAACAAAGTAGGCTAACTTTTCCTACAAATTTAAATAACAATATCAACCTTAACGGTGGTAAAATATTGAAATTTATTATCTGTTAATAGTTTTTGCATATCTTCATTTTTTAACCATGGTTAAATTTCTCTCCATTAATTATTTTATAACTTTGATACAAATATGTGAATATATTATTTTTCTCACAAGTTTGTTGAAAGATAAAAAAAACAAATTACAATATTTATTAACAATATTTGTTATATATTTCAGAGTGCAGTTATATCCTGTACACTTATTGCATTATCTACGATGGCAATGAACCAAGGGGGCTCAGGCGGAGTAATTGTAAATGTATCCTCCTTATTGGCTCTGAAACCTAGCGCACATTTACCTATTTATTCTGCAACTAAAGCAGCTGTATTACAATTCACGAATAGCATTGCTGTCAGTATTTCCTGTTTATTAATATATACAATTAAATGTATTTGCAATGTGATAACATGTTAAAAATTTACTTAATACGGCTGTTCATCAAAAAATCAAAGACGAAACTTTGTATCCATTTCTTCTGAGTAATTATAGAAGCGCCTTAATCGAATTTATAGGGACTTTGTAAACAAAGAGTAAAACATATTAAACATGTACTACCCACTTTTATTAAAAAAAATACGAGAGTTAACCTGACCTTATCTTTTGTAAAATAAACGACTACTGTTTTCTTAGGACGCCTTTAAATTTTCTGTAAAATCAGTCTTGAAGAATTACATGATTTTTTTTATAAGTTTGAATTATGTGTTTTTTAGATTAATAAATCGTATACAAAATCTCAAGTACGCGCGTTAAGCGTATGCCTTGGGCCCACAGACACGGCGATTCTTCACAAACACAATTCGGAACTTTTCGATAAAGGCTGCGACCAATGTTTGACCTCACGTGTTCCAGACAGGCAAAGGTAATTACTTCATTGATATACGGTATAATATATTGATAAATAGACATTTTTCCAACTAAACAGCAGAATAGATAGGTAGTCAGCTAGACGGATTTTTAAAAACCCTACAACTAACCATACTCTATATGGCCCGAAATCAAACTATTACCTTAGTGTTTTTTTTTTTGAAAATACTAACGGAACGCATAACCCGGAACCAAGAGCCGGTAACGGAGTAGTGTCGGACTCTAACCGACTAAAAAGCTCCACACGGTTTCCAATCACTTCCGCCATTATGCACGAGGGTCACGAGATAACATTGAGCACTTCTTCCGCAACCATTACCTCAGTGTTACAAAACAGCGGCATAGCTATGTATATAAATAAATAAACCCTTGAATTAATATTTATACAAATAAAAAGGTAAACAAGCATTCCGAAAGTAATTCGGCCAAATGTTTCTCGAGAAAAATTAGATATTACAAAAGATAAAAGTTACAGTTTCAAAGTTGTTACATTTTATCATTCCAGGGTAGAGTCAGCTGTTAAAGGTATAATTGGTGTTATAAAGAAAGCAGATAATGGCACGACGTGGATAATAGCTGGCAATGAGCCTCCCTTGGACATAACCGAAAGTGTTAGGCAAGGTTTAAACATTTTGCATTACCATGATAAAGTTTCATAAAGACTATTTGAAAAGTTATATACACAATGATTAACTTACATATATTATAATAATTTATCTATATTTTTATCTTAATTAAATACATGTTTATGACGTCATTACTTTAATTTAGTAACTCTAAAAATTTTATTAAATTACTTGAAATATTTTTTTTAATTTAAATTGTATACTTTAAATATATTTCATTTAAAAAATATGCGTATTATATACTTATATGATACTTTTATGATTATGATACTTATATGATATTTATATTTGTATCTAGTTGTTTATTAAGACAGAAACAAATCGGTGCGTGTTTATGAAGGTTACTATTTCGCAGAACCTTTTAAATCGGTCATGGGAAAACTTGAAAATAAGCAATGTATAGTATATTAATAAACAATACATAAGATACATATATTTTCATACAATATCATTGTGTAGATGTATTGGGGTGAGGTGCGAGGTCTTTGGTGAATGAGAACGCACGCAGCGATATCAGCACTATTGATAATGAGCACAGCGATTCAAAGTACAGAGCAAGTTACTAAGTACAACAGTATTACGAAGATCCGGAGAGATGCAGTTATTAGATACAATTGTATGCTTTGTAACGACTTCGTAATCCAAATCAATGGACACTTTATGATGAAGTTTGCGCCGCAAGTTTTATTGACAACTATTCCAGCTTCATCGGACTTAGGGCTCGCAGATCTGATTAAGAGCGAGACGTATTTATCGCAACACATATAAATGACAAGTATTCGAAGATAACATATAACAGTTGTTCTTGCGATGTCGTTATATCTGTTAAAAATATCATTTATAATTCACCATACTCAAGTTATTCAATCACCACCAACTTTGCAATATTTGTAGTATTCGATAACAACCGGTTATTAACATAGCTTGAAATAACAGAACAACCAATAAAAATGAAACAACTATTCTTGTCTTTGTCTTTTGTATAATATTGTCATAAGCTAAAACGAGATATACGTAGTATTTATTTATTATAAACCCAAAATTACAGTAAATCATTTCATAAGAAGAATTCCACTTTGAAAAACGAATTCTTAATTAGACTGTGTTATCTGTTATTTGGTCGATTAATCTATCTCGCTCACACTCATTTGATAGACTGTTGTTAAAACGAAAAACACATAGTATTATAACCCGAAAAGTAGAAATTGTAGTCTTACAAAGAGATAATTATCCTCGAAACGTCATTCCGTAATTAGTTCGTGTTAAAAGTTATTTCATTGATTAATTTATCTCACTCATACCCATTGTATACATTGTTGCTAAAATGAGATGCACCTAGTATTATAACACGAAATATACAAATTTTAAAAAAATAACACTTGTTATTTAATAACAGAATTTGGTACCTGTTATTATTGCGTAACAGTAATAGTAATAACAGATATTATGTTTGTCCTGTTATAACAAACGTCTAGATCTGATATCCGCGAGCTAAAATTATACAAAAAGAAAATGAAATAAAATTAAACTAAAACTTTAAACGAATACAAAAACTAAACACAAAACAAAAACCAAAACACAAAAACTGAATATGTACCATATGTGTGTAGATAAAGTTGAATATAAAAAGGGGAGGACAAAGATGAGAAAATATTGGATGCGGAAGGGTTGAGGAGATGGATAAGGAGGATGTAATTAAATATGTACATAAATAAATATCAATGCACAAAAATGTACGAACGTTGTATGTATTTGTGTTATGGTACATGAAAGCTCGATCTATTATTTGTGTTGGCGCCATCTGTTGAGCTTTTTAAAAACTTCTTTTTACAGTTGTCTTTAAGCACAATTTCTGTTTGTGGATTCAATGTGACAATTTCAAATGTTTTTATAGAGATAGAGTAATAAAATCGTCATCTAGTCAAATAGAGTCGTTTCGGCAATAAAATGTTAAACACTAACGTTCACACACATTAATCTTTATCAGATTTTTGTTAATAAAGTGACACCCCTTAAACGAGTAAAATTTGATGACCTCTGGTCGTCTTAACAGCGGAAGATATGAAGTATTTTTTTACAAAACAAAGTTTGGTCATAAACTTGTTATCTTTTAACAAATGAATGGCGAAAATTAAAACATTGATTTCAGTACAAAGTTTTTTATTACACTTGCGACGTTGTTTGCGGCATTTACTCGTAAACAGTAAACCAAATGTAAGATAACAAATATATTGTTTCTTTCGTTTTTATAGCTACTAATAATATTACTTTTATTTCTTCACGTTTACCTTGTGAGTTTTGAAAAACCATAACACCTTAAAAATATAAGTTTCAGGAAAGATTTTCAAGAGATTACTATGCAATATCTTCAGACATGATCTCATACGCTTTTTTGACTTTAGCCGTTATGTTGAGTGCAGGTTTGTCATTGTTAATCAACCAGGTGTCCCCGCTCTCAGCCGCTTGAAAGACTTCAATCAACTCACGTGATGCAGACTCAGTTCTGTATAAAGGTTAGTTAAAAACAAAATAAATTAAAATATTATGAATGACATTGAAAAAAAATATAGACAATTGTCTGTAGAAACAAAAAATAACATATTTCCTGTTATTGTTAGTGTTAGGAACTTTATAATAATTATTATTATTTTTGATAAAGTAATAAGACGAACGGACGTTCATCTGATTTAAACAATGTAGCGCTAGTTAGGGTATGTACACTGTGCCAGTGCTGGCTGGGTCGCGGACGTGTGCACGAGCGTTCCCATGACCCCGTCGTCAGGCGACGATGGTGGAACATCGTGGGAGTTTTAATCGGTTCAAGTCCAACTTAACCTGTCTTTGCCACCGCGAGGTTAGGTATGCGAAGGCATTTCCTCCACGTAAAAAAAAAGGTATGTACACTACGTACCTATGACACACACCACAAGTTATGTTGCATTACTACAGTAACTGCAATAACTATCATTATTTTTTTTATATTTTTTTTATACTATCTCGCCTTTTTTCCCAGTAGATGTAGGCAGAGGCGAATAAACTCCCACTTTTCGCCAGATGTGGTCAGATTAGGTACCATGTAACAGAGAGTGAGCCTGTTACCACTTTACTGGGGCCATCACACATACAAAGATAATTTCAGTGTGCGGGTTTCCTCACGAAATTTTCCTTCACCGTTAAGTTGGTGGTAATTATAACATTAACTACCATATATAAATATATATGTAAATAGCTATATGTATGAAGCTAATTTTTGATTACATAATTCTCATAAAAAATAAGAAAAAATACCTTTGAACAGGAAATGATTTCATTATTTCGTCCATCTCTTGTTGTGCTTCCGTATCGAAAATTTTCATTCTTTGCAATATCTCAGTGTCCGTACAACCGAAGCACACTGTCACAACTCGGACCCCTGTGCGTGCGTAATAATTCTGCATCTAAAAATAACGCCACTATAATATTATCAATGTGGATATCCGCAGAAAAACTAAGGTCACCGACACAGCTCAAAAGATTGCTAGACTTAAGTGGGAGTGGGCAGGGCACATTGCTCGAAGGACCGACGGACGATGGGCAGTAAGGTCCTCGAGTGGCGCCCGCGTACCGGTAGTCGTAGTGTTGGGAGGCCTACTGGACGCGGGCAACGTGGAACCGATCTATATGGAAATCTTTGGGGGAGGCCTATACCCAGCAGTGGACGTCTATCGGCTGATGATAAATATTATCAACTTTATATCACAATAATCATCAATCATTTCTTATATTTACGCAAACATTACATTGCAACCTAATTTCAATACAATATGTCTGGTATTCATCATCATCATCAGCCGTATGCGTCCATGGCTGGATATAGGCCTCCCCCAAAGATCTTCACACCAATCGATCCTTCGCTGCCCGCATCCAGCGGCTTCCCGCAATCTTCACGCAGTTGGTATAGTTTCCGGTATCGGTACCACCGGTTACTAGATGCTGTCATCTGTAGGGTTTTATATGGATGGGAATTTGGGCCATTTCTCAACACGCTGGCCCAATGCGGGTTGTTGATCAGGGTGCACTACTGACAGGTGAAGTTGCCTTGGATCCCGTGAATTGATGTGTCGGACGGCTTACACTTCTGTCTGTATGGTTTTACCATAAACAAAACTAAATAAAAAAAGCACGCTGTTAAAAAACTTCAAAATACAGCGGGCTCAGTCTGCATAGATCGGGCTGTGAACAATAATTAAAGAGCTATAAGTATTCCGCCATAACTTGACCTTGGGTCATCTGAATAGTCAGTCTTCATTATAATAAACGCAGTAAATTCTGTAAAATTTAGTTTTATTAAACATTAACATATTCGCCTAGTCTATAATAATGTAAATAGTGATGTAATAATTAGTGGTGCTGATAGTTATTTTATCGACACATACATCTCATCGGATACTGAGCTCGCGAACCTTTGGTCCGCGACCTATACTTGGTGTTAGGAGACCGCTTGCGAAAACGAAGACGGACGATAGTACTAATGACACTTTTAATGATGGGACGGAAAAAAA
Organism: Ornithoptera alexandrae; assembly: GCA_029030555.1. Classification (NCBI taxonomy): domain Eukaryota; kingdom Metazoa; phylum Arthropoda; class Insecta; order Lepidoptera; family Papilionidae; genus Ornithoptera; species Ornithoptera alexandrae. The sequence goes on along the minus strand of JARDVY010000037.1, from coordinate 3,217,136 downwards.
ATCGATGCTGATTAAAAAAAAATACATTTTTAAAACGCTTAATTAGCATTACTTACGCTCCATCGTGTTAGTACAGCTAAATGAAATGATAGTTTCATACCAAAATACATTGCTACAAAAAAAGACAGCAATGAAAAACAAAATCAAAAACAGCTTATGCTCGGATCAATGAACGTCCAGGCGCGGCGGGAACTCGAGATGTATTTGGTTTTAATTTGGACTTTATTTCATAGGGTCACGGACCATTTAGATTGGCGCGCCCGTGTCATTACAACTATCGTCTGTCTTCGTTTTCGGAAGCGGTCTTCTAACACCCAGTATAAATATTATGTTAAATATTTCATTTTAAATGGTGAGAAATTATTATCTCAAACTTTTACAAATTAACAGAAATTCAAAAAAATTAAAAGCAGTAAAATTAAAACTGACATAACTAAAGTTTCAATACAAATCACCCCCTTTCCCGAAATTTAGGAAAAGAATTATCTTTTTGTTGGACATTTCCAAGTTTAAGTTTCACGAAACCACTATTTAAAAAGTTTTAATTTGTATAAATAATATAAGCGTCAAACTGTAAACCTACTCATTGTTAATTAACAGATAAAATGAAACCCGCATTGGTGTCGCTCTAATACCTTGACCAGAGATACAGCAATCTCTCTCTTAATATAGCTATACTATGACGGATAACAAAGCCAAAAAGCGAAGACGTGGTGATTTATCGGAAACATGGAAATAATAATATAACAGACAAAGTCGATGAGTATAAAATAACTTTAACACTTACTCCAATGCAGTTACTGAATTGAAGGACAGCACTCTTCGTTCCGAAATACACAAAAAAAATTGGCGATATCTGCAACAGCGCTGCGATTGAAGAAATGTTTATTATTGTACCACCTCTCCCACCCCGATCTTTTCTCATAAGTTCTAATCCTCTGATAGTGCTTGTGACCACAGCTCTCTGAAAAACAAAATGTATCACAATGAGATTAACAAAATTCCTTTTAAATAATGTTTGAAATTTTTATTTTATACTCTGTGATCAAATACTACTGATGTTTCAGTTTGTCTCTTCTAGTTCTATAATAGGTCTGTAATAAGTAGATAATACGATAATCGGACTATCGAAGTTCATATTGGAAATTTCATTTTCATCATTTCAACCTATTGTCATCCGAAGCTGAACATGGATATCTCCATGTCTTATTTGTGTCGGCTCTATCTTTTATAATTCTTTATTAACTAAAATTGGAATTAATTTGATAAAGGAATATATAATTTTTCACTTAGTAGATGTTGCACAAAGTCAATAAAAATACGAGAAAAAACATTTGTTTTATGTTTAATAATTTACTCAGTCGTGAAAGATTTCATTTTAAGTGTGATGAACGATTATCCAAGTAAATTCAATTGCGTATACTTGGACTACCGCTTTTTGATATCAAATCTCGTTAAACCAAATAAAACGAACCACAACGCTCATCAATCCTTCCAAGTAGATATCCTCTGTCACGAGGACCGGCAGACAGATTTACAAGGGACCTGTCGCCAGTGAAATAATTAAAATGGATGAATTTACTTACAAAATTAATGTCAATTATCCTTTTATAATTATCGGAACATGTTTCGGCTACTCCAGCGTTATTTATAACAACATCGATGTGCCCTTTGTCCTTGATAACACTGTCGTAGGCCCCAAACAATTGTTCGTCCTTCGTTACATCGCATTCTATAAATCTAATTTTATCCTTGCCATGTTTCTCTGCTAATTCGTTTTCGAATTTCAATCCAGTTGCTTTATCAATATCCAAAAACGTCACATGCTGAAACCAATCCAGTTTTATTTGCATATTCATTACTATGATAAAACTTTAAAACTAACTTTTGATATATTTTTTTCATTTACCTTACATCCTTTAAGTAGAAAATCTTTGATAATGGCTGCGCCAATTCCATTGGCACCTCCCGTTATAAGTAATACTTTATTATGAACTTCAACCATTGCTGCTGACTGTCTTGATAAATACTGATTTTAGCAGGACCTCGTACACAACCGCTTACATCGATATGTCTACGTAAACTAAGTAAAGTCGATGGCAACGGGGCGTTTAAGAACGAATTTGTAACAGATAAATCGAAATGTAAAAAAAAATTATTAATTTCATTAGAAAAGAATTAATGATAACCATTAAGTTCTCACTTTTTGTTTTTTTTTTTCAAGTTTTTACCATATCATACGAGTTTACCATACAATAGTGAATATACATACATAAAATAAGTATGAATGTAGTAATAATTTAAATTACTAGTTAATCGGTACGGGTACTTTAATGGAATGGCATTTTGTTGTGCTCGGTATGACGTCACAGGATAAACTATTAAGTACAAATACTAGCTACATTACAAATAATAACTTAGAAAATCCTTATGCTTTTGTTTACCTCAGCCCTTTAGTCTCGGGCTAGTAAGAATAGGACTACGGTATTCCCTGCCTGTCGTAGAAGGCGACTGAAAGGGTTCTTGATTCGTGCGCACTAGGGATGAGGACCCTTAGAACTCGATAAGCGAGCCTTAGTAGCACAGCGTGGGTACTAAAAGACCTTTCCCTCCGTGGGATGTTTTAGCCAGAATGCAGGAGAGCAACAGTGTGTTCCGTAGGCAATCCGGAGTCCCTCCTGATGTTCTGGAGGAGACCGCCGAGGGAATTTTAGTGAGTAGAAATCCCACATAACCTTATCTTCCCCTCAGAAACAGGATATCTTTAAAAAAAAATTACACCCTGATTACGAAAAAAGGGCTTTGTTTATCTGGAATTTTACGACACATTTGTTAGGATAATAGCCATTGACCACAATTGAGCCACAAATAAGCACAAAGACTTGCGTTTGCAAGTGTTCATATGGGGGATATCGGCCATTTCCCGCCACGCTGGCCTATGACGGGTTGGTCGGAGCCAGAGCCTCGTTTGTTGATTAGCAGAATGCACCACGAGCAGCCGTAGTCGGCTTGGGTCCCGTGAGATGTTGTGCGTGACCACTTACACCCCCATGTATACACATACAACTGACAAATTAAACATAAAATGTCTAAATATCTAAGTGTTATTGAAACATTTGAATTATATTATCAGTTTAAGTAACACAAAATGATTACGATGATATCAATTTGAATAACAATCATAAATAGAGATATGTATGATATGACAGCGTAGAGACATTTGTTAAAGTAGTTTTATATCATAATAACGTCAATACTTATCAAAAATATCATGTTGTATAAAAAACAATAATTTTTTTTATTGCTTAAACAAAAATGATTTTAGAAGTAACATCCTAAATTATTTATAAGTCAGGATGTTTCTTTTAAATATTATATAGGGTGGCGCAAAAGTAATCCTCCTATCAGAAAATGCTATAAATTTTGCCTTGATGTAAAAAAATTAAAAGACCAAATAAAAATAATCCACAAGAAGAATCAAAGTTTTTCATATTTTTTTTAAATTACAGCCAAAAAACATCGTATATATGTAGCTCCTAGGAACTTCTTAGAAAGGAATTCATATTGTAGCTACCGACTTCAGTGCCTGCAATAATCTATTTATTTATAGGAGATATTAAGAGATTCATTGACTTGTGAAGACATCTTCAAAATTATTAGGCGTAGACTCAAAATCCGGTACAGATTATTGATTCTCCGTTTAGCGGTCCGCTAAGAATGGATTTTCTAAAATTCCTTCCCTAAAGGGTGTTGCGTGAGGATTACCGGGGAACAGCCCTACCATGGGGAACAGCTAATCAAATATATATCTATTGAAAATATATTCTACTTACAATCTCTGTCATGACCGTGTTTTTTTTTTAAATGTGTTCTTATGCCACAAGTGATCAGTGCGCTTTCTTGTAAATCACTTACAATGGTTTTATATTATGTACAAAGAAAGGTATGTTGACCTAAGTTATAACAATAATATTTATACTACTTGGACTTTAACCATATCTGGTATTCATTATAAAACTTTTATTAATGGAAGAATAGAATAACCTTATATTAATAGTATATACATACGTCGATTGCAATATATGTGCAAAGGTTGAATAACATGTATTTATTATAAATCAGCACTAAGTAGAGGATAAATGCTTAATCACAACCTATCGTTAAGATTAATTGTTAAAGCGCATAAGCGTAAGCAGGTGAAGTTAATAATAAATATATAAGTAGAGTAAGTAATAAGAAAATTAAACTCTTCTACAATATTATCAGAAAGTCGCAAGAAAAAAAACTACGTTCAGTAGATTATTGGACGAATTTGCTAAATTAGATTTAAATTAGCTTTAATTCGCTAATAAAGCAGACTGCTTATTTAATATCAAAAATAGATAATTTCTAATTAAACAAAACTAGTACACGAAGTAATCTTACCGCTGGTCTTTAAATTGGACGTGTGACGTCATCGTAAATACCGGATTCTCCATTGTGCTACATACGTACTGTCTCAATACAAACAATATAATCTACTCCTGAAATATACTTACTGGTGGTAGGTCTTCGTTTCCGTAGACCGTCTAGGTACGTACCAGCTCCTATATTTACCACCAAACAATAATGTGCAAACTTTACTGTCTTCCGATTTGAAGGGCGCTACAGTTAGTGAAAATACTGCCGCGGTAACGAGCCTTAACGTCTTACGTCTCGAGGCGATAAGCACAATGTGGTATATGGTATATACCAGGGGTCGGCATCCTGCTGCTTCCGAGTGGTATGCGTCTCTTTGAATGTAAAGCTGCGGCACACATATTATTTTTTTTAAAAAAAAATTACATTTAAAACTCCTTCTTCGAGTTGATTAACGAGGATTAGGTACCATTTCCATCTCTTAGCCACTTGTACCCTTTGTTGTTTTTTGAAATACAAATAACCGTTGTTGGTAAATGTTTAACAATTTAAATTTTTTGTTTAAATAATAACATTATACGAGGAGAGATCAAAAGGTAGTGAGAACGACATATATACTCCTTGGTAAGAAAATAAATAAATACTGGCATAGCTTAGATACATATTTGTAATATTAATAAACAAAAAATTTTTGATTCTCTTTTGTTTTTTACTGAATTTGTTTGCTTCGTGTCGGACCGTATTCTCGAAAATGGAGAAAAACGAAGTGCGAGCCGTTATTATATACCTCTGTTTTAAAAAGTTAACGACGATTTGGAGGCAACATTAAGAGAGTCTGCTCCGCCTTATTCTACTGTCGCAAGGTGGTCTTCTCAATTTCGAGTAAGGAGAACGAGCACGCAAGATGAACACCATTGCGGCCCTCACCACGTCCATCAGCGTCAGTCACCCAAGAAAATGTCGCGAAAGTCGAGAAAATTGTATTGAACGATCGAAGAGTTACCATCCGATACTTAATTTAAGAATCGGGCATTTCATATGGAAGTATTTAATCCATATTGAAACAATCTTTGAATAAGAGAAAAGTCTCCGCAAGATGGGTGCCGAGAATGTTAACCGACAGTCAGGAACGTACAGAACAGTATGATATTGTTAGACAAGTTTCAAGAAGATTCTGAAAACTTTTTGTTTCGTTTCGTAACAATGGACGAAACATGGGTCCATCATTTTGATCCCGAGACAAAACAGCAATCTTCGCAATGGAAACGGACATCATCACCGACCCCGAAGAAGTTTCGTGCCATGGCATCTGCTGGCAAGGTTATGGCCTCGATATTTTGGGACTTAGAAGGAATATTGTTGTTTGATTATCTGGAGCGTGGAATAACTATTACAAGCCAATATTATGCAGCTTTAATTTCTAAGTTGAGGAACGCCATCGAAAGAAAAAGGAGAGAAAAACTTTGAGAGGGCGTGCTGTTTCATCACGAAAACGCACCGGCAAACAGGTTGGCAGTTACGATAGCTGCCATTTAGCAAACTGGCTTCGAATTAATTGACTACCCCCCTTATTCACCAGATCTTGCGCCTAGCGATTTTTATCTGTTCTCCACATTGACAGAATACTTAAGGGGAAACAGGTACGAAGACGATAACGAGGTGATGGATGCCGTAGAGAGATTTTTGCAATACCAACACAAAACTTTTTTTTTGAAAGGAATTGAAGCCTTGGAAAAGCGCTGGGACTCGTTGTGTAGAGAGATTAGCAGTCTATGTAGAAAAATAAATTATTAAGTTATCTATAGTCACTATATTCTATTTTATTCTCACTACTTTTTGATCCCTCCTCGTATAGATTACATAATTTGTTGTGAAAAATTACTGTTTCTTTACGAATACGTAGACTAGTTTTTTTTCAACAAAATACTTTATTTATGCGAGCACTATTTAATGCAGGCAATAAAAATTTGTGGCACTTTCAAAACTTTGAAATTTGGTAAATTATAATTTTTGACTCTTCTGACTAAAAAAGTTGCTTATCCCTGGTATATACCATCGTAAGTAACGCTACATTGTTGTGGGCAGGTATATCACTAACCATCAGGTTAACGTCAAACTCGACTCGTTGCTTCATAGTATAAAAAATAGACTACGTAATAAAAACGGACCGACGATAGGAAATTATATCAAGATTAATTGTCACCAGATTACAGGCACAAATGGACACTGTACTTTTTGTATCGTAGCATGCAGTATGCATAGATTACAATTATCAAAATCTACCACTCAATTCCGCGAAACGCTCATCTTAACAATACAATTTTTTTAGCCATTGCAAAATGATCCTTGTATCTCCTCTGAAAGAAACTAGTTTACATAATTCAACAACGATTATATAAAAAATTGGAGATAAAGGAAATATCGATAAAAAAAGATATCTTACAATTTTAGCAGATGTTTATAAAAATCATTACATGAATTTTGTGAATCATTTGTAGTTACAATGTCATACAATATGAACGACAAGGTTGTGTTGATCACGGGAGCAGCCACTGGCATTGGGTCCAAGGTTGTAAGGTTAGCCGTAGATGAAGGAGCAAAGGTAACATTATTTCATATATTTTCAAATACTTCAAGAGTCCGATTTATCATATATAAGTATATAATATTACATATTCATACAGAAATATAGGGTTTAACTACTCACGAGATCCAAGCCAACCTTACTTGCTCGTAGTGCACCCTGCTAATTAATAAACATGGTTCCCACCAGCCCGCATTATGCCAGCGTAGAGAAAAATAGCTAAAATCCTCCCATATGAACTCCTACAAAAGTGGAAATCTTTGGGGAAGGCCTATGTCCAGCAGTGGACGTCTATCGGCTGACAATGATGATATAATATTAGCCCACTCCTGCAAACATTGCTCTACTATTGTATATTTATTATTGTAATCATATTTATGCTGCTTATAAGCATCGTCTGTTATAACCTCATTATCGTGTTTTTCAATAATATTTTATTGTATCTAAAAATTAATAACTTAATACGGTTGGTAAAAAACGTCTAAATTTATATGAAAATTATTCCGTCTATATAACAAATTTTCAAATTAATCTTTTAACCAAGTCATGTTATCCATAACAGAATCTTCCTAAAAAAGCTTTTTTCTATAATATGCTTAATTTTATAGCGTAATAATATATGGAAGTATTACATAACAACAAAATCGTATTCCTTAAACTAAAACAGTGACTCGTGGGTAAAAATCTTCATTTACATTATCTTGTTGTATTTTACATGTGCTCCAAACCTTTTTTATTTTTCTTCTAGAAAAATACATTAAAAGAAAATACTTAAACGTTGTTTGATCTGAATAAATCTTTGTCGATGGGTGAACAATATAAATGGTCAAGTAAATACAGAAATACTAAGACCAGTAATACCGCAATAACTATTCCTGGCACGAGAATGTCCCTCATGACTGTCTGTTTAGAATAAATTTTTGGACAGCACAGATGAAAACGAATCTGTAACTGGGTGCGACTTTGCTTAAAAATTATAAATTTGCATTTTTAAATTATGTTTTACCTCTTAGATGCGTAAGAATTAAATTTATTCCCACTATTCAACAGCACGATCCTAAATGATAATAAAGACGTTGATCTTATTATCTCCGAGTATTATATTTTTTGGAATATTATTCGTTTTAATTATGAAGATTGACCATATTTAGTTTACATAATTTCCTATCTGCAGTGTTCGCTTATCAATAAAAAAAATACACCAAGATAAAAATAATTGTTGCATACTCTTCCTCGCCATTTTTGATGTTGTATTTAAAATATTGCTTTATGCAAAAAAACATAATTTTTGTTAATGAATTCTTTATAGAATACAATCCAAAAGCCACAAATGAATTTCTTGATATCACATTTAAATTGTAATTATCTTTAAATTCTTTATTTCAGCACGTTGCGGTTTTGGATATAGCAGAAGCAGCCGGGATCGCGTTGCGAGACGAACTAAACTCCAAATATGGTAAAAACAAGGTTTCGTTCACGAATTGCGATGTCTCAAACAATGAGCAATTGTTAGGAGCTATTGATAAAATCAAAAATGAATACGATTACATAGACGTTGTTATTAACAACGCCGGCATTTTGAACGACAATCTGAAAATGTACGCTAAACAAATCGACATTAATGTTGTAAGTAGAATTATTAAAATAAACAAAATTACGCCTTTGTTAATAAATTATTATCATATAAAAACACAATACACAAATTGAAGATTAATCTGTTCAATGTGACTTGCAAATAGATATTGCCGACCATTGGTCCGGGTTTGTTTATAATTTAGAAGAAATTTATTGCATGGAACCTCTCTTGGCTCATATTAGTCGAGTGATCACTTAGTGTAATTGAAAGTGGACAACGTATAAATTTATAACACACATTGTTTTATGTCTGTAATAATGATCATGAATATATGAAAACAATATAAAGAAAATTACATTAATAATTGTGACATATTCTGTAAAAAAAAAGTCATCTAAAAACTAAGCTTCAATTCAATAGAGTTATTATTATTTAATAGGCGGCAATAATAGAACTTCAACATTCGTAGATAAAACTTCAGATAATATTAAAGTATATAATTAGACGTTCTCAAATTTTCTTGAAAGATATTAAAACTTGATGACCTCGCAGATTGATTACAAAAGTACCTTTAAAACTAACTTGTAGTATTTCTATATTCATTTTTATCCCATTACAGACTGCACTTGTGACTAGTTCGTTAAAGGCCTTAGAACTAATGCGCCTAGATGAAGGAGGCAAAGGAGGGGTGATTATAAACATATCGTCGGTAGCCGCTCTGTGTACAGTAGCGGACACCCCAATATACAGCGCAACGAAAGCCGCAGTATTGAAGTTTACCACCGCTATGGGAGTACGTATACAAATATACAAGATAGTAGTTAGATATACAAATATTAAGTTGCATATTTAAGTAATAAATTTTTATAGTCAAAAAAGTATAAAAACGTCTTTTTTTATAGACTGATATATACTACTCTAGAACGGGTGTTCGTTTCCTGTCTGTTTGTTTCGGAGCGACAGATACACCACTGCTATCAAAAGAAAAGATGGGAAGCTTCGACGCTAAAATAGAGGCTAGGATTTCAGAAACTTTACAAGTTTTGAAATGGCAAAGGTAAGAGGCTTTGAAACTCTTTAGCTCACAAAATCAAACTCAAGATTTCTTTATTACGTTGAATTTGTACAATTACTTTTGAATGTCAATCAATGTTAAAAGTATTGGTGGTAGGTTTCTGTTGCCGGAGACCGTATGTGTGGGTACCAACGCAGCACCTATTTCAGCCGTCAAACAGTAGTGTGCAAACATTACTATATTCCAGTTTGAACGGCGTTGTAGCCAGTGTAATTATTGGGGTAACGAGACTCAACATCTTATGTCTCAAGCGACAAGCGCAATGTAGTGCAGTGTAGACCATCCCAAATAGCGCTACGTTATTTTGGATAGGCGTATCACTTACCATCAGGTGAATGTCCCGCTCATCTTGTCGCTTAATTGTATCAATAATAGCAAGTAAAATGTCGCCGTTTCCTGAGAATAATTGGCAAGAAATTCTGGGATGTTTTTCATTTACGGAGTTATGCTGGTGCTGGGTGAAATCTCGTCCGCTGCTTGATTTCTGTCTTATTTTTAATTGATACAATTTATCAATGGCTTTTGGGTACTAATTAAGTTTTCATATTTTCTTTAAAAAAAAGTGTTAATGTAATTAATTCATACTTAAATTTTACCTAGTCCTGATTCTGCTGCTCGTGGAGTTATCGATGTTTACAAGAAAGGCCAAAGTGGCAGTGTATGGATAATTGCTGGAGACAAGCCTGCTGCCGACGTAACTGACTTATATGCCCAGAGTTTTGAAGGATTTGAACCTCTTGTATACAACTGAGTGTATTAAACTGTTGTTAAGACTATTGATGTTTTATTAAGAAAAAAAAATTTTTTTTTCCTACTATGTTTTGGCTGGTAATCTTGTTTACAATTATTACAGCTTCATCGGACTGTCCCTAATAAAAATTCATTGAACTCACTGCACTCTCTATACAACTTATTTTTACTACCATCTAGTGTCATAAATACGAATTAATCACAATCGCATTACAAAATGCAATTCTACAACTTTTTTGTTCTAGATGTCTGTGTTTCAAATTTTTATAATATATTGATATTTAGTTTACATTTATTTAAAATTAAGGCGTGACTTGTATCCCAAAATTTAACAATAAATATTATTGTATTAGGAAGCATTATTCACAATTTATTAGGTTTTGTTCTACAAAAACATTGCCATTATTTGTTTTTACATTAAAATTGATATGATTTTTTTCGAGATAAATCTAACTGATACCTAATTAAAAAAAAAACATTGTTTAAACAATTGAACACAAATTGGATGGTTCAAATTAAAATAATATTATTACAATGGCAACTCTAGCGATGACGTGTGCTCACTATATCAGACAGTACGGCTCAGTGTAGCATATATAATAATATACAGTGCTCGTTCAGAAAAGATAGCTTGTTTCAATAGTTGTATTCTATTTTACTTACAATCCTTTGTTAAGAGGCGCGTGTGTTGTGTTAATAGTATAATTATTTAAACTTGTTGAGAATATTATTATTCAATATGAATCCGTATCAACAAGTAAGTAAAAACCGTAACTAGTGTACATAGTTAACCTTGTTTTGTTTATCACAAAAAAATGCGGAATTATTTACACTGAAATAATTAAATAAGCATTTTACTGATTTTGGTTTTCGTTTGGTTTTCAAGGGCCAATCGGGATATTCGCAACCACCGTACCTACATAATGTTGGATTTTGCAACACTGCCCCACAATCGTTTGGTAATCCGATGCCGATGCCGGGTTTTCCTACAATGGGATATCCCGCGCCACAGCCTGGTTATCCTGCTGCATCTGGGTATCCTCAATCCAATCAGGGCTATCCACAACAAAGCCCTGGTTATCCAAATAGTTTTCAGGGGTATCCTCAATCCTCTCAAGGATATCCGCATTCTGCTCAAAGCTATTCGCAATCCAGCCAAGTATATCCGCAGACTGCTCAAGGGTATCCACAAGCTCAACCTGGTTACCCCCAACAAAATACAGGATATGCACAGACTAATCAATATCAAAGTTATCCATCTCATGAACAGACTCATTCCCAAAGTCAACATGCTTACAGTGTATCTACATCAAATTCAATGGCAAACATTCCCAAGGTATGTGACAATTCTTACTATTTCACATTCAAGTATACTCTGTGCTAATAATATCTATTATTGTGATAAGCAAAACATAGGCTTAACTTTGTGTTTGGCTTTTGCATGCAATTAAAAAAATTACTTTAAAATCATTATAATTATATATATATATATATATATATAATAGAAAGTATTTTTATGTTCAATAAGAATAGTAAACTATCATCTAATATTGCATTATTTTCATCCTTTAATAAAAAAAAAAGGACATCACTATTGAAATTTAGTAATTATAAAAAGTCTGTTTTTTTTAAAGCATAATGAAAGGTGACATTAAGATTTTTATACTATAAAAATTCATTTATTTAAAGAACTAAAATATGCCGGTGAAAAATGCAGCTTCAACAAAATAATTATAAATAATAACTTTTGTGAATAATTTATAATTTTATGTGGGTTATAAGAGTTATTTAGTATGAGATACTTATTTTTTATATACTAATAATTTTGTGTGTTTTGTATGAAATGTATTAGTTGTTACTTATTTTATGAATTTATATAGAAGAACATACAAGCCATACCATACTTCAACTTGTATTTGAAAGGTAACTTTAATTATTGAACAAAAATTGAGGACCTGCATATAGAAAATAAAACAAAATTTATTTGATAAAGTTGACCGACAAGTAATGGAATTTGGAAACTAACTTTCCTTGGATATAATTACTAATACAATTAAATAACATATTTATAAACACTACACAACAATGATATTGTTGTAATGTGCTTGTGATGTATCTAAATGGAAATATCTGGTACATCATGATACTTCCGTTGAGGCACTTTTATGGTGCAATATTATTGTAATGACTCATATTGAGTGCCATGTTGAACATTCATCAGATAAGAGGCAGTACTGTGGTAAAGCATAATGAGGTTATCTACATTGTATATGATTAGAACTATTTTTCATTTCTTTTTCATAATTGACTAACAATATATGGTTAAAATTTAACCATATATAATTAATACATATGTAACTATATAATTAATAAATATGTTTCCATCTCTTTCAATAGAAACTGTTGATTAAACTCATATTATTAGTCCGACTGGGCAAAATGCCAATTAGGGCCTTACTTTATGTTTTTCATGTTCAACAAAAGTTCTTACTATTATAACTATGACTTGATATTGTTTAAATTTATAATTAGTCTTGGTCATAGTTTTTTTTTATTTATTTATTTAGTTACACCAACAGCAATACACAAAACATTCAAGCCTAAAATTAAAAAGTATAAAATTAAGTACTCATATGTAAGCCAGTTACAGGCATGTACAGCAATCTCTTAAATATACTTTAAATATACTATTTTAGTATTTATAGACAATGACATTGGCAACATAACAGCTGTTCCAACACAGAATTGAACATATTTTATATATGACACAATATTTTAAACTAATCAAAATAAAAAAAAAGATAACTTTTTGCCACTATGGTTTTAGATATAAGATAGAATATAAGCTTTTGACATTAAAGAAAAAATTTAAAAGTATTTTGTTCTATAATATATAGAAGTAAATCATAAAATATTTAATAACTGATAATTTATTTCAAATTAGTTGAAAATGAAATTGTGTCATGAAAAAAATAAAATGAAATAAAGCCATACTTTTTTGACTATCAAAGAACATGTAGGTGCTACAATTTTTTTTTTTTAATAGTTAAAAATATTTTTATAATTTGACTTATTTAATGATGATTCAATTGAACCCCATTAACCTTTTTTTGCTACTATGGCTTCACGGAGCTCATAGACTGTATCCTTGAGTGATATTATATTTGGTGATTCTTATTTACTATCATGTTTAAGTTCTCAGTTTTATTACTCACTGCAGCTGTAACATTGTCATTAGCCTAGTGAATATTAAAAGCAGGCAGAAAACAAGAAAGTTACTTTTTCTTTTTTCTGACCAGGGTTTTCGTACTGACCTGTTTACTCCAATAGTAGTAAAATAATGAAGTAGACAGATGATGATTACTAATGAAAGACTGAAGCGGCAATGGACGGTGTGGACCCAACAGATGGCTGTTGCAAAAATATCTAACCGAAGACAATCTTCGTTAGCCTTAAGTTTTTACATGTGGTTAATATCCTAGCAAGGCGTATAATTCTGGAGAAAAACATTTAGTGTTTTCCAACAAATATTGAATATGTTCAATTAATTTTTTTTGTTCTTTATGGTACGGTGGTGTTAGTCGTTTCAAGGTCTACAAGTTTCATACTCCAATCGGAATAGAAAAATATGGTTTCTCTCAAAGCACCATGTGTACTTACTTATAAACACTAATATAAATTTGTAAATTACACAAAATTACGTAGAGACATTTGTATCCTTTTCCGGTGTAGAAGAACTGTATTTTAAAATTTGCGTTTAGTTGTTCGCAAACTAGGGATGGGGATTGCTGTCGTAAGTTTTTTATCGATTCATGTAATAATAATGAAAATCGATTCAACATATGTAATAATTTATTCCTTTTTTTTTAATAGGACAAAAAGTGTTTTTTTTTATTTTTTATACAGTAATAAAAAAAAAAAAATTTAAGCGTAGTCTCAAATGTTTTGTTACGATATTGTTCTTCAGAAATAACTTAGTAATATTATTAGGTTTCGTACGAGATGTCTAGGTTATATAATCTGCAAATTTTTTGTTGTGGTTTTGAAGTAATCCAACGTGAAGGTGTACCATACGTGGAGTCGTCAGTTACTAACTTGCCCAGCTGCCATACCTATACACTGTGGCTCTATTCAAGGAACATTTTGCTGCAATTATATTGTTATGTTCACTTCGCCTCTCCGCGTACATTTATCACAATAACCCACTACTCAGTCTTGACTTTGGTCTTCAATACAATGGATGTTGTGCGTTCGAAAATATTTCGATTTATTTTCGGATAGATCCTCAGTGTGGTGTTTGTTATGTGACGTTACAATATTAAGTGGAAATCAGCTGATTTTTTCATACTGTTGTATTTTATTTTTCATAGAATCAATATGTCCTCGGTAACATCTAACTCGAGTATGCGCAGCGCTTACAGAGCCACAATTGGTTTACGACGCGGTTTCAAATCTTTTCGCTTCACGGTATATATTTGTAGTTTATCCTACTATAACTACAACTAACATGTACCATAGGTACACATTATTCTGACCAAGAATCATCAATTACCACTGTACCTCACCACGACCTAGGTTGATTGATAGAGAATGCCTATAGACGCTAGGTCCGACGTTAGCTGTTTTAAAAAAGATTTAAAATAATTATATCAATGCGCCATTTTAAACTTGGAATCTCTTGAATTATAATTTTGTTTAACTACTGTAAATAGTCTTTCGAAAGATATAAACTGGGCTAGACTAGTATTATGTGACAACCGGGTATAATAGTATGATCATACGCCTTCTGTTCATTTAGACAAGTAGAATCTATTGTCGGATTATCTGTTTCGTTGCTACTGCAAACATAACTTGTCTGATTTGCAGATCGCCAAAGTTAGTATAATTATTGCGATAACAAGTCATACTGTCGTTTTGTTCGAAATCCACATTACTATTTAAAAATCCTGAGAAACTTTGAAGCTTAGTTAATTTGTGTCTCTACTAACATATTTTAATTACCACATTTAATATATTGATATGTCACGGTGGGATTGTATATTTATGAATTGTGAATTGTATTCGTAGTCCAAACCGACCGTGGTGCCAGCGAACCCCTTCGACCCTCGTGAAGATGCAGCCGTGCTTCGCAAAGCGATGAAGGGATTCGGCACAGATGAGAAGGCCATCATCCAAGTGTTGACACGCCGCAGCAACGAGCAGCGACTTCGGATTGCATTTGAGTTCAAGACTTTGTATGGGAAGGTAAGTTTTTTTTCCTCTTAGTTAAATACTTACCCTCAACGTAAGTTTACTCGCTTTTTAGATTAACACTAAAATAAATTTCACACAATGAAATCGGTGAACCTATTTGGCTTCTGCTGGAACCAATCTTTTTTTATCGCCAAATAGTAATATGAAAACATTACTGTGTTCTAATTAGAAAAGCCATATAGCTAGTTCCAATGAGGTCTACTAATATAAAAATCTAATCCTAAACAGACATACCCAATTTGATGCTGTGTAAATATTTATATCGCGTCATATATAAAATCCTCCTTTTTTTAGTATAGTAATTTGTAATTATAGGTTTAGTCATATTTTCAACAGCTTGCGATTTTTTATAATTCAATAACATCATCATTACTATAATAGAGCTGATGGTGTTGACTTATTTCAATGACTTCATTCATCCAATTTTTTTTTTTTAGCTGATACGAAGGTTACTTGTCTATGCGGCGTAATAGTTAATCGCTTGCTTAGTAGCACGGAGTTCCTGGTTTGATGCCACACACACATGTTAGGGAGTTTGTATGGACGTAGATTTTCAATCCTAAGAACCTACTATCATATTGTCAATATGTTACCGTAACAGAGTTTTGGACGTATGATTGGTTTTTGTGGTCTTTTGTGTAAAAAGTCCCACAACAACAACTCACTGGATCCAAGCCGACCTCACCTGCTTGTGGTGCATCCTGCTAATCACCAGGCTCTGGCTCCCACCAATGCATTGGGCCAACGTGGTGGCAATTGGCATGTGATATCTATCGGCTGATGATGATGTAAAAAGTGGATAAAATATATATATTTTTAGAAAAATTGATACATTAAAATATTCTATAGTTATTGATATGTACATAGTATTAATTAAGTTGTACCATTTGTATTTTGATAGTTATTGTAATTGGTGTTGACGTCTGGCCCCACCTTTTCCGATCTGACAGCGACATTGCGTGACACCAAATAATTATTTTAATGGTGTATAAAATGTTCGTCCCCAGACCGATCATCAACAAGGAAACAGCATTAAAAATTTACTTAACAAAATATGGTTAATTTTTCATTGTATTACAATGACGATATAATAACTTGACGATGATCCAAATTTTTTTTAGATCTTATTACATTATTAGATATTTTAGTGCTGTGATAGCTTAGTCTCCTAGTCAACTAGCTGTATGAATTGGAGAAGTGTGGTTCAATTCCCACTGATCTCATGCTTCGAGTAGAGGCAATATTTCCTTTTTTCGAGTGATGTTTGTACGGTCAGTTATCGAGAGGGCTTTTACATCTTCATCGGAATCACGACTAAATTGAACTATAAAAATAGATAAATATATATGTATAACCTTTTTCACTAAAAACTCGTCCTGTATTTTCTACTTGATGGAAGCAGGAAGAGTAAAGGAATAAATAAATAATAATCTTAATTTATAGAATAAGGATAACGTGGTGAGGATCGATATGTACCAATAACAATAGTTTTAATATATATCAAACATTAATCCGCTCGCACAGCCCATCACGGTTAATCAATGGCCTTGACTCTTGAGAGAAGGCCTAAGACCCGGATGTGGGAAAATTAAGTAGGATGTTTATTTTTCTTCTTCGACATATATATATCTGTCTAAAATTTTGCTGTAGTGAAGTTATATTAACAATACGGAAATTAAGGCGAAAATAAATAGTATGGATTATTAATTCTTGAACTAATTATAAAACCGGTATCCAGAAAATGAAGTTTTTCTTTTAATGTTCTTACGAAGTATGAATTTGTGCCAACAGGAAAATCATTCGATAGTTCAGCGGGGATTCCCAAGAAACATAAGCTTTTGTTTTAGTCTACAAACGGACGAGACGGTGGAGTCTTTTACCTGATAGTGTTTCCCCTGCCCATACCATGGCGCTCGTGATTATGGTACACAGCACCACATTGCGCTCATCGCCTTTCATACCGGAACATAGTAATGTTTGCACACTATCGTTTAGCGGTAGAAGTAAGCACTGCAGTGTTATACACCTAGACGGTCTTTCGGCAACAGAGACCAGACATCTGTTCTATTGGCTGGTATACAATTTCACTTCATGTATATATATATATATATCTATATATATTATAAATATACAAATTTACGATATGGACTATTTTATATTACTATATTACTATATTAAATATATATGTATAATGTTTTAGTAAATTTGTATTATTGTTATGTAAATTTAATGTTAATACGTTTTTCCTATACAATATTTTTTATAGTTTCCTCAATGGTCCATGTAGTTAAGAGAAATAAATATTCTGTATTCCCGTTTTATCACAAAGATCATTGAAATTTTTTTTGTTAACCATTCCTTCCATTGTCTATCTATATATGTAGAAGATATCCAGAGATTCATTAAAACATCACGAGATCTCGGAAGCTGTTACACGTAAACACTCAAAATTTGGTAGGGATATTGCTTCTGTCATTTAGAAGTAAGCTAAGAATGGATTTTACAGAATTGCATCCCCAAAAGGAGTTGCGGGGGTGTTACGGTCAGCAAAGCGAACGGGGAGTAGCTATTAATAATGTTTTTATAAAACCAACCTTAATTCTTCTGAAACTAACAATTTTTTATTCAATGAAGCGACAAGACGAGATTGACGTTCTCCTGATGGTAAGTGATGGTGATGGTGATGATAAGCGTACCCATAGCAACGTGGCGCTAGTTAAGACGATTGTCCTGCACCACATTGCGCTCGTCTCCTGAGACATAAGATGTTGAGTCTCCTTATCTCAGTAATTACACTAGCAACAATGACCTGCCACCAGTAAAACATCAGTACAATGCTTGTAATAAATCTATATGTGACGTAAAATTCAGAAAGTTTATTATTTTGTAAGCTTTACATTCACGGCATGCTTTACTCGGTGACAGTAAACCTGTGCAATGCATATTTAAAATATTTATTATAAATAATATGTTTATACTAATAAAAGAAATATATATTTTATTGTAAAATTCCTATAACATGTTTTAAAAAAGTCTATAAAATTGATATACAGAAAATGTTATACATGTATAGGGTGGCGCAAAAATAACCTTATAAAAAGTACCTTATAACACAAGTAATAAGGTACTTTTTATAAGGTTATTTTTGCGCCACCCTATATATACCGGGTGTTAGGGAACCGCTTCCGAAAATGAAGACGGACAGATAGTACTAATGACATTTGATGATGGGACGGAAAAAATCGATCCTGATTAAAAAAGATCATATTTTTAAAACGTTTCATCACCATTATTTACGCTATTCATGTTTATACAGCTAAATGAAACGATAGTTTCAGGAAAAATATATTACTTTACTAAAAAATAAACCAGCAATGAAATACAAAATCAAAAACGGCTGATACTCGGATCAACGAACGCACGGGCGCGACAGGAACTGGAGATGTATTTGGTTTAAATTTGAACCTTATTTCATAGGGCCACGGAGCATTTATATTGCGCGCCCGGGCGTTCGTTGATCCGAGCATCAGCCGTTTTTGATTTTGTGTTTCATTGATGTTTTTTTTTAGTAATGTATTTTTTATGAAACTATCATTTTCATTTAGCTGTACTAACACTATGGAGCGTAAATAATGCTAGTAAAACGTTTTTAAAATATGATTTATTTTTATCTGCATCGATTTTTTTTCCGTTTCATCATCAAAGGTGTCATTAGTACTATCGTCCGTCTTCGTTTTCGAAAGCGGTTTCCTCATACACTGGAGATAATATATATATCTATATATATATATTTATTTATATATATAATTTAGATTCTCTCACGTGGGTTCTATAAATAAATATAAATGTTTATTAAAACTAACATATTTATAATTATTATCAGGATCTGGTGTCTGATCTGAAGAGTGAGACCAGCGGCAAGTTCGAAGACCTGTTGGTTGCCCTAATGACGCCACTGCCTCAGTTCTACGCGAAAGAGTTGCACGACGCGACAGCCGGAATAGGAACGGACGAAGACGTACTCATCGAGGTCATGTGCACCATGTCCAATCACGAGATCCATGTAATCAAGCAGGCGTACACTGCTAGTGAGTTCAATGACCTATTTCGTGTTATTACTATTAAAATTCGTTTTGATGTTATGGTATCGGATTGGTTAAGACACCTACTGGTGTCTGTTGTCGGATACCGTGTAAATACCACTGCTGATTCTACATCTGCTACCAAAGAATAGTATATAAACATTACTGTGCTCCGGTTTTAAGGGCGTTAGAGCTAGGGTAAATACTGAA
Source organism: Ornithoptera alexandrae (assembly GCA_029030555.1). Taxonomy (NCBI): domain Eukaryota; kingdom Metazoa; phylum Arthropoda; class Insecta; order Lepidoptera; family Papilionidae; genus Ornithoptera; species Ornithoptera alexandrae. Next base: position 3,197,208 of record JARDVY010000037.1, on the reverse strand, counting down.
GAAACGAGACTTATTGTGTTGTCTCAAGGGGACGAGTACAGTGTGGTACAGTGCATAGCGTTCTGAGTAGCGTCACTTTGTGGGCGAGGGCGTATCACTTACTATAAAGTGAACACCTCGCTCGTCTCGTCACTTTACGAAATAAATAAATATAACAGTTTTATTTTATATTACTTCGGTAAATATACAACAGAATTTATGTCCTTGGGGCGATAAGATCAACATAGTGCTGACTAGTTATGAGTTCGTTACCCTCCTGTTTGTTTCAGCACCATATCGTGTTAAAAATTCTATAGAATCTATATCCTTCTATCAAAAAATTGAACCTATTATTATACTTCTAACATCCAACAGTTTATATCACCACGACGTCAATGAGTCACCCTCCGTTTCCTTAGGTCGGTTATTACTCACGTCTATTGCATTACAAAGCAAACCGTATCTCGTCTCTTCAACCGGCTCTGGTAACCCAGATCGATTATTAGGAAGATTATCTGTTCAATTGTTCGTTATTGACAGATAACCAGCTAATATAATATTTATTATTTACATTTTTCATGTGTTTAAAAAATTTACCCTTTTTTCTCTGTCTTCAATAATGAAGATGTTAAGAGACACCTTTGATTTATTCTTTCTTATTCGGTTTGATATGTCTCACCTAAGACTGAACAGTTAGCTGATCTGATTGAAGTACAGGACACATTTTATTTTAAAGACCTGAATGTCTAACCTTACACAGAGTTTTAGCCTAGTCTTTAAATTAAAAAGGATGTAGTAAAAGTTCACTTTTCTTCTTACTATACCTTGTCCCGTGTAATATGTAAACTTATAAATAAGAATAGTTATCATTAACACATTTATAAACAAACAGCTTTCCTAATTTCGTTAATTAATACTATTTAAGTATGTGGGAAATGGTCCAACCCCCCCATAGTCCACTCCGATCTTATGGGAATTTGAGGAGGCCTACGTCAAAGGACGTCTATCGACTGATGATGGTGATGATGAAGTATAAATGTAATTTTTTTTTCTGTACCTATTTTGTTTTTGCCTTTAAAATTATTACTATCTGTATCAAGCACACTATTAAAATTTGCTCTTTATTAAATTAATTTAAGGGTAGGTAGGTTTAATAAGTAATTAGCTTAACCATTGTAATAATTTGCCTAATATAACTTGTTATTCACGATGTTGATTTTCCTAATACAAATATATATATATATATATATATTTAATGTATTTTTGGACATTTCAAATAAGCATAAGAAATTTCAAATAACCATATTAATTTAATATCCATATGAAACTCTTGAAGTGGAAGTAGCGAGTTGATGAATAAGCATATAATGACGTTGCTTCATTAGTCAATGAATGGTGTGATGACTACGTATTACTGACGTATACTATGTGAATGTTTACATGTGTGTGTAACACATGACGTACACTGCGTAACTTGTTTGGGAAAGCGCGTTTAACGTGAATCAACTTCGAGCTAATGAATCATTTCCCCCCATTCGAAGTACCAACCATCTTTGAACAAATGCCTCCTTAACAATCTCTTGTTATTTTGTCCCAGTAGGTCAGGAGTTCGTTATCTTCAATTATCTGTAACTTGGTATAAAATATTTCCTTGTATTTTTAAGGCTGCGTTCAAGTTACCTATTGGTGATAGACGAGACGAGCGGGACGTTCACCAGATGGTAAGTGATACGCCCGCCCATAATATTACGGGGTTAGCTAGAATGGTACACACTGTATCACACTGCGCTCGTCGTCTTGAAACATAAGTTGTTGAGTCTCGTTACCCCAGTAATTACACTAGCTACAGCGCCCTTCAAACCAGATCACAGTAATGTTTAGCGGTAGAAATAGGCGCTGCGGTGGTGCCCATCTAGACGATCTCTGACAACAGAGACCTACCACCAGTGACAGTTTAGGTAGGTACCACCGCAGCGCCTGTTTCTGTCGTAAATTAGTACTGTGTTCCGGTTTGAGAGGCGCTGTAGTAGTGTAATTACTGGGGTAACGAGCCTTAACATCTTATGTCTCAAGACGACGAGCGCAATGTGGTGCTATGACTACCGTTTTAATTAGTGCCACGTTGTTATCGGCAGGCTATTGTTTACCATCAGGTGAACATCCCAGTCTTCTCATCGCTTAATGGAATAAAAAGAAAATAGAAAATGTATGTAATAATTAAAAAGCCAACAGTGATAAGTTAAAATTGTAGATACGAATTCATGTCACGTTAATGCCTATCAACTGACTTCCGGTTCGAGATTTATGTAGTATAATTAAAAGGAACTTTCATGTGTATTAAATTTCACACCAGGGCATGCTTATCACATCAGACGGTTGTGATAAGCCTGCCCATAACAATGTGGCGCTAATTATGATGCACACATTGTACTCGTCGCGTTGAAACAAGATGTTATATCTCTTTACCTCAATAATTTCACTTGCTACAACGCCCTTCAAACCGGAACACAATATTGTTTGCACGCTACTGTTTGACGGTTTAAGAGAGCTCACCACCGTTAAAAAGGAAAAGCACATTTAAATATGAAAATGATAATTTCACTTCATCTCGTTTCAGTGTACGGAACCCTCTTGGAGGACGATCTGCGCGGCGACACATCCGGTAACTTCAAGCGGCTCATGACGTCACTGAGCATGGTGCGATTTTTTTCTTACCGTCACTACTATTACGCGAAGAACTTTGTTGTTGTCTTTGAAAATGTAATTAGTGTTGTATTATGTACGAGGATCTAATTTCGTTTTCAGGGCAACAGATCTGAAGATTTCCATGTAGATCAGGAGAAAGCTAGGGAAGATGCAAGAAGCTTACTTCAAGCAGGTAAATGAACATTTCCATTATAGGTACACAATTATCTCTCAGAGCTAGATCTTTTGTTGTTAGGTTGCTTTTTCCAGAAAACTGTCTCATTGGTAACTTTGACTAGAATCTAAATAGTAAACTATTACTTTATATTAGTAAGACTTCTTCGTTTATTTCCACTGCTTGGTAATCATCACTGTTCTGATTTCAAGGGTGTTGTAGCTACTTAAGAGAGTTACGATAATTAACCTGTTATTTCTCATAGTTATAAGGATTACGCAGCTGTGTGAACATTCTAACCTCATTACTTTACCATCAGAGATGTATGTCCTGCTCTCTATGTAATAAATAATAATTATAGAAACACTTATAAATTATATCTCTGTTATCTTTATCAGGCGAGCTGCGTCTGGGCACCGACGAGTCCGTGTTCAACGCCGTGCTGTGCTCACGCTCCTTCCCGCAGCTGGCGGCTATCTTCCAGGAGTATCACTTCCTCACCGGCCACGACATCGACGACGCAATCAAGGCAGAGTTCTCTGGGGATCTGGAGAAGGCTCTTAGAGCTATCGGTGAATGGATTTTATAAACATTCATAGTAGAAAAATGTCTTTAATATAAAATTTAAAAAAAAATGCTTTATGACATCATGTACCATCGCAAATCATATTTTTGTTGGTGACAAAATTAATCGAGATGCAAGTAGGGGGTGTTGTGTAAATATACCAATATTAACTGAATTTTAATGACAGACATCACCAACAAGTAAATAATAAGGACTATTGTTAAGTTACTTATTGTTAATATAAGTTATTCAATTGTTTGCTACAAGATTATATTTTTTTTTTTCAGAATATATAAAATGCCAATTTGTCAAAAAAAAATTCTATAATATTTTTTCTCAAATTACCAGTCAAAGTGGTCCGGAACAAGCCGCTGTTCTTCGCGGAGCGGCTGCACAAGTCGATGAAGGGCCTCGGCACCAACGACCGGCAGCTCATTCGTGTCATGGTGACGCGCTGCGAGGTCGACTTGGGCGACATCTCTAACATGTTCCAGTCAAAGTACGGCGAGACGCTGCAGAGCTGGATTGAGGTGAGAATACTGAGGATTCAACTATGGACATTATCGTGATTTTTTAACAGAACTAGGAAAAGGGAGCGAGAACAAAGAAAGTTATACTGGGAAGGGAGAGATAGAGACAGGGTGAGAGAGAGAAATTTCTAGTACCGGGGTGATGGATTCCAGGTATCAGATGGATACTACCTTAGCTAACCTATTATTGCCGTCAAGCAGTAATATGTAGATCGTACTTCTTTAGGAGCGAAATATTTATAATCTGTGTATATGTATATTCGTTTCTAGATAACAATTACAATCTGGTTCTATATTAAATATCCTAAGAATCCAAATCAAAGAAGGAAATCAACATTATATTGAAAACTCTTTCGAATGAGTAACATGACTTAAAAAAATATTTATCCTTTTAAGAAAATATCGTTATTTTATTTGTAAATTTTTTTAAGATGGTTCCAGTAACCATTGTCCTCAAAGTGACATATCATTAATTGGAAATGAGACCGATGATAGTCAAGCGTGTTCGTCTACTACAAGCTTCTTAATATGTGGATAATCCACAAATTAAGAAGGTTGTATTATATCACTAGCATCGCACAGTTCATCAAGATATAAAGGGTCCGGGAACACCTTAAGCGGGAACAAACATCTCAGTGTTATATACATAGATATATATATTTATGCAAGTATATAAGTTTAAGTAAGTAGTTATTACCACAACATCTCATCTCACCGAAGGTTGGCTGGTAGAGAATGCCAACAGGCATTAAGGCCTTCTTTTGTATACCTCGCTATAAGGTTTTACTATAAAGAGAAAAAAAAATTAATTATATTTTTCGTTTTCAGGGCGATTGTTCCGGGCACTACAAGAAATGTTTGCTTGGACTCTTGGGTCTTTATTAATCCATCTCAAATAGACCCCATCCTTATCGATTCAAGTTGCCTTCATTGGTGTGTTAAGAATGTATCTGTGTACTGCTGAAGCTTTGTTCGTTCACAAGACGTATTGCATTCTTCTTAAATTTCCGGTTCGTAATTTTTTTTTTCCATTTACGTATCTTCATTTAACTTCGTACCAGTACGTGATGGTAAACGCCATTTTTGGTGTTAGTATGGAAAATATCCGATGGATATCAAAAGCTTTTATAGATACAGACTATATATCCCAATTAAAAAAAAAATATATTATATTTATGGCAATAAATATAATATTTTTATAATGGCGTTAAGTTAAAATTATATGTATTTCTTCTCTACTACGTCAGAAGAGAAGTCAGGACAGAAGTCCTTCTGGTTGAAAGATTCCTTTACATACGTGAAGGTGAATGGAATATAAAAAGAATGCAATATAATATTTTGAAATTATTAACCGGTTTTATAAAACTCATATTTATATATCTCATATAAGCTAATTATATAAAATTTTTGCAATTTTTATATTCTCTTATAATAGTTTTAGATTTTATTATCGAATATTTTCATTTATTGAAGTTTTACAAATTAAAAATGCTAATAGCTTTATGTAAGTCTAAATATTTGTCTGTGGATCTTCGCTGTTATAAAATAAACAGATAAATTAAAAAAAAAATACCGTCCAAATGATCTGATATATAAACACTTTTTGTTTGGGAATACTAAAGAACAGAAATACATTAATCATCATCATCATCAGCCGATACACGTCCACTGCTGGACATGCAATAGATAAACGATCTGTTATTAATTATTAAAACTCATTGGGTAGTATTAATGGTTGATTTAAGTTTTTTTAACCACATCTATTTTTGTGGGCAACATTGAAAAAAATTTAGGGCACAGAGTAACAAAGTTGCCTTATTTAAATTGCCTTTCGCTCTTTTTACCTATAGCGCTTTGAGCTTTAAAAAAATTATAATAAAAAAAAATTTTACAAGTTGCATAACTTAAACATAATATTGTTACAATAAATAATGCCCCAAGTCTTGATGACTATAAATATTTACCGTTATTTAAAATATTTGTCGGTTTTTTTTTTCGTTTTAATTTTCGGATTGTGAATCCTTGTTTATAAAAGTGCCAAAGTTGTTGGAACCAGTAAAAAAAATTGCTATTACCTAATTCTGCAACGTGTTCAGAACAACATAACTGAATGTGGCCTTAACATTTTATATATATATGTATATATATATACATATATATATTTTTGGATTTATTGACTGTTGCCTTATAAGAAGTTCCTCTAAAGTTGAACTCTCATTTGAAATATTGTAGATCTTTAACAAAGGAAATCTAAATTTCTACTTTCTTTATCTACGCTTAGTTTATGTTATATTTGTATGTAATATATATATACACCAATCTATGTAGGGCAGAAAATAATAAAAAAAAAGCATTTTGAATCTACCACAAACAATACCTAACGAATCGCGCTCCCACCTTTACGTTGAAGTGAAATGACATTACTATATTTACATTCATACACCAAGTAGCAGTAAGTAGAATAAGTTTACTTACGTTAAGTTATAATAAAGGCTTTTACGCGCTTTTTTATTATTGATGTTGTATTAAGCAGAGCTCTGAAATCAAGGTTATGTAACATGTTGGTATCAAATTATACAACCTTTATTGTCACTTTAATAAAACTTTATTTCTGACCTATTGTTCTCATTTTTGACACCTTTACCTTTAAATTGTCGGCTGGTTATAGTTAAGTCATAGGTATTATTTTTTACATTTTTTTTATTTATTTTACCACTACATATAAATGAAGGAAACACTTAAGGATTTCCTTGTATAAGGGTAAAATAGTACAGGACTTTTAACTCCTCATTGAATTTTCTACGAGATGACCCTAATGAAGGACTCTATTGGCCTTTATGGGACAGAATGTCTTCCAGAGTTATGTCCACATTTTTCTATTATTATACTAAGTTAAATGATTTATAATGTAAACAAACATCTATAACATAAGCATCAACTTGAAATCATGTTTAAGTATATTGATATTAAAAATCCTTACATTCCAATTGATTTATCACCGCCTAAATTATTTAGATTCAAATAAAAAAAATAATGACAACCAGCACATGATATCTCTAAATGAGTGATTAAACCCTTTATGATTGTTGGAATTAGTCCTGAAAAAAAAAACGAAGCGAGGACAAACATCGAACCTGTTTAATCAGTTTTGCTGAAGTGTTTCAAATTACTGGTGGAAGGTCTTTGTTACCGGACACCATCTAGATAGATACCACCGCAGCTGTGGAAATACTGTGTTCCGGATTAAAGGGAGTTGTAGCTAGTGACTTTCCGCTCGTCGCGTCGCTTCAGTTAATAAAAAAAAATGCACAAACAAACAGCTTGATTTTACGAATTTCGAATATAACATGTAATACATAAATCGATAAAAAGTCGATTTCTTTTTAAGTCAAGGTCAAGTAATTGAAAGCTTTTGTTCGCGACTCTCTTCAGCATTTTATTCCGTCTATAGCTTCTCTGTTTTTCATTCTATAAAGCAACGAGACGAGCGAGAGATTCACGTGATGGTAAGTGATACGCCTGCCCATACCTATCACCAGTACATTTCTTATATTCTACAATTGAACTGTTCACTCTATACACCTAATCCAAAATTTTTTGTTTAAATACGTCATTATTTACATATTACGGGGGTGTATTTAAGCCAATCTCTCTCTGGCTCCCACCAACCCGTATTAGGGTCGCGTGGTGGGAATTGACCCAAATGCCCCCATATGTATCTTTATCCGATCAGTGTGAGAATCTTTAGGGGAGGCCTATGTCCAGTCGTGACCGTCCATTGGCTGATGAGGTTTGCATATTACGTGGTTTAATAACCATTGCATGAATCATAATTTATTATATATATATTTATATATATATATGTATATATATATACATAAATATTCTTTTGTTTATATTAATATCGTTTAAAACATATTTTTTTTATGTACGATGCTCATGTTCTAGTCAATGTATCTATGGGCTTTTTTGGAGCTGAAGTCAGGTCACCAATAAGGGCATTGTGAACTTTATTTCTTTTAAATAAATCGCGTGAATCAAACAGTATCTATGTATTTCTTAAATTCAATTTAAAATAGTAAAAGAAAATTAAATATTGTAATGTACAGTTAACTCCGCTGTCGTAAGAATCTAAATGATGTCTACCGCAAGACGCGCAGTCTTTTATACTTAATTGATTATTTGAAAGCGCTATACGATACCGCGCTCTTGTTTCCTTCAACGCGTTGTATAAATAAACAAATTAATAATTCAACATTTGTCACAAATATAAGCAACAGATTTCATTGCTTAGTTTTCGAGTGCCAGGTGAGAGGACGATGACGGAGTAACTAAGAACGTCTGTCTAGAGCGGCGTCGGGACGGTACTCTTGTGGTGATGGATACACGCCACATATCCTCGGTAATATAGTGGTAAGTATCCTCACGCGGAAGACCGGGGTTCGATTCCCCTCCGGAGAGGTCTTTTTTATATTACACTAAACAATCTTTGTTAAATAGATTTAATGGAAACTGCAGTGATTACGTTAGTTATATGAATACTGGCGTAATTTCAATATATTCTAATGACGTGCGATAAAATATAACTGTATAACTTCTACGACTATATAAATTATTCGTTTCAAATTGTAAGAGATTTTATTTCCGATAATCGAAATTCCAGTTTTTTTTCGTTCCATGAATAATTCACCGTTTCGATTCCTCGCTTAGTTTAACCTTAGAATTGTTCTAATAAACGCTATAAATGAATTTCGTTTCCATTTTGAAGAACCTTCATAAAAATAAGAAAGAAAAAATACTGCAGAGAGTAGCTGAAGCAATACCTTAAAATGATTACTGATGTAGACAATTGATGAAACCGCTATGTGCAAAGATTTTTTATTATTAAGCGACACGACGAGCGGAACATTCAGCTGATGGTAAGTGATACGCCTGCCCATAATAACTTGGCGCTGGTTAAGATATACACTGCACCACATTGTGTTCGTCGCCTTCAACATAAGATGTTGAGTCTGGTTACCACAGTAATTACACTAGCTACAGCGCCCTTCAAACCTGTGTCCAGTAGCGTATACACTTTACTGTTTCTTAGCAGAAATAAGCGCTGCGGTGGTACCTACCGAGACAGTCTCCGGAAACAGAGATCTACCACCAATAAATGATGAGTATAATAAAAGTAAAAAGGTGAAAATCATATAATTTATTATGAAATATAAATAACATTATAACACTAATTAATATTATATAAATTATATTTTACTAATTTTATTAAAGAGTAAGTAGAAAACTTTGCAACTTAACTGTCAACTAGCGGACTAATTAAGCGTTTACTTTGTAACACGGAGATCTCTTGTACGATTCAAGGGCTGCAGTTATTTGGTGGGTGGTAGAGTATTTTCGGCTGGCTACTACCCCCATATTGCAAATCTGCCGCAAGAGCATAAAGTATTCTGAACGTATACGTATTAAGGGTACATAATCTAGAATAAATTTTGTTAGGGATGAATTTTTAGAAACATGTCGACCACATATTGCTGAAGGTACTAAAGATCAGGTTTAAGTGGTGTCAGTAAACATTCTGGCTACGGTTATATATAACACGCGTTAAGTTTAGACAAGATTTAAGCTAGTAACTGAACGTAATGTGAACAAGCATCCCTCAGGGAACAATGCTTTAACACATGCGAACTATTCCTAGACATCTTAGTGTTAAGGTTTACTGACACAATTATGCAGTCAACGATGTAGAAATTATTCTGATAACAGTTGAATATTATATACAACCTTATTTCATATATATATTTAAATAAATATAATGTTGCTATCGTCCTATAGTCGAAACTAATCTATTAATAATTTAATCGATCTATACGTATCATAAAATAGCAAATTCTAGAAGTTTTATTGGAAGCGAAAAGGGTGTGAACTATCAGTATGTAATACATAGATAAATATATAAATATATGAAATCGTTTATTTGTAAATTTACTACAAATAAATATAAAAAAATTAAATATAAATATATAAGGAATGTGGTAACATAGTGGTAGATCTCTTTTGCCGGAGACCACCGCAGCGCCTATTTCTGCCGCCAAACAATAATGTGCAAGTCTTACTATCCACCGGTTTGAAGGGCGCTGTAGCTAGTGAAATTATTGAGGTATCGAAACCTAACATCTTATGTCTCAGGCGACGATCGTAAGCACCACATTACCCTTATTAGTGTATAACATTCTAACTAGCGCCTTGATGTTATGGGCGGGCGTGTCACTTACCATCAGGTAAACATCTCGCTCGTCAATTAAATAAAAAAAATCAAATAACATAAAACCGTAAAATATGCTTTTCACGTAGATTGAATATATAATAATAATTATGGGTACTTTTATGTGCCTCTAAGCAAAAAGAACTTTAAGTGGACTATTTTTTTTAATAAGACATATGTTTGGGACAATTATTAAAAAATAGGGTGGTAGATAATAATAGCTAAAGTTCGAATACGTTTCGAAGATTCTTTTCCTCAAATCGCATTTTTTATGTCTGAGGGTCGTGGCTACCTCCACCCATCGCTCTTGCCTTCACGATGTTTCGCCATCTTGTCCTATCTTCGACTACTCAGAGAACATCGTATACTGTGGAATAGTGTGTATTACGGATCTGGTAACATCAATTACATTGGGCGCTCACCCCTTGACCTCTTTCCTTCCACTTTGCCTGTTACCACAAGTTTTTCAAGGTTATTTCTGTCATCCTGGCAATGTGTCTAAGATTCGCTTGAGGCAGATGGAAGAAAGCCTTGTTATTATTTTGAGCGCGGCCAGTATCGATGAGTCCGAGATGCAGTCCCTGGGATCTGAAGCATTTCTCTCCAGCATCGCATTTCGAACATAAATCGAAGATTACCCTTAGGTCAATTTGCTCTAAATTTGAATTTCCCTTTTAGCTGTGTTACATCAATTATAATTCTGTGAATATCAAGTATTCGATATAAGGCGCATGTTTTGAATATTTATATTTGTTGATGGGAGTTGGCTCTCAGGTTCATAATAAAAAAAAGCGAGTGATTTATGTGGATAGGGTCAGGGGTCTGCATATATTGCGAACTTTATTTAGAGCCCCTGTCAGCGAATCTGCTGATATACAACTGTATACTGTTGTGTAACATCTTTTTGTTAAAAATAATATCAAGTACATTTTATGAGCTAACCATTTACTTCTCACTAAAATTACAAAATTACTGGTGGTAGGTCTTTGTTGCCGGGGACTGTCTAAGTACCACCGCAGCGCCTAGGGTTCTAGTTTAAAAGGCACTGTAGCTAATGTAATTACGGGGGTAACAAGACTTAACATTTTATATCACAAGGGGCACAACGTTGTGCGTATAGTTAACCATTAAAGCTTCCATAGTAATATTTCTAGTATTAGATGAGAAATATGTAGCTGTGAGCATAGCAAATCTCCAATTTGAATCGATAATTAAATCACCAAATAAAGTATCCACATAATTGCCAATAAGTGTTTCCGACGTCGCTCCCTCAAATATTTGTAGATAAAATTTACTTCGACCCTCACGCGTTCGGTTTGGCGACAATTGATAATATAGGCACATAATTACATTTGCATAATTTAATATTGAACACAGGAATAATAGACTTTATATATTCGCCACGGCGTTCATCTCATTTCGTTAACAATTTCATAAAAAAAATTACAATTTTTTTTTATTCCGAATCATCTAGAAAAAATCGATGCGCAAGTTCAAGTTTCAGGGAAATGCCCACGAACACTGCCATCTTTGCTCTTCACATTTCTCTCTGCCAAACTAATTTTCTTTACAATTCCTTTACTCTTCGATCAGTAAGACTGTGAAAGAGCTTCCACCGAATATATGGGCAGCTCGCAGTAAAGCCTGCTTTAAACGAATGTTATGCGAACACTACGTCATTATGAAACATCTTTTTCTCTTTCATTTCCTAATCTTACGTCAGCTATCATTAATATATATATATAAATTATTGTTGACATAAATTTAATTACAATTTAATGATACATTTATAATGTTTATCTACCTTCTTACACTCACACTTCTGCTCTCTGCTCAATCCTAGCGCAGACTGGGAGAGAATGCCATTTGCCATTAAGTCCGCCATTTTGTACATGTTTTTTATCAGTGCATATAAAGTTTTAAATAATTTATTTATATAAAAACACTTGCATAGAAACTACAATCAAATCTTTAATAAACAAATCCTTAGGATTAATGACAATTTATTATTACTTATAGCTATAATTGATCGTTTGGAGATATTTCTTTTTTTGTCAGTTTCATTGCAAGCGACTTAAACAACATTACTCAATTGTTCTTTCATTGAACAACGGCTATTGAATTATTTTCAGTATTTTATATATTTAAATATATACACAATAATCCTGCGGATTTATATATCAGCGACGATTTGATTGTAGTTTATATGCCAATGTAAAAGCATTAGCAATTGGATGCCCTGACGTACATCGGGCATGACCCAGATACAGCAATACGTTTTACATAGGAATAGATTAACAACTAGGATTTTCTAAATTTAACGGTGTTATTCAAAGTCAATATAAAATATAAATAACTCTAGTGGAGAATAATAATTAAAAACTAAAGGATAATCGCTATTTAGAAACAGTTATAGGCGAATAAATAACTTAATACAAACACATGCTCTCGATCTTAACGCTGATTTACCAATCAGACTCTTAATAAAAGACTTTTTGTTGATATAGAAAAGAAGTAATAATACTATTTTTGCTAGTAATTTAAAAAAAAAAGAAATACGTTCATACTCTAATTGAATAATCGAGCTAAATTCGTTCTAGTAAAAATTTTGTGCCTTAACTACTGACGAAATCTATGTATGATATTTTGTCACCTGTTTAATATGCTTAAATAATATGTTGTTAACTACTGGTTACTATAGTAACCACATAAATTATATGAAATGAAAATGTTTATAAAAGTGAACTGGAAATAAAATGATAAAAGGATCTATGAAATTAAAAAAAATTAAACTCTATAAGCATATATAAGTCATTCCGCGTCGAATGGTCATTTTTCTATGTCGATACGTTCACTAGTTTTCACGTGATTGGCGAACAAAGGAAACTCATTTGCATTATGTTTATAGAAGATATAAGGATATCCAAAGATTCATTAGCACATCACGAGATCTCCAAAAGTATTAGACGTGAACACTCAAAATTAAGTAGGGATATTGCTTCTGCCTTCAGTCAGCTTAAAATGGATTTTACAAACTTCTTTCCCCGAAAAAATACGCAGATATTACATCCAGCAAATCGGGCGGAAAACAGCTAGTTAGTGTATAATTGACTTAATAGGCAGTATAGTAGGTTAAGATTATAGATGGCGGGAAACTTGGATTATATATTGGCTTTCTAAAGACTACGGGTAAAGCATTGAATACCAGTCAGATTACATTCAATGCAAGCAAAGTTTAATGTGTTGAATTCACTTATGCAAATATCGGTTACTGTGGCGACGACGTGAAACTACCTTCACTAGAAAGTTTGTACCTTCAGCCCGAAGCCTGAAACTTGACTTAGCAGTAAGCGAATTCATCAACTAAAGAAAATACGTTAAGATCATTTGAATATCATTAATGTTTGTTAATTTGTATAATTAATATATATAACTTTAATAAAAAAAATCGTGTAAAAATAAAATAAAACTTTTCTTGTTTTCTAACCCTTGTAATTATAGAATTTGTCACATACTGTTGTGTTACCATTTAAAAAATAATTGAGCTTAGTGTAAGAGTCTACATCTCTACAATATATATGAATAGGATAAATACATACAAAATAATTGTTTTTAAAAAAATCTCCAAATGAAAAAAATCATATTAATATATGGGTTTATTGGATTATGAGTACAGTCAAGTATTTTGTATCAAACAATTGTTCGGAGACTATTCACCTAATTTTTTACCTTATGCTAAAATTATTGCCATATTAGCAAATAATAAATAGTTTATAATGGTTAAGTTATAAAGAAGGAAATTTCAGTATGTATTATATATTACTATTAAGTATCTAAGCGTAATGGAAAAGTTTTAACCCGTGAATCAGCTTATAAACATACCACTCAATACCTTCAAAAATTGTTAATGTATTAATAAAAGTTTCAAAACGCTTTTACGTAAATTTTAAACAAACAGTAACTAAATGCGTTAATGGGTTCGTTGAGAGAAAATCGAGAAGTTTCTAAATGTAAAGCGTAGTCATTTTTAAAGGATTTCTACTGCTATTTACTTAGTGGTTCACTTAAATGGTCAAGTCAGGAATATAATAATAAGTTGAACACTATGGAGAGTACCATATAATAGCCTTTTAATTAAAATGTAGAAGCGATAGTAAAAAAAATAGAAACTGGACAAAATAAATAAAAAGTTTCAAGAGCATGAGAAATGAATAGCATGATCTAATAGTAAATGAACACATTTGCCTAAAACATAGCGGCGCTAGTTGGGATGATATACACTGCACCATAGTGTGCTCGTCGTCTTTAGACATTTGAAGTCTACACTAACTAGCTACAGTATCCGTCAAACTGGAACACAATAATGTTTATAGAAAAAAAATGCTCCAGAAACTAGGACTATACTAGACGATTAACAGAAATCGCCAGTAAATTTACTCACTATGAGCTTCAGAGTCTTTTTTTTTAGTGAGAATCGTCGAAATTTATTTGTTACAAATAAAGAAAAAAAAGGTTGATGCATAATATTGCGAACCTCTTGCTTCACATCGGTTAGACTTATTACATCAATCCGTTCTGGAAATTGAAGCTTAAATGTCTTTCCTAGACATTTATGTCACACTTGTGTTTTGGATTAGTAATTTTTTTTTTATTATTAAGTTATTCATATTCATAGGTTAAACAATGATAAATCACTACGAAAACACAAAAATGACTATATTTCAGATTAGGGAGGGATAATAAGAGCTGTCCAATTTTCCACACCATGAACTAGGAAACTGTGCCGCCAATTTAAGGAGCCTGGTTTTTCATCGCAACTATAAGGCTCTAGATATACTGTGTGTATTGCTTATTTGCTTAGTATTTTTCCTTTATATAGATTCAAATATTTTGATCACCATCCGCATCTGTATTTTTTTTTGTCTCGAAACATCAAAGTAATTTAAAAAGAACTTAAAAAATTAGAGAAAATCAAATGTTAGTCACACTAAAGCTACCTTTTTTAATTATTACTAAACTTACAATATTAATACATTTCGTAATAACAAAACTTTAAAAATATTATGTAATATCTACCGGACAACCTTTAAGGCACAATACTAAAAAAAGCAACAATCATCCAAAATTTTACTGTTTCTTAATGATATTCTTTCAAAGATATTGTAACTCGAGCCTTATTGGAATAATAATTTATTTCCAAAAAATAAACAAAAGGAAACCCTCACTAAAACTACTAATTCCAATAGCTACGTCTTTCAAAGAGAACACTTAAATGATCTTCTGAAAACGCAACCTAACACCGAAAGTTATTGTGTATAAACAATAAGTCTATACTTACCTGCTTGAATTAAGTTCTTGCATCTTCCAAGGCTCTCTGCTAACATACGTAGAAACTTTTAGATCTGGTGGTTCTAAAATAAAATAAAATAATGTTGTACACATATTAATCGTATCAATAGCTTATGAAACTATTATAAAGTTTACAAGTTTTAATAAACTTATACTTATAACCGGACATTTTTTAATATCTATTTCTAGACATTTTCTTTGATATGCTATTATACTTTATATAATTCAAAAATATATTAATTATATATTCCAGTCTTATTGGCATCTCTTTACCGTCACTGGTCTCGCTGATTGGAAATTGAAAAATCTAAAGATTACAATACTCCAAGCATAGTCAGTACAAAAAGGTAAAAAAATCGATATCAGTCAATAATCATACAAGTTTAAAAATCGATTTTATGATTTCTCTTTTTCATACTTCGGTCCATAACAATCGATTCTGATGTATGTGTTAAATAATTAAAATGGTTTTTCTTTGTTTCTAAGTATTTATATATTCTCTTTCATTTCTTGATGTTGCTTTGATATTTATGTAAGGTATACTAAAATTAGAATTACGACGGATCCTCGCTTTAGAGATTTGGATGAGATGACCATTGTAAAAGATATCCACCAAAAAAGTTTTAAATACAGAAACGTTAGAGATCAAAGAATTATATTGTCTATATCTATCGAATATAACTACAATTGTATTATAATATTTAAATATAAAAGTTTTTCTACGAAATTCCCAGTGCCATATTCCCCGTTGCCTCTTTATTAATTGGTATTAGGAACTTCCTTCGTGTCCAGACGTTTCTTGTTACTGAATGTCTTTTTAAATTTGCATAAATTTACGAAATTTTCGTTATAAAACTGTAACAGTTCATATTTTTAGTGCTAAAAATTTATCAATATAATCTTCAATTTCCAAAAAAATCGAGTACAGTTAGGCATTCAAACATTTACAATGTGATGATAATGAGTAATAAAAAATAAAAAATTTACACAACAATCTATTTGAAAATTAAATATTTAACACTTAAGTAACGTTTAATAGAAGATCGAATAAAGTGGTTAGTTATTAAAACGTTGTAGTACAATTGAAACAATGAAGAGTACGCGGATAAAGAATAATTAAAAATCTGCGCACCAGCATGTCAGTATAATTAAAATGGCTACTCTCCCCCATTAATAACTGAAGAGGAGGAAAACGGGGACAAAACTAGGTGATTTATACAATTATAATGTCGCTTCTGTAGGTCACCGTTACTGTGGTGTTATTAAACTATTTAGAGACATCATTAAGTAAAAGTAAATAAATAAAACTTCGTCTAACGACCACATAAAACTATTTTCACTTGTTATAGAAAAAATAAGTTATTTCAATTTTTTTTTATAAAATGGGTAGTAACATATACTTATTACAAAAGCATCGTAAAGATTTAATTTCTATATAAATTTTGGAATGATGCTTCTTTTCTTCTTCTTCTCTTTTTTCATCGTCTTCGAGACGTTTGTAATAATATGGGTATATTAACAATTCCATCACACACACATATATATATATATATATATATGAGACCTCCACAATAGTTTTTTTTATTCAATTAAGCGAAGAGACGAGCGGGATGTTTACCTGATACGCCTGCCCATAACAACGTGGCGCTAGTTACGATGATATATCAACCATTACTATAACCACCGCTTAAATAATATAATTATAAAAATTTATTAAAAATAGAATGATGTAGGATCCATATATTTAAAAATTATAAAAAAAATATTGATTTTCAAGAGATATATTCGATTAATAGGTTGAAATGATCATGATGGTAGATGATACAAGTTCAATAAATGAATGGGAATGTTGCCCCCACTCATCTAGAACGAAGAAAATAAACAGAAAGATAAAAATTATGGTTATTGAACATTAAGATTTTTGTAAAATAGGTACTTATAATTATTAGTTAGTTAATTAATGGAGAATTTGAATGTAAATCTTTGAACTTCGTCTTTGCAATGTAAATACAGTTGTGAGAATGATTTGAAATTAATTGTCAAGGGACGTTTGTGTAAATTTGCAGAGCGTTATTAAGCTTTTATGAGTCACCTTTGTATATATACTGATGGAACTATGGGATTATAACATATTTAACTGTAGTTCGCTATTTACCGTTTAAGTTAACTTCATCATCATCATCATCAACCGATAGACATCCACTGATGGAGATAGGTCTGCCCTTAAAAACCCCACATCGATCGGTCCTGCGCTGTCCGCATCCAACAACTTCCCGCGACGTTCAATCGTTTGAAGGGGTTCATATGGGGGATTTGAGACAGTTGCCACCATACTAGCACAATGCGGGTTGTTGGGAGCCAGAGCCTGGTTTGTTGCAGTAGGGTGCACCACAAGCAAGTGTGGTTGGCTTGGGGTCCTGTGAGTTATTCTGCGGGATCCCTTATACTAATTTACTTTAAAATAATTTGCAACGCTTAGTGTTTCTAAATAGTTTATTTCACGCTGTCTGTTGCTAAAAGTAAGTGTAATCTTTAGTCATTTTGTGTTTTTACTAAACAAAAGAGAGAAAAAAAAATTTTAAGTCTAAAAAGTTGCCTTTAAAAACAAATTTTGACTCGAGTAAAAAAGGTTCCGACCTCTGTGTTAAATTTAAGTATTCATTCATAAGGGCCAGCGTGTTGAGGTTAAGGCCCAATTCCCTCTTAATAAAGATCCTTGAGGGAGCCCTATGCCCAGCTGTGGGCGTTATCCGGCCGATAAGAAGAAGATTCATAAATAAAACTTCTAATACTCTGTATTGTTTATAGACGGAGGCCGCATTTTCTTCAAATTTATCCAACCAATGCAGACAAACAAAAAGATTTAACAAGCAACAAAAAAGTTGTTAAGGGACGCATTCTTCGAAAGTATATTTTTCTTAGGAAACTAATTAACCTCAATTTAAACTTTTCTATACAAATTGCACAATTTTACAACCACTTAGAAGTATAAGAAACAATCTAAATTTTGCGCATCATATTATTTTTTAATAATAGCAACGGAAATGGAATGTATTTATTCAACAATATTGTTTCTTGTACAAACATTCTTTCTTTTATTTTACCAAAGAAAATTTAAAAGTATGAAAGTACAGTATTTGAACTATAACGTTTTTAATTATGAATAATTAATATACTTTAAGTTTATTCTTAAAAAGATCTCTTGCTAGTGATAAATTGTGATGAACAAAAATTTTACTATATATTTTTACTATAGTTTATTTTTACTATATATTTACTATAGGCTTTATAAAGTAAGTAAGTAATATTGGGATTAAGTGACTTATAAAACTATAAAGCTAAGGTCTGATTAAGGAGTTTGATCAATTGTTAAGTGTGCTTCTACTTGTATTTATTAATGACCTTTAATATAGATATTGTTATATTCAAGACTCTTAAATTTTTTTTATCAATTAGCGTCGTTTTCTCTTGAAATCATCTATGAAGAACGAGGTAAGGGCAGGCTAAAAATACAACCAATAAACTTGATGGATCGTTTGGAAGAATAATCATATTTTAAAGAAATAGCGGTGTCTCCGAAGAACGCCTTGATAAATGAGCTCTCAGATATGCAAACTAAAAGTGGCCACTCAATTATTTTCCCTGCTTTTAATAGATATTTCTCAAATAACTAAGAAAAATTTTCAGAGAATTTTTATGTGTTTTGATAAAAATCTACTTTTTCCTTTTTACGATAACATGTTCGTTTAATAATATACTGCCTTTCTAAATTTATGCAAACAGGGGTAGCTCTTGTATTTTTAACATGCCGTGATATTTAAAAAAATAAATCAGAAATACGGATCAACACAATGAGTTCTCTTATAAAAAGACTGAAGAAACCACCCGCTTTGCTGGCCGTAACACCCTCGCAAATACCTTTGGGGAAGAAATTTTATAAAATCCATTCTTAGCTTTCCTCTCAATGACAAAAGCAATATCTCTACCAAAATTTTGAGTGTTTACATCTAATAATCTCGTGATGAGTAAATGAATCTCTGGATATTTGCTATATACATATAGTAGATCTATATATATAGATTATCGATCAAAACAAAGTTTAAATGTTAAGAAAAATCACATAGGGAAGTTAAGTAAGTAACTATCTTATCCCCAAGATAATGAATTAGAAGTTTTGCATTTTTAATTTATACGAGGAGTTCGACTTTCACGTGATTACCATCACCTGATGATAAGTGATACGTGGCGATAACCTATAACAACGTGGCGTAAGTTACGATGGTATATACAGTACCACAATGTGCTCATCTCCATGAGACATAAGATTTTAGGTCTCGTTACTCCAGCAGTTTCACTTAAACCAGAGAGAGATTAGCTACAACGCCATTCAAACCAGAACACAATATAATTTGCACAGTACTGTTTAGCCGCAGAATGAGAAGCTGCGGTGGTACCTACCTAGACGGTTTTGGCTACAGAGGTGCATAATAAATTGTTTAAATATAAACCATTTAATGCATAATAAGTAAAATTAAGTAACATTTAACACATGAAATTAACTTAACTTCATAAGCACATAATTTTCTATTTTAACGCTCGGGAGAGATCGCTACAAGTTACAAAAGGTTTATAAAGCGTTAACTAAAAAAAGCTCGTATGTGAAGTTGAAACTTTAAACTTTTTCTTAATACAGAAGCTTTCTAACACAAAGTAACATATATTAATTAACATTAAACTTTTTAATTAATTTTACAGACACCATTTTTATCAATAGTACTTTTAGGAAATGCTTTTTTTTTTACCCAGTTATATATAGACAGTATTAGAGCTTTTATGGAGCCCGCTGGCCTAATGGTTAGAGCGTGTGACCTTCATTCCGAAGGTCGCAAGTTCGAATCTAAGCGTGTACCGATGACTTTAATATTTAAGTTATGTACATTTGTAAACGTAAACTGGCTGTTGAAAAAAAAAACTATTTTAATCGTGAAATTAAACTTTTAAATATACGTAGTAACGTTGTGTTGTGTGTATCTCCCTTATTTAGCAGTTTGGCAAGTGTGCAAAGAGTATAAAAGTTCAATGCGCCGCTGTAGCTGCTAACCAACTTAACCAACGTACACGGAATCATTTTTTTTACTTACTTAAAAATTTATTACTATCCAACTTATGTCAAAAAAATTATAATGTAACATTTATTGACTGCATGTAGTCTGATTTTGAATAACTAATTATTAAGTTTTAAATGCCTTTGTCTGTGTATCTGGTGTACGGGCTTCTGCTCAGCATCTTACGGAACCCAAGTCAACCACAATAGCACGCGGTGTACCCTGCTGAATAACAGACGAGGCTCTGACCGCTCACCAACCCGCACTAGGCCAGAGTGACGGCTCAATTCCCCTCAATGAACTCCAGCAAAACGCGGGCCTTCCAACAGGTGATCCGATGATCTGATGAAGGTTGCGGGAAGCAGCTGGATGCGGGCACCCCACCATCGATCGATGTAGAGATCTTTGGGAGAGGCCTATGTCCAGCATCGAACGTCTGTCGGCTGATAATGATGATGATGCTAGATAGCCAGCTGTGAACGTCCATCGTTCGAGATGACGATGAAGTATTAATCGAATTCCCAGTAATAAAACAGAGAAAGAGAAATTCTTTGTTTCTTTTATAAACAACCTGTAAAGTGAGCTTAATGCTTACTTTAACTTCCGGTCTCTAGTTATCCAGGAATTAAAATGTATTTTCCTTGTGAATGTGATTTTTACATATTTAAATTTTTTATAATATTATTATAATAATAGCCAAAAATAATAATGTATAACGGAAATGACTGACTCATATACACGCACTTACATTCGTGTATGTACTACTTTATCTTTATGATACACATGTTTAGTTTTTTTTTTTGTTATTTATTTTATTTTTGTTAAATTTAAATTAAGTTAAATCATCGATAAGGTTTCCTTTTACAACATAAAACTAAATTCGTGTGGATGCGGCTCTATTTGTAACTGCACATTAACGAAATTGCTAACACTTTGCCAAGTTCACAAAAGTGGCATTTGACAATTATTGCATGTTTTTTTTTTTGTTAAATAACAAAAATGTAATATTTTTATTGTAACCTTTAGAACTTGTTAATTTGGTCTATTTAAAAAAATTTGTTATTTATAAAGCGTTGGAAGACAATTAATTCCCATCAAATTCTCCCCAGCTGAGTAGAAGACTTAACAAACGAGCTACCGGATATACTAACAAAGGACCAGCTTAATGAAGATGTAATTTGAACACTATCAAGAAATTCTTACAAATTATAAGACAAAGTGATGAATTATTTATATATTAAAACATTTTGTGATAAAACATTGCCTTGGTCATAGAATATGGAAATAACTTACTTCCTCTTATCTCTCTAGAGTGGTGATAATCAAAATATTCACAGGGACAGCTTCGTCTCCTTTCCATCAATGATAAGACAAAGGTGGGATCATGTAGAATCACAAAAAAATCAAGGCATTTAATACTCCCTCTTAATTTTAATTGGTTAATTATATATTTTTTTTTATAATTGTAAACAGTAGTAATAAGTCATTTAAATTTTATCTTCTCTAATAATAAGTAAACCTTTAAGTACCTTTACATAGTATATTACTTTCATTAAATATATATCATATATTAATATAATTATTCCGGTCGATGTGGAGATCTTTGGGGGAGGCCTATGTCCAGCAGTATCGTCTATCGGCTGATGATGATGATGATGATGATCACAGGAGAGAGATTGCCTCGAGTCCCAGTAGTACGTACATTAAAAGAGATGCTCATACTATGATGATGCAATAATTAGAATGGCGATTAAAAAAAAATTACTTAGCTCTATATATAAAATGCTACGTAGATGAATTTTGTTAGAAATTTCATCAAAATGTACAAAAAGCCTCCCCGGCGGGGAATCGAACCCCGGTCTCCCGCGTGACAGGCGGGGATACTTACCACTATACTACCGAGGATACGTGAATAACTTCAAATAGATATATTCAATATAAAGTTATTTATATTATTTCTTTAATTTTGTTTTAATTTTCATATATTCTTAAATCCCACCTTTTAAACAATATTTTTGTTTTAAAATTTGTTATGGTGGTAGGTTTCTTCTTAAAGAGCGTCTAGGTAGACACCATTTTCGCTGCCAAACAGTCTTCCAGTTGGAAAAGCGTTGTAGCTAGTAATGTTACTGTGGTAACAAGACAAAATCTTATGACTGAAGGCGACGATCGCAATGTGATCCCGTGTATACCATTCCAACTAGCGTCAAGTTGTTATTGGCAGCTCCTCTCGTCGCTTAGTTGAAAATAAGATTTAAATTATTACACATGTTATTAAACGTATTATTATCAGATTCCAAGTAAAAAAAATCGCTTTTAAGTTATTATTAGTTCATCATCATCATCATAATCAACCGAGAGACGTCCACTGCCAGACATAGGTCTCCCCCAAAGATATGATTAGACGCTCATATTTATTAGGAACTGACATTACAAGAATTTCTAGAATAATATTCTTTTCCAAATCTGTATCAATTTATAAGTTCTTGTTTTTATGTGGATTTATAGTTTTCTCTGTAGTTTTTTTTATAGTTTCAGTATAATTTAATAACTTTATTTTATTATTGTTTTATAGTAACAAATAATTGTATTCGTGAATATAATTCATCTTGACATTTGTTTATATATATAAAAATGTTGTGATGATGTGTGTTCGTAATGTTAGCGTAGCAAAAATAAAACATCGAACAGTTAATCCTAACACAGGCAAAACACGAGCAGATAGTTGTGGCTCAGTGCCGCGTTTAGTGAACGAGAAAATCCTTATGATTTACGTAGACAAGGGTCCAGGGTAGAAATAAATTACGTATTTTATTTAGATAAGCAAGTCAGCAGTAAGCCAAGTCAAATATACGAAACAAGGGTTACTAGTTGCGCAAGATATTCCGTTCTTTTACTATTTAAACAGTTATGGTTTTTTTTTTATGTCAGTTTTTATTGTATACGGTATTACTTTTTAAAGATTCCTCGGGTAATAAGAATAGAATTATTTAGTAACTTCACAGGGGCGACCAGAACACATATATATATATATATAGGAGTGTAAGAGTTCCCACACAACAACTCACGGGATGCAAGCCAACCTCAACTGCTCGTGGTGCAAACTGCTAATTTATAAACGAGGCTCTGGCTCCCACCATCCTGCATTCAGTCCAGCAGTGGTCGTTTATTGGTTGATGATGTTGATTTTATATATATAGGAGCTATTCAGAGATTCATCGACTTATCACGAGATTTCCAAAACTATTAGACGTAAACAAAGTTTGTTACAGATATTGCTACTGCCATTTAAAGGTCAGCTACGAATGGATTTTACAAAATTCCTATTTAAAAGGGAGTTGCGGGGGTGTTAAGAGCAGTAAAGAGGGGTAGGGAACAGATAGTTTATTAATATTTTGAAAGTAATTCATGATTAGGATGACAGTTTAAATTTAAGGTATTCAAAATGTTCATCATTAGCCGATAGACGTCCATTGCTGGACGTAGACTTCCTCCAAATATCTCCATATCGATCGGTCGCGGGATTTTTCGCATCCAGTGGGTTCCCACGATTCTCACCAGATCGTCGTTCCATCTTGTAGGAGGCTTCCTAACGTCTACCGGTACGCGGGCGCCTCTCAAAGCCTTTATTACTTCATCGGACCTCGGTCTTTCGAACAATGTCATCAAAATGATGACCCGAAATCTTCCAATTATTTTGTTTATGAAAAAATTATACTATTTAAATTTGTTTTCCTATAAACAACAGAATTTTCCAAACATTTTTATGAACGTCTCTGTGTACGGAGAATTCTGCGAGTGAGCATTGTCTGCTTATCCCCAACTCGTTCCGAATGCAGCATGTCTTACAATATTTCCTTACATTGGCGAGTTTCTGATAAATCCACACGCATATCTCTGTTTCCAATGCAAATAAAATATACGTATTTGGCATTCAGCTCTGCCGGCTCAGTTTCAGTTCTGCTTCTGCACACTTTAAATTCAATTTTATGGAATATTATTTCTCAATTTTCTCGATTGACGCAGTGCTTAGATGCTTGCCTCGCCTGCTAGCATTTATTATTTGATTTTGTCCCGAGTTTTAATTTATTTGCTTCATTAATTAATGCTTGGCCGTTCGTTATAAAGGAGATTTTCCTCACAAACAGACCGTGTTCGGTTAGGCGGTCAGTGTTTTTCGGCTTTATATATATATATATATATATATATCTTTCAAATAATATATGGAGAGTTCATTAGTATGCATATATATTTCCATTATGGTCTGGAAAATAATGAATTATTTCAGTAACCACAATTCGGTCATGTATTTCACGATTAGTATTTGCATATTTGATATACCGCTTATGACATTTCGATTTTGGATTATTTTGTTTATACTTTTATGTAAGTTATGGTGAAACTTATAACTAATATACCACCTCATATTAATTTGTCGTCGTTACCATATTACTATTCTTATTTGTTGTATTATACTTGTTATGTATAATACTTTTTTATTACTATAAGTCTTGGCGTACTTTGAGTTTGTAAGTTAGTAAAAATCCCTGCAATTTAAGTTTGTGCGCAAGATTTTGTTGACAGTATGCGAGAGCAACGGAGATGAAGATTTATTTATAAAAAAATTCATAGCTTTATTCGAAGAACAATTTTTTCCAATCCTATTATTTAATATTAATTGTGAAATATAACTATTGCTAATCGTTCACAAAATAAAATAACCCCATTTTAAATTTTTCCAAATTATTCAAAAAGAATTCATTATTTTGAAGATGATAGGTCTCTATTGCCGGAGACCATTTAAATAGGTACCTCCGCAGTGACTATTTCTATCGCCAAACAGTAGAGTAAAACATTACTGTATTCCTGTTTGAAGAACGCTGTAGCTATTGTAATTACTGGGGTAACGAATCTCAACATCGTATGTCTCAGGCGACGAGCGCTGTGGTGTAATGCATATCATCTTAACTAGCGCCACGTTATAATAGGCGGGCGTATCACTTATCATCTGAGGTGCATCCGGTTCATCTCATCGCCTAATTGATAAAATAAAATATATTTTTTAATGTTCGGACATATAACACGATTACAACTCCCCTTCACCACTAAAATCAGATCACCCCATAAGGATAACGATAAACATAGGAATGATGCAAAATTAGAATTGTTTAAACTGATATTCTAATTATTTACTTCTACGTTAAAATATTTAATATCTGATGTAGAACAAATAAAATTATTAAAAATCACTTTGTTCTAAATATCATGTTTTATTATTTATGAATAGTATTTACTGCAAATTTAATTTCAGTAAGCCAAATGCATGATGAGTAAGTCAAGACAATTATCGGTTTCCTTTGAAGCTCCTAACTTATGAATGTGGGAAGTTCCGCCCATCCACCCTGACCTCCCGCGGAATGTTCCCGAAGTCCCCTCTCGACAGTTGGAATTTGCATAAGGTTCACAAATTGAAATTGGCTTGAAAAACTTTCAAATCAGTTGCAATTACATTTAGTTTCTGAAATGAAGTATTTCTTAGTTCTGAATATTCTAATCGTAGTTTATGAAATTTGTAAAGTTATACATTACATACTTTTTGTATACATACGAATAAGTCTATATAAGTTTTTAAAATTAATTTTTATAGTTGTGTAACGAGAAATCTCAATTAATTTGTTAATTTATGATTTTAATGTGACTTAAAGAAACTTTTTTACACCTGGTCTTGTTCATAATCGCCTGTCTCGAGACAATTATTATTATTTACTAGAACTGGGCGGAAGTAATTACTGCTCTACTTTTGTATTTTCACAATGGTCTAACACTTAACCCCGTTTTCATGAGATGTTAAATGATTATGGAGTAGAAGAAAGTAAAGCGAAATCTAAATAAAACAATGTTGTAATGGCGGTAGACGTAAAGCGATTTTGAAATCGTACCTAGGAGAGCAGTAATCGAAATGTTTGCTATAGTTGAAACTCCATTAAATCTAGGGATCACGGTGCTACAAGAGAAGAAGTAAGTCACTGCGCCACGATGTTCCATACATAATTCGAATTAGGCACTTGTTCCACCGCCGACAACAAACCAGTCACGAGTGGACTACAAGCGAGTGTACGAGTGTAGTGAGAAATTACTTGCACCCCTCGCTGATAGTAGCGAGACAGTACAACCCCTTGCAAAGGAAGAATGTTTGCTCGCTCGACTAATATGCCTGTTTTTCCAGCGAGTTTTAGGATCCAAAAAGGGAACATCCTTAGCGATGATTATCTTTAATAATTATTGTCGTATAGTCAGAACAAGTAAAGATAAAATCTCGTTGCTAGTGTGAACAGAGATCGACAATTCATATATATATATTTCTTTCATTCAGTCACAATCTGTATCTTTTGGAATTTTTTCCAGCGAGAAAATAGTCGATGTTTGGCCTTTTTTTCGCCGCTTTAATTTCATTAATCATATAGAACTGTTATTTTTTACTCAACGAAGCGTCGAAATGAGCGGGATGTTCATCTGATATTAAGTAATACGCGTGCCCATAACAACGTGGCGCTAGGTATACACTTGACCACATAGTGCTCATCATCGGAAGCCATTATATTTATTTCTAACAATAAAGTGACTACAGATTTACAAAGGGAATATAAACATAACTAATTAAAACGCTTTCTAACAGATACCTGGGTGCTAATGTATTCCTTTGTGGGGTCCACTGCCGTGTCCGGATTATTGTCAGATGTACGTCAGAGCATTCAACTGCTAATGCTGCACCGGGTTTGTTTAATAACAGCACTACGATTGTAGTTTATATGCAAATCAACAGGATATTAATTTGTCTGTATGATTATCTTTATTACTATTATTAAATCTAATTTCAAGACAACAGTTTAGATAAGTTGTAGGTCCTTGTTACCGGAAACCACTATATTACCTATACTGTTAAACATTTCGTTTAATATGCTTTATTTTACAAACAAACGGAAGCAAAAATGCAAATATAAGTAAAAGAAAAGGTATATACAGGAACTGAACACTATAAAAGATTTTTCAAACAAACCTGTGAATGTAAATATATGAACGAGGAGTAAAAGGTAGGCAAGTGGAGTAATAGAAACTTAATAAGAAATAGTGAGATGGGTAACTTGAATATATATTATATTAGATAAAAGTACTGTATATAAATATATATTCAAATACATAATCAAAGGATTTTGTGACAAATATTTATTAATTTAAAATATTATTATTTCCCTGTTCTAAGTGCGCTGAGCTAGGTTATAGAAATACAATTGCTATCACCGCATTGTTATGGGCTTATATATCAGTCAAGTATACATCCACATCGTTTAAAATATAAGCACTACTATAACTAATATTACTTTACATATCTTTAGGCAATAGCGTAACAAGATTGTCATATAAACATACCAATTCTTTAATAATTTGGTAAGTTTTTAAGTCGGCAGAATTACTGTAGTAACGAAAAGATGATAAACTTAAACTTTCTCTGACCTTACTGATATGTGCAGATTAATAATTTAATCCAGGTAAATGACTCTTAGACGGTACCTTAAAAAGGGCGGAGGTAGTCAGTAAGGTCTGAATATAACACAAATATCAGCTAAAAATTGCCGACATAGTCTAAATAAAATAGGTAAATTATGCGGACCCTTGACCCTTATCCAAGTAAATCTTGTGCTTTATTTTTATTATGAAACCGAAAGCCAAAACGTTATTTGAATGCGTGAAGGAAACTTTACCAGAACTTATTTAAATTGAGAAATAATATCATACATTAATTACTCTATAGATATTCGATACCAGTGGTAAACATCTTGGCGGACCCCTTCCAGGCAAGTACTATCGCAGCGGCTATTTCATTCGCACAAACATTAACGTTCAAAGATTATTCTGTTCCGGTTTGAAAGGCGGTCAAATTACGAGGACAATGAGCCTAGTAATTTTAACGCTTTTCAAAGTTATACCTTCACAAAAAATTAACAATAGATTGTAACGGAATAAAATATTAAGTTTCAACTGAAAATTAAGGTGAACATTAATCTACCTGGTGACGATCTGGTGAGTATCGCGGGGACGCACTATATGCGAGCAACGCGATCAATCGATTTGGGGATCTTTGGTGGAGGTCTATGTCCAGCAGTGGAGGTCTATCGACTGATGATGATGGTGATAAATCTGTCCTTTAGTAGTAGTAGGTAGACTTTTCCTGGGAGTAGAATTTTCCTCGCAGTAGACTTTTCCTCGCAGTAGACTTTTTCTCGCAGTAGACTTTTCCTCGCAGTAGAATTTTCCTTGCAGTAGACTTTTCCTTGCAGTAGACTTTTCCTCGCAGTAGACTTTTCTTCGCAGTAGATGTTTCCCCGCAGTAAACTTTTCCTCGCAGTAAACTTTTCCTAGCAATAGACTTTTCCTTGCAGTAGAATTTTCCTTGCAGTAGACTTTTCCTCGCAGTAAACTTTTCCTCGCAGTAGACTTTTCCTCACAGTAAACTTTTCCTCGCAGTAAACTTTTCCTAGCAATAGACTTTTCCTTGCAGTAAACTTTTCCCTGCAGTAGAATTTTCCTCGCAGTAGAGTTTTCTTGGTAGTAGACTTTTCCTTGCAGTACACGTTCATCGAAATTAACTTATCCTCCTAGTAGACTTTTCCTCGCAGTAAACTTTTCCTCGCAGTAGAATTTTCCTCGCAGTAGACTTTTCCTTGCAGTAAACTTTTCCTCGCAGTAGTCTTCCTCGCAGTAAACTTTTCCTCGTAGTAGAATGTTCCTCGCAGTAGATTTTTCCTCGCAGTAGAATTTCTCTCGCAGTAGACTTTTCCTCACAATAGACTTTTGAGAAGTTTAAAGTAACAATTTAAATTTTGCTTAAACTGACGGCTACGGTTCCTGATACAAGCATGAAGCCTTTTTCTTATATTAGATCGAGTGACTCGCCCTGTGAGCTGTTCTCTTATTTTGTCAGCAGATACGATGATGCGTGACTTTAAATCTTCTAACGAGTTAATTGGTGTTGTGTACACTAAAGATTTCATGTGACCCCATAAGTAAAATAAATAATCGCAAGGTCAATCAGGTCACCTTGCGAGGCAACGATGTTGATGCACCTCGGCCAATCCATCGCTGGGGGAAAGTAGTGTCTAACTACTGTCCTACGCCAAGACGAAAATGGTCGGGACTACCGCCATGCTGGAACACCATTTATCTACTGGTATCCAAAGGTATATCCTCAAGATAAATAAAAAAATTATTTCGAAGAAAATCTTCGTCTGTCTCCCCGTTTAAGTTGTTGGGCAAGAAGACTGGGCATATCAAGTAAGTATTAATTATGCTCATCCATACGTTTACGGAGAATCTTCGATGATGAGCTCCTTCTCTAATCACGTGGAGATTTTCACATCGCAGAGCCCAATAATGACTATTATGAAAATTTGTTGTGCCGTCTCTGTCAAACTTCGATACATCAATCTACAATATTTTAGAGAGAAATTTATTATTTTCTAAGTCTACTTGCAGCATGAAACGGCAGAAGTCTAACCTCCTTCCTACAGGACCTGGACCGATGTATAATGGTTGACTTCCTGCGGCGGATTAGATGTTAGACCCGCCACCTGTTATACGGCCGCGGAGGATAAGGAGAGCGGCGCATCGTAATACTGACACTCCTCTTCTCCCGCGGCCCCACCGCTGCCGCATCAGCGGTGCGGCACCGGTTAGTCGCAGAAAGTACTCCCATCGCGACTCCACCTCGGCTGCAAGGGGCAGTATGAAACAGCCCCTGCAACCTGGCTGCAAAGGGCAGCATAAAGACGCCCCTGCAGCCCCCGGCGCGCATCCGTGGTGAGCTCCTTGAACCTGGAGCAGCAACCGCCTCGGGCCAGCCCCACACCTCGGCCCGATCGGGTAGGTTCCTCTTCGCTTCACCGTGGGCGACCCAGCCACGGCTACTAAGCCCCCTCCATCACGATAAGGCGGAAACCTGTTGGGGGTTGTCGGATAGGTATTGAAGTCAGGTACTCATATAGTTAGGTATACATATAGTCAGGTATTTTATTTTAAGAATAAATAAAAATGTAAGTATAACGGCTAATTTTTTACTGTCACGACTTATAAAGAACCTTATTTAGTAGTTTTAGCCTCTAAGTGATGATTATTATTTTAATTTAATAAAACAATGATTTAACAATAATTATTACATTAAAGTTTGTGTAGAAATAAGTAAGAAATAAAATCATCGAATTTTTTTCTAGAAAATCGTGATTTTTTTTGAAAAATATTTAAAAAATTAATAACTCCACAACCATTGTTTTTGGATGGGGTATTCCATACATAGATAAATAGGATACGAGCTATACTTTAGCCCCTACAGATCTTTTACATCTATTACTTTTCACCCTGTATATCAGGGCATGGACTGGCATATCTGGGGCTTCCAAATTATTCCGCCGAACCAAAGACAGAAAGGACTGTACCACGCTGATCACCAACCTTCACTAGTTGGAGAGGAATTTTAAGAAGAAGATATATATATATGCAGCTATGTATCACATGACTTGTCTGTAACGAGATTCTACATCTTATCTCAAAGTGATGAGCACAATGTGGTGCAGTGTATAGCTAACATTGGGTGAACGTCCCGCTCGTCTCAACACTTGGTTAAATAAAAAAATTCTTTATTTGAGGGCTATTTTTTACAATGATATCGTTATCATCGCACCTTCTATGCTTAAAAAGTAATATAGGTAATGCGGCGACCTTTCACGACAAATGCACATCATGACGAAACGTCACATTGATTCATTTTGACAAATATCCAATAAATATATTTGTTGTCAATACCATTGTTTATGAATTTGTAAAACTCTTCTGTCTTAAAAGAACGTAATTAAACTGTAAACATGGCGATGGCTGAAAAGAAAAACGAGTATCCTCCAGGAGTAGAGGCGGATCGGCGGCTACTGCCGTTCGATACGTGGGAGGAATATTTAGATTCGCTGATCGATATCGCTGATCTGAGAAACCTCAGAAGCATACCTTCTGCTAGGGTCATCGCTGCTCTAGGTTACAGGTTAGTACTCTCATAATTTAATGTTGGTTTTAAAGGATCTGTGAACTATGGACAGGTCTTAAAACCAGCATTATGTGATAAGTCAATCGCCTTTATTTATGCTGTAATTTTTTTTCCAATTTCTATTATATTGTATCTATGGATTAAATAAACCTGTCTCTGACTACCTCCTACCTATTTTTTTACTCATCATAACCTTCTCTTTCTAATTAGTAAATTTTCACTCTACCAAAATCTTCTACGCTATCTATTAATATTTTTCTCTATCTACACTTCTGGTTTTCTCTCTTCAGACATAAGCAAATATCAATTATGAGTTTGATATTTTCGATTGTTCTATCCGTCACCATTATAGTTCAGATCATGGGATAGATGATGATTCTAAAAGTCCTGCTCAACATAGTCGTCTTGACTTACACAAGCTAACAATGGTTATATGCAATCTTTATCAAGTTTAAAGTTCAGGAAAAGAGGAATTCTCTAATTTGAATTTTCTTCGTGTTCTCATAGAAGTTTGGAAGGGATATAAACGATCCACTATCTTCTTTTGAAGCAGGAAACTCTATATTGGTAATTTTTTTTTTTAAATGCCTAATCGATTTTTATGTTTGTAGGGCTCTCGGCGACACTCTCTCGGAAAAGGATTTCTACGCCAGGCGTTCTGTTATTCATAACATTGTGTACCCAATAACAAAGCCATACATTCTGGTGAGCGAGGGCACTGACTTGGAGGATCCTTTTAAAAGAGAATTGGCGATAAGGGAGCGCGCGAACAGAATTGGTATTTTACAGGTACACGTAAGAAAATATGAAAAGTTTTACGGCACAACAATTTCGCCCCGTATGTATTTTAATAATATCAAATAAAATTGATTATATTTGACGGAGAAAGAAAGTGAGGAGAGTACGTGTGGATATCTAAAATAGTTTTTTCTTTTCATAACATAATATGGCCTGCTTACAAAAAAGTTTAAAGAAGCCAAAGTCCCCTTCTCTTTAGCACTTCGTTCCGTCATATTACAATCGATGGATTTTAATTAAAATTGTCGACTCAGTAGCATAGGCAAGTTTTTTCGACAGCTACTATTGTACCGCTTTTACTTGTAAGAAACCCATTTTATAAATCATTACGGCATTACAACTTATACAGTTTTTACCATACTACAACTGAAAAAAAATACTATGACAAAGGAACTCGATAATATGAAACGCTCAAGATATTGAGAAGTACATATTGTGTTTCATGTTTCAGTCTATTATATTTATACGTCATTTTACAAAGAGTGGTTTTGAAATATCGGGATACATCGACTACGCACATCGACTACTCTCTCAAGATTGGGGGCCGTTCTTTAGGACGAAGAAGATGCTTTGGCCGAAAGACGACGATCTCGGCTATTTTCATTGGCGCCATGGTACTGTTAGAAGCAATATTAGCAGGAATTATAAGGTATGCTTTCTACTGTCCGGATGTTTTGTATTTTGATTTTTCTGCACTCATATAATTAGTAACATAATACATTTTCTAGCCTTGAAGCTACTTCTAAAATATTATGATTTTTTTTATTTAAATGAGCGACGAGAGGAGCGGGATATCCACCTGATAGTAAGTGTATTCCGGCCTATAACAACGGGGCATTAGTTAAGATCATAAATACTGCACCATATAATGCTCGTCACCTGAGACATAAGATGTTGAATCTCGTTACCCTAGTAATACACTAGCTACAGCGCCCTACCAACCGCAACATAGTAATATTTGTACACTACTGTTTGGCAGAAAAAGGCGCTGCGGTGGTATTTACCTAGATGATCCCCGGCAACAGACCCACCTCCAGTGAAAAAACATAAGCCATTAGCAATAACACATAGTATTATTACGTTCTTTACAACTTTGTATTTCAGCCCGTAATGGATCCAGAACAAGGTCTCCTATTTCAAAATCGCCATGACCACAAGATTATATGTCCTAATCCAGATGAGGAGCCCGGGCAAAACTCGACGAAGAGACGAATATACTCCCCAATGTACACGCAAATAGAAATCTACGATCATGTTGTGCGCAAAAAGTCATAAAGAACACTAACATCTTTTATTAGCATATTTCTGTATACCACAATTTATTTATTGATATACATTTTTAAATATTGTTTTTCTTAAATTATACTTGTTACTTTCATTAAAATAATTTTAAAGTAAAACTTTTAATCACCTGTACAAATATATTGAAATGATGTTGGTAATATCAATATAAATCATATAAACATTTACAAGAAAAGTAAGTATGAAATTTTACTGTTCGTCTTCCAAACTGTTGAACCAATATTAAGGGTATTCAATCAAATCCACTGCCATATAGCTGAAGACGTAACGCATAATATAAACTAAATAATTTTATATTAAATACAAAATTGATATGAACAAATGCTGATTAATATTAATCAACTTTTCTAGTAAAGGTTTTAATTTGTTACACCAGGTTATTTAGCACCGATAACTATAACGACAATGCAATAGTTACGAACGATGAAGAAATTTAGAACTTACAGCATCACTTAGTTACGAGCACAATAAATTGTATTTCATTTGCAGATTAAAATTAAAAATGGTAAATGATTTAAATTTATTTTATTTACATTTATTTTATATTTTTATTTACTTTTAGAGCGTTAACATTTGCTTAGAACATTGAAAATAGTGTCGTTTGGTACATAGTTGCATACAATGTTATTTCATATTATTAATTTTATGTCGTCAATAATGTGTTATTGAAAATTAATAACCAAATGCTTTAAATTTGTAACCAATGGAAATCTAATTATAAATATCTAACAGAGTTTCTTCATAAAAGTATTGTTGTTTTACAAGAATCTTTTAAAATATATCTCTACTTAAAAACAGGATTAATGAATTTTTGATTTTTAAATTTACTGCCATATCTCTTACGGTTGTTGGACGACAATAGAATTTTGTTTTTTATATGTATTTGCTAAATAAATAGAAAAAAATATGAGAGGTTTTGTATGTTTCGTTTATTTGTGAATTAGATCTAACATCTGTAAAGGCAAGAGGCTTCTAGATCTACAGTTCCGAGTTCTGTAAGTGGTTTATAACATATTAGAAACAATATGCCAAATAAAAACAAATGTCCTATTACT
Organism: Ornithoptera alexandrae; assembly: GCA_029030555.1. Taxonomy (NCBI): domain Eukaryota; kingdom Metazoa; phylum Arthropoda; class Insecta; order Lepidoptera; family Papilionidae; genus Ornithoptera; species Ornithoptera alexandrae. The sequence continues at coordinate 3,162,314 of JARDVY010000037.1, read as the reverse complement.
TTAAAATAAATGAATACATGTTAATATAACTATTCCTTAATTTTTCAAAGTTATCAACAATTGTTTTATAGAGTAAACTCTATATGCGATGTCCAACATAAGCACGACCTCGTTTTCCCTTTGTATTCGTGATAAGGTTATTTTTTTTGATTTGACAGTGATTCAAGTCTCGTCCGTATTGCTGATTCCCGCGATTTGCTGTGCACAACGGATGTTCGCAGAGTAATGCCAAAAATATCTTCGTGGTATCTATTTTCATCCTAAAAAATTTTTAACAAAACTCATTAAACTTAATACACTTTTTAACCAAAAAAGGTAATATGTTATGGTTCTGTTTGTCTGCAATGCTTATATTAACATTATTTGGAGCAAAATGGGAAGGGATTAAAATATTCTTACCATCAAATCTAGAATCAAATTTTCAGCCTCTTCTTCAGATATTCTGGCATTTATGCTTATTATTTCTATTAATTTTTGTTTAACTTCTTCAGCCATTTTGCAATCACCGCACACATAAAAGTGTCCTTTTTCTTCTAGAAGCATACGTGTGACACTTGCTCCTTCATCTTCTAAAAGTGCTTGTACGTGTTTCTATACAAACAGAAATATTTTAAGATTTTACCAAAGTAATATAATTGCAATAAAAACATACATAATTTCTTTTTCTATAATATCTCACCTTACTAATACCTTCTTCCCTAGAATGTGCAACCAATGCTTTATGAAGAACACCGCAAGTGATTGCTTCCTCTTTTTCACTCTTGTATAAGTCCATACTTTTGTATCTACAGCCAAAGAACAGCCACACTGGTCCGACGTTTCTTATTTGGGTATTTTTAATTTGACAACCTCGATGGTGCCAGAAACCTCTGAATGGAGCTATACCTGAACCGGGACCTACTAGAATAAGAGGTGCTGACATATCTTGAGGCATATGGAAGTTTGGAGCTCTAGAACCATGAAATATAGCATTACTATTTACTTCGTAAAGACGAGTATATTAAAGTTTTTTCGTTTATAAAAACTTACCGTCTTATAAATATATTAATTTCATCGCCGGGTCTCCGATCTTGTAAATATGTGGAACACACCCCATAATGAGTTGATCCATCTCCTGCTGAATGTTAAATTATTGGGTGATTACTTGCATTACAAATCAGATATCATTAATTTCTAACAATATAAAAACGTACCTTGAGTTTTATATACTACAACAGCTACAGTTATGTGAATTCTATTGAGATGTGCTAATGGAGATGATGATATAGAATAAAACCTTGGTTGCAAGTGAGGTAACAGTACGGCGAGTAAAGATGCTTGTGGTCTGCAGGAAGGAATTAAATTAAGTACTTCTGCTAAATGTGGATAATAGTTATGCCTCCAGTCGTCATATTTGTTTGAATCCTGTCAATTATCAAAAGGAACAGGTAAAAATTGTTGATTTAAATTTTTTCTCAGATAAATATTTTTAACAATAATGTTTATATTTTTGTATATTATTGAATTATACCTCTATTAGTTCATTAATAAAATCTATTTCTTGCTGTTCACTGCATGCAGTTGCAAGATACTTTAACACTTTTGTAGAAGGTGGTGTGGTGATGTCAACAAATCTTGTGAAAATGTCCCGTACTGATACGGCTGGTAAGCGTTCATGGTTTTCCCAAGTTTTTGTTCCTCCTAGAATTAAAAAGAAATGTTTCTAAAATTGTTAATGTTACTAAGTTGAACAATGAAATAGAAACGACCGTACCTGATATGGTATATGTCTCTTTTAGTACTTGTATTTGGACAGGTTTATCATAATCATCGACGCCCTTTAATGTATCTAATACAACATCAACGATATCCTTGCGGTTGTAGGCAAGAACACCGACATGATCACCTGGTTCATATTTTAATTCACTCTGAAAATATTTTTTTTAATGAATAAGAATATTATCATAGCTTTCGATAATTTTTGTTCATTCATTTGTTTTATTTATACACACTTACTTCCGACTCCATATCGACGAAGATTGTAGCCCGATCTGCATCGAAATCACCTAAATGTTTAACTTCTTTTACCACACACTTTAAAAGTTGCTTTTTAAACCCTGCTTCTAACGCAAATTTCATTGGTAGAACATTGTCGGGTTTTTCAAACTTTACAGTATCTTCATTCAGCGGCATCATACCTATTGCTTTCTTTCCATCTTTTACCATTTCATTCTCTTCTAAACAGAAGGTTTCACAAGCGACCTGATATTTAAATATATTTTAATACAAAACACAAAGAAAGTCAAAATGTATGGAATGATGATTAACAAGTAACTTACATGGAATATATTAGAAGACCAATTTCGAAATTGCTGTTCCTGCCCATACATTTCATCGCCAGTGGCCAAATCAAGTAGTCTTTCTCCTCCCAAGTCTTCGAGCACTTTATCAATGGTTTTTCCAAAATGGCAAAATTTCGGATAAGCACTGGAGCCTAGTGCAAATACCGCGTAGCAAATGTTACTAAGCGGACCAATATTTTCTATCGATGATGTGCCTGCAACACTACCTACAAATTGTAATTAATTATGAATAAATCAATTTTTAAATATGTACGGTTTATTAACAAAAACGACTCTAACAATACTTAAAAAAAGTGTAAAAAAATATCTAAAAGCAATTAATAATCAAACTAAAGGAATAAATTTCGTTTGAAATCTCTTCTTCTGTAGTCTCGCAATAATTACAAAACAAAATACTCACTTTTATTGGATTCCAAACGCGACAATTGCTTTTTATATTCATTGTTTGGATTCATCATACTATTTGTTCTCATTAAAGCTTTTGGCGTAGGGATTTTGTTATTCCTAAAAAACGTTAAAAATCATATTTAAAAAAACTATTGACTACATTTGTATACTTATGTCAGATAAATCTATATATGTTAAATCAAAATCTCGTTTTATTCTCTCTATTTGGTACTTAATTGTGAGAAGTGCATACAATTCCAATGAAAACTAACCCTGATGTATCTCCTAATTGATCTTCTTGAATTTTCTTTTCATTACAAAGCATTTGGAACAGATGTTCGGCAAACTCCTGTAAAATTATTTTCTATAAATATTTCACATACAATTAGACATAGAATTTTAGGACAATGATACAAAGTAAAACATCTAATTTCTCCAAGAAACAAACCAGAAAAATCTAGAAGTTGGGAAATATAAACGGTACTCACAACGCCATTCGCAGGGGGTTCTCCATTGCCAAAGGTTGAAGTTACGATCAAAACGAGAGTTTCGTGTTCTATTGAGAACATGTCGTATTCAGACATACAGTGAACCTGTTTAGGATAAGAAAGGTACACGCTTTATATTTTTGTCTCCTATTTTTAAAACGGACAAATCTAGGATGTAAAATAAAATCCTTTATGTGTTCTTCTAAGGAATATTAATAATAATTTTTTTTAGTACAAAATAAAAATTCATGCAAGGGTTAAAATAGAAAAGTACATTTAACAGCATATTCATGTCAGTCTATTGTCGTCTACTGTCAATTAATGCTAAAAAGGTACCTGTGCGTTAAATGCGTGTCCGAATATCACGCCGAGTTCTTTAGCGTATTGTTCCGACTTTCCGGTTTCCGTAGCATACAAAATGGTTGCTTTAATGCGTTTCGAAAGAGCTTGCCCAAACAGCTTCGATGTAAACTTAACAGCTCTAGCGATTTGCTTGAAGTGAAACTTTTTATGTCCATTGCCGTCGTTTTCCAACTTTGACCATTGATATGTTTTCCAAGCAGGCTCCTGTTAACGGACATTGTATATTACTTCTATTTTTATACAGTACTTATTGTCTAATTGTAAGTTGATTGATTAAATATTTAAGATGTTGTGCTGAAAACAATTTTGAAAAATGGCTCTGTAGTATCTATATACAATAATTTTGAAAACAGTAATTTCATTGTTGTAAAGAAACTTCTGTATCTAAAATTCTAATTCTGGAAAATTGTGACTGGGCACTAGCATTATTCATACGGGCTGAGCCACATAATCAGGTGACTATTCTACTCATCTACGCGCTATAAATTAAAAGAAAATGTATAAATAATAGATCGATGGTTCGTAATTAGATGATTTTCCTTTAAAAGTGCCTTCACATCTAAGTGTTTCCGTACTTCAGAAACTACTTAAAACCAAGGGTATTGATTGTTTTCTTAGGATAGCAGTCGTTTTTACATTAATGATAATATGTACCTGATAGTCGTAGGAGGGCCTAAAATAATACAAGGCCATCTCTTGGTGAAACACGGACGTCAATGAAGAAGACATCGGTGGTACTATCCAAATCCAATCAGCTGGACATCCTCCTCTGTGGACGAATTACCATTTAGAAGTAGGGGCCTTATATAAACGAATATATTCTGTTGGTGTAACTAAATCAAACAGATCAATACATGTGATGTTATAATTTAAAATGTAAGAACTGTTCTATTTTTTTCATAATAATTCTTTATTTAAATATTAAGATTTAAATATGAAGAATATTCTAACAAAAAGACTAAGATTTATATCCATCGCATCTACATTTGGACTATTCCACATTAACAGTTTGAAAACTCATTCACCTGCTTTTGTTTTCATTGTCCAAATGCTTTATGAATTGTTCTGAAGCTGAATGATGATCAACTATAGATACGTTGTCTCGGTGAAAGCTATGGAGAACGGCTATGTTCACTTCAACTAACGCTTGGTCCTTCCACAATGATACGTATGAGTTTGTATCAAGACCCATTTTAATAGCAACAGTCTAAAAAAATTCTTTGTTAATAAACACTTATAAACACCATTGCAGCATTTATTTCTGTTGCCAATTAATGTTAACAAATATTAATGTTTTGATTTTGCTTTTAGGTATTTAAATTACCAAGGCAACGAGTCTTATATGTATTATATAGGGTGGCGTAAAAGTAATCCTCCTATCAGAAAATGCTATAAATTTTGTCTTGATGTAAAAAAATTAAAAAACCAAATAAAAATAATCCATAAGAAGAATCAAAGTTTTTCATATTTTTTTAAATTACAGCCGAAAAACATCGGAAGGTTATTTTTGCGCCACGTTGTACATTTGTTTCGTTACTAGTATACAATTCAATTTGGTGTTTATCAATCTTAAATCATAAATAATTTAAAGGTCGGCAACGCAGCCGCGACCCATCAGGTACTGCGACTGTCCATGGGCGTCAGTGGTCACTTTTCACCAGGTGAACTATTCGCTCGTTTGCCCACCTTTACTATTTAAAAAAAAAAAACAAAAATATATAAACTGTTTAAGCAACAAAAAAGCTATTATCTATTCATGCAGAATTGAACGTCTATCAGCTGATTATTTGCAACATAATATACATTAAGAACAGCATTTGTTTAAAATTATACTATATACGATATTAACTATTATATTAAACAGTGTTAAGTTTCTGAACATATGAACATACACACACACATATTCATATAAGCATAAGAAAATAAATAAAGACAAATCAGTTGTATAGACCGCGATATAACGCGCTTTAAATGATCTAAATTGACCATTTATGATCATACAACGAAGTGTCCTTGAAAAATAACTGTTTCTGATTAGCGACACAAATATAACTTGCCTCTACGATGTTAAGTCGATTGGCGTCGCATAAGTTGCGACAGCCGATTTCTGTACCCATGTACCAACCGTTGAAGGCCGTGCCGGTGAACTCCAAACCGCCGCAGTCCAATCTCATATTTGAAACAGCCGGTAAAGCGTACCAACGTAATCCGAGATCTTTAAACCATTCGTATCTGTTAATTTACAATATCAATCATGTATTTTAGTGGTGATGATGAAGATATATCTTATTACTATAACCAAATATTTAGCTTTTAAAATAACTTTCTTCGAACTGAAAAATTTTTGTTATAATATAATCGTTGAATTATAGGTTTTAAATGTTAACTTGTTTTATCTCCGTCTGTGATGGGGAGAGGAGTTAGAATTATCGAACTCCTCTCAAATTACTGAGAGTCACCAATCTCTAAAGTATAAAAAAGCTAATAATTTTATGATCTTGGTAAAATTTTTATCAATAACAATCATCGCCATTCAAAGTATTAATTAATCTAGTTATTACTTTTCTCAATAGAATGTCTTAGTGAACAATGTATATAATCTGTACGTGTGGCTTTGTCTAAAAGAATTAAAAATCTAATGCACCTGGGATGTTCCATTTCCACTTCCATAACTATTTCACGTGGAATATCAAAAAACTCTGGATCTTTGCCGTCCGCTGACAAAACCAGAGGTAGTATATCCCACGGAGTTCGAGGTGATTTCCAGCCGAGCTTTATACAGACCTAAAAATTTTATTATGGTAAATAAAGCAGATATATTAAAAAAAATCGGATTGGTTTCTAAAATTTATATATAGGTACATATTATTATATATATAATAAATCGATTATATATATGAAAAGTAATTGCGACAACGCTCCATATCTGTAGTGTAAAAAAAAAATTTTATTCAATGTAAATCACTCTTAAGTTTTTTTTATTTAGTATCCAACCGGATTTCACTGAACAATGGTATACTAGTAGAGGTAATTTATATTAGATCATCATTGAACAATTTTTTTAATAACCTTATAATGCGGTGTTTTTTGCCAGCGATGATCTTTTTTTGGAATGGTTGCATTTTTACTAACTTTGAAGTTCAGATGAAAGAAAACATCGTGAGGTAAGTGACTTAACGATAGCTTAAAAGGATATGCGAGATTTACTAAACTAAGGTCGAAGTCTCGGTGGTGGCAATAATAACATGTATTACACATTGGCCACAGCAAGGATCGTCTATCATCCGATAGTCCGAATTTTGGGTTGTTTGGGTTGCTGGGAATTCTAATTCATTTACCAGAATTATATTACATTTTTTATGTAGAAATTTCATAATATTAAATCAAAGGAGATACCTCTGTAAATTCAACGCGAGCCGGATCTCCTATTATAGAGCCGTCTGGTTCTACGTAACCAGCATAACTGATAAGTTGCGGATTCCATATTCTGTAATCATGGCAGCCGTCTGTCCTCTGAGGAAATATCGTTATAGCTGATCTGTAATTTAAAAAAAAACCTAAATATTTTTAGTCTGTGTCAATTTTAATAAAATACTTTAGGCGTGCATGTTAAAAAAAATTTAAAATTTGCAGATAAATTATCATTAACAGCCTTTTTTCAATTAGTGACTTATCTAAGAGTATCATATTATCTTATACCTGTAGTTTTAAAAAATAATATTTTTTTATTTTATCGATACCTGTGTGTTTCCGATAATTTTCTTAGAATATAGTGTATATACATTTGTGGAGGAATAGAAAGATCTAGTTTCCTTATATGAAAATAAACAATCAAAATTTTTCTTACTTCATTATGATTAGAAAAATTACATAAAACACTGATTATGATTAAATAAGAAGTACTAGATATTATAATTATTGATGATATATGTGATATAATTATGATGAGTAAAGAATCAGATTAATGCGATGATGTTATTTAAGTGTCAACGTATACAATTAAAAAAAAATCCTATTAACTATTTTATGTATCTAATTAAGTTTTTTTTTATAAATAAACAATTTTCTCTAATTTGTACTGTTCTAAATGTTGTTATTTGAATTTACACTCATATTTAACTGGAGACGTCAGTGTTAGTGTGTCGTGAATTATTATCTCATTCCGTATTTATTAGAACTAATCTATTACTTGAATTACTAGTGCAAGGGTGCAATAAGTTTAGATGAATAATATAGTCAAAACTTTTACCTTATATTTCCTTTATTGGTTGCGTATTTTATATGATTACAGAGAGCTTCGAACATGCTGCTGGCAGTCGTTACTTCCCTGCAGTCAAATATCTGTAGAAATACATTTCCTCTTAGACAGTTCCCCTAACAATGATTATAATTTGTTCGTTTTAGAATATATTCTCGAACGGTATCTAAATATATATAATTTTAGTGTGAATTCGAAAAGTTTACTTTAAATATCTACCTATCAATAAAATCATAATAGTCACCAAATAGTTCTTTACTGGTTTAAAAACCTTTTCTCGTTTTGTGTCACATTTTAAAATTAATTAAAAAAATTATAGCTATGAAGTAGTAGTTTTATAAACATTCATGTTGACGTTTATAGACAGGTTGCGTTGTAAAAGGCGACTAAAAAGGAATTTCTACAAAAAGAAGAAAAGATAACTTTTGCTGTGATCGGATGTTAGAGTGGCGAGGAGATCAAATATCAACAATTATTGAAAACATATTTTGTAGTAGACAATAATAAGCTAAAATGTTGATGATGATACATTTTCTCTTATATTACCTGTATCTGAATAGAGATACAAATCATAACTTCGTATCAATTACAGTTAAAAGAAAACATCCGATATAAATTTATCGTTATCAATGAATGTTTGTTGAAACCTTTTACCGTTTTATTTGCGTTTGTTTATTTAAAACCACGAACAACATTTAAAACAGTCATTTGGTTAACAAAAGGTCTAACTCCACAAGTTACAAGCCATATAAAGCCATTAAGACCCCAATTAAAAGTTTGAATGCGGCATTATTAGAAGCTAAGTTTAGAAAAATGTTACACTTTTTACACCCGGATTTACTTTTCTTTTCTACAATACAAAATCCCAACTTCATATGTAAGGACCTAATATATAGGAATGTTTGCATGTAATAGTTGAGTTTGGTATTATTTTGACACGATTTAACCAATATCTATTGTTATACAATTTAGGTGGTAAACCGCAGTAAATACGTTTATTTTATAATAACACCATCGCTGCTCCTTCCGCGTTATCGACCCTTGTTTGTTATAAGGAAAAATCTGTGAGGACTTTCTGGTTCACAACTAGACAAGCTATCGCTGTAAAATTAACTTTGATGTATCAGAAATATATCGACAGATGGTATTATCAATACTATATTGTAATATTTGTTTAACTACAAGTTATGTATCTGTTAGTGAGAATTACTCATGTGGCACTGTTTTGTTTTAAAGAACGCTGAAAGTTGTAAAATTCGAGTTTTCTCACATCATGAATAGGGATTGGCAGAACATTTTGAAAAATAATATACTTTGACATTTATTTATACGAACGCGAGTTTGTTGACCCGATTAGTTGATTATGACTTTTATTTTGTAAGAAAGTAGTCCTTGAACCGTTGCGGTCAGTTTGAGCAAAATTTAAATTAACTGTTACTTTAAACTTTTACTCTGAACTCAATATCTAAAACGACAATAATAAGATCGCATGTGTTACAACAAAAACAAAAGGGTACTTGGTTTTGTTATAAGTGTTTTTTTTTAATTGTAGAGACTTTATGTACTTTGTTGTACCTTGTCGGATAGGTATTGAAGTCAGGTACTTATTTATGTACCTTATACATATTTTTTATAAATAAAATTTTATTTTAAGATTAAATAAGAATGTAAGTATGACGCCTTATTTGTTACTGTCACCACTTTCAAAGAACCTAATTTAAAAATTTTATCCTCTAAGTGATGATTACTAATTTAATTTAATAAAACAATGATTAAACAATAATTATTACATTAAAATTTGTGTAGAAATAAGTAAGAAATAAAATCATCGAATTTATCCTAAAAAATCGAGAATTTTTTGAAAAATATTTAAAAAAATTAACAACTCCAGAAGCATTATTTTTGTATGGGGTATTCCATACATAGATAAATAGGATACGAGCTATACTTTAGCCCCTCCAGATCTTTTACATCTATTACCTTTCACCCTGTACAACCTTTAATTACGTTATGAGCTAAAGATATGTTTGTAGTTAAATATAAAATTTTCTGTTGTATACATTAATTGATGTACACTATTGAGATAGATTAAAGTTATATAAATTCCTTACCTGTAATTTCTTCCACTGTATTCGTCCAATACATCTCGTGGCGTTGCGCCAGGCCAGCTTTGCGCCAAACACTAATTCCGGCGTTTTCAGATCATAGCTGCCCTTCTCGGTCAGCTCCGTTTCGATTTCCTTCAACCTTGCAAAATGTGCTTCAGAATTTTCCCTGAAAGAGAAATATCAAAATTAAAATTCTATTCCCGGAGTAAAAGCGATAACAACTTCTGAATAGCATCGACATTATTTTAAATTGTTTTAAATGGAGGGAGTTTGTATAGTTTATTATTTGTGATAATTTTTATAATTTCACCGCAGCCTTCAGGGGTAAGTTTTTATACATAATCTTTTATAAAAATAACTAGAACCTTCTCATTACTTTGTTACAACCTTTTAAGATGATTTCGATCGATATATTTTGCTCATTCTCTAATAAATTTTAAACAGCTAACAACTTTATTATTTCCATTTATAACAAAATGTTTAATCCCAGCAGTGGAATGGCAACAAGTTTGTTGGATTTGTTGTAAAATCCAGTTCGGCTTGTTAAATTACAATTTAGGCTTAACAAAGAAGCACGTTAAGTAATCCCGTTTGAAAGTGATTTCCGGAAATTACTGAAGAGCTTACAGTTCATTGCGAATTGATTTTGATTTACTTTCATGCAGACGTTTCAATTTTAAATATTAAATTTAAAATTCAAAAAATAAACATTATAGTTGAGATATTACCAATCTTCATCAATATTCATTTATTCTTCTACTAAGATCAATAATTCTTTTGATTTTTGATTGATTTCGATGATTAAGAGACAATGCTTTAGCTTCAAAAGGTTTTTATCATCTGTACTGGTGGTAGGTCTCTGTTGCCGGAGAATGTCTACGTAGGTAAGGTTGCCTAACAGTAGTGTGCACAAATAAGTGTGTTCCGATTTGAAGGGCGCTGTAGCTAGTGTAATTACTGTGGTGACGAGATTCAACATCTTATATAATAAGGGGACAAGCACAATGTGGTTTAGGGTATAACATCCTAACTAGAGCCAAGTTTTTATGGACAAGCGTATCACTTAACATCAGGTGAACATCCCGCACGTCTCGTCGCTCAATTGAATTAAACAGAAATTGATGTCGAAGGCCGAAATTGATAACAAATTAATATTATTAGAATTATCGCAAACGAATGTGGGTATTAGTACATTCGAGAAATTATTCGTTTGAAATAAAGTCCTCTAGGTTTTTCTAGAACTGTCTAGGAACTTGCTATAGACCTATTTTATGTGTTAGGTAAACAGATGAATCATTTTCGTTATACAAACGATACTGCGATTAATTTATATCGGTGATAAGAGCGTTATACGACTTGGCTAGTGATCTTGTACTTGTCCGATTACCCGACCTACGTAATTTACGAGAATAATAAACGATTTCATATCGAATTATCGATTCGAGTGGATCAAATCAAAATCTATATATATCTATATATCGAATAATAATATTGTTTAGTAACAAAATTATTATTTAAAGATGTCTTTGTTTATGAATCAAAATTTTACTGCTTTCCTGTTGTAATGATTAAACGTTTGTATTGTAACATGGAGGTACCAACCTGATACCTGGACAACACCAAGGAGTTTTGAAGAAGAAGAAGGATTTTTGGATCCTTCCTTTGGACCACATAATCTGACCCCATTACTGTGTTGCGGCTATAATAGAGCCCAATTAATGTGAACATATTAACTTGCTTGAGGTCTTCATCTTCTTCCTCCTGCCCTTTTCCCAGCTATGTGGGGTCGGCACAGTATGTACTTCTCTTCCATATCCCTCTATCAGCCGTCATATCTGAATTCATACTCTTCTTACACGTGTCATTTTTCACACAATCCATCCACACTTTCTTCAGTCTTCTTCTACCATTATAACCATCCACGTTCATTATTAACTATTATTATATTAACTAGGTTAATATTTGCCCGTAATAGAGAGAAAGGATAACTGAATTTATTTTTACTATAAAAAAGGATAGATTTACCTGCGTATAGAAGCAAAGTATTCCTTTAGAAATGCCTGAGCGTCTTTGTAGATTTCCTCCGGTGTTCTTGGTGTGTCTCCTCTGTTTGGAATATCCATAATACTTGTTTGGCATATCTTTTCCGTGCATTTTGTATTCTAAAAAAGAAAGTTATGAGTTAAGTACACGAATAATAGATACTTTAAGTGCACTAACTTTGGTTAGTTATATTTAAACAGTTTTAATCGACATACAAATTTATATAAAATGTCGTAAAAGAAATTTTATAACGATAATAAGTAACGGTAAAATTCTTGTACTTGCTGTCAAGGATAGTGTATATTTTCTAACATTTTTTAATACAGTAGTTAAAGACTATATAACTTAAATAAAGACTCTATATAAACTTTACCTTTAAAGAAGAGTTTGAAAAAATATTATATGCAAATAACTTTTGCCGCTATAATATAACGCTTGTATTATTAAAAAAAAAATCTTTTTTACCGTTGTTATATATAAAAAATGCTTTAACGTTTACAACAATGCAGTTTTATTGCAATCAATAGGTGTTTAAATACTACAGTGTTAATTATAAACATATTTTCCTTGTCTTCACTAATGGATACCATTTCAATGTAATTATACACAATGCATTTTATTATTGTCAGTAAATCATACTTGTTATGAGCTTCTTTAAACAGTAGTACTAATTATAATACGTAATTATACAATGACAGTATATGCTGGACATGGTCCTTCATCTTAGATAATATAATTTCAGTATTAAAACAGTAGCTTCAGTATATATTCGTTTCAAATTATTCAGCAAACGACACTACCAAATCAAGACGGATGATTCAATTGAAAATGTCTCTGCGGCGTTTAACCTTTTAAATAGGTAAATTTAACTTGTTCTCTTATTATTACAAAGGTCTCATAATTCATGTATACACCTGTAAATAATAGCTCAGTTAATTTTCCCACTAATCGGACTCCCACAAGTAGAAGTCCAAGGCCATCTATTTACACGCAGGCCAAGTGAAGATAGAGATACACATCTGTGTATATTGATAAAATTGGAGTGTCTGTATAACTGTCCGTGTGTCTGTAATGTCAAAATAACAGCTATGAAGGCAATGCATACCAATGTTTAAATGATTATATACTAAATAACAATATGTTCAAAAATGTTTATCTGCCTTTTTGTTTATTTATTCCTAACAGCAGGATCAATTTCAATAGGACGTACCTTGACATACTTATAACCTAAACGCTAATATTAATACAAATATAGAACTATACAACTAAAGATCAGAGGAGTCATATTAATCCATTTTACAAAAATTTTATATAGTACTTCGCGAATAAAGAAAAAACACTTAAAATTATGCACAAGTGCCCATTCCATGTCCTAAATTTTACCAGATGTGTTTAAATTAACTAGAAATACTTCAGATTTCCATTTGTTTCAATATTAGTATTGTAAATAATATAAATATACATGGTAAATACAAAGTCTATACATAAATGTAGTTATAATTGTAAATATATCATCATAATTATGAGGTTCTATAAATACAACCTAAGATGATGAAAGATCAATTGAACAAAATTGCAAAAGAATAATATAATGAATGCACTTGTTACTTTCTTTTTAACTATTTGATAGTTTCGTACATTGTCATTAAAAAGGTTATATATGTAGTCCTTTTAAACATTAATTTATATCATCTCTATATTTCTTGGACACATCCTAAATTAATTTGCAAAGTGTTCTTATTCTACTATTTTTTTGTTTAATAAAAGAAAACAATAATCAGTTCATTATTAGGTCCTTATATATGAAATTGGCGTTTTGTACGGGAGGAATATAAAGTCTTTTTTTTTCTGTAAAATATATTTAATTAATCAAAGTACGCATCGTTGTTATCTATGCACTTTTGCCACCTCATAGGTAGTTCATTGATCTCTTTACTAAAAAAAACATAGGGGGCGAGAATCAATAAACTCTTTTGAAGGCGGTTTGGACTGCCGCATCGGAGTTGAATTTTTTTGCTTGTAAGAAGTTGTCCAAATTCCGCAAAAATAGTAATCTGTTGGGGCAAGGTCCGGGCAGTACGGTGAATGTCGCAGACATTCCAATTGTAGCTCATCTAACTTAGTGGTTGTTTGTTGTGCAGTGTATGGTGGTGGTCTTGCGTTGTCGTGAAGCAGCAGTGGCCTAGAGCGATTGACCAATCTCGGTTGTTTAACAGCTAGTTCTTCCTTCATGGTTTGCAGTTGCTGACAGTAGATATCTGCCGTAATCATTTTGCCAAATTTTAGAAAGCTTTAGTGAACGACACTGGCGCTAGAGCACCAAACACTCACAAGAAATTTTTTCCGAGTCAATTTGCGTTTAGGGCAGGATTTGCTTGAGTCTCCAGGGTTCAGCTATTGCGACAAGCGCTTCCGATTATTGTAAAGTATCCACTTTTCATCACGAGTACTATATACACGAACTAATTCGATTTAAAATCCCTTCATAATTGTGTCGGTTGAGCAAAGTAACGCAGCAGCAGCAGTCGACGCGTGTTTGCAAGTTCGATTCACTCAATTCATGAGGTACCCATCGTTCAAGTTTTTTTTCTTTGCCGATTCGCTCCAAGTGGATTAGTACAGTTTTGTCACTTACCTCAAAGACTGCAGCTATCTCTGAAGTGCTTTGTGATGGATCCGCTTCCACAACAGCTTTTAATTCTTAATTTTCCACTTTGGTCTCCGGCCGTCCATAGAGTTGGTTCTGAAGGTTCAAATTTCCAGAACGAAAACGTTGAAACCAAAAACGTACCGTATTTTTTTCTTTTGCGACACCGGCGCCGTACACATCATTAATCCTTCGAACTGTTTCTGCAGCACTGGTGCCACGGTAGAACTCGTACTCGTAAATATACCGATATTTCATGTTTTCCATTGCGCGGTAATAAGCGACACCAAAGAAAAAAATAATGAGAAAAAAATCAAATGAATGACTGTTTTCAAAACACAAATGTACCAGCTAAATGAATTTATAAATTTCAATTTGGAATTCTTAACCAAAGAGGAGATATTTCAGATCAAAGTGGTCAGTACGACAAAACGCTAATTTCATATGTAAGGACCTAATATTTCCTCAGTTTAAATCCACTTAGCAGTTAGTGTGGTTAGTAGTAACCTTCAATTCGTGCCAGTTCGTGTCATGCTCATTGGATCCGTCTTGATTGAAATCACTATTAATTCTTTAAATTTTAAAGGCGACAAAATTAAACTGAAAATCAACAACTGACGTATAGATTTTGTTTATTGTTCTATTAAGTACCAACTTTATAATATAATGTACAAAAACATTTAATTATGAAGGGTTGAACAGTATTTGTAACAGAGTATTAAATAAAATATCATCATATATCAACCAGGTTCAATATAAATAATTCTATGAATATAGCAGTAATTTAGTCGTATGTAAGTCGTAGGAAAAATTATATACCGTTATGTATAATAATACAATTTATTTTATTACACGAAAAAAGATTAAAGCGTTTGTTTAACTTTAATTTAGAAATTTATTGGTTAGAGTAATAGAATAAAAAAGAAACAGTAATATTCATACAAATAGTTAATCGAAAAAAAGATTGGTCATAATTTCTATCCTAATATATGTAAAGGAGTCAGACAGCAGATGAGAATTGTCTTTAGAGTTATTATTTATTTGAATTAAAAAAGTAGTTAATTAAAAATATTATTCATAATAAATATTTTAATTAACATGAATACTATCTGTTCCTCGCGCGCTTTACTGGCTGTAGCACCTCGGCCACTGCTCTTGAGGAAGGAATTTTGAAAAATACATTCTAACTGACCTATACTTAGCTCAAGGAATATTCCTACCAAAGCTGATGAGCTCTACATAAGTGGAAATCTTTTTTATCAGATAAATAATTAGATTTTTAATAGATTACTCTAATTAGCGTGTTCTACATTTATCAACCAATTTAGTAATTCGTAAATTCTAGAACTGTGAAATAATCGACGAATCCTTTTTCTTGTTATCGTCAAAACTACATCCTTCTTGTTAAGTACTATACTAAAAATAGATAAAAGACATTTCGCAATGAAAGCTATGTCATGTACTGATTACTATTGGTCGCAACGCAAACAATCTGTGCGATAAGATATAAAAACATGATTGCATCATTATGATATACGATCAGTGAATGCGGCATCATTACGTGATACGTGGAAGCCGAACAAAATGTTACGATGATGTACTCTCGTTTTTATCTCGTCGATCGCTCGACATCCGTTAATTTTTTATAGCTAATAGCTGTGAAACTAAAATTCGTTTCAAATTGGCGGACGGAGAATCAATTTGTTTATAACGTTAACAAAAACCAGTAATCTTGAAACCATCGACCAAGCTGAAGTACTTGTTAGTTTTAACCTAAAATTGTTCTTTTTTTCTTTAAGAAATTTAATAAAGTATCCACAACGGATAAATATAAAAATATGTACGAAATTATTAATGTACGTATTAATGTAAAAACTGTGTTTAGTATATTTTAAACATATAATATTTTAAGTTTTTCATTAGTTTCTATCATTGTGATATTAGGAAAAAAATCTTTTTGTTCAGTTACTTCTACCATATTTTCTTTTTCTATAGTACGAGTACAAAATTTAAGATCTCAATGAATCTATAAAAGGGAGAAAATAGATTTTATATATCATTAATAATGAGAGGAAATCAATTATGTACAAGTAATATACTACAAGTAACATCTTACTCTAAATTTTTTTGTAATAAAAAAGTTATTGATTTGATTCGGAGATTATTTAAGATCGGAAGAAATTTCCTATTGGAATATGTTGTTAGCCTTTGCACTTATTTATCCGCATGGTATATTTTCACTGTTTTTTCTATGTGCATAAATACATAAGTAGATGAGTTTGGAGGGCGGTAACTTTTTTGAGGAAAACACTTATTAAGCTATATAGCATCAATAGCATTTATAAGTTCAGATACACATATATATAAAAGGTTGTGCATTTTGAAGAAGCCCGCTTCGTAATTTACGACCTTATTGTTTCTTAACATCACGTTATATTGAGGTAAGTATATATATAATAAAATAATCATTTTATTTTGTTAATATTTAAATATGAATTATATGATTGCTATCTCGAAAACTGACAGTTTTATTTTGTTCCCCGAAGCCACGGACGCCCGATTGTATTCTGAACGGGGTATTCCCAGTATCCGGCTTCACGATTCATTGTGATTAGTCGCGGTTACCTCGACACCGTCTCGTCATTACACCGGTCATTTCGTCATCCTATTCAAGTCTGATAAGGATTATTTAATTTTACACCAATACTTGGAAGCTTCGCGCTCGTGAAATATTTCCCGGTGGCGATGTAAAGTACTACATTGCGGACTCACAAACTTCCCTATCGCGACTTGTGAAGTATAATCCACGAAACAAAAGATACTGTAAGAAAGATAACTCGAATGACCATTTAGATGCTATCTAACAATACTATTGTTCTGGAAAATATAATAATATTGTTTTTTTCTATTATTATTCATCACTTTCCAACGCATGTATTCGTTACGACGATAATATATAATTATACCTTCTGACGCTTATATACTTCAGTAATCGCTGTTGTCGAAGACAGTCTAGACAGGTACCGTAGTAGTCTGCAAATATTACTTCCGGTTTGAAGGGTATCTAAACAGTGATATTACTGAAGTAACTAATGTTAATTCAATATTATACATACAACTCACGACGATGATTTGGTGCTGTGTATATTACTCCTAACAGCGTAAGGTTATTATAGACAAGCTTATGACAAGAACGTCCTGTTTCCGTTTCGCTTAGTGAAATAAAGAAATAATTATACAACGCCAATGTACAGAGTCACTTAATCTACTATTGGATATATGATTATGATCATCATCATCATCACCAGCCTATACACGTCCACTACTGGACATAGTCCTCTCCCGAAGATCTGCACTGCGGGAATCCAGCGGTTTCCCGAGTTCCTGCAGTCAGCATGGTCTCCGGTACCGCCGGGCAGTACGGGTCGTCGCTTGCAGGGGCTCATATGGAGGATTTATTTTATTTCACAGTAGAAAAAAATTCTACAAATCAAAACATAGACTGCGGTTATCACGACGCAATATTTAACTGTAGTTATATGTTGGTAACGTATTAATATTCATAGAATTTGTTTATTGTGACTTTATTAAAATGGAGCGGCATACACTTTGACTGGTGGTTGTTTGTCGAGGTCTTATCTTTATATTATGATGTTGGAATTCCTTCGGCCGATGATATCCGCCCGCCGGGCTGCAATAAATTAATAATAACTCACTAACAAGGTATTCGGGAAACTGGTGCGTTATTATTTAATGCGAATGCCCGACTCCACAAGACTTGCTTTGTTAATAAATTAACACAGTCCACTGACGGGCATTGTTCCCACGCTCGACAGGCTTGTTTTCGTAAAAGTAAGTGGGAACTTAGTGACTTAACAGTCGACAATAACCTTATTGTACGGTAAGCTAATTTAAATTTCATTGAACTTACGCCGTTATTTAATCGTTAATCGACGAAGAAAATGAGAGGTTTTAGAATCACTTGTATGCATTGTGACACTATTTTGATATTTTTCTTCTTGTAATCGTTCAAAATCTGTCCTAAAAATATTTATCTTTAACCCAGCGATCAAGTTTCGATTTATTTTATACCTGTTTAAAGTCTACTATTGCTTTTGTAGCCAATTTATATCGGTTTCGTCACGACATCAGCGGACATCGAACCCGCGCCTCTTTGAGTCGTAAAACACGTTTGTCCATACAAACTGACCTAGCATTGCTTCTAATAAGAAGACTGATAATAATAGATACTTTGTTCGAAATATAGACCATCCCTCTTAAACATAACAAGCGGAAGTGATTTAATTTTGTATCTTGATAAAATCTATCTTTAACGGAGCTTCGACAGGTAATAAATTGAAACTGAGCGAACGCAAGTATCGGATAATGTGAATGCTTTCATAATTTTAATAAGATTCAAGTACATTCATATTATTCTATTAGTCGTTATGTATCGAGGTATTATTAAAACTAAAAAGATATGCTTTCAACTTTAGGCATTCTTTGTATTACTTAGGACATGGATAGACTCTGTGGTGAGATGAAGCAGAAGTTTAATAACATATTATTATAACCTATAAGAGTTATATAAAAACTAGTAGAGGCGTTATAGACTACAAACCCTATATTTCTAAATAATAGTTTCATACGATACTCTTTAAATCAATACTCAAGCCTGATTTCCATATTCCGTCTGTAGATTTCGGAAAAACGGTCACCCTAATTTTACTAAAAAATTTAAAGGTGATATATCCTTATTTCCTCACTCTTATTGATAAATTATTTATCATAAAATAACTGAATAAAAACGTAATACTTATTATATTAAACTTAATGTATTAAAATGATTTTCAAAAATCTTTTGTCTTCGATATGAAAATCTTTTCCATACTATACCTTCATTAGTACATCATAAAAATTACTTTAATGGGGAGATAAAATAGATATTTCTCAAATTTATTACATCCTTGTTTTTGTATTTGTATAAGATAAGAGGTTCTTAGATTTTTATAGCATTTACCAGTATTATCAAAACTCCTTTCGCAGTTAGATTACTTTTTTTTGATGATTACTACTATTTATATCTTAATTTATATCATATATGTAGACGAGCAAATTTATACAATGATGTAAATTATAGATAATAAATACTTAATACAAATTTACGTTAAAAAAATCTGATTTTATTTTGATTTATAAGAAAGTAATTTATATGATATATAAGAAAAGAAATGAAATTGTAAAGCTTGAGTCTCTTAAAGAGATGAACGGGTACAAGAAGTGTTATAAAATAATAAAATTTAACTACTGTAACATAGTAAGAATTGAAAAAACCGCAAAGATTTGTCAAGCATGCTTGTGTTAATTATGGTGTATAGACTACTATAAATAACTTAACAACATAATAAACTGTCACCATAAAATTAAAGCACTTTACAAATCGTAAACTA
This sequence comes from Ornithoptera alexandrae, assembly GCA_029030555.1. Taxonomy (NCBI): domain Eukaryota; kingdom Metazoa; phylum Arthropoda; class Insecta; order Lepidoptera; family Papilionidae; genus Ornithoptera; species Ornithoptera alexandrae. Next base: position 3,142,228 of record JARDVY010000037.1, on the reverse strand, counting down.
ACCCATTAATTTTTTATTTCAAAAACAGTTTAGATTGTACTGTGGCGTCTTATAACATATGATATTAGATTAAAATAACATAAATATACAACATACTGTTACCATATGTTTCAAGAGTATCGAATCTGGGATGTGCGTATTATTTAAGAAATATTCCCATAGACTACCATTCATATTAATAAATTACATAAGGTCATGTAAAGGACAGATTATTGTTGAAAAAATATTGTAAGAAGTTTCTAAACAATTAATACATGGTAAATAGCCTTGACTCTTATCTTGTGAGAGAAGGCTGCGAGATCTGTCTATGGGAGTTAGTTAGTTAGTTAGTTAGTTAGTAAACAAACTATATGAAGCTGATCCAACCAATGATACTTATGACACAGTTAAAGATCTTTATTGTCGGTTCATATTTTATCATTCAATCATCAATAGTCCATAGGTTTAGAATTAAACAGTGCTTTAATGACGAAGGTTAGAATTTTCCGATTTAACTTAGTCAAAACTGAGAACTATATTTAACAGAATTTTAATTTTTTTTACCACATTTATTAATCTATTAGTGCCTTTTTATTATGTTACATAGCTATGTTTAAATACTATTTCACTAGGTGGTAAATTGTGATCCTATTCTTTACAGTTCTTTGATATTTTTGTCTTTATAATCCACTGGTAAAGTAAGACGAAATTTTTGATATTATCTGTTTAATGCCTTATGCAGTCTAAAATTTTTATGTATACAGTTTTTTGCCCAAAACGTTTCACAAAATAAAAATTCTGGTGAAAATTACGCCAGTATTAATCATTAAATACAATAGAATCTTTAGACGTAAGATGGAAAACCTAGTTAATGTATAATATTTATATATAATTTTTCTAAAATCTGTAAATAAAGAAAACATACACATAGTCTTGTAACGAGACTTATTGTAAATATTTATGAACGGTTTCCCTGTGCATGTATTAACATGGACATGTTAATGAATGAATCAGTCCATCTTCTTGAGATAATTAAGTTTCTCCTTCGTTTTTCTTCGTTCGTAACATACTGAAAATTGTTCCCTGGAATTACGCTGCAGCTTGAAATTAAGACCATCATTATGTGTTAGTTGTTGGAATGACCTAATCCATTCCTTCACAAGTAAATTATGATCTCCATTGTGTTTACTTGTTATCTTGATGCTAAATGACGATATAATGTTATGTGACATACTAATTACTGCATCGGACGATATTGCGACTCAAATTAGTCTCTTAAATCGAAATTAAATGATCCGACAGAATCCTAAAAAATCACATGTTATTCAATTATTATGAAATATATCTCTTATGGATCTTAATTGATGAAATTTTTTTTTTATTGTGATAATTCAAAATTGTGAACAATACTTCTTATTCGTTAGAAGAAATTTATGTTAGTGTACTAAAGATCTTAAGTATTTTAAAGATCGACTACAATATTAGTAGCCGACTGCCCTAATGGTTAGAGCGTGCGGCTTTCATTCCGAAGGTCGTTGGTTCTCATCTTGGCATATACCTATGACTTCAATATCTAGGGTAGGCCTGGGCCCCAACAGTGGGGACGTAAGTTGGCTGTTATAGACTACAATTTTGGACCCAAGTTTAATCTAAATCTCTCTTTTCTGACTGCATGGACCAAGTAACATTATTGTAATGAAGTTAAAAGTGAGGTTAAATTAAATGTATAATCATATTTTAATATTATGAAACTATGTTACATCTTGCTTAGAATCACAGCTATTAGGTATAGACAAATTAAAGATAAAGAAAATCATCAAAATAAGTATTATCAATGTCAATTAGCTTTCATAACAATTAAATATTGATATTTTGCTTTCCCAAAACAAACATTTGAGATGTGGGGCCTCTATTTAATGTTTAAGATGACGTGGAAAAAGTTTCTTTCAAACTCTCAATTTCTAGATAAAGGATGCATTTCGGAGAATGTGTGCTGAAATTACAAGATGTAATACCCTTTTCCTTTTTTTACTACTGTACGACCAGCAGACACACCGAGCGACTATCCTCATGTCGTAAACATTCCCAGTTTGAGAACAAAAAGGATCTAGTCCACTTTCTTAATACAAACAGCAAAGTAGTGAAACAAATTTCCGACGTCTTCGTTCCCGTTTAAATACGTTCTGGTTGTAATTTATAAACTGCTTTCTGTATATAATAGCGTATGACAATTTTGAGATGAACTACTACAACGTTACATGTAACAATGTATATGTTAGTTGCACCTATTCAGTTTAACTATGGTTTAACTATAAACCTAAATTTATCATCTCATCATCAACAACAGCCAGCGGCAGTGCACTGCTGGACATAAACCAATTTAACACTTAACATTGTGGTATTTATAAAATTTTTATTTCGAATAGTAATTCGGGATAGACTTATGTCCAGCTGTGGGAGTCTATCAGCTAATGATGATAATTTCGATCTAATTAATAACTAAAATTTTAATATATTAGTTTCTGATTCTATCATAATTATATGTTTGTTCTATTTAGGTTATTTTGTATGAATTGCTGCACAAATTTATTTTATTCTTTAAATTTATTTGAACAGAAACTTAAACAGAAACTAAACAAAAAAAAATTTGACTGGATACTCACAAAATTTGCCACTTCGTCGAAACGGGTGTAAAGTGTGTCAAAGTTTTCTTCGGAAACTAAGTGATTCTTCAGTTTTAAAGGAATGGGCACTTTCAGTCGCAAATTAGGCTTTCCATTTCTTTGATGACTGTCAACGTTAAAATCACTTCGGAACGGGCAAACTGGTGCGTCGCGGTGGCCGTTAAAACGATCCATATCACGGGAACAATCGTTTTCGTCTTTCGCGCAACAGTATTTGAACATTTCCGTACAAGTTTAACAGTGAGATCAATCGAACCGGCGCGACCGAAACGCGATCACTGAAATTAACGTATCGCGGACTGGCGTGGACAATAGATGCAGCATAATATATACGCATACGGCGGTCCGTCCGGACTTGTACTGACTGTACGCCGTTGTCGCGGCAACCGGCCCGGCTTCTAAACATCGCTAGTAAAAAAAACAATCAACAGGCGGACGTCACGCGAACGAAACAACTCTAACGTGAACCGGACGCTATCGCCCCTCCTCAAGGTGAGATGACAGTAATACCACTAAAAAAAAAACAACATAAAAATACTAAAAATTTAACAAAAAGAAATTAATTAAATTTCTAAACATAATTATTTCCTTTCTCTTCCTCCTCTTCGTAATTGATAATTTTATTTAAATTATTGTACCATTAACTAAAACAAGAAATAACATACAATAGTTAGCATAATCACAGTTTCACATGTTCTAATATTTTTGTATCTCGATATTGCCTTATTCAATGGACTACTGTTTTATCTATATAAAGAAGTGATTAATTTCTTTAGATTCTATAGTTAAATATTAACAATTGACATGAGAAATTAGAAAGAGTACTTATGTCTAATTTTCTTAACTCTAACATTAGAATTCAATAAATATACGCAGTATCATCACGAGATCTCCGAAACTATTAGACGTAAACACTCTAAATTTGATAAGGATATTGCTTGTACCATTTAAAGGACAGATAGGAACTGATTTTAAACAACTCCTCTCGCGAAGGGAGATGCACGGCTATTAATAACGGGAAGGGCCCCGGGGGCGGCGAGTTGCCGCCGGGCGAGAATATTTCTGAGAAATTTCAAGTCTAATTTCAATTCTAATTCTATATTACGGGTAGCATAGCGAGAGAGGAACAGCTAGCTCTTATATATATAACATAAAGATTTCTAATTGTCAACATAAAAAGAATTAGCAATATCAAATCTCTTTGTAAAAGATTGTGCTAACTTCTTCAATATACTGTTCTTGTTAGAAAAAAAACAAGTAAATTAAAGGAGTTAGTATTTACTTTTCTTCACAACAAAAATTTTGATTTCGTACACAATAAACATTTTAAACGAACAACGACTGCTATTTTTTTTTAAGTATTTTTCATACAATTAATATCCGTGAACTATAATTTTAATGAAGCCGTCATGTAGAGCAGAAGACCGGTTCTTATTGAATTGGAAACTGTTACTTAAACCGGTTCATATGTATCTGGTTCTTATTGCATAATAAAACATAGTAAATATAACATGGCTATCGTTATTATATTTTTTTAAACTTCCTTTAAGCATGATCAAATTTTTGGTATTAATCGGAAATTACGTTGTCTATAATTTAGACTGAAATCTCTCAAAGAGTATAAATACCTAATATTTTATGTACAACGTTTCAATTTATAAAATACTGCCGAGACCAATAGTAAATATATTAAATAAACCTTTTCAGAGATATATATTAATATAATTTTTTTCTTGGTGATAGGTCTCTGTTGTCGGAATCCGTCTACATAGGTACCACTACAGGACCTATTTATGCCTACAAACAGTAGTATGAAAACATAACTGTGTTCCGGTTTGAAGGGCACTGTAGGTAGTGTAATAAATGGGGTAACGAGACTCGACATCTTATGTCTCAAGGCGACGAGCACAATGTGGTGCAGTGTATAACATCCTAACTAGTGCCACGTTGTTATGAACAAGCGGAGCACTTAACATCATATCAACTTCCCACTCATTTCGTCACTTCTTTAAAAAAAAAATATCATCTAGTACCAAGGGCGCTGTCGCTGTTACTATAGTATCGGGTTAACTACACATTGTGCATTACCGCGTTTTTCTTAGTATTGGTATATGCTGTAAATAACAAATAAATTATCAGAGTAAGAACAGTTAATATTCAACGTAACAAAGCCACAAGCACATTGTGAGGTTGAGTAAACATCCTAACTTACGCATTGTTACGGACAGCCGCATCACTTACCACCAAGTACGTTATGGTTTTTACATTGTTTTAATAAAAACTATATTAGTACGTATTAAACTTTCGATGAAAAGACAATACTCATCCAGAGGCGAAATATTTTGAATCATCGCTTAACCCTGTAAGCATCAGGGAATCCCTTCAATTAATCATCCACCGCGTTACCTGAGGATGGTCATGTACTAATATACGTCACTGCTCCGACTCATTAATTGAGTCGTCATTTGATTGAATATTTGGTTTTAGTACTTCACTGGTGTTAGGTCTCTCTTTTTTTTACCTCGTTCCACCTGGTCATTTGTGGGCCTGGGCTTAGTTTCTTTTATTTGTTTCATTTTTGTTTTTCATTCATCATTCTCTTCTTCCATCCTTTTATACCTATCTTACATTTCATTCTTATTCTATCTCTTTTATACTCTATCCTATTTCCTTCTCTCATTCTTCGCTGAAATGAGTTTGACACACATATTTAGGTAGGTATCTCTTACCAGATATTATTTAGGTAGGTACCACAACAACGACAATTTCAGTCGCCAAACCATAGTATACAAACATAACTGTGTTCCGGTTTGAAAGGCGCTGTGGCTAATGTAAATAATGGGTAACAAGATTCAGTGTCTCTTATCTCAAAGCGATGAGCACTGTGGTGTAGTGTATATCATCATAACTAGCTCAACGTTGTTATAGATAGAGATATCACTTAACATCAGGTGAACGTCCCGCTCGTCTCGTCGCTTCTTGAGTTTTTCTTTATATACCGACGCGACCAAATGAACTATAGTAGTAATTGATACGTCCGCTCGCAAATGTATTTGCACTAGTTAGGATTGTAAACACTGTACCATATTGTTCTTGTCTTAAGGCACGAAATATTATCTCGTTAGCCTAGTAATTTAACTAGGTACTACGTCCATCAAACGGTAACACTAATATCTGCACAATACTATTCTCTTTTATTGTACGAAGCAACGAAACGAACGGGACGTTCACCTGATGGTACGTGATACACCTACACCTAACAACGTGGCGCTAGTTAGGATGATATACACAGCACCACATTGTGCTCGTCGTATTGAGATTAAAGTTATAAAGTTTTATTACTTCAATAATTTCACTGACCGGAACATAGTAATGTTTGCCTAATACTGTTTGGTAGCAGATATAGCAGCTGCAGTGTTACCTACGTACCCGGTCCAGAGCTACCACCAGCGAAAGATTACTGCAGATATTACCAACAAAATATCGTCTATCATCGCCACCACCTTCCACTGGTATATGCATATTGATAATCTTAAACTACCATTAATCATAAATCACATGCACTATTTGTGTTATGTCACATTTTCACTGAAACATTCATTAAAAATAAAATCAACATAATAATAGTTATATTACTCTTATTATTATTATTGTTACAGATTATATTTAACTGTAAGGGGGCTAAAACTTAACCTAAAAACCTTACACCAATTAAATGGATCCATGTGACCCCGGAATTGAAAAGGTTAGTCGCCACGGGAGCAGTTAAGGTGTTACAATTCTTCATTTTGAATATATTTAAAAACTTATAATCTATTTTAAACAAACAGGAAGTTTAAATTATAAATATTATATTGTTTATTTACGTATTTATTCGCATATATCCGTGGGATAGGTATTTTCCCGTTTCAAAGCTTGGTTTACGTAGATGACGTATGTGACAATTACAAATACGTAGTAAAATATCAATTGTGTCATTGATGTTAATATATTAGAACTAATCTATATCAATCAATCATCAGCCGATGGATGTCAATGCTAAACATAGGCCTCCACTAAAGATCACATCCACAGTCAGCATTGCCTTCGATACCGTCGAGGACTAGGAGCCGTCGTATGCAGTTCATATGGAGGGATTTGGGCGTTTTCCCACCATGCTGGCTCAATGCGGGTTGGTGGGAGCCAGAGCCTCGTTTGTTGATTAGCAGTGTGCATCACGAGCAGGTGAGATTGGCTTGGGTCCGGTGAGTTATGCGGGATCCCTTACAACCCTCACAATAACACAATGTGGGTAGCTATAGATAAAAGTCATTGTCAAGTGAGTGGTGTAAAGAGAAAAATAAAGAAAGCAGAATTTATCACCATATGAGATATTTATTTATTTATATTATATAGGTAGCTTATATTTAGTTAAGTTAAAATGTTACTGCTAACCTACCACAGCATCTCCCATTTCCTAGGTTGATTGGTAAAGAATGCCGACAGATATTAAATCCGTCTATTGTAACCTAATTTTAGTTATCTAATAAAGTTTTTAAATATATGTAATATATTTAGTGACTAAAGGAATAACGTGTATAAATGAAACTAATAATGAATAGGAAGGAACTTTATTTCGTAAATAACAGACGAACATTCGCATAGTCCAGAAAGATATGATCGCTTAATCAGCTATCATAAACAGAGCCAAATAGCTCCCGCTGGCTGCTGGTTACTGGTTGATATGGTGCCGTACTTAATCGGATGTGTGATTATAATTATATATCCTATAAATATGAAATATAAGTAGTGAATAATTCTTTGAAAATATTATATCGACAAAATTAGTATATTTTCATATAAGAAGACAAGATACAATGCTATCATATTTATATCGTAGTAACACAGAAGTATTGTTTATTAGGAAGAAATTTTTTTTATATGTATATATATATATATATATTAAGTTTTTAATATGGATGTAATAGAAAATATTAATACATTTCTTATCAGCTAGCTTACAATCACAAAGTTCAAGACATTCAATATACGGCAATAGCAAAAGAGAACATTAAAACAGCGGAAAAAAATACTTTATAGTATTTTTTTTTTAATATAAAATAACACGTTTTATATAGACGTCGATAACGATATCATAAAATTTTATTTCTGTTATTACTATTTATTCAATAAAACGTTTGTTGTTAATGTTAATAACAAATAATATATAGGTGTCCTCAGATAATATATTTAGGTAGTAGTAACTTCCTTATGCTGCAATTTAGGCAATTTCATCAAATGTTTGTTTTTAACACTATCCTAACAATAATGTCATGACGATAACCTCTTCCTGTGCCTATGATTATAAGTAGGATATAAAAAGAAAATAAATGTTCATTATCGATTGCAAGTTATCTATATAAATATACAATTAAAATGTGTCTTTGTTCACCAATCACGTGGAAACTAGTGAACGGGAACATGGCCATTCGACTCGAGATGATTTGTAGATGGTTATAGGTTAATTATTTTTTAAATTTCAAAGATCCTTCATAATTCTATTTCTAAATAACTTTTATAAACATTTTCATTTCGTGTTATTTATGCGGTTGCTATAGTAACGGTTGCTATTGTAAGTCATTTGCGGTTGCACTCAATGAAATTTTCAGATAAACTCCAAGTCTAATTTTATATTACAGTCTGCAAAGCGGGCGATGAAAAGCTAGTACAGTAGTATATATATATATATATATATATATATATGTTTCCCGATAATTTTAAAATTGTATCTGTAATATGAAACAATGATACAGAATTATTACAGATATTTTTATATATGTGTAATAATGGATATAATGTTTAAAATAAAATGTATGCTTGTGCGTTTTTATATAGGTAATCCCTGCATAAAATACTAATCTATATAATCACATCGCACAGAAATATAATTCTTAAGTAAATTAAGATAAATCCCAATGTTGTGGTCCAGGAATTAAGAGAGTATTTTAAGGAGAAATCCGTGTATAGGTTAAGGTTGGATGAAACGATACTTTAAATATTATTACGTATATATATGAATATGAGATTCGAAATTTTGATAAAAAGCTAGATTGATTCATTAAAAATTTGTAGTGGAAATATTTTATATAATTATTAAATTTTTATTTCATTAAATGTCGTTGATAAAATATCAATGAGTTTATTCATATAATAATTTAAATTTTTTTTTAATTTCGAAGCGACATCGAATTATACGGAGCGAATCGTTTAAAGGAGCGTGTCGGGACGGAAGCGCGAGGACCGGCGTCATGGCTGAGCGGCGACGCGGTTCCTCCGAGCCGACTCCCGGGAGGCGTTGTGCACTTCCGCCGTGCGAAGGGTTATACCGAAAATGTCTTCATGGTAGCGGTTCTCCTCCTACATAACAAATGTCTTTATTAATGTAGCTAGCATTAATTTTCTAACATAAAAATCCTTGAATCTGCTATTCCGAGAGTTTACATTACAAGAAAAAAAGGACATATTTTATATATGATAGTCGGTCTCCTCTCAGACCGAGACGGTTTTTTTTATTCTACGAAGCGACGAGTCGAACGAGACGTTCACCTGATGGTAAGTTATATGCTAACTCATAACGTGTTAAGATGATATACATCTGCATCTCATTGGGCTTGTTCCTTAAAGCTGGAACATTGGTGCAAACGTAATTTACGTATTAATATAAAGCAATATATAGAATCTAACTAATCAATGTTTTCTCAGCCTCTCCTACATTGTAAACATAACATTATAATGAATGCGTTATTCATATCCTTTTAACCCAGGCCTATCATTGGTGCTAAAATTAGTACTGCATTAATTGGTTCACATGCAGTTGTTCCGAGATAAGGCTTTTAGTGGATCTTTACATGTAATTATAATAATTATTAATGTTCGTGGCTATGGATAATTTTATTTCAATTGAGAGAGGTAAGGAAGTACGAATAGAAACTTGCATTAATATGATTTGAAAAAAAAATTTCCTTCACCGCTCTGTAGGTGGATTGGTAATGAAGTCGCCAAGTTATCTCTCACAGGAGATATCAGGAGTGACGATTTGAAAAAGGCAGATCGCTATAGCTGAAGATCAATATAAAATCTCTAAGAAAGACCTGTAATTGATAGTGAATTGCCGTAAGCAGATGATGAATATAAAACCATTGTATTACCTTCAATAAAAACATGAAACTCTGCACTTGTTCATCCGTCATTGATCCGTGCTTTTTTAAGATTCCTTTCAGTTTCTGATGGACATCTTCTGCCATTTTGCAATCACCGCAGACATAGAAGTGTGCGCCTTTGTTAACCAACAAATCGTGTATTTCATGACCCTCTTTTTCTGCTACTTCTTGTACGTACATCTAAAAGTTAAATTTAAATATCAGTATAAATTTATATATTCGGTACTAATGACTAGATTTAAAAAAATTACAAATAATTGATTATTATTCTGAATATGGACAATAGAGACCATGTCAAAGAGTTAAAATATTATCATCATTAGCCGATAGACGTTTACTGCTGGACATAGGCTTCCTCTAAACATAATATATATATATATAATATAAAATCATATATTTCGTATAAATCCAATTCCGTTTTCTGAAATACAGTTTAAAATAGATCAGTAAACTTACTTTGGGAACATTTTTCTCTCGCGACAGCGCGAGGAAAACTTTCGACAGCACGCCTTCCTTAAGTGCTTGTTCTTTCTCTTCCCTATACAAGTCCATTGTTTTAGTCCTACATCCGAAAAATAGCCAAACTGGACCAGCGGTGGGCCGAGTGCGTGAGTTCAATTGAGCCTTCCGGTGATGCCAAAAACCACGGAATGGTGCGATGCCAGTACCGGGACCGATCAGTATGAGTGGGACTGACAAATCTTGGGGTAAGTGGAAGTTGGGAGCGCTAAAAATTAATTAACATGTATCAAAAATTACGTTACAAATTTTAATTAGTGAATCCAATATATACGAGACGAAACGTTTACCTCCGTATAAATAGGAAGACCTCATCGCCGGGGTTACGATCCATAAGATAATTTGAACAAACACCATAATGAATAGGGCCTTCACCATCTGTTTGAACATGACATCATTTTAATATTTACTCATCTAATGAAAACAAACATTGTTTTCATATTTACCTCATAATTTTATATTTTATGTAAATCGCATAGAAATTAAAGTTTATCTCAATCTAAACTAAGTATCAAACAGTAATGTTAACAAATATTTCGTAATATTGTAAATTATTCTCATAAATATTCAATTCATCAAAAAATACACTTTAATAATAACTATCAATTTCTTATTTCCATATACAGTTATTTGCATTTGTATGCTCACCTTGTGTTCTATATGTTACCACTGCAACAGTGAGATGCAATCGTTTTGGATGAGCGATAGGCGACGAAGAGATCGAATAGAATCTAGGTTGCAACGGTGACAACAGCGCGGCCAACAGTGATGCACTTGGCTTTGCCGATGGAAACTGTTGTAACACTTCAGGGAGTGTCGGGAAACGGAAGTGACGCCAATCTTCATACGATGCAGGGTCCTAATCATGACATCAATGTAAACTATAATTTGCAAGGACTTTCACAAACCGTAATGAGAAAAGGGATGTTACTTACGGTTGCCAAAATGTTAAGTTGTTTCCTTTCTTCTTCGTTATCACATGTCTTTGCCAAATATTGTAGCAGAATTGTGGTAGGTGGAGTAGTTATATCTAAAAATCTCGTAAATAATTCTCTCACACTTATTGCAGGGAGTCTTTCATGTGGTTCCCAAGATTTGACCGGCCCTAAAATATATATTTAACGATATTAAGTCGAGTTATTAATAATAATACTTTTTTTTCAATTTATTTAACTATATATTTACCACTGGAAGTATGAGTTTCTTTCATCAACTGTAGCTGCACCGGTTCATCATAGTCGTTAACATCTTTCAATCTCGCCAATAAAGTGTCGACTAATTCTTTGCGATTACAAGCAATAATTCCGACATGATCTCCAGGATCGTACTTAATTTCGCTCTGGGAGTTAATAATACATGTTTAAAAGACGCACAACTGTTTGTTTATGAAATTTTATAATGTGTTGACATGATTTGATTTACCTTTGGTTCTAAATCAATGAATATCGTCGACCGCTCTGCTGAGGAATCGCCTAAATCCTTATTGGCTTTTACAACACACGTGACTAGTTGTCGATTCAATGCTGATTGCAAAGCAGCAGGCAATGCTTGTGGACGACCCGCTAGTTGAGAAAATCTTACAGTCTCTTCACTGAGGGTTACGGAACCCAATGCTCTCTTTGCTTCTTGCAAAGTTTCGTCGTCATCCAAACAGAACGTCTCACATGCAACCTGTGATAATAAATAGACAAAAATAAGCCTAACCAAAATATTGTGTTGAACAATAATTAAAGGTTTTGAATTCCATTACTAAACAATGGCTGTATAAAAAAAGTTAATTAACTGACGTTAAATACGCTTGAGGCCCACTTCCGGAAAGCTTGGTCTTGACCGCACATTTCGTCACCAGTCGCAACGTCGTGGATACGTTCACCGCCGAGGTCGCCCAGCAACTTGTCTACGTACTTGCCGAAGTTACAGAAGTTCGGGTATGCGCTTGAACCGAGAGCGAACACGGCGAACCGAACATTACTTAGGGGACCGAAACTATCAATCGATGTTGCATCCGTAGCACTTCCTGTATATACAATAATAACGTATAGTATACAATAACATATTAAAACAAAATTTTATGTACATATCATGTTACCTTTGAGAGACTCTAATCTGCTTAGTTGTTTCGGGTTTCCGGACGCATAGCGTTGAAGCTCTATTTGACTGTTCGCTTTGATAAATGACTTCGGTGTTAGCAATTGTGAGCTGCTTAAAAATATGACATAAATATAATTTTAAATAAATGTAAAACATTATATAAAAATCTTATAAACTGTAGCACTTACCCTGTAGAATCTTCACTTCCAACTTGATCAGCGTATAGAATTTCACAAAGGTGTTCCCCAAAAGCCTGACGGATATAGAAGATAATAAGCACCATTAACATACTGTTATATTAATGGACATATAGTTAGAAAGACATAAAAAAAATGTTTGTAGATATTATTAGGACATGTTTTCATTCAATTCGACAAGGATAAATAGAAATTAGGGTTTGCATCTTTCGAAATTGGCTTAAAAAACTGTTGACTTTAATACTCACAGTTAGCAACAATTATAGAATTATTTAACCTCACGTTTAATTTATTAAAGTTATATTAGGTATACTTAAAATAAAATAGACTGTGTCCCTTAGTCTCCTTACCACTCCGTTTTCAGGCGGATCACCATTTCCGAATGTTGATGTCACAACTAGAAGCAGCGCTTCATGTTCTATAGAAGTAATGTCATAGTCCGCCATGCAGTGCACCTAATTAAAAAAAATCATATTTGTAACTATAATATTAAATTTATGAAACACGATAATAATAGTTATCGTATAAAATTCTATTCCTTGTAATTTCCTTACTACGTTATTTGATTTGAACTTTTTGAGTATGAAATTTTTCACCATATATATACAATAAACTCTTATAGATAAGGGTAAGTTTACATTTCAGTTACTACCAAAAATATTAAGTTAACCATATTTAATTGAAAAACGTAAATTTAAATTATGATGTGACTGACGTGCTTTTAGAAATAAATCAATGTTCAACGCAACAACTAAATCATTAATCTCAATTTTCTCACCATGGTCGATCTCCATTATGAAACAAGACAATAAAGCTTTTTTCAGTTGCTTAGTGCCGCTAGTGCCCTTAATTACCTGAGCGTTGAACGCGTGCCCAAATATGACTCCTAACTCCTTAGCGTACTGCTCAGACTTGCCCGTCTCTGTTGCATACAGAACCGTTGCTTTAATCCTCTTAGAGAGCGCCCGGCCGAACAGCTTCGACGTGAATTTCACAGCGCGTGCAATTTGTTTGAAGTGGAATTTTCTGTTGATAGGCCTCTTGCCGCTGATCGGCTTCGATTTTTGCCATTGATGTGTCTTCCACGCCGGTTCCTTAACATACCAGTACGTTCATAAGTATTGAAATACAATTACGTTTCATTAAACTTAATATTTGCAACGTTCATGATGTCTTATGAATGAGTAAAACTCACTTTGAGCCACCAGTTGAATAAGCAATGTTATTGGACATTTGTTAAAAAAAATTGTAAAAGATGTGTAGCATTTAACTAATTTCTTTTGAGAGTACATCAAAGAATATACCAGCTACATTTTACTCTTGATAGGTTTTAAATAAACAATTACCTGATATTCATAAGCGGGGCGTAAGTAATACAACGCCATCTCTTGGTGAAATACGGGTGTTATCGACGATGACATGGGCGGTACAATCCAAATCCAATCTGCCGGACAGCCCGATCTATATCAAAGTTTTTTTTATTATTTGAAAAAAACAACACATCTCTAAGATCTAACATGTAACTACATAAATTATACTTTATTAACATTGTCCTTGTTGAAAATAAAATACAACATCGGAAAGTAAGGTTTATTATTTATAAGTTAAATTGAATAAGTCACAATTGATTAATTTATTTATAAATATATTATAAAAAATAAATAACCGGAAAGGACACGTGATTTAGTAATATAATAGTTTATTGCTCATACCTATTAACAGAGGTAATAAAATAAAACAAACATTGTATGACGTAAATAAACAATTACATTATTCCGGTAATGTAAATAATTTGAAACATGAAGATAAAATTGATCTCTTAATGTTCCCACTATTGGAAACATGTTGATTTCTTAGATTTTTCTTTTAGAAGGTACTTAATCTTAATGGGGATCGAATCCACACCTTTTTAAGGTATATTGATACGACCGCATTACAAACTGAACTCAGATAATTTGAAACGCAGTATCTGAAGATCTAATTTGTGATGAGTATAAAGTCGGTGCAAATGGAGTGGTTACACATAAACAATCGCACGATGGTGGCCTATTTGTTTGTACTGAACCCGACACATGTGTATTGCTGTTTATTGGCTCCACAAAGCTGTACTTCGAGGCCGGTCTGTTGAGTGTTTTATCGCTCATAGAATAGATGGAATAGATCTTCAAAACTTTTGTATTTTTTTAAAACGATTTCAATATCTGTTTAAATATTCTCCACTTTGTCTTAATGTTTACCATAAATTTATGCTATTAACAATTCATAAACAAATTTCTTTTCTCGTATATACTAGGGTTTTACATTAATTGAACGCACGACAACTCACGGGATACAAGCCAACCTCATCTGCTCGTGGTGTACCCTGGTAATCAAGAACAAGGGCCATGGCTTCAACCAACCTATATTGCGCCAGCATGGTGAATATTGGCCTAATATTGAGCCCTATAAACAACTTCCCCTAGTGCCTGACGTTTTGCGAGAAGCCACTGGATGTGGGCAACGCGGGATCTGATCGTTGAAGAGTTCTTTGGGGGAAGCTTATGTCTAGCAGTGGACGTCTATCGGGTGATGATGGTGATATTAATTGATAATTTAGATAAAAAAACGGGCAATCCTAGTCTAGGCTTTCTCCCCATTAAAACACTACTAAATTAATGCTGGGTTACAGATGATGATAAGTAAAGAATTTAGTATGGAATAGAAACCTGCACTGAGAGATACCACTCTTATCTTAAAGAACTCTTTACACTCGAAAATTCCAGCAGATGCGGAATATTCTAATGTAAAAGATTTTGTCAGAACAAAGAGCTTTATTCTAACGCGTTAAATCTCGACAGGATTAGAACAAATAGAGATATGGTAGAACGCTGAAAGTCTACATCAGTTTCCACGAATATCAAGTTTGGCACTTGAATGGAAACATTGAACAACAAAATGTTAATTTTTCCAGTACTTTTTCAATATATCCACTTTTCTACTTATGAGTGGTAGCTACACCGAAATAAAAAACAAAACTTAATGGAAAAACTTGATAGGGACTTTATTGATGAGGTAAGAATATGACTAAAAAGGATTCCCTTACAATAAAAAATCTGCGAGACCCATCGACATTGGAAATAACATATTCTAAACTAATCATACAAATGTATACTATATTTTATATTTATCTTCATACTATTATTAGTAGAAGAAAAACCGGTAATTTACTAATAAATATAAAAAGATCTCTGACATCTGTTACTCGATCCAAAAATATAATATATGTCGTAGTGTCTGCACATGTATTTTTTATATTATATTATATATTTATATCCATAATAAAAATCATATAATTTATAAGCATAGTCGGAGAAGTTTTTTTCCTTGACAGAATAGTCAAATATTTTTTTTTCCGTGTTAAATTATTATATTACCTCAGCCTATTCTCATTGTCCAAATGTTTGATGAAGCTCTCGGAGGCTGTGTGGTGGTCGACAATGGTGGCGTTTTGCTGCTGGAAGCTGTGCAGCACTGCGACGTTCACTTCGACGAGGGCCTTATCTTTCCACAAGTTCACCGGAGTCCTCGTATCCAGGCCCATATTCTGTGCTACTTTCTTTTGAAATAATAAAAATTTAACATAGGAGACTAAAAACTCTTTTGGAGAGAATATTTTGTATAGAAGAGTAATAAAAGATATTTATTGCTTTATAAAGTGTTAACTATATTTGCGACGGATATTTTTAGTGTGGTTTCGAAAATGCATTTTGACAATTTAGATGCGTACTTTTGTTTAAGTAATATTATTTAAAAAAAAACTGTTTAATAGAGCAATTATTAAGTTTGTTAATTTACGATTTAAGTAACAACGTTTACTATAAAAAGATCCAAGGACTCGTATTTCCTAAGATTTCATCCACAGTTTGCAATACATGTAAAATTAAGTTGGGGACCTGTATGTTGGAAATTAAATTAGAATTTTTCCGTTCTTGAAAAGAATTTTAAATTCTTTGTCCTGAATTACCTCTTTCGGATACGTTCTTATCCAAATTTACTGTTTTTTATTTAATATCAAATGTCGTTTCTAGGTTTTCGACATAGTTTAGAATAATAACATAAATTGTAACCATTGTCTTCAAGGAACGAAAAATAATTGATATTGATTCATTTTGTTATTTAAGTGCGTTTTGTTGTATAAAAACATAATGATAATTGTTTTTAGAGGCTCAAATTCAAGATTTATAGACTAAAAAAAATCTGTTGTACAAAAAGTCTACACGCTGACATGCTTAATCCAACTTCATACTACTTTTGGAAACAATATATAATGTCATGAACTTATTACAGTGATTTCTGCATAAGTTATTCTTTTACTCAACTTTCTGTTTTGTTACTCACCTCCAACATGTTTAAACGATTGGTGTCGCAAAAGTTGCGGCATCCTATTTCTGTGCTCATGTACCAACCGTTGAATGCGTTCGCAGTGAACTCAATGCCTCCACAGTCGAAACGCATGTTTGAGACGGCCGGGAGCGCGTACCAACGGAGCTGCAGCTCTTCAAACCATTCGTAACTACAAGGAAAACTTAGTTCAAATTTCAAAGGAAAATCTAAACATTATGTGTCATACGTCTACGTGATATGACTCACGAAATCTAAGACAGTAATCCTTAACTAAATAATAGTGGTTTATTTTTATTGGAGTCTATTTCCAGAGACCGTCTAGGAGGGTACCACCGCAGCGCTTATTTCTGCCGCCAAACGGTAGTGTCCAAACATTACGATGTTCCGGTTTTAAAGGCGCTGTAGCTAATGAAATTACTAACATGACGAAACTGAAAATCTTGTCTCAAGGCGACGAGCATAATACAGGGCTTTGTATGTTATACTAACTAGCGCCACGTCTTGATTGTCTCGTTGCTTTGTTAAAAAAAAGAGAGTAGGTTTCGGGTAACGCGGTTTCATTTCTTTAGTACGATTTTTATTAGTTATACTTGTTTGTGTCAATGTAACGGAATGTTTAACATACAAGCGAAAGTTATTACTTTCGCCGACTTCAAGGTTTCTCATTGTTTAGAAAATCTCGCAAATTGAGACAACACAACAATAAGCCTTTGTCCGTAAGACA
The DNA here is from genome assembly GCA_029030555.1 of Ornithoptera alexandrae. Lineage (NCBI taxonomy): Eukaryota > Metazoa > Arthropoda > Insecta > Lepidoptera > Papilionidae > Ornithoptera > Ornithoptera alexandrae. The sequence goes on along the minus strand of JARDVY010000037.1, from coordinate 3,124,452 downwards.
CGTCAGACAAGAATTTTAAAAGAAATGTATTTATTAATTATAACTCCATCTATGTTAATTTAACTATAACATATTTTGGTCAATACGTACGAGTCATTATTAAATCAGTTTTCTTAAGATTTTTTTAGAATACATTCGTTTCATGAAGTATTGTCAATAAAATTAAGAAGAAGGTTGTGTAAGATTTTAAATTCAATATTATAATTGATTCAGGATAACTTACAGAACAAACACTGTCTACAGGCTAAATGATATTTAACAGAGACAGCTTATATGACGCAAACGGAGTCAGATTATTTGTGTTCAAATACATGAATTATTACTGTTTAAATTTAACTGACATCTCGCCAATAGGTATAAATGAAAACAATTAAAAATTGTATTTAAGTTAATAATATGTAAATTATTTGCTACTATCGCTCTAATTTCAGTAGTCACATTATAACATTTTAAATCTTTTGTTGTAACGATAAAAAATATATTTTCGTCTATCGTTGTAGTATTGCATAGTTTAAGAAGTCTGTAACCCAGACAAAAATGAATACAACGAAAAGTATTTGGAATATTTATTATACAAACATTTTCTGCTCTGAGAGCTATCAGCGCCGTCTCAATCAGAACTTATCACGCTTTTTATAACACATTAACGCCTGTTAACAATATCAATGGCGATACATTATTGAATGGGATCAGATTTATGGGCAATAAACGCAGATTGGAGATCACTGGACCACGGTTTTACGATAAGCAATCTACTCGGTATGGGCGGCTTGTCGTCGCCTATTTGCGAGCACCAACTCCACGTGGCACAATATGCATTCTTCGCCCCTTTTATGTTCGCATAAATCTCTGATGGAAAGCAATGGCATGTTGCTTATAAGTAGCCGTGTAATAACGTATCGTAAATGATGAACTTACTTTACTATGTATCGGATTAAATTCCTATCGACTTTGTAGTTAAACCACATTTTGTTAATAATCATTAAATGTACTGAAGGCACTTCTATCAATTAAACTTCAGTTTATCCTCTTCTTTAAAAGTATTTGGCTTTCATAACATGTTTAAGGCTGTATTTAAACGATATAATAACTATTTTTTTACATGATACTCTAATATTATGTCCTTTACTTCAAACATTTAGGAATTTATGTATTAAAAAGCAACAAAATATCTTTTTCATTTTAGTACAACCAAAGGTGTATATTTAATTCTGTCATTTTCATCCGAAATACTTTCAGGTAGGTACCATATTAATACCTTTTGTCTCATTAGAGTTTACGCACCGCTGAAAACTAATAGTGTATAATGTTTTACAATTTCCGGTTTGAAAAGCGCTGTCGCTAGTAAATCTTATTGAGGCATATTTCGAAGTGACAAGTGTAAATGAGGTAAATTTTAGCTTCTGATTCACAGATCCTGTTTAACATCGTTTTATTAATTTAAGGGTACATGTAATTCTTCATTCTCGATAAATGTTATTCGGGAAGGTATTTAGTGTTTTCCAGTGATTTCTAAACTAATTCATAAACTTACGTCGGATGACTCATCTGGATCTCCATGACAAGGTCTCGGGGAATCTCGAAATAGTCGGGATCCTTACCATTGGCGGACAAAACCAATGGTAATATGTCCCAAGCAGTGCGCGCCGGCTTCCATCCGAGTTTGAGACACAGCTGCATAAAAAAATTAGATAAAAACAATGAAATAATAATATAAAACTCTTCTTAAACTGGAAGAATTGTTTTGAAGTAATGCAAGGTTATTATGTAGAGACAATCAAAATTTATAATATTATATTATATATTGATAAAAGATGTTAGTAAGCCCAGGAGGCTGTATAGGTGAATATAAAAATTATCTCTATGTTGGCAATTTCACTAGAATATGCTTGTCCATTACTCTCTAGTGACAGATATAGTAACTACGTTGGTATCTAGTTAGGTAATCAACAATAATAACCTGTGAATTACATTTAATCTTATAATAAGATTCAAGATCTAGGCTAGAGAATTTGTAATTGCATTTTTTTTAAAGTATATACGTACGGAATTAGAAGTGTATGACACTTATTATCTGTATCGAAAAGAAATTGTGTTTACTATCAACTAGGTAATCGAAGGCTGTATAATTGGCAACAATTCAACAGTAGTATCAGTTCTTTATTTCATGTTAATAATAATAACATGTGAATACTTTCAGAGAATTTAATGTACTCGTAAAAGATTCACAGTGCGTAAATATTCATGAAAAATAAACGACAGTTTGAGACTGTTGTAAACACAATGGGCCAGGTGCAGTCGATTTCCAATAACTCAATTTTGAGTGATTAATGGGCTGCTGTGAGTAAATTGAACTTTTTCATTTTCATCGAGGCGGCCTATTTGTGGACGTTTATCAAAAGCTACCTGTTAATTATCAATGATTATAATGAATACCGAATGTATCTTTTTTTATTTATTCGTCATTTCGTTTAAAAGTATAGTAACCATTAAAATATATAAATAACCTACTGGTAGTGGGTCTCTGTTGTTGGAAACATTATGGGTACCACCGCAGCTCTTATTTCTACTGCTAAATATTATTACTCAAACATTACCGTGTTTCAGTTTGAACGGCGGTATGGCCAGTGAAATTACCGAGATAACGAAATTTATCATATTATGTCTAGGATGACGAGCACAATTTGATGCTATGCTTACAGTTCTGACTAGCAGTCTGAATGTTCCACTTGTGTGATTGCTTCGTAGATTAAAGTAAATCATTTCACTACTGTGACAAAAATTCGTCAAAAATCAAATAGTTTTTCTTTTTCACTCACCTCTGTAAATTCGCAATGCATGGGATCCCCGAGCACGGTTCCATCCGGTTGTCTATAGCCAGCGTAGCTTATAAGCTGGCTGTTCCATATCCTGTAGTCGTGTTTACCGTCCGTGCGCTGCGGGAATACCGTAATGGCCGATCTGAAAATTGTAGATGTTTAGAAATTCGATCCAACTCAAATATCACACGTACACAAATCCAAATACAGAATTATTCAATAAAATAACCATAGACAATTTTAAAAACAGAGACAAACGAAATACATAACAGATATATTACTATCTGTTATTAACATATATTTCCATAATAATCTCGTTGAAATATAAACAGGTAAAGATATGCAGAGAGAAGATAATTATTCTTAACAGAAAACAAGGAGGAGATATTTCCCAATTAGTAAGACGTATTTATAATTTTATTTAGAGCAATTTTTATTAGAAAAATAAACAGGATGAAAATTAATGAATTTAGATTCCTTTAAATTATAGTATATGTGTAAAAAATATTGTTTAGAACTAAACTATTTAAAAATGATAACACTATTCAATCATTTATTACCACAAGGAAAAGGAAGTAATTAAAAAAAAAAATTGCACATTCGAAACATAAGAAATGAACCCCACTCAGGTAATGGTTATAGCCTTTAAACACCACAATTCTAATTTTCAGATAGGCCAAAAAATTTACAAAAGTAGTATAGGGTCATTTACTCGAACAAACTCTCAAAATTGTATCATACATGTATCCTTGAAACAGTTTACCTTATATTTCCTTTATTTGTGCTGTATTTAATATGGTTGCAAAGCGCCTCAAACATTCCACTCGTGGTGGTAACCTGACGGCAATCGAACACCTGTAACAAAGGTAACCGCATGATACTGCTCTCAATATCCATCGCATCACCAACTATATTTTATCAGAGTGTACTTCAGTAAATGCACAATAGGAGTGACACACGTTTTGGTGTTGTATTTTGGGATAATGAAGTAAATTTGATGAGAGGCGCTCCGTAAGGATAGTCAGGGTTCCCTGACTTAACCAGTATGAAACTTAATAGGCTGGATTACCAAAGTGAAGAGACCAGCCTCTCGGTGTTCTACAGAAAGCATTTCGAAGAGTGTGCCCAGAACTTGTATGATATGGGTCCACCATCGCCTTCTTACCACCAGACGTATAAACACAACGCAGGTATTCATCTCTTTATGTCGAAACCCACGCATTAGGATAAAATGTTTTCATTCAAGGAATGACGTAGGAAGGATTCCAAGAAAAGAGTGAAAAGGCTACTTCTAGATTAGTACGCTTTACCACCAAAGGCTACATCATCGCTGACCACCATCTGGGATTGTGGTCTACATGAATATATAAGAGTCACTTAACCACACTCGATTGATATCAATCGGATCGGAATAATCTGAAGAGAGAAATTATAAAAGTATACCACCAACCACATTTTTTATACAATGAGCATAATAATTTCAAAACTGTAATTTCCGTTTAGATGAAAACTATAATAAGGCTTTATTTATAAACAGACAGATTTCACATCTAATCACTTGAGAAATTCAACCAACAAGATAAACCGTCCGGAAACTCTCATTCTGATTAACCCCAATCCATTTAAAGAGCGCGATAATGAAAATACTCGTGAACATCTGAAGGACTTAAAAGTGGTCCCGTAAACCCAGCTCTAAGTCCCGCTCATCCCAGCCAGCCGCTTAGAAAACTGAATGAGAACGAATGAATGGATTAACCGTAATATCGTTACGGCCTCCGCGGCTCAATCAAGCTGCCTAATTAGAAAAAAAAGCATTAAACTTTTTTTTCTAATGCTCTCGGATACAACGTAATTGAAATGCAGAACCACTTCGAGGGTGCGATTCGTTCAATCTCAAAATCATTGAGAGATGTACCGTTCATCATTTTCAATTTACTTTTCATTGGGGGTAATTTATTAGTATTTTAATGGAAAACATAGCTTTTTAATTGAACCCAGTAGAACGATGCCCAAAAAATATTACTGTTTAATATTTTTTTTATTTTATTAAGCGACGAGACGAGCGATACGCCTGCCCATAACAACGTGGCGCTAGTTAGGATGATATACACAGCACCACATTACGCTTGTCACATTGAGATATAAAATGTTTAGTCTCGATATTCCAGTAGTTACACTAGCTACAGCGCCCATCAAACCGGAACACAGTAATGTTTGCATACTACTACAGTAATTTAGCAGCTGCGATAGAAGCTGCGGTTGTACTTACCTAGACTGTCTCCGGCAACAGAGACCGACCATCAACAAAACCGGTATTGATACGATTACCAATTCAGCGCTTGTTTCCTTCGTCGAGCAGTCTTATCTGAATATTACTGTGTTCCCAATTGAAGGGTTCTGTAGTTACCGACGTTATATAGGTTACGAGCACCAACAACTGGTGTGCCTAAGGTACACTATATGGCTATATGTAAACATCCTGACTAGCGCCGTATTATGAGGAGTAAATATCAACATTAATTTAATGGTAAAAACTGTAATAAAATTACTGCGCAATATCTTTAAATAAATAATTTTAACGGCGTCTTAAATTATTTTAACCAGTAAATATTGAAACTGTAGTTAAACGAGTTAAACGCATAAAAAAAATTAACAATTTACATTGACATCACCGCCATACGGTGAGGTTATTGAGAAATATTAACTGCGGTCTAATGTTTAAATATGTAATAAATAAAATCAATTTTAACTAAAATTTCTTAATAAAGCACAATATAAATATTATTCTGTTTTAAAATAAAACCTAATACGTTTCCTCCCTTAAAAATACTTTATTACATACATCTTTATCTGAAAATTTCGTTCTTTGAGTACAATGTGTAAATGGTTCCGCAACTCATGGGAACCAAGCCAACTTCACCTGCTCGTGGTGCACCCTGCAAATTAGCAAAAGAGGCTCCGGCTCCCACCATTCCGCATTGAGCCAGCGTGGTGACAAATGGTCCAAATTTGGTGCCTAGCGGTATCGGAAACTATTACGGCGCAGGTCCGATCCATGTTGAGATCTTTGAGGGAGGCTTATGTCCAGCAGTGGACTATTGGCTGATGGTGATGATAAGTATAAAAAATAGATACTAAATGTAACTTTCTAAGAAACTATATTATAAGTTAAGAATCTATACATAGATAATAGATTTCCGCCTATGTAGGGGAGTCATCACGGTATCTCTAAAACCATAAAGCTTAGAGACTTGAAATTTGGTAGGAATATTCCTTTTACCGAGTATAGGTCAGCTAAGAGCGGATTTAACTTTCTTCCCCTAAAAGAATTGCGGGGGTGTTACGGCCAGCAAAACGGGAGGGGAAAAGTTACTTAAGAATAAAGGAGTATCTTTAGTTAGTTTTACTTGTTATAAATTGACATCATGTATAAAAAAAAGTATTTATACAAAAAATCCTTTAATATCTTTATTCGTGTTAAACAACTTTGAAAAGTTTGTATTTCCACTCTGTATGTAAATTAAATTTTTGTTTCTGTGCTTTTGTTCGAGGAGAACCAGAATATTGTAAAACTTTTTGGGACGATCCAGCTCGGATTTCTTGTACGGGGATAATAATGGCACTGAGTTTGTATTAATAAATTGATTAATTTCATTTTATGACTATTAGTATATACTGTTGAACATAGATTCCCATAAGGATGATCGCCATGTACAATCCTCTTGACATGAAGGTTAGCGAACACAATATATAGCTTAAAGGTCACTAGAACAAGTGTCCTTTTGCTAGAATTATTCCCGTTCAAGTTCATTATATGATAAACAATATTAAGAAGGTTTTCGAAAAAAAATAAACTGATTGACTGTATTATTTAGAAGCTGCATATTATTATTTATTATATATTAGACAAAGAAAACGAAACAGAAAATGATTACGCTGTTTACATTTTTCTCAACTTTTCAAACTATTTGTTCACTTAATAACATAGTATATGTACATAATTATAAGATAAAACATCAGACGAATTTCATCTAAGTTAATGTTCCTTTGAAAAAACATTTCAATAGCAAAATTATCACATAGATCTTTCTTTTAGGAGCCTAGCTGATTAACTGATCGCAATACCTACATTTTCCAGCAATTTATTTTTACAATACTAACTGTTCCCCGGATGCTTTGCTGGCTGTAACACCCCCGCAGCTCCCTTTGGGGAAGGAATTTTGTAAAATTTATATCTAGCTGATCTCTAAATGGCAGAAGTAATATCTCTACCAAATTTTGTGTCTTTACTTCTAATAGTTTCGGAGAACTTTTGATGAGTCAATAAATTTTTGGATGTTTCCCACGTTTTTATAGTTTTGTTTTACGCCATGACATAGTTCATAAGGTGAAGTTAATTCCATTAGGAATCCTTTGTTAATTCATCACTACTTAATTCCCCCATTGTTTAAGTATTTATAATTATAACTATTAAAATTTATTTATTATATTCTTTAACGCATTGTATTTAATATAAAAAAGGTATAAATATATTTACCTGCAACTTTGACCACTGTATTCGGCCAATGCATCTGCTGGCATTTCTCCAGGCGAGCTTAGCACCGAACACGAGTTCGGTTGTGGTCAACTGATAGGTGCCAGTTTTGATAACCTCTTCTTGAACTGTCTTCCATCTGGCTTCATGAGCCGGCGTATTGGCCCTGGACAAAGGAGTTACATCTCATATCATATAGCCGTTATAAAATAAAAAAAAATTCTATTTAGTATAAATTTAAATTACTCATATTTTAGTTAACTTAAAGTCCTTGCGACTCATCCACAAGCTACCGTAAACAATTATTTGTATACGAAATTTTCTGTTATACCATTTTTTTAAAAAAAAAACTATATGTTGGTATTGAAAAACAGCAACCAGTGGTTATTAATATTTATCTGCGCAGGCACACTTTGTTTTACTATTTTTATTATAGAATTATTACTAAAATATTGAACGTAGTCAATGAACATATGTTCAAGTTATAAATTATTACTTAAATTTATAACAAGTTTAACTTATTCAAAATAATCAACACTTAGAAAAAGTATGGGTAATGTCAATAGCACAAAATGAATACAATACTATTTTTACTATCCTCACCCGCAAACCGGAAGTAACTCTAAAATTTTCCTATTACTAAATGGAAGAATATTTGATAGCGATTTTACTGTCACATTATAGTTATGACAGTTATAACATGTTTATATTGCTATTGAATTACGGCAGCCACAGATTATTTATTTATTTTCTATAAGCTTACTAGATACTATAAATTAGATTAAATCCTTTTTCACCAAATACACCTAATCAGTCTCATAATTAATGTCCCTTAACATAACCTTAACTTATATTCCTTTTCACAATCTTAGGAACTACCAAAAAAGGAGACCCTTCGGTGACGTTTATTGTAAAGGTTCACACACCTCGCCCATAATGCCGTGTAAAATGTGAATATAACTTTGATAACTTATAATAAGTATTGACTATGTGTATTAACTTATGAAACTCTTAACCTAATACCTATATATTTTTTTAAACAACCGAACGCAGATAGTAAATACTAAGATACGTTTCTTCAATATAGCGAGGATTTAATACAGCATTTTGATGAAGGGAAGTCGACGATATTAGACCAGAACCTAAGAATAGTCTTCCTCACTTTAATTTCATAGCATACCTTCAACATCGAAATGGAAAATACATAAAGCTACGCAGAACCCTGGCGTAACGTCTAGATACTATTATCCAAGCTGTCCTAAAAAATCTCTTAACTAAGTAGATTTTTAATTAATGTTATACTTATAAAAGGAAGGACATTAATATTTTTCGTAATAAATTTTAAAGTATTTGCTTTTGATTTATTATTAATATTTGTATAAATCAAAATGTTATACGTTTGTGGTCATAAAAACATTACTAGTTTAAAAGTTTATAACTACGAGAATATTCTCAAGTTACATAGAATAGATTAAAAATCAATTCATACATACGTAGTCTTAAATATGATACGACAACGGTTCAATGCGATATCCTACAAACCAAACCAAAAAACGTGATGGTTAGATAGTCTTGCCTCTTACCTCGTGAGAGGAGGTCTCTAATCCCAGGAGTAAGAACATTAAGATGGCTGTTAATTACTTATTATATTCCGATAAAATTTCCTATGACATGACAAAATAAGTAAAAAAATAATTAAACTGGTTGTAACTTCTTGAGGTCTTACCTACGTATAGATGCAAAATACTGGCCAAGAAAGTCCTTGGCGTCGTTGAGCACCTCTTCAGGCTCCCTCGGCACATCACCGCGGCCGGGGATAGCCATCAAACTTCCGAGGCATGCCCTCTCGTTGCATAGTGTGGGCTGCGAACAAAGAAAAGATTTTGTTAAGATAATCCGATGACTCCACTTGTTTGCTCCACATTAAAATTGATCTTAAGCATCGATGCTTTAGTTATAAACTGTCATTCTTTTTTTTTTAAATCAATAATATTAAAATTTACATATTCCTGCGGCAATCAATACTAAACTAGAAGATTCTAAATTTTATCACGAATCTTTTACATCTGCCAAAAATTATAGACAAGAAAAGATTTTTCTTTCCCGATCTTCAAAGACAAATTCACACATAGACAATAAATTTAAAAAGTAGGGGTTTTTGTTATAGATTATTAATAGTAAAAGTAAGGTTAGATTAAATATAAGTTTAAAATTTGGTATTGCCTCTGAGAAGAGCTAAATTGAGGTAACAATTATCAAACCAAAAGTTTCTAAGATATTTGCCTATAAAATTATTGGTTGGGTAACTACTGACATAATAATATATTAATAACGGTTAATAGGAAAGATTCTGGCATAACGTCGTCTCCATTTTGTAAAGCTCGAAAAGAAACCCAATGAAAAAACCGCATCACGTCTTAAATTTATCTTAGTGAATAAACTAAAAGAGATCCTTGAAAATCCATAAGAGGGAAAAGTACTGTACAAAGTGAAATTGGATTGTATGAAAAAGAATAATGCTGTATAAATCACTTTAAAAGTGACATACAAAGTGCTTGTTGTTGAAAGTTGTTGAAAGCTAGAGAATTTGTTAGGTTTTAAAAATAGCACAACGTTCCTCAAATGGGATTTTAGAGACGAAGCATACATTTAGTTCAATTGGATATTATTCCTGAATATGAAGACTTCGTTATGATGGAATAAATTGCAAAAAAGAGCGAATATAAAACGTGAAAATTAACTATTTAAACACTATAGGTTTTAAACTATTAATGTAATCAATTTTTTGTTTGTGCGAGCATTGAAACATGATAGCCCATATTCTGTGCGAATTCTGCCGCTTAGGTCAACTTTATAATTTTATCTCGATTAATAGGTAAAAGTAGCGTTAATGAGAAAAAGGATTTTATATACGAAATTACGTGTTAAACTATGTAGAAAATTATTTTAGTAAATCATATTGAGAGTAATTGCCACACTCGTTTGTGCACAGTTGGGCTAAAATGATAATGATTCTGATGTGTGAGTGTTGACGTAAATTTTTTTTCTCTTCCTTAATTTAAAATGTATCTTTGAAATTTTCTAGAACCGTTATGAAATCACATATAAACATTTTTTTTGTGGAAACGTAGCCGAATTACTTGGAGGTAAACACGGTAACAAATTGAGCCGATTATCACTAGTTAGGAGCAATTTATCAAGTTCGAGAGTAATAGCATTAAATTGTAATTGAAGGAATTGTATCGATAAATAACGCTATTTGTCGGTACAATTCCCAAACCCGAATTTTTAGCTTAATATATATCTGATTGCCTCGGCTTTAGCAAAATAAATGTGTTGAAATACATCCAATCTTCCTGTTCGATTCCTAGTACTTTTAGAACTAAAAATTAATAAATTTGTAAATATCATCATCAGCATCATTTGAGATATAAGAGTTGGTAAACGCAATCTACTGATAACATTTACTGGTTAAACTATTAACATTTTCTTAAAATTATTCGCCTTTAACCGTACGCCGATGGTAAGTGGCGAAGCGGATATCCTAACCCGTTTTCTTCACGAAGATTTGAATTTTCAAAGTTTCAAATATGTTTAATGCCATTAACTTAGAGTGGAGAGTTTCTGATATTTCTGATTTGTGAAATCTTTGTACCTTATACATATTTTATTCATGTTAAAGAAGAAATTATTTATCAATGTTTCAAAAGCACATGTTTCGACAGTTGTAAGTTATGTCTTGCATATAGTAAGTAATAAAAGCATTGGTACACAAAAAAAATATTATATAATGGATGTTATTGGCTTTATTTTGGAATAACTTTCAAGAAAGAATAGATCTATCTTAAGAGCTTACATTTTATATTCGTATTGGCAATAAAGACGATGCCATGGCCATAAAAAACAAATTAATAGTTTTCTTTATGGAATATGAATTCAAAATGCGTTTGTATCTACTTATTTTAATCTAATAGTACTGAATAGCTCTAGGGCATTGACACCGTGAAATCGAAAATCTCTAAAAGGATTTAAAAAACAGTAAAGACGTAATCGCTAATTTCAAGGATGGAAACGAAAAGAAGCCCAAGAAAGTCGTTGCTTTCCATAGATCTCAGATCTTATCGTAATGCACTGAAGTCTACTAGTATTTTTGATGGAGTTAAAATTCTTAATAACCCCACTTTCATCCAAAATGCAAGAATTATTAGAAGAATACCTTCCATGCCAAAAACTGTATTATTGTAAAAAGATATCAGTGAATAACATTAACGAAATTTTTTCCTGTCCTTTTTTATATTCTAGGTTAACTTAAGTACTTACTTGATAATATACCGACAAGAAAACTCTTTATACGTTACACTACTTTAGTGTGGTCGGTCAAAGTAACTAGTGTTTGTCTTTGTACGAATTCTAACAATTAAAACATAAAACAAACAAACCTTTATTACCTGGACACACTAAATCTACAAATAATAAAATTACTGACTAGCCGTGAAGAAGTTTGTTGTAAGTATTACTTTGGCAATCTGCGCGTGCGCAAAGACTTAAATTCTATACATACTTTGCATTGTTTAATTCTATCGTCTTCGTAGTATTTTCTAAAAGAAACTAAGTATAATACTTTTAAAATAACCATAGTGGCAGGTTCTAAAGACACCATTATAAATTGAAGGTTTATCTAGAATTATTTTAATTTAAATAGCATCGCGATTTTTTTATATTAAATTGAACTATTCTAGGTTCTATGATATATCTTAAAAATATAATATTTTTTTTATTTTACAAGCGACAAGACGAACAGGACGTTCATGTGATCGTAAATGATACGCCAGCCCATAACAATGTAACGCTCGTTAGGATGATACACACAATATCGTGCTCGTCGCCTTGAAACAAAAAATGTTAAATCTTGCTACACTAGTACTAGCTACAACGCACTCCTAGTACATAGTAATGTTTGCACACTACTGTTTGGCAGCAGAAATAGGAACTGCGATAGTACCTACACAGACAGTCTACGCCAAAAGAGACCTACCACCAGAGTAATAATATTAATAATATACATATGTTATATGTAATAAATTTGTCGACTATTTATATCAGTAAATAAATTTTTATGAAAATATTCACTTGTGATATCTAAATCACTATATTAAGATTTAGGTTTATTACTATAACATATTTCTTTGCATACTATAACATACTATAACTATATATTATAACCTTAAAAGAAATTCTAGTGTTATTACAATAAAGCAAAGGAATGAAAGTAAATGTAAGCAAGTAATAAGTAATAGTTTTTGAAAGAAAAGAATGTATGACAAACTGTGATATGATTGAGGGACAAAAGATGGAACAAGTGAAAGAATTTGTATATCTGGGTTCACAGTTTACGAGAGGTGATGTTGAAAGAAGAGTTTTGAAAGTGAATCAAGTGAATGGGGCAGTTCATAACTTTATGAACAGCTGGAACGTATCACAAAGAGCACGACTAGCTGTGCATAGAGGCGTGTTCATCCCCACACTGATGTATGGTAGATAATTTTGAGTAGGATTAATGTTGAGAAGATGAGAAGCTTGGGAAGTATAACTGGAATGAAGCTGATGAACAAAGTGAGGAACAGTGTGATAAGGAAGCGGTACGGCGTGGTTGAAAATGTAGTAACAAAGATAGAGAAAGGGATGCTTAGAAGGTTCGGCCACGTAGAAAGAATGGATGAAAGAACATTAACGAAAGAGGTATACAAGGTAAGAATGATTGGAAAAATCGGTGCAGGTCGACCTAGAGGGACATATTCCGATCAAATCGTAGATGTCCTAAAGGAAGGCCGGGTCAAGAGTACTCGCAACCAACGAGCATGCATGAAGACGCTCATGAAAGTGGAGGAAGCGAAAGAGGTGTGCCAGGACCGCAGCAAGTGGAGAGAGGTGGTCTCCTCTTACCCCACTGGGAATAAAGCGTGATATATATGTAAGTATGTATGTTTGTATTACAATAAATACACTTACTATTCTAGGGCACGTGGTATCATAAAGGCGATCGTACAGATATTCCCTGGACTCGATGTTTTTCAGAACTTTCGGCCTCGTTACTTTACGCGGTAACTTCTTGTCCAGTTTCGTTATTTCAATCCTTCTAACTCCTAAATTAACATCACCAGAGTCATCTATTTTATCAATAGCCGTCACACTGTTAACTATAACTTTAGAATGATCGATAGGACAGGATTTATTTGAAAATAACTGATTTATAAAATTTCCACCATCGACAGATACGGAATTAATGGGACTCTCGATTATGTTATCAATGTTTTGTATGACACCGGATGCCATTTTTTTATTTTTGCTTATAAATAGATTTTTTTAAAAAAATCAGTCACCAATGTTCAGCGTATGCGCACTACTAAAATGTGCCACCGTTGTATATATAATAGTTTTATCATGTGAGGACTCATCGGTGGCAACATCGTTCAAACTGTTAGTAAACACGGGTTCACGTGAGGTGAGCCTTGTTTTAACGACAGAGTAGAAAAATATTACTAAATAAACACTATTTAGGTCCATTGATAAGAACCATGATCTTTCTTGGTGCGAGTATATACAACGTAGAATATTTCCTATTACTAACTAGGATGGATTTTGTTTAATGATAGATATGAAGAAAGAGTATAAACATTTATAAAAGTATAAGGGTCTAAGATAAAGGATAAAGGCTTCAAAAAAATATAAATAAATGCATGGCAATTGGAAGGATGTAAGGATGACTGTCATGGTATTGATGTTGCGAAACAAATTCTATTCAAAATCAGGAAATGATTTATAGCTAAAAACCGATAAACTAGAACTCTTTCAGCTCTTATTTAGATTTCTATCTTATATTTAACGGTTAATAAAAACTGAAGTTATGTTACCAATATCCTATCCTTCCTGCCAAGTGGTAGTTGAGACTTTGTTATAGGCAGTGGTATCATTAATTATCCGTTTTTTTTTTCAATTATTAACAAATTACTTCAAATGAAATGAATCGGAACTTATCGTTTAGTCTCGATGCCGTAAGCAAAATCTGGTGCATTGTAAAAATCCTTTTTTTATGACGAAAGAGAAATCTAATTATACCTTGATTTTTTTTATACGACTTAGGTAGCAAACAAACTTGTGGGCCGCCGGACGTTGACCGATAGCCGCAGCATACAACCACCGGTAACACCAGAGTTATCACTGGGCGTGTTGCCGATCCTGCAGAAACCTTTTCACGCCCTTTTTGAAGAACTTGATATGACTACATAATTGATGTTGAGTAAAGTCAGAGTTACGAGGAATTTTCATCTCATTAAAACTCTCTGCGTTAGGATGGTCTTTAGATTTTCCTATGGTGCATTATACTGAATTAATTCTCCGCCATGTCCAAACACTTTGTGTTTGCCATCTCTAGCTAGCCTGTGATCGTAAAGACAGTCGCTTTTCGCAACAATATTAGTGCTATCCTTAATATACCGAGAGTGTAGTGCTGTAAAACAACGTGAGCTCATTTGATACTGTAAACATCCTAACAGGAACAAAATTTTTATGAACGACTGTGACACCATCTTAGTCATGTTTACCCTCACTCTATCTATCTGTTGCTGGGGACTGTCTAGGTAGATTGATACTTATATACATGCGTCGATATCTACCTCTAAACAGTAGTGTGCAAACATTACTGTGCTTCAGTTTGATGGGCACTGTAGCTAATAAAATTACTGCGCTGATGGGATTTGACGAAAAGATCACATGACGGTGCAATGCATTTTATTCTAACTGATCATGTGAACGTCCCAATCGTCTCATGAATTCGTCAATCATTTTTTTTATTTATTATTCTGACACATAATATTATGTTTATTTGTATTATTATTTTATCACGACCAATAGTACGGATACTTAGCATGCCTCTTATCTACCGTGTGATCTGTCACATAACGGTATCAAGTCATGCGCCCCCTTTTCACAATATTTAAACACGAGTTTTGTATATTAATGAAGTCATACACCCGTCATAAAAAAACATGTGATCTTTTATCATCACAAAACTACCCTGTATATCAATGTGTTTAATAATATCAAAACTCTTTTCATTTTGAATTTTTTTATTAACTAATTTCACATGGTTGTTATTGACTACGGATAATGAAGCGAACTCGAATACTGTGGCTCTCGTATATTGACAGCGGGAACGCAATAGTGTTGTCATGGAGACTGCAAGTTATTGCAAGCGTTTAGTTCGTGTCTCAGTCGTACTAATATAAGTTTTCAATGATATGAACACTATGTAACAATTAAAAAAAAAAAGTTATGATGTTCTTTTAAAATATCACTTTAAGAGACCATGGAGCAGTAGACGCATTCATCCGTTTTTTTAAGATATAGTGGATATGAGACTTTTTACTTACGATGCATTCTTTCAAACACTTACCTCATTCTTTCATAAAGCATATGAAGCCCCTTTTATCGGTTGGATAGACGACCTGGTAAAACGTCGCAAAAGTAAATAGATGAGAGAAGTAGAAAGAAGTATTAGGTGTAGATTATTGGACAAGGCTTTTACCAAGCTGTTGATAGATGACGGTTGATGCGATTAAATTTTTTAATATTTTAAAGTACGTAGCGAAAGAAGAATTGAAATAAGTCCTGTATTAAAACACTCTTAAACATTTAAACAAGTTGGCATTATTTGTGTAATTTTTTTTTCCTTTACAATTTACGTAATGGTAAACAGAAAGTACGAACGCAAATACACTGTTTTGTTCCTTTCATAAATTCAGAGAAACGGACTCGAGTTTCAAGAGACAATATTAGATTTGACTTTGTTTAAATAAACAGTATTGTTTATAATATTTAAACAATACGAATGTAAGCATAAATTAATAACATTTCTTAAATGAAAGAAACAGACTTTTTTATTTAAATTAGGTAATAAATTGTATACTTGAATTGCCGCAATGGAGTTGACCAGGTTTGAATACCACCGGATGAAAAGAGAAGCTGAAGATCTGAATAGTTTTCACAGTTTAACTTCAAATTGAAGTAAGCATCTTATGAAGATAATGATTAATTCCTTTGCTTACATTAATATAATTCGACACGTTTAACTCTAAGCACCAACGGTTAGTTACTTTAGATTATAGGGATAGTTTAACGGAGTGGATTATAATCGTAATCCCCTTTCCCCCCTACAACGACGTGGGAGCCTTGGCCGGGGGCTATGGTTATTAATAAATAAGGTAATCGCGCATGCAGCCGACACACGACGGGCGGCTGACCGCAGGTCAAGCAAATGAACCTGAATGAGTTTTATATCTTTATTATTAAATATAATTTTTCTGACGCACATCACATTAAGTATAAAATAAAACAAAAAAACAAATAACCCACTTAATGTTCCCACTACTGGGATCCACTGCATTCTCTCACAAGGAGAAAGAGAGAGAGTCCGGCCATTAATCAACTACTCAGACTAAGTTTTCATTTTCTAAAACTATATTCACTATATGATTTAATATATTTTTCTTTCCTGAACCTTTGTAATTTTTTTTATAAGTATTCTTTATTTTAATTTGCAAATATTTAGTTCGATTTAGGCTTTGCAGTAGGCAATGAAAGTATATTTTAGTTCAATTCTTACCTCCTTAAAGTATAAGCTCGTGATCAAATCAAACAATATTAGATTTTTCGTTTCAGCTAAGTAGAGATTTCTATATCTGTAATATATTAATCGTAAAATAAAATATCTAGATCTCGTAGTTTAAATATAATGGAATAGAAGATTATCTGTGTTACTTAAATTGTCTGTGGTATTTATTTGTATATTTAAAAGATCTTTGCTTAAATTAAAATGAATGCGCTAATATAATAATATAATAATAGTTAACTCATTAAGACATTGGCTTGGGAATTTTGTAACAAATTCAAATCTATGTATTCAAAATCTATGTATATGTACTTATGACTTACTAACAAAATAAAAAATGTTTACCGACAAACCCTAAAAAAAACGTAAATTGTAGCTATCTTAATATTTACTTAATAAACAAATTGCAGTCATCTTACCAGCGTTCAAGACCAAAGCATGTGATGCTTATGTAAATATTTAAAATTGTAGTATCTGATCAAATAATATTTTTGACATCTATAAGTGAAGGAAATGCATATGTATATTATTTCCTTTATTAGTTAGATATTTTCAATATATTTACTTTGCCTAGGTTTACTAGAAAAAAAATTTCTACACTTAAACACGTCTACTCGTTTGTTCACACTTATAATTTTCAGAACTTTTTTTTTCTCCCGTATGTGTACATAAAGTATAAATAAAGTAGGGTAATAACAAACTACGTGTTACCAAGTTACCAGTTACCAATAATTCTACTACTAATACTATATGTAATGGTCGTTCTTTCCCGGAGATCGTTAAAGTACCACAGCAGCACACATTTCTGCCGCCGAAGAGAAATGTTCATACGTTACTAAGTTCCCATTAAACGGGGACTACACCTTGGGAAATTACTAAGTTAGAGAGACTTAACATATGTCTCCGGGCTTAAAGACCACTGCACTGCTGATTAAACGCCATCTTCATCTCACTACACGTCTTAAGATTATAATAACTTTAATGAAAGTTATAACAAAGTAAAAGATTTTATATTAAAAGTTAAGTTTATTAGCAAAAATAATACTTTGTTTTTTTAATTTTATTCATAATTTCTTTATCTTATTTTTACATCATGTTAAGTGACAATAAGGCGGTAGACGAAGTATGCTTGCCTATAAAACTCTGGCTCCCTTATATTAATATCCAGGATTCAGCAAGCAAGCTACTAACGTCCAGCGGTGGACGTCTATCGGTTGAGATGATACAGAGACCTACTACCAGTTAATGCAATGCTGCAGCATCACACCAATACTGTTATAGCAAAATATTTATAATATACAAACCACCTTACTATCAATCAAACCACAGCATGCTTTAAAATCTAACCAGGGACTGGTATTAAGATTAAAGTGGTTATCTGCTAGACTCCGAATACAGTTAATGTAGGGAATTAGAGCAGTAATCTTCGTAGCTGAACCGTTAGATTGTCGTACGTCGCAAGCTCATGGCAAATCACCAGCCAATTGAGCGTTCGTTACGTGGATTGTATTGGCACGGCCCACTGATCTATTTAGCAAACTGTTAGCAATATCTAGATTTGCATATTATGTGTCGATATATCTTTCATCTTTTTTTATATACAATTAAGCGATCAGACTAGAGAGACGTTTACCTGATGGTGAGCGATACGCCTGTAAATAACAACGTGGTGCCAGTTAGGATGACATACATTGCGCTCGTCACTTTGAGGCTTAGGATGTTGTCTTACCCCAATAATTACACTAGCTACCCTACCCCAGCATAGTCTTATCGAGGCCACGTTTGTGTTCCGAACGGAGATCCCGCGACGTCTCCAAACGCTGAAAGTGAGCACCGAGGGGGTTTTAGTAGGTAAGAATCTCCACATAACTCTGACTTCCCCCCAGAAGGCAGAGTATCTTTTCGAAGATTTCCCGTCAAAAAAAAAAGATGGTACCTATCTAGGCGGTCCCTCCAACAGACACCTACTAGAAGCTAGTAAATCTTTTTAATATCTCTTCATGGGCTCACGCTTGTTTTTTCTGCAGCAACCTTTGTTCTTTTGTTATAAATAAGTAAACTGTATTTTTTTGTGATTTATTTACTTTTCCTCCTTTTTTATGTTTCTTCTTCAAGTATTTGAAAAAGGCAATAACCATCTCAGTAAATGACGATCAGTTTAATATATTAGAGTCGAAATAATTACAAAATAATTCACACTGAAGGTACATTTAAAGTGATTTCATAAAGTTACTACTAGATACGGTACATAAACTTCACTTTCATCAGCATTTAAACGATACTTACCATAAACAAATAAGTTCTCTTTGATCTGTTCTTCTTAAAAAGTTGAAAGATATAGATTCCTTTTATACCATAAACAAACGTAATCTCATAATGAAGACATTTTCAAAATTTCTTAATCCGTCGCGGCGCTGTAACGATTTCAGTAATTACAATGCTCCTGTTAACTGGAAACGTCACTTGCGAGTCCGTGAATCAAGTTGTCAAGACGTCGTCAGCACTCGGTAATGAGTGCGAAGTGATTACACGCACGCCGTGTTAACGCGAGCCGAGCCTTTACAAAAGTGCTTCGTAATGAAATTTATTCAATACTAAATCATAACGTACGAATTATTTACACAGTAGATTTAATTAAAGTTAAAGCATAATTAATGTTCTAACATAATAGTTAAATATATTAACTTTTTAACTCATAATGTTTTTTAACAGATGACAAAGAGTAAAAAATAAACAGATATTGCGATAAGAAGTGCAAAATCATTGTTACTTATTTTTTCCGTCCTTAAAGTTGTAGTCTAGATTCTGGAGATGTAAGCGCTTGCAATTCGTTTCGACTCTTACAGCTCATCTGATACTGGGCTCGTGGACCTGGATCCACGGCCTGTGTCTATAAAATAAAGTGTACTACGTGGAGTGTTGTTATCCGACGGCGGATTTTCACATTGTGTGTTTAGATTATCTGTTCTCTAGAGAATCTAGTCGGTCATCGGGCTCAGAACCGTTCTCCGACCACTTTCACCTGTATCGGAAACTCTGGGCGGTGAGAACCGTCCCTGATCGCGAGTGTACTTCGTGTACGCGGTGTGTGGTGACGTGGGAGTTGTCGCTGGTGACCCCTGGGTATATCGGGATTAGCGCATGCCGCGGCCTGTGCTTATTGGTCTTGGGATTCGGTGGCGCCTCGGAGACGGCTGCGTTGGCCACCAGAAGGTTGGGGTGAGATGACGCCTTGGCTAAGTAGTTTTCGGAACACTCTCTGAAGGGCTCCGTTATGGTTGGGAAAGTTGTACTTTTTTTTATAAATATTTATAAGAATTACGCAGAGATACAATGTATCCAACAAAAAAAAACCTCATGTAACATAAAAGACAAACAGTTAAAAATTCTCGTCAGTTAAAGAAATTGTCGGAAGACAATCATCCCTTCGTTGTCCATATTCCGCGCGTTAGAACAGTATTTCGCCTTCAGCTATGAGGTGGAAGTCTTCAAGAGAAGAGTGAATCGGCTTCTTCTAGACAAATGCGCTTTACCAGCTACATTACATCTCCGCTTACCATTAGCTGGGATTGTAATCAAGCATCAGGCTATACAATATTTAAAAAAAAATTCTACATTTCAGAACCCCTACAATATCTTCTTGCTGATAGTTTGCCTCTTTTTCCAGAGGACGTAGGCGCATGTTATACAGCAGCATATTATTTATTTGTAAGGTAATGAAATTACTTCTTATTACATTTCTGCCCTTCATCTGTTCTGAAGACGTTTTAAAAATATAAACATAAAGAGGTATAAATAAAGCATTAATATTGAAAACTATTGCTTTGTTTAAGAATCTATTTGATCCCTTTTCGAATCGCGGTTCAATCAATTGTGAAAACCCGATTTACAATATAAAAGGATGTTTCCCTTGATCATGGTTCAACAACAAATGGTTTACTTTTTAATACCAATTAATATAAGAGTCAAATGCGTTCCTTCGCATTATACGGTTCCAAGAACAGAGGCAAATTTATTGTTTCCTTTAATTCAAAAATAAAACCTTTTTTCTCACTTTAATCAATTAAAACAAATCAAGCGACAATGCTTTCACAAAAAGTCCTATTGCGAAATGTAACTTAAAGATTAAGTAGAATTAGGACCTTGTAATTATTTGCGAAATCTCATAACTAAAATCTTATAGAAATATATAACTGTTATATTATTTTAAAGTGAATAAAACGTAATTTTTTCTTCTACAAAACGACTAGACGAGCGGAACGTTCATCTGATGGTAAATGATACGTCTGCCTATAACAACGTGGTGCTAATTAGGATGATTATACACATCACTATACTGTGCTCACCGCCTCG
This sequence comes from Ornithoptera alexandrae, assembly GCA_029030555.1. Taxonomy (NCBI): domain Eukaryota; kingdom Metazoa; phylum Arthropoda; class Insecta; order Lepidoptera; family Papilionidae; genus Ornithoptera; species Ornithoptera alexandrae. The sequence goes on along the minus strand of JARDVY010000037.1, from coordinate 3,103,079 downwards.
AGACATAAGATTTTAGGTCTCGTTACCCTAGTAGTTTCACTAGCTACAGCGTCTTTCAAACCGGAACACAGAAATATTCGCACGCTAGTTTCACGGCAGAAATAGACACTACGGTGGTACATAGACGATCTACGGCTATAGAGAGCTACCACCAGTGAATGTTACTTTGTGAGATATTAATTATTTTTACTTGTAATATATTCTCCATAAATAACATTGCGAATCATCTTGATTTACGCCTTATTTAGCGTATACGAAATTATAATTAAGAAACTGGCGGTGAAGAAATGACTTGGAGAATACGTAACAATTTATTGTCCAAATTAACTCGTATAAGACACTGCTTCACAAGGTTTGCATTAGCTTGATTAGCAAATTAATTAAAAACATAAATATAACAACGTAGCATAGCATAATGATAGACGTATTATTTGTAGTTTTTATTTTTTAATAATATTATACAATAGACCTAAAATTAAAAATGTTAAGTATATATATATTATACATGTCCAATATAGCAAAATGTGGGTTAAGTCTAAACATCATAATCTATACAAAAAGCTTGCCCATAGATGGCGCTGTACTAAACATTTCAATACTTATAATTTACATTTATTTGAATAAAAACCTACGGAATGCAAGGTGTCCCGCATAACAACTCACAGGACCCAAGGCAATCTCAGCTGCTTGTGGTGCACCCTGCTAATCAACAAACAAGGCTCTGGCTCCCACCAATTCGCATTGGGTCAGCGTGGTGGGAAATAGCTCAAATCCCCTCCATATGAACCCTTACAAGTAACATCCCCTTGTGCCCGGCGGTACTGGAGGCCATATTGGCTGTAAGATCGCGGGAAGCTGCTGAATGCGGGCTGATCAGAACCTGTCGATGTGGATATCTTTAGGCCTATGTCCAGCAGTGGAAGTATATCGGCTGATGATTGAATAAATACCTAAACACTTTACCATTTACTTATATACAAAAACAAGATATGTTTATTTTTGATGAAATAATAAATATACTTCTACTTTATCAACATTATCATCTCCTTATCCTCTTCTCATTATACTAAGGGTAATTAAAACGTGTCTTCTATCAAAAAATTATTGTTACTACTAGGTTACAAAAGTTTAAATACGTAGTAAAATCGAAGCGATTGGAAAAATATTAAAGCGATTTGAGAATTATTTAAGCTATGCGCTGACTATGATAATGATGAAATTATTTAAGAAAATACATTCTGAATAAATATTACATAAAGTATCACGCACTTCAAAGTGTGTTTATACACAAGGTAGGCCAATTTCGCCAATGCAACGTAAAGTATTATAAAAAGTACTACCTACGTACGAAGACGTTTGCCAATGTTTACATTACGATTAATTTGAATAAAACCAATGAAATATATTTATGATAACTTAACATTCCTAAACATAAATTTGCGAAATTCTTTAGTTCGCGAAATATTTCAAGAATTAGTATTTTTTATTAAAAATGCCATCAAAGCGTTTGTAGCAGCTTCAAAAAGAGATTCAGCTGAAAACGTTTTTAACTATAAGCCTAAAAATCAGTTCAACTGTATTGATCATAGGATTTAGCTTCCAAAACAGTCTAAGTACTTTTTCTCCTGAACTCAAACATAAACTATTATGTATTACCAGAATTCTTCTATTAAACAAGAATTACTATGTAATAGTGATGGTAGGTCTCTGTTGCCAGAAACCGTTAAGGTACCACGGCAGCCACTATTTCTGCCACCAAACAGCAGTATGTAAACATTACCGTGTTCGTAGTGTTGTAGCTAGTTAAATTACTGAGGTAAGGAGAATTAACATCCTGTTCTAAAGCGACTACCACAACGTGGTGAATCATTCTAACTAACCCTTCCAACCAACCATCAGGTGAAAGTCTCCCTCGTCTAGGTTTGTACAATAAAAAAAAACCTAACCTTAGATATAATACTGTTACCAAATCCCGTAGTAATGCTCAAGTGTTGTAAGAAAAAACAAGATTTCTTACTTTGAATATTTTTAACAAAATCAGCAATAAGTCCACAGTTTGTTTATAGCCCAAGAACAGATATTTGCTCATTGAAAACCTCGTCCTATTAAGTCACCCTTGGCCTATTAAGGACAGGTATTTTTAAATTACCCTTACGACGGAGGTTATGCTGGAGGCAATACGTGTCTTATCTATCTTTCCCTTGGGGTCTGAAATTGCTTATTAATCTGTTCAACACCTTGGAAGATTGCGATAGCATGGATAATTTACATCTAAAAAGGTCATAACTGTTATTTTAATTTTTTTTCTTACTTACTCAATGGTAGATTATATTTAGAGTAGAAACTAAAATAGTGGAAAGTAGTAACAAATAAATATCCTGTTAATAAAAAAAAAGTAACATTCCTTGGTACATTCTCAATGTCTTTAAATACTCTTTTTAATTTACGTTGGTCACCACATATGAAATTAGCGTTTTGTCGTACTGACCACTTTGATCTGGAATATCTCCTCTTTGGTTAAGAATTGCAAATTCAAATTTATAAATTCATTCAGCTGGTAAATTTGAGTTAGTACCAGCTAAATGTGTATTTTGAGTTTTGAAAACAGTCATTCATTTGTTTTTTTCTCATTATTTTTTTCTTTGGCGTCGCTTATCACCGCACAATGGAAAACATGAAATATCGGTATATTTACGAGCAAGAGTTCTATCGTGGCACCAGTGCTGCAGAAACAGCTCGGAGGATTAATGATGTGTACGGCGCTGGTGTCGCAAACGAAAGCACGGTACGTTTTTGGTTTCAACGTCTTCGTTCTGGAAATTTCAATTTCACCTTCAGAACCAACCCCGTGGACGGCCGGAGACCAAAATGCAAAATGAAGAATTAAAGGTTATTGTGGAAGCGGATCCATCACAAAGCACTTCAGAGATAGCTGCACGCTTCGGGGAAGTGACAAAACTGTATTAACCCACTTGAAACAAATCGGGAAAGTAAAAAAACTGGAACGATGGGTACGTCATGAATTGAGTGAATCGAACTTGCAAACACGCGTCGACTGCTGCTGTGTTACTTTGCTCAACCGACACAATAATGAAGGGATATTAAATCGAATCATTACTTGTGATGAAAAGTGGATACTGAACGATAATCGAAAGCGCTTGTCGCAATGGCTAAACCCTGAAAACTCAGCCAAATACTGCCCTAAATGAAAATTGACTCAGAAAAAGTTACTTGTGAATGTTTGGTGGACTAGCGCCGGTGTCGTTTACTACAGCTTTCTAAATTCTGACCAAACGATTACGGCAGATATCTATTGTCAGCAACTGCAGACCATGAAGGAAGAACTAGCTGCTAAACAACCTAGATTGGTTAATAGCTCTAGGCCACTGCTGCTTCACGACAGCACAAGATCACCAACACACACTGCACAACAAACAACCACTAAGTTAGATGAGCTACATTAGATTGTCAGCGACATCAACCATACTCCCCGGACCTTGCCCCAATAGATCATAATTTTTTCCAGAATTTGGACAACTTCTTACAAGGAAAAAAATTCAAGTCTAATATGGCAGTCCAAACCGCCTTCAAAGAGTATATTGATTCTCACCCCCATGGTTTTTTTTTAATAAAGGGATCAATGAACTACCTATGCGATGGCAAAAGTGCATAGATAACAACGGTGCATACTTTGATTAATTAAATATACTTTACAAAAAAAAATTGCTTTATATTCCTCCCATACAAAACGGCAATTTCATATGTAAGGACCTAATAAGAAGGAAAATGATGAAGTTAATTTATTTATGTATAAGCATTAATTTATTGTTTTTAGAATACTTGCATTTCAAAAACATTAGGAAATGCAATGTCAGACTTAAGGACCTCGTTAATGGTTACAGGGATTTCATGAACATTTATCCTGTCTTAGACTAGCGACTAATAGCCTGTGCTACCTGCAATTAGCGTTACTTGCTGCTGACCGTTATATCACCTTTACCTTTTGATAGTGACTTTAAAGACTGTTAGATACAATTGTGATATCTGAGAACTCACAAAGTAGTGATTCATCTAGTTATTGTATTTATATTTATTTATTTATTTATGTATTTATATATATGTATTAATAAGTAATATACCTTTGCCTTCCGGAAATAGACGATTGACGTCAAGATGAATACTATTACACCCATTCAAAACAGTTAAACGATATATACTTATAAAAACGTTATATATTGGAAATAAGACAAAGTAAAATTTACTTTAATTACAATAAACAAATCAATGATTAAATTCAAAGATTTTTTTATACATATATGTACTACTGTTTGAATGTGAAGTACTCATTGTATAGATCAAAAATAGCATTCTGTTTCGGTTTTATTTTAATGCTTACATTTGCTAATTGGTTTAATCGTTTAAACGAAAAAAATCTCGTGTATCCTTATTTATTCCATTTCTTAATCAGATTACTCAAAATTAAATAAATTTGAAGGTGTCGTTAAAAAGTTGTAGCGGTGGAGCGAGCGTTGTACCGCATGAATATAAAGGATCCGCGGGTAAATCCACATCCACAACTTTTCTATTGGAATATTCATTGTGTATTTCATTGTCCAATTTCTTAGGGGTAAGTATAATTTTCAGAGAATATTTAAATATCACATGCTAATACATACATTTGTATGTATTAGACATAGCGTAAAGAGTGAATGCGAGAAAACTTGTTCTCAATGAAGCTAAAAATGATGAAGCACGATCGACCAGAACAGCAGCTGTCATATGTCGACAGCTAGCCCGGCAGGATCGGAAAAACCTATCTCTAACATTATTAACATCAGGTAAAGACTCAAGAATCGAACCATTGTCCTTTGCCTTACTAAGCAAACGTTGCGACATGGACAAGAGAGAACTGATCTTACAAAAAACATATCTACTGTACATGTTAAATAACTATATAGTTATCTAATATATCCGATATTTGGTATATATTACAAATATCTAACGTTATATAATTTTTATCGCCGCCAAACGTAAACATTTTACGTTATACCAAACTATAATAAGAAACTTACACATTAACATATTAGGAAACAAATAAAACTATTGACCATAAATACTTTGAACATTCTATTGGTAAAATAATAACTGTATAGTTAAACTTTATTCTCCAGAATTAACATGGAAGTTTAGTGGTTCTAATGGCCATAAACTAACATAACCAAATTTAATAAAAATCGTTATCATTACTAACAAAAGTCCAAATAAATTTTCCACGTAGCTAAGTATCTTCTACGTGGTATTAAGGTACATAATTTTCTAGTACATACTAGGTAAATACCCTACAAAGCAAAGATTGCTCCTCCTCCTACTCAAATCGTATTTCTCATGTCTAAGGGTTGTGAGTACCTCCACTCACCACACTTGTCTTCACGATGTTTCGCTATCTCGACCTGTGTCCGGCTACTGGGAGAGCATCGTAGACTGTGGAGTCGAGTGTGTTGCGGATCTAGTCACGCCAACGCAAAAGTTTCTAGTTAGGTTATATAGGTAGTAGAAAATTAATAGTGGTGGAGTCCCGAATCCGCATTGATTATTCTCATTCTATCGCTAAGATAACATAGTGTACCGAAGTAATCATACATGTTAGAAAGATAATGTTTTAAGCTGTCACGCTTCCTCTCTTCTTCGACTTTGCTATCTTCAACAGAATGTTATATATTAGCAACGTTTTATTTATATATTAAGAAGAAAGAAAGACAAATATACAATAGACATCAAATAAACAAAACTTTTCAATTCAATTTAAAATTTAATAATATTTACATATTCAACATACTTATATATATATATACATTAAGAGGAATTAAAAACGAAAAGACATTTTAGTCCTTTGTCTTTAGTCCATTTAGATGCATTATTTATTTCTGAAGTTTCTTACACTCTCCTATTCGAGTAGCGATTAAATAAATACAGGGACTATTAAATTCGTTCCTGTACTTCATGGAACAGGCCCTGAATCAATTTCCCTCGGCGTCAGCTCTTGGCAATGAGCGTGGGACGATTACGAATTACGTCGCATAACTCGCTGCAAAGGACCAGGTCGAATTACATCAAGTAATATGAACAGAGAAATTTTTCAATTTAACAAGTAAACAGAAATACACTGTATAGATAAAGCCAATAAAGTTTAAATATATATATTTAATAAAAAAATAACCTCTATTTACAGCACTTAGTCTATTGGAAGAAGAAAAATAGAGGAAACTAGTCGACCAATGTTAAATATTAGTACTAATATAATTAACTTTGTATATATATGTAAATGTACTATATATTAGCAAGATATAGCAATTATATACATAATATAATTCTATATATGTTAGCTGTTCCCCGCCTGCTATGTTGACCATAATATAAAGAATTACTTTCTATAGCAACCGCATAAATAATACGCTATGAAAATGTTTATAAAAATTAATTAGAAATAAAATGATGAAGGATCTATTAAATTCAAAATATAAATAGCCTGTAGCTATCTACAATTTATTCCGCGTCGAATGGTTATACACCCATGTCGATAATATCACTAGTTTTCACGTGATTGGTGCACAAAAGAAATTCATTTACATTACATATATATTATGTTAGGTCCTTACATCTGAAATTAGCGTTTCGTCGTACTGACCACTTTGATCTGAAATATCTCCTCTTTGGTTAAGGATTCCAAATTCAAGTTTATAAATTCATTTAGGTGGTAAATTTGAGTTTTGAAAACAGTCATTCATTTGTTTTTCCTTATTATGGAAAACATGAAATATCGGTATATTTACGAGTACGAGTTCTACCGTGGCACCAGTGCTGCAGAAACAGCTCGAAGGATTAATGATGTGTACGGCGCTAGTGTCGCAAAAAAAAGCACGGTACGTTTTTGGTTTCAACGTTTTCGTTCTAGAAATTTCAACCTTCATAACCAACCCTATGGACGGCTGGAGACCAAAGTAGAAAATAAAGAATTAAAGGCTATTGTGGAAGCAAATCCATCACAAAGCACTTCTATAGGCTACGGGTTTCGGGGTAAATAACAAAACTGTATTAATCCACTTGAAGCAAATCGGGAAAGTAAAAAACTTGAACGATGGGTACTTCATGAATTGAGTGAATCGAACTTTCTAACACGCGTCGACTGCTGTGTTAGTATGCTCAACCGACACAATAATGAAGGGAGTTTAAATCGAATCATTACTTGTGATGAAAAGTGGATACTGTACGATAATTGGAACGAAAACTGGCTCAGAAAAAGTTACTTGTGAGTGTTTGGTGGACTAGCGCCGGTGTCGTTTACTACAGCTTTCTAAAATCTGGCGAAACGATTACGGCAAATATCTATTGTCAGCAACTACAAACCAAGAAGAAAGAACATCCACCGTACTCCCCGGACCTTGCCCCAACAGATTACCATTTTTTCCGGTATTTGGACAACTTCTTACAAGGAAAAAAATTCAACTCCGATGCGGCAGCCCATAACCGCCTTCAAACAGTTTATGGATTGTCGGCCCCATGATTTTTTTAGTAAAGGGATCAATGAACTACCTATGAGATGGCAAAAGTGCATAGATAACGACGGTGCATACTTTGATTAATTAAATATGTTTTACAAAAAAAAATTACTTTTTATACCTCCCATACAAAACGCCAATTTCATATGTAAGGACCTAATATCTAAAGCCTTCGTGTGGCCGAATTCAAATTGTGAAAACTTTCTCTCATAGGTTACCTCTTTATTTCATCCATAAAATGAAAATTGTAAATTAAATCGATTGTAGGTTCTAATTTTCACAAGTTCGGTAGTTCAGTTACCACAAACTCGCAAAGCTATGGCTCACCTGGACCCCATACTTAATTGTAATAAGCGAAGGGAAATTAAATTAAACTCCGCTGATTAATAGAAGCTAAGTTGAAACTGGCATAATAACTAAAGTTACTCTTGCCTACTTATGATAAACTTTGTTTGGAACTCCATGTGGAACTTTTTACTGTGTTAATTTTTACTTTTTTTATATTAAAAATTTATTATACTAAAAATCCTAATAAATACTATACTATAATATTCTTAATAAAAAAATATTCTTTTCTTATTAATTGTTAGTTTATATATATTTAAGAAATTTCCAACTATGTAGAGACTCATCATGATAAATCTGGAACCGTAAGACCTGGTGACTTGAAATTTTGTAGGAATATTCATTTTACTGAGCATAGGTCACATAACAACGATTTTATAAAATTCTTTAAGAATGAACTGTTAACTAATGTAACCTGTGTTTCTAATCAATTCAAACCCCTGTAGACCTGATATAATCAGAATTCATACAATGACTTAAAGAAATAATTAAAATATGTTTCATAAGTAATAATACTTTGAAGTTCACTGAAGCGTTTGCTAGAGGTTTCCTTCACTAACCGAACAGTTAGCAAGTTTAAAGAAAGAGGTTAAAAATTAATTTTAAAAGTCTTTTTTTTTTGTCTTTATTATTTTAGGGGCTTTCAGCCTATCAAGGCTATGCCAACCCCATCATAACCTAAGCACCTTTTCCCCTCCAACTGGTTCTCGCCTTGTCGTGGCGGAGGGGCTTAGTAACCGTGGTCCGGTACACGGTGAAGCCAAGTGGAACTCATCCGGCCGGCCCGCGGCGAAGGGCTGGCCGAAGCGGCCGCTCAAGGTTCGAGCACCGGTTGGGGTAACTGGAGCTCACCGGGGCGGCCGGGGGCCGCAGGGGCGGCTGTGCGCTGCCCTAGCGGCCGGCTGCAGGGGCGGTTTCATACTGCCCTTCGCAGCCGAGGTGGGGTCGCGGAGGGAGTACCCTCTGCGGCCAACCGGTGTCGCACCGGCGATGCGGCGGCGGTGGGGCCGCGGGGGAAGAGGAGTGCCGGTATTGAGATGCGCCGCTCTCCCTATCCTCCGCGGCCGTTGACAGGTAGCGGCGGGCCTAACATCTCTCTGCCGCGGGGAGCCGGGAGAGGTTTTCTCCAGTGGCTCCCATGGCCTCTGAGCGACAGGTTCGGGGGAACCGGTCGCGCGCACACGCATGAGATCGAGGAGAGGGCGCGCTGCATGTTCCGCGAGGACGAGTATGCATAGGCATATCCCCCACGTAAAACAAAAAAAAAAAAAAAAACCTAAGCACCTTTTATCTAATTATTACAATTAACTAACATATACTAAATACACAAATACCTATTACTTCTAACTACATTAATTTAACAAAATGTGCTTATAGATAGTTCTCGCTGCTACTGATGTTGGTGCAAATAAAATACATTGACTTGTGCCGACGCTTCTGATGTCAATTTGCAAATTCTCCAACAATATTTTTCTCAGCGATCTAGTCCGGACACATTCCGTCAATATATGATATACATCTTCTATTCTTTGGCACAAATAACAGTTGGGGGAATCTGTAATTTCCATTAAATATTTGAAGTTGTTGAGCGGCATGTGTCCGGAACGTAACCTGAAAGCAACTACAAGTAACTTTCTACTTATACTGCTGTTGGCAAACCAGGGTACACGAGGAGACTCACTCTGTAAAGATTTATACCAAATCCCTTTCTCCTCACTTAGTTCGATAAAGTAGTCTTTCCATTGTTGTAAATTTTGTACTTTATTTAAAATTTCCGTATAATCTAAATTAATGAACGTTTCAAAACCATTTAAGATGTCATCATTTGCCAATTTGTCTGCCTCCTCATTCCCATATATACCAACGTGGGACGGTACCCATTGCAACGTCAGAAGCCAATTTTAAAAGTCGCAACTGCTTCTTGTAGCAACCGGGTGTTAAAAGTAAAGCGGTAATTGAATAAAAAAACGAGTTATAAAGGATGAACTATATGAACAGAGGGTTATCTTGGAAAAAAGTTAATTGTTATAACGATATCGGTTATGGATAATAAAATTCTGAATATCATCCTCGTGTACTTAAAGAATAATCACAAAAGGTTAGTAAACATACTTAATAGAAATTAGAATAAAATCATGAAACATTTCCAAAGAATAATAATTAGTTTTAATAAGGACATTAATATAATAAATAAAAATTTAGTAGTGTAAACAAGAAGTTTTCAAACAATTCAACAGATGGCGCCATCACAAAGAATGGATCGCGTTATCGTTTACCACTACGCAAAATGAATATAGTTCGTAAATTTTTGTGTATATCAATTGGATCTCATGGGATCTTCGTAATACCAAGACTCGAGACACAAGCCTATCACGCAATACACAACTGAATCCATCAATTGGAGTTCTCTGGATCTTCGTAATACCAAGACTCGAGACAGTAGCCTATCACGAAGTAAGCAATTGTATCCAAAAACTGGATCTGTCTGGATCCTGGTAATACTGTTTTACTTAGTAACTTGCTCTATACTATGAATTGCACTGCTCATTATCAATATATTGCTGATATTGCTGCATACTTTGTCATTCACCAAAGATACCCCCCCTTCAAGATTCCTACAGTAAGTTATTTTAAAATTAAAAAAAAAGTTACATTAAAATCTTGAACTAGCATGCTATATAATGTAGTATTCGAAGTATGGGTTAGATTCCCTATTGAATTTTGAACATAATAACATTTAAAATCTTAGTGGTAAAGGGATGACCTGGAGATTTTTTTTTATTGTAAATATAAATAAGTTTAATTTATTTTAGTGTTAGTTTCTTAGAAATAAAATAGCCTTTCTCTTATATTTATCACATTATAAAAAACAAAATAATTTATTTAATATATGTATTAGGACTGGTTAGAGAGGTTGGTGCCGTTTTCAAATTACCTAAAAAACATTACATTATCCAATTTAAATAATATGGATGTTTTCACAAACACCTATATCTAGGACTGTTATGTATATGTAAAAATGTATTTAATATATCTGAAGATATTTTAACTGAAAATAGATAGTAATATAATATATATATAGCCAAAATTAAAAGAAAAATTACGTGCGCATTAATGTATTTTTAAATTTTGCATTCAGCATGAAATTCTCATTCGGCTCGTGCTGTAATGAAGCTAAATTACAGGAAACGGTTGCACGGGGAACACTCGTTTTAAAGTATTATATGTACGATGCATAACAAAAAAATCCTTGCTTCATTTTGTATTCAAGTTTTTGCGTCTAACTGAATTGCTTGTATATTTTGTGTGTCTTTAAAAGCCGAATACCGAATTGGGATTGATATAAAGTAATTCAGAAACTTATCAAACTTAGTGTCAAAAATAATAAGAATATATATAGTATATGATTTTCTATATTATTGAAAATAAATTAAAAAAAAAAACAAACCTTCGGAAGAAAAGCTTTGAACTATATAGTTGAGAATATTGTCAAATAAATCACCAACAACAAAAATCTAGATTAACATCCCTTTAGTCATTTGGGTTTTATTTAGACAGATATAATTTTTTTTCTAATTAAATTCCAAACTTCTCTTCTCTACTCACTTTACTAATATAATAAAAATTCTATAAAGTTTGCTTTAAATAGCTCGTATGCGAAAAGCTGTGCATTTCCACTATGAAAGAGAACTTTCATCGCAAGAGCATTACTTGAATGCGACTTTACAACTGTAATGTATATTTTAATAAAGTAAGCAGCATTTATAAAATATATTACTATCATAACTTACTGAACTTGTAACCTTCCTTTTTTTAAAGTCCCTGATTAATTAACAAATCGTGAAAGTTAGTTATTTATTTAACATAGTGTTTACATTATTATCGCCATTTTTGTAACTATGTTTTACAGGGAGAGAAGTTTCAAATGATTCGCTGATTTCTTGTTGGAGACAGATCTTTGTTATGTTTATGATTAGTAAAATATTTACGATAATCAAGATTATGAAGAGAACTTATTCATTCTCTGCTAAGGCACAAGACCACTCATTATTCGTTATCTACCAATGGGATCCTTGACACAAGAAAGAAATATATGGCAGAACTAAGAGGAGGCGTAGGTCAGTGAACAAGCTAAAGGAATATAAAAAAGAAAACATAGATTTACTAATTAGAACGTGAAAACTGTAGAGTAATAATTTTGTTAAGTTGCTGTGATATAAATTCTAGCAATATAGACTATCTTTATCTTTGTCTTTAATAGCTTTCTTAACAGAACAACAAAAGTTTCTCGATAGATTAAATTCAAAAGACACTTGATCATATATATCGTAGGCAGTGTTGTCGAAGGTTATCACCTTTATGAATGGTATGTTCTAGAAGCAGAAGCAGCTACCTATCGTTTGACAGACGATTCATTTTCATCAGTGTTATACCGCAACCGCACAGTCGCTCTGCGGTTACACAATTCCATTGTAATATCCCTGAATCGTATCGGAGCACTGCTTTGAAACACTTGTCGCGCGCCGCGTACTACAGCTTACCTTATCTTTACAAGTACAATACGTGTTATAAGGATACAGATTATTATACATATAAATAAATCAACCTTTACGTCTACCATAACTTAATAATAAATGTATAACTTCATTTAATATTTTTTTTTATTGCAAATGTATCCGCGGCGTAAGTTTCCGCTTATTCTCTCCTTTGGTTATCTATTCCATATCTTTCTGTCAATACGTATGTCCATCTTTTCCTGTCCTTTTTGTTTTATTTTTGAACACCACCGATTAGTGACAAAAATAAGCAGTGCAGTAGTACCTACATAGAAAATGAGCAGACGAAGAAAGAGATTGATGGTAAATGATTATCGTTGTTAATGAATAGCTGCAACATATGGGGAGTCGATTATTCATTCCGACCCACAGGTAAGGAGTAGCATGTTTTCTTTTTCCATTAATATATAGAAACCATGAATAAATAGAAACAAAACGAAATGTGTTGCGAAGTTTTAATGTTTAATTATCTGGAGAATCATCGCATTAATATAGGTACGTATCATTTACAATACTACTTAATGAGATGTTGTGAAAGAGTAGTAAAGAGAATACTTAAATAAATAGTAGTAATAAAGGATTTACATCAATTCCAAAACTCCTCTCATTTCCTCTGCTTCCACGGGATCATCACAATTTCACACGCAACTTTTTGTTCCTCTTTTTCATGTAAATGATCATAACTTTTTACAAAGTGCTCCGATTTCAATGATTGCCTTTTTGTTGTTACCCTCTGAGGGTCGGGTAGATTGATTTTGTACCCTCTGATAATTGCTGTTGAGACTTACAATATATTACAGCTAATGGTCGCTGTGGTCGATAATTTATTAGTATGAAAGTTCCTTAATTTTTTTTTAATTCAGCGAATCGAAAAGACGAACGCAACGTTCACCTGATGGTAAGTGATACTCCTGAAAATAACGTGGCGCTAGTTAAGATGATACACACAGCACTACATTGCGGTCGCCGCGTTATAACACACAATATGTTACGTACGCAATAATTTTGCTAGCTACAGCACCATTCGAACCGGAACACTGTAATGTTGACATACAGTTGCTTGGCGGCAGAATTGAAAGCTACGGTGGTGGTGGTAGTATTAGTAATCGTTTATCTATTCTAATGAATAATTACTATTTATACTTTCAACTTTCTTTAGGACTGATCGCAGTTAAGATCTTACGGGGGGAGGATGTATGTCCAATGGTTCGTTAATCTGTTGATGATAATGAAGCTTTCAACTGGATCCCTAACGGAGAAATTAAAGGCACGCTTTGTAACGCGGAGGTTCCTGTTTAGTTTCCGGAGACACGTCTTCGAGTTAAGTTAAACAAACCTAATATTTAAAATTTGTCGCCGTATCACTATTGAGGTGTGGCTGCCACAATTTTCGAGATAAAATATTCTGTTCAAGCATTATTCACTACACAGAGGTGTAAGGGTTCCCGCACAACAACTCACGAGATCCAAGCCAACCTCACCTGCTTGTAGTGCACCCTGCTAATCAACAAACGAGGCTCTGGCTCTCACCAACCACATTGGGCCAGCGTCGTGGGAAATGGCCAATATCCCCCCATATGAATCACTATCCGATCGATGTGGAGTTCTCTGGGGGAGGCCTATGTCCAGCAGTGGACGTCTATCGGCTGATGATCATGATAATTATTATTCATTATCAGGATCCTTATTGTTAGTACACTAATATGAATTGGAGGTCCCCTGAATTTATTATAGATTAAAAATCATATATATATATATATATATATGATATACTCTATCATATACCTGATACTTACACGTGTATCTGTAACAATTTAACATCCGGCATGCATTATAAATCGACCCCACCGTCCATAACCTCCCGGGAGCCGACGGATTGATTCGCTTGTTCGACAGAAAACCCCGTGTGCAATTTATTCGCGAATCTTTTAATACCACCAATAACTTTTCTAATATGTATTCATGTCTGGTTTGTTATTTTTATTTTTCATTTAGGACGATCAATAGAGATTATTGAAGACACAAAAGAAAATTCTTCTTCTTCCCGCTAGACTTTGTCCCATCTTTACTTGGGGTCGGCACTCCTCGTCATTTAGAATAGTTTAAAATTATCAATATCTAAAATTTGCAATAGTTACAATTTAATAGCCATTATAGTGACAAAACATACCTACAATATAATTACTTAAACTAGTGTATGTTATTTATCTCAATGTCTATTTTATAATAATGTGACATACTATAGTTACAATTATTACAAACGTAAATACAACAACAAATTAATCAGTTATAAACAATGAAAATAAAAAACGACCCAATTTTCAGATATTTTACAATATATTGATGAATTAATTTCTATTATATTGTAAGTAATAGTATATAAAGTATATAAAGTAATGATATAATCTATATCACCCGTAGTATTTTTATATACGTTATTTATTCCTATAACCACTAATTTATTATTATTAAGGATTTTATACCAGTATACCTGCAGGAAGTACTTTGAAGTTTTCCTTGCTGAAGTCAAACGTGTATGTGACATTCGCTCCTAACTTATTTAGGCTTGATGCTGGAGTACACCGATCCTTTTAGAAGATCCGGAGGAAAATGCATTAAAGTACACTAAAAAGGTTTTAAGTGGATATTCCACATAATTTTGCCTTCCTCTCAAGCCAGATTATTTTTAAAAGGTTGTCCCTTAAAAACAAAAATGTAATAAGTATGTTATACTTTTAAATATTTAATAGAATCAAATTTAAATCTACCAAGACCTGATACCCCAGTCGTAAAAGCAGCATATTAAATTCAATAACAGAACTAAGTTAAGGGTACTGCATTTGCATAATTCAATTAGTACAGTTATTGTCATCTAACCCTCTAAAGTTTCTAGTATTTAATACGACGGGTAACAGCTTGAATATTTTATACACAATTTATTTAACAACTTACCATAAATCCTTAACTTCTAAGTAATAAAGATGTATTATACTTAATAATTACACTAACTGGATTAGGGTAAAATTTTAAATTCACGTGTCAATAGATATATATTTTTTTTAACCTACAGCGGGCTAATACATGACCCCAATTTTACGTGGTATTAAGTGACAATGAAGTTGATAATGATAAAGAGTACTCGTCCAGCATATTCTGGCTCTCATGTGTTGACAAGCCAGAACTTAGCAATGCCGTCATGGCTGCGGGTTTACAATATAATGTATACCTGTCCAAGAGAGTTCGAAAAAACATACCACCAAACAAACTATACAACTTATGATCCCTAAATGCAATCTAAGAGATCCTTGTTGTGGTTTTTTTAATGTATATTAAATAACCTTTAAATATACATACTTATGAACTATTTTATCCTTAAGGTTGCAGTACTGGTAACGTAGTGGCTTTGGAGCTTTATTACAGTACGATTACAGAGAGAAAGAGAGAAAGAATTAATTGTTAATTTTTAATTATTAAAAGGTAATCGGCATATAAAATTGGTATAGTTACCAATAATGACGTTGAATTTTTTTTTTTTTTAAACGGTACGTTAGATCGGTTCCAAACCTACGGTATCGATGAAAAACAAACGCAGAGAAAGTAACCTATTTCTAATATGAGGTATGTAACTTTTTGTAATAATATGGTCAATGTATAATATTTTTGTTAATAAATAATCGTCTCGTCGTATATCGAATTGTATATTTCCAATTTTAAGAAACACATAAATCCACTATCTTGGTTACTTTAAAAGCGTCGAAGGCACTCGTACTCTATCCACTTGGAAATTATTAAAAGCTCGTGTTGCTAACACGTCGGCGGCTTTTATAACGGCGAGCTTTTATACTCCGCTAAGTAAGCTAGCAAATCTTTGTTTAGCTGTCCAATATAACAGTATGTTACATGAAAAAATAACGTAGATAGTATTGGGTAAAAGCGAGTACACTATTAGCCTTATTTAAAAAAAAAAGTGCCGTATGAAAGAAACAGGACGTTCCGCCGACGACAAATGATACACCAACGTACGGTGGTAAGTATGGTAATACATACTGCTTGTAGCCATGACACATAAAATATTAAGTCTTGTTATTTTAAGTAATTTTCTAAATATAGCATCTTTGAAACGGAAAAAAAAAACAATATTTACATACTACGTTCTGATGGTATGAATAGAAGCTGGGGTACTAGAAGATCTCTTTTACGTGTTTCGTCTTTATTTTTGCGTTTGGTTTGACATGAATTTTTTTACTTTGTTTTCTTTTTTTTTATTTATCTCGCGGATACCAGATCCGCCGGCCTTGATTCCGAAGAAGCTGCTATGGTTGTCTAACTAGGGGAGCAAACTTTATCACAAAAAACAGAAACTCATCAATAGAGACCTATTACCTCCAATTTTCATTATATTAATTACAATCAGTTTTTTTCCTAATTATGTAAAGAGTATCGTCATTATATAAAATAAAAAAGATATTTGACCCGTAAATAAATATTTTACATACTTTTATATGCATCTCCCTTTCATTAACTTTTGCGTCAAAGACCCTCTCGTCCAAAAAAATGATGAAACAAATAAAATAAAATTATAAAACTATTTAAATAAACTTTAAAACGGAACAGGAACACATTTACGTTAATATCCTTAAAAAAATATTTTTTAATGCAATAAAAAAATTATTACTGATGTTGATAATATCATAATTTAGATTATGATTGAATTTTGGCTTAGATTTTATAATACAGCTATTTATTATAATTTGGGTATATATCCAAATAAAAACCAACCTCTGATGAAAATAACTATGTTATATAATCTAGCAAAAGTATAATTCACTGTGAGGACAGAAAATGATTATATTTGTCCCGGACAAATTTCACCAAAAATACCTGAGAGGAATACAATGGCTTCCTACGTAAGTGTTATTTAACATCGTGCCAACATACAAAGATATTTTACTTAACGTATCTTATTTTTCTCACAGTTATACGGATTATTTTAAAAAACTCAGTTTTCCTTTTATCTTACATCGCTGAATTTATTTTATTTATTCTTATAACGTACTTCTTTAGATAGTATAGCAAAAATATTTTCAAATATCAACGATCTGTTTCATTATTCATCTTAGTTTTATACCTGCAGATCTTAAAGCTAGTGGTGAAATAATTTTTTATCTTTAAGAAATACGATCAGAAAAAGCGGAAACAGTTTTGCAAGTGGAAGCAGGAAAAACTTCGACTTTCCTGCACCAAGACATCACTTGTCACAATTAAAACATTAACAATATCTTCAATGGGAACTTGGGGTAGGTATAATATTACTCTTTTATAATTTGCATGAACAAGTTTCGCATTGAAATATCCATTATTTATCAAGTCAACGTTTCTTAACGCTGCAGTAGCTTTAACTGACTTTTCTCACAATATCCGGTTACTTTGCTCCCGGGCGTCGTCGCCGGTGCTCCGATTAATTAAACATCGCGCTGGTGGAAATATGGTGAACCTTTATATGGATACCTAGCAAGTTTCACGTTATAATAACGACAAATTTAAACGCAAAAATTACAAAAAAAAATAATCCGAATGAAAAAACTTATTAGATGCTATTTCCGTTCATTAAAAATATACTCATTCACATCTTTTTCTCAAAGGAATCGTCATTTATGGTAGTCAGCACTACACTCGTGTATTTATTTATTATAAAACATAGTTATGTATCATACGAACAAATCTAGTATTTATATTCGACTATTTATACTACCTAGTATCTCACTGATACTCTCTAGTATCTTTATGTCCCTACTTCTATTATTTTAATTGTATCAACTATTATCAGAGTTTAAATTCAACGTTTAGACATGAAAAGGCAAACCAAGAAAAAGTAGATTTTTAATTTTTTTTTAGTATTTATGTACGTTATTACTATGTTGTGTATACTAGTTATTCCCGCATGGAACAGTGCATCCATAATCCTCTCCACAATAAAGTTTTCTGGAAGAGAACTCTATTAGAGTTAAGCGGCCTTTGGACTTATATTATAATATATCAACATACTTTTCATGTTTAAGTAAATAATAAAATATCGAAAGACTTAACGAATTTAATTAATTTCAATACAATGTTCATGGGAAACATATACAATGATTATAAAATTTATAGCGTGTGGTATTTTTGCAATAATTGGCGCAGGAGCTGTTATACATTTTAAATTTGGAAGAAAAAAATTAAGGCGGTGTTGCCAGGGTAATAAAATCGAAGAGACGTTCCGACTTACCGTAAAAACATTAAGGATAAATCAAAAAATATAATCCACAAAATCCTTACTGAAAATTTATTATTTTTAAATTGATAATATCGCAACAAATTAACCTATGACTGTGTTATATTCATAAAATATATGTATATTTATTAAAGATATATATGCTATAATAAATACTCTTAATTTATTATACGTAATGTACAAAATAAGCAGCGTTTTATTATGGTCACTTTAAGTATCACCCATCAATAAATCACTAATGAGTAAATAATCGGTTGTCATTGGAATGCGAGCGTTTCCTGTTCGGAAGAAATTTTACTTTTTTTTTTTAATTGTACGAAGCGAGACGAGCGAAACGTTCATGTGATGGTAAGTGATACGTCCGTCTACAACAAGTTAGATTCGTATACACTGCACCACAATGTACTCGTCGCCTTGAGGCATAGGATGGTCTACACCACGACTGGTGAAATTCGCCGTAGAAAAACTTCAACAAGGTGTTTCATTGATATATAAAAAACGGTTTCTTTCTTCAGATCCGCTATAGATTTCTCTACCCTCGCAGCTGTCTATTGCGATCTTTACTGCATCCGTCATGTATTGTGTGAACAACTTAAAAGTTTTGTTTATTCCATTGTTGTATGAGTCTTCAGTTTCTTAGACACCCTTAGATCCTCTCCGCTTATTCTATACACGTAGAACTTAACATATATTTTTAACAAGCACAATGAAACATACATATATTTAATAGTACTGTTAATCCTCGACATAACTCTAATAGTTTTGTACTACATATACACTTAAAAAAACTTTTTCTTCTATTACCTAATATCCAATATAATTCAAGGTCATAAGGATATATTTGTACAATACCTATAATTGCAAAATTTTAATAAAACAAAACAATTACTTATATATAACTTGAGTGCATCCTCTATTTTTTTTTATTAGACGAAGCCAAAGCGAGTAAGACGTTCACCTGATGGTAATTGATATACTTGTCCATAACATGGCGCTCGCCTTGAAATATATTTCTCGTCACCCCCTAATTTCACTGGCTACAACGCCCTTCAAATGGGAACACAGTATTGTTTGCACAGTGCTGTTTGTCGACAGAAACAGGTGCTGCAGTGGTACCTAGATGGTCTCCGGCAACAGAGACCTATCACCAGTACGATATAAGAAGAGAATACATAATAATACTTAACGGCAGTGAACACACTTTTTAGTAAGTATTTTTAAATATGAAATTTTGGACTTAAAAGTAAGAGAGAAATGAAACATCCATTTAAAAATACTGGTGTTATTTAAACGGGTAACCCTTCCGGCAATGGAGACGGACGATGGATGAAGATTGTAAAATGTATTTTTTTAAACGTGAACACGATTCTGTGATGACTGAGACATGGACGTTTTAAAATGCTTTGATAAGCTAATGTTTGAAACCACGTGTGATTATTCGGTATAGACGGTTTTATAAGCTTAACCCGGACCTTTTGAGGCTGATACAAAGATACATATAATTATATGCATGAAAATGTACAAAAGTTATCAAAGACAGGCAGTAGTATTTACTAAGAAATTAAGCCGGAACTTAGCTTCAACTCCCCGGGAGTAACAGCTAATCATAAACAACATTATTCATTTACCGTGATAATATCTGTTTGCTTTATCTTTGTTTAATTTGATTAAAGGACGAGACGAGTGAAACATTCACCTGATAGTAAGTGATATACACTCAAGCAAGCGTAGTAAAATGGTGATAGTCAAGATGATTTACACTTCACCATATTGTGCTCATTGCTTTGAGACATAAGGTGATAAATCTGCCCCAGCAATTTCACTAACTACAGCGCCCTTCAAACCGAAACATAGTAACGTTTGCACACTACTGTTAGGCACAGAAACAGGAGTTACGGTGGTGCTAACCTAAACAGTCTCTATTGCTACCTTCTAAGTATACAGTATTTATTTCCGCCACATAGCAGTAATGCAAAAATGGCTGTTTTCCGGTTTGGAAGGCGTTGTAGCTAGTGAAATTACTGAGGTAACAAGATTTAACATCTTTCGTTTAATACGTCGAGCTGCGACTACTTACTGTTACACTGAATATTATAAATAATGCGATATTGACTCCATCAAAACAAAGTTTTGTCCGTCTGATTTTTTCCCTGTAAATATATATAAATATTTACAGGGAGGTCCAATAGGTATAACTAGGACATGGCTAATATATATTCAGTTCATGTTTTAAGTGTAAATAGAATTTTACGACAGAAACGGCTTTCCGACGTACAACATTAATTTTATAGGGGTTGACCATCATTATGCTTAAATAGTATGAACATTTATGTATGCTTCGTGTGGTCTTTTAACTGCTTTCGAAACGCGATACACACTTATAAATAGGTGTAAGGGACAAAGATGATTATTTTAATTAACTATAAGGATCTACAAAAATTACTAGTGATGTAGACAAATTTATAGAATGCTTACATCCATAACTTAGATATGATTGTATGTTATTTTACATACGTGAAATAAATTGTTATTAATATATAAAATGTAAAATATGTTAACAACGTTTTTCAGGTCAAATAATTATATTAAAGTGTTAGTTTTTGTATTAACCGAATAAGGACTATTAAGACTTACAGAATAAATTTAGTTGTAAATGTTATTATAGAAAAAATATATACTAACGGATTACTTAAATTAAATCGTAACAATAAAATTGTATAAGTTTCAAGATATAACAGTATGGATAACATTTGCTTGTGCTTTAACAAGCAAAGAAATGAAAGTGAATGTAAGCAAGACGAAAGTAATGGTTTTTGAAAGAGAAGAATGTATGACAAACTGTGACATTATGATTGAGGGACAAAAAGTGCATGCATGAAGACGCTCATGAAAGTGAAGAAAGCGAGAGAGGTTTGCCAGGATCGTAACAAGTGGAGAGAGGTGATCTCTGCTTACCCCACTGAGAACGAGGCGTGATATATATGTATGTATATAGGTAATAAACATCTCATTTAACGGCAATTTAACCCTTTTGAAGGGAGGAGGGATTGAAAGAGAATGCTGCGCATACCATGAATGGCATAGAGAACGAACAAACCCTTTCTCGAGCAACTCAAAATCACCACTAAATTGTCCACCACTTGCTAAAATCCAGTCTCAAGTTACTTTGGCCATATTGTTCGGAGACAACGAGATAATCTGGATAACCTGGTTGTAGTAAGAACGATAGATGGCAAGAGATCACGAAGTCGATCGCCTACCCGATGTTCCGACCAAATATAGGCGATTTGGCACCAACATTTCCAATGCCGTGGACCGTGTGGAGGCAACTGGTTGAGGCGTCTTTAAGAGCATTTCAGGACAAGCATGACCAATTAAGAAGTACTTGAAAGAGAAGAAGATGAACCTTTTACCTATAAGGAGAGTGTCACGGTTATTAATCTAACACGCTGGCGAAGTATAATTAATAAGAAAGTTTACCACTACTCGTCCCTCCACTGCAACTCTCTTTGGGGAAGGAATTTTGTAAAATCTATTTTAGCTGACTTCTAAACGGCAGAAGCAAATATATATATATATATATATATAAAATTTTGCGTTTAGACCTAATACTTTCCGAGATTTCATGATGAGGCAATGAATCTAAGGATATCTGCTGCATATATATAGATATATATTTATGTATATATATACTCATGTGAGGGAAGGGACATAGCTGGGAAAAGGGCAGGAGAAAGAAAGAAAGGTATACACATATGTATATGCACCAACCGTTTTTGGTTTTCGTAAAAGTTGGAATAAAACATCATTCGTAATAAACAATCATCATCATCATCATTAGGTGCCCTTATCAAATTGAAGTTTGGCCATGATTGAGAAAACCAAATCGATTCTCGTCTTTTTTTTTTAAGGATAGTATATAAACCCGATCCACTCCTTTACGTCATCAAATAATTTCTTCCGCTATTTACAAGGTGCACATTTTCACAGGAATTATGCCCTCCAGGATCAACCTTGGAAACTCATAAAGGGATCCTCTTTGAAGGTATCCGAAAAATGCAACCTTTCTTTGCATATTACGGTTGTCATCAGCCTACGTTTGAAGTTAGCTCTCTTAACAACTTGAGCATTGGAGACAAACTGCTTCCACGTGATCTTAAACATTCGACGGAATCCTCACATCTCAAATGCTTGTATTCGACGACATTCCTTTTTTAAAGTCCACGTCTCACAGCCGTGTAATAAACAATGCTTCTTCATATTCAAAAATTTATTCAGATTTCGTTCGACCCATTTTTTATGGTAATCTATTAAGCCGATGAATTATTTCAGTTCACTGACCGTCTCATATAATTAACAAATGCGCTGAGAGCTCAAAAAGCACCATTTGTCAATCCAGCCGTAACAACAAACAAAGCAACAAACAAGTAAAACAGCGGCATAGTGTGATTACATTTGTTTTCCAAACGTTTTACGTTTGTTTAGGACGAAATGAATGAACTCGACACTCGTACGCCGTAACGTTTGCTTTCCGAAAGCCTTTCAACAAATTAATAGCGTCAAAGTTACTGTTTATCATAACATGTTCACACACACACGCATAAACATATATTTTCATCTATTTATTTACGCACACACACTCATAAGCATTCCTCATCTATTTATTTACGAAAACATGAAAAAAATTTCATCCATATGTTTATGTATATAAATATTAATAATATTTTGTCCAATGTTTTCCCAAAAAGGCTTCTAGATTTACACACATCTCTTTTGCTATCCGAATTAATTCAAGACTAGCCACTTCCTTCGTATCGTCTTCTCATCGTCTCCTTCGTCTCGCTTTGCTACTTTTGCTATCACTTGAATACCATTCCGTAATAATTTCCATTTTACTCTAGTTTCTTGTAGCATTTTTTTTTTAATTTTCGTCATAAGTTTCAATTTTTTCACATAAAATCTCTCTCTCCTTAGAAAACCTATTAAATTTCTCCTCATAGTACATGGACACGTGAGCTTGTTTTTCGATTTTTTTTTTAAATAAACAAGGTCAGTGCTTGACCACGATCCTACCTGATATTGAGGCCCATGTTTGGTAGCCGTAAGTTAAACGTGGGAGTATTTAAATTTTTATAGATTCCTTCAAATGTTGAGCAAAGAATGTTTGTGTATGATTATCTAAAAAACTATTAGACCAATCAAAGGATATAAAAATTGTAGATTAAACCTTTATCTGCAGGATATTATTGATCTTAGAAAATCGCTACACCGCATAGCTTATATCTATATATATATATATATATATTGTTAATCTGATTATCATCATTATTTTAGGTAATTAACTCGCTTTATTTTTTCATAATTAGCTATCATATTACAAACATTTGAAGCATTTTTTACTTGACGAAGCGACTAGATGAACGATAAGTTCATTTGATGGTTAGTGATACGCTCGCCCATAAAAAAGTAGCGCTGGTTAAGATGGTATACACTGCATCACATTGTGCTCATCGCCTTGGATATAAGATGTTAAGTATCGTTACCCCAGTAATTTCACTAGCTGCAACGCGATATAAAACGTGAACACTATTGTTTGACGGTTACAGTTCTACCAATCAGACTATCTGTACAGATCTGACTTAATAACCTAAGAGGTTAATAATGAATCCTACAAATACTAACAACGCTGGCTAGGTATCATAAAACCTTACTGAATTCAAGAAGAACATATCTTTATAGATGAGTAATTTCACTAACTGCAGTGTACTTTAAAACTACAAAAATATACACACCTATATCGATAAAACGGTGTTGCTACAGCACCAAGTTGCGAAGACCCATTACTGCAGTAATATTAATAAATACAACAATTTTTATATAGCATTGTTTGACAGAAAAAATGGGCACGGCTATGGTACTTAGATGGTCTCTAACCTCAGATACCAACCACGAGTATGAAGTTGTGCCAACCAGTTAATTCTATAAGTATTAACTAGAAGTTCTGATTGTCTCTTCGTTTCATGTTAGTGTGTTTTATTTTCTGCTAATCTTGCTGCTATCACTTAAGCAGCAACATTTGGTTCCAAATTTAGATCAGTTGTGTTGGTTATACTTTTTTTTTGTTTTTTATTAAACTCTTATGGAACTATTAAATTTTGCTGCCTTCTACATCGTTTCTAGGCAATAGTAATTTTTCTCTAGTATGTTAGTATAGTCCCATGTTATATGTTAATGACCCTTCTAATCTCTTTTTGCATCACATATATTTTATATGATCTTTGCGTAGGAACGTATAAAACCTTATTGTTTATAAAATATTAAAATTAAACAAATAGATGTAAATGCAGCAAGCATGAAATCACAAATTTAAACAGCGATAGCTATGAGTGTACTTATTGGTTCTGTCCTAAACAAACTAACACTGTTCCTCCGCTCCCGGTAACCTGTTTATCCACCTGACGACAAAAACACAAACATAAACTATCAAATACAACCACTGTCTCAAAACTTCTTATTTGTTAATGTACTCGTATGTTACTACACGATACAAGATGTATCAATGCATTATAACTTTACATTAGTATTAATATATTTTATAACTTGATAATATTATTAGTAAAATTATTGCAATGGAATGTAGTATGAGAATATTCGAGAACGTCTGAGTCGTCTCATTGCTAGTGATAATTCATATCGCATCAGTCAAGAAGGAGATTTACTGGTGGTAAGTCTACCTTGCCGGTTACCCTGTAGTCTCGAGCTATTAAAAATAATGCTTGCTCTCTAAGCGAGCCTGGGATGAACGACAAGTACGAGGTGGTCTAATGCTTGTCGTACGAAAGCGACCGTCTAGGTAGGTATATCTGCTGCTAAACAGTAGTGTACAAATATTACTGTGTTCCGGTTTGAGGGGTGCTGTAGCTAGTGTAATTATCGGAGTAACGAGTAACATCATATGTTTCAAGACGACGAGCGCAATGTGGTGTAATGTATAATATCCTTTAGAATTTATAGCGTCACATTGTGATAAGCAAGCGTATTACTTACCATCAGGTGAACGTCTTGCTCATCTTGTCGCTTCGTAATAAAAAGAAGTCTCTAGAATAGTTCTTTAGAATGTACTGAAGTGGCAGGCGGACGATATGTTTAGGAATTCGTTGAGCGGATGATTCATTCTCTTTTTGCAGTGTTCATGACCAGCCATTAGACGTCCACTGCTGGACATAGGTCTCCCCCAAAGATTCTCACGACTGTCAGGTAGCACTTCATATGGGGGTATTTGGGATTTTTCCCATCACGCTGGCACTATGCGGATTGATGGCAACTAGAGCGTCGTTTGTTGATTAGCAGGGTGCACCATGACTAGGTGAAGTTGGCTTGGATCCCGTAAGTTGTTTTGATTGTTTAACCCTTACAACCCACCTTTTTTGTAGCGTTACTGCGATTAATATATACAAGTGATACGAGCGATATAAATCTTGGCTATTTATTTTGGACTTGTGACGAGCTTATTGAAGAGGACATTTACTGTCAGGAATAAATAAACGTTTCCACTTCAGAATATTGTTTCAATGGATCAAGTACAAACCGGCACGTAACATAATTTTCACAACTTAGATTAAAATTAACTAGTCTATAATTTATGTTTAATTTACCCGTGTAAATTAAGTTAAGTAGAAAATTTGTTGGGGTGTAAGATGTCCCGCACAACAACTCGCGGGACCCAAGCCAACCTCACCTGCTCTTGGTGCACTCTGCTAATCAACAAACGAGGCTCTGGGAACCGTCAACCCGCACTAGGCCAGCATGGTGAGAAATGACCCGAATCCTCTTATATGAACCCCTACAAATGACGGCCCCTAGTGCCTGGCAGTACCGAAGGCCATACTGACTGAGGCGGACATTGGCGAGACGACAGAACCGGGGGTGCTAGGACAGTGGACGTCTATCGGCTGATTGATAGATTGTAAAGATTATTAATAAGAACTAGATCATAAAGGTACGAAGGTCATAAAGGTCGATAATGTAGCTGCGATCGCCCAGGTGTTGCGAATGTCCATGGGCGACAATCGTCGCTTTCCATCGCGTGAACTATTGGCTCGTTAGTTGTTTTTCCCTAAAAAAATGTTTAATTGATATTATATCTTTGTTTAATATAATTATTCTTTGTATAAAGTATAATATCTTTTGTATTTAAAAATATTTTCATAGGTTTTAATTAGATAATAAGTACTATTAGCTGCAGGCGCATAGTTGTTGAATCAATATCCTAACGCTGCATCTAAAGCATCGCGCAGCTGGTACAGACGTTTCGTTGAATTTAAAAAAAAGTTCTGTTCTCCAGAATCCCAAATTCGGTTAAATTCACGTTTGCTTACAGTTTCAACCCTAAAATAAAGCACCGGGCGTATAAAACAAATAATAAAGGGCGAGCGGGCAAACGCTGATGTCGTTAAATTCTATTTTATGCGTCGAAGAGACCCCGAATAAGCCTTTGATACTGTTAATTTTCTGTTCGTGAGGAAATCAGAATGCTCGAAAGTACGCCCCATAGAATTTTAGCCTAAAATAAAGTAGGTTTTGCTTTATTTTATAAAATCTTACTGGTGTAACAAAGACAAAGGTCAAAGTTTTATTCATGTACACTAAACCAAAAGAAACATTGAATTTTTCCGACACCTGTAAAAAGGATCCCTTTATGAGTTCCCTTGGTTGATCCGGGACGGCAAAATTTCTGGAAAATGTGCTTCTGGTAGACAGTGGAAGAAATGGTGTGACAATATAAAGAAATGAAGAGGGCTTAAATACCTAAATAAACCTGAAAAAAAATTGTTGAAGATAGCTCATGGTGGTAGGTCTCTATTGCGAGAGACCGTCTAGGTAGGTTATACCTTTTTTATTGTTTCGGGGGGTAATCTTCCAAAGATACCCTGCTTCTGGGGGGAAGTCAGGATTATGTGAAATTCTTACTCACTAAAATCCTCTCGGTGGTCTGCACCATTGCTTTCGAAGAAGCTCTGGGACTTCTTATAGAACGCATCGGTGCCCCTCACTTTGTGTTAACACGTCTCTCAGGAGGGGCCTAATTATCCTAGGCACCATCGCTGAGACATACGCTGACCCCACACAGGTTTACTTGTTGAGCGTTAAGGGACTCCACCCTCAAGGGCCGCAAAACTCCTAGACCCTTTTAGTCGCTTTCTACGATAGGCAAGGCTTACCTTAGTCCTATTCTTACTAGCCCAAGACTACAGTGCTGACGGGTTACGTCCATTACCATCGCCAGGTAGGTTATACCCTAGCGCCTAATTGTGTCGTCAAACAGTACTGTGAACCGATTCGAAAGGCGCTGCAATTAGTGAAAATACTGGAGTAAAGAATCTTACGATTTCTCGTCTCCGTCGTCTCATCGTTTCATTCAATTAAAAAAATATATTATATTTTCAATCTGTCCACCAAACTTAAGTTATGAAGAAAGCACCTCAGGATGACGAACCTAAAAATAATTAATGTAACGAAACGTTACAGCAACTCATACAAAATTATCAATTACAAAAAGCGGACTCTGTTCCGGATTAAAAAAAATCCTTTGGACTTGAGAAAGCTTTTATTTTAATATTCCATTAATAATAAAGACCAAAACGAAAATGTTTCTAAATATAAGAGGAATATTTTTATGAAGCTTTTGGAAAATTATAAAGATAATCTTTAGGTTCAAATTATCTTCTTTTTGTTATGACAAAATAAAAATTTTTTTTCTTGTAAACTATTATACGAAAAATGTGTGCAACTTATAAATAACACAATCTATTGATAACAACTGAAAAGTCTAGGTAGGTACCACAGCAGCTTCTACTTCTGCCGACAAACAGTAGTGTTGCAAACATTGCTGTGTTCCAGTTTGAAGGCCGTTACAACAAAGAAATTATTAGGGTAACGAGACATCTTATACCTCAAGTCGATGAGCATAAAGTGGTGCAGTATATACCATTCTAACTAGCGCTACCTTGTTCACAGGCATATCTTTTCTCATCACTTCACTGAGCAAAAATAAATATAAGCTGTAACCTGGACAGTTTAAAAGACTGCGATAAAGCACGAAAGAGATGTAAGGGGTCCCTCACAACAACTCACGGGATCCAAGCCAACGTCACCTGCTCATGGTTCATCGTACTAATCAACAAACGAGACTCTGACTCCCACAAACCCGCATTGAGTCAGCGTGATGGAAAATAGCCCAAATCTAAATATATGAAATTCTTCAAACGTCGACCATTAAATCCCGGCGTTACCGAAGCTGTGCTGACTGTGAAGCGATCAAAGTGGAGATCTTTAGGGGAACCCTATGTCCAGCAGTGGATATCTATCGGCTGATGATGAAAGCGCAAAAAACCATAGATCGATTTCGAGGCCATATGTTGTGGAGATTGGTTGGTGATAGGATTTTTTCGAATGGATATCCTCCGCCAAAATGGTCGCTGTATTCTATCGTCTATGGTCGCATTGATACAAAACTATTTGACATAGAGGTCAAATACTTGCCTAACGTACTATAACTAGAATTACATTTCCTTGTTATTTGAAAAATCATTACATTGATAATACTAGAATTATAAAATAATATCAATAGTTCAATGTAAACTATAAATAGAAAACGATAGGTAGTCGCCCACTCGAAAAATACAGTTGAACAAATACGAAATTAAATTTCTAAGTAAACAAATAAACACCGATCGTTACAGTTTACTCCAGCATCCCTCCAGTCAACTGTTCCTTTAAATCTTCGGTTAAAATAACCAAAGGAAAATGGAATAGATCATTTTGTTGTCTTTCCGCATTGTTCAGAACTAAAGTATCAAACGTTTCGTTTATTCCTGATCGGAACAGTTTTCAATTACGATAAATATAAATAAATTAATACAATACCTATTGCAAAAGAAAATGACATTTTCTGCAACAGCGTGAGCTTTAAAGTTCTATTTATATTCTGTGAAACAGCTTTTCCGCCATGAACTCGCTCCATGAATCTTAATAACCTAAACTAGATCTACAACTTTAATTCTGACATCTAACTACGAATTCTTTGTACTTACACGAGTTAGTTTTCCTGTTATATTTATTTACTAGCTGTTCCTCGCCCACATTGTTGATCTTAACGAAGAATTAGATTTGAAATTTAGACTTGAAATTTATTAGAAATATTTCCGCTCAGCGGCAACACGCCGTCGCCCGGATCCCTTCCCGTTATTGACACCCCCACAACCTCTTTAAGTTTTAATATTTCGTAAAATCCGTTCTTTACTGACGTATACTTGGCAAAGGGAATATTGCTATCAAAGTTCAAGTCTCCATGCCTTATGGTTCCACAGAGATCGTGATGAGTCTCTACATAGGTGGAAACCTCTTATGTATGTAACTGCAATAAAACTAAGATTATTAATAGATTTTATATAGAGACCGAAAACTATGCCTTTACGATTATACTAGCACTTAAGTAACCCCTGCCTGTAGTAAAATGCGGCTAAAACATTTGGGATAACGGACTTAAAAGGAGGGGAAGCAGAGTTTACTTCGGTACAAATCCCACATAACCTTGTCATTCCCTCGGAAGCAGAGTATTTTCTTCTTTTTATTCCATCACCTTTAAAAAAGGTCTCCACATCGTCCCATAAAAACGTATAACTCTACTACCAAGCATTTCAAGTTTAAAAAACAATTCTTAACTTAAGTCACTTACCATCAAATGACCAGGTCGCTAATCTCTTTTCTTCATACTATAATTTACTGGTGATAGGTTTCTGCTGCCGGAGACTGTCTAGGTAGATACCACCGCAGCGCCTATTTCTGCCGCCAAACAGTAGTGTGCAAACATTACTGTCTTCCGGTTCGAAGGGCGTTGTAGCTAATTTAAACACTAGGATAACCATATGTGGCGTTGTGTATATCGTCCTAAGTAGCGTCACATTGTTATATGTAAACGTATCACTTACCATCAGGTGAACATCGTGCTCGTGGCATCTTTTCGTCGAATAAAAAAAATTACAATTTACATTTAATATTATTTTTACTATGGTAAGTCTCTCACAAATTCTAGATAACTATTACATAGTTTTTTTTTAACAAAAAAATAGATGACTCACACGTCGTAAGGCGTAAGTTAAACGATAATGTTCAGACACTTTGAAATCTGCTATAAAATCAAAAAATACCGCTGGTATCCTTAACCCTTTTTCTAGGATAACGTTCCTTTATTTTTACATATAAAAACATAATGGTTTTGATTCATCTCAATATTTACAAGCTATATACGAATTCAATAATAATAATCTAGTTTTATAATGTTGATGATATATGAATTCGAAACGATATTTGTACCAGGGTTATTGCCTCATGTTACGTTATTTTTTTAACATTATATATATAATATTATAAGCGAATTTCCCAAAACTAATGGTTAAGGAATATTTATGTACGGCGTCCAATTACTCGATGTTGTTCACTTGATTAATCGATTGTATTAATCTTTACTCGAGCACTTATCAACCGGACGAGACTAATGAACGAAAATCGTGAAACATTACCACGGCGTGAGCCACAATACATTTTTCTGTTCAATAATATATTACATCGTATACAGAAAAGAAAGCTGAGGACCGGAATAGTTCTCTTAATCGGACCACCTAACTTCAATTTGAAGAAAATGCGATCTACATTAGATAAAGTTAATATGTGACGAGTTCATTAGATTATCCTTTATTACTGATCTGGCCTGCAGTTAAAAAATTAGCACTTTTTTACAACGACTTTCAATCTTATTACTATTAATAAAATAAAATTATTCCTTTCATCAAATATTACTGTACGCGTAGAAATATAACTTAATATTAAAACTATCAGCAATATTTGATACAACACTTTTGATGTTACGTCATCCTAAGGCGACGAACATCGCTTACTCTGTGACTTCAGCAAAAATTTCAGTAAAGAATCTTTCATATACAAAATGTAAGGTATAAATCATTTCACAGTAATATCCTGTGCAAACGCCGTCACCTTCATCATGTCGTCTATAACTTGTTACATGTTAATGTTGGTTATATTTACTATATTATCACAATCCAGTTGATACCGCAGCTGCTATTTCTACCGATAAACATTACTGTGCAAAAATTACTTACTACGACTCAACATCTTATATCTCAAGACTAATATATCTAGTAACTTCCCGGTCGTCAAGTCGCTTCGTTGAATAAAAAAAAAATTTACACACTTTCATATAATAAATCAAAGGCTTTAAATAATTCTTACCAGTACAAAAATTATTAACATTTTCTTTAATTATTGTACGAAACTACGAGACGGGTAAAGCGCCCTGATGATGAAACACTAGTCCATAACGTGGCGCTAGTTAAGATATACACAGCACCGCATTGTGATCAAAGCCTTGAGACATAAGAAGTTGAGTCTTATTACCACAGTAATATCACTTGGTACAACCACTTTCAAATCGGAACACAGTAATGTTTGCACAGTACAGTTTGGCGATAGAAATAGATGCTGCAACCTACCTAGATGGTCTCCGGCAACAGAGACCTACCACCAGTTTGTAATATATTATTTGGATAATTAACCTAATTACTTTCCAGATAATTATGATCTAATTCTCATGGCACAATGATGTATACACTTTATACATGGTAGTGTAACTTACAAAGAAAACAAACTTTTCATGTAGTTGCATCATGAGTCTCGGATACCATTCTTGGCGGCAGTCGAGCATGTTACTGAAGTTCTCATTCACAGTTAAAACTAAGTTTTCCTGTAATATACTACAATTTAAATGAAACTAAATTGTATGCGCTTCTAACTATTCTGCGCTTTTAAGTATAATAGTTCCCGTTCTTAATAAGGAGTCGTTTGTAACAATCAGCGAAAGGTGAAACGGAACTGCAGTTTAAATCATTAGACACTAACTTATTTGTCCAATTTTGTTCTACTTTACTTTAACTAAATTACTTTCCAAAATGTTTTACATTAAAAATAATGGTTCAAAGTCTCATGGTCTTTATAATCAAAATTTATCCAATTGCTTACGGTTAAAGTTAACTGAATTCTTACGTAAGAGACTGATGATTCGAGAATATTGGAATAATACCTTTTTTTTAAAGTATTAACAATTCTTTAATTAAGCAACGACACTATACGACGTTCAACTGATGGTAAGTAATACGCCTGTCCATAACAACGTGGCGCTAGTTAGCATGATAAACACAGCGGCACATTCCGCTCATCGGCTGAGACATTAGATATTAAATCTTGTTATCTCAGTAATTACACAAGCTACAGCGCTCTTCAGCGGCTATGTGGCAGCAGAAATAGGTGCTGCGGTGGTACCTACGTAGACGGTCTTCGGATACAGAGACCTTTTTTTTTCTGTGAAGAAATCCTGCATTGGATATCCTTCTGCTGTCGGGGCAACAGAAGAGTTATGCCGAACTCTTACCGGCTAAAACCCCATTGTTTCTCACTCCTCGCATTTAGCCGGAACCACGGGAACGCTTTCGCACACCACCGTGGTTCCGGAAACAGAGACCTACCACCAGAATTCTTTCCTATGTAAAAAAGTATACGTAATCGAACTCCATGTAAGCTTCTATTACTTAGGTTACAAAAATGAGAACTCTTTAATATATTTTTTTAAATTGTAATTTTTTTACTAATATTTTGCATGTATAGATGATTAATATAATTATAGAGTTTCAAAGTCCACGCTCTCCTTCATGCCAGAAATAGCCGCAAAGCAGCTTTAGCGCAGTGCGCGCTAATGTGGCCTACTTTGCTGATCTCAATGCAATACGTTTTCAACCTACTTATAAGGTGGTCTAAGCGAATTAAAAACTGGAAAGCTTCAAGAGATGTTCCAAGACACATAACGGAATGCCACGTTTATCTTAATAAGTGCATAAATATTAGAATCTCTATTAAACGCAGTAAAAACGCAGAACAAGCTCATTTCCATCTCCCTACTACTCATTCTTGTTTTCATTTTTACTCTTCGTTACTGAAAGTCTGCTTATCCTGAAACACACTAATACGTAAAAACAATTAAGCCAACTATAACAACGTCAGTTACTAATAATAAGTTATAAGTAAACATTAAAAACGAATACCCTTATCATCATCGTCAGCCCATAGACGTCTACTGCTGGACATAGGCGTCCCCATAAATGCTCACACGATCGGGTAGGAATTCATATAGGGGAGTTTAGGCCATTTCCCATCACGCTGATCCAATGCAGGTTGAGAACCAAAGTCCCGTTTGTTGATTAGCAGGGTGCATCACAAGCAAGAGAGGTTGGCTTGGATCCCTTTAATTGTTGTGCGGGAACTTTTACACCCTTACGATAAAATAAGTTGTGGATACAGGAGTAAAAGGGATCGCAGGGATCTCGCACAACAACTCACAGGACCCAAACCAACAACACCTGTTCGTAGTGCACCCGACCAAGAATTAGTAAATCAACCAACGCGGCTCTGGTTCCCACCAATCCGGCCAGCAGGGTGGAAAGGGCCCAAAACGCTCCATATGAACTCCTACAAACGCCGGCCCCTAGTGCCCGGCGGGACCAGAGACCATGCTAACTGTATGAAAGTCGTAAAGCTACTGCATGCGGACAGCGCAGGATGTGGAGAAGTTTTTTTTACAACAGTAAGCTTTATCACCACCATCGCCACTTAACTAATTAGATTATTATTATATAATATTTTATTGTACTGAGCTGCGATCTCAAGGAAAGCGACGTTCTAAATAGTGCGAAGTGGTGTGAAAGAAGTAAGAAAGCAGACCCATAATCTACATAAGGCGGGACAAATGCTAAGAAGAAAAATTGTATCGTATTGAAAAACTCAAAGGCGATAATACGGTGCATTTCCTCAATACGTTGTCCAGTGTTCAGTATAACAAACAACGCGGACAATAGGATTACACGCTTGTAGACACGGCGGCGTGACGCGCGCACCACCTGCGCTGGACATGATACTCAAACCCATATGGGAGTTGACGTTCAATATGGAAATGACAATGTTAAAATGTAAATGAAAGCTACAGGGACTTGTTACGTATATTTAAAACAAACGTTTTATTATCAAGAAAACATTTTTTAAAAAACACTTTGAAATCAAACATTTATGTCTAGTGATATAGTGCGATTTATATATCTCATGTTGCGAGCTTTGGATGTTTATTTACTATAAGGGAACAATATTTTCCAGTGAGTCATAAGAACCCCGCCATAGATTTCT
Organism: Ornithoptera alexandrae; assembly: GCA_029030555.1. Lineage (NCBI taxonomy): Eukaryota > Metazoa > Arthropoda > Insecta > Lepidoptera > Papilionidae > Ornithoptera > Ornithoptera alexandrae. The sequence continues at coordinate 3,068,049 of JARDVY010000037.1, read as the reverse complement.
TAACCATTAACATCCTCTGTGGTGCAATAGCTAAAGAATGCATTATATTGCTTTATTTGATTCCCGGAATGTCTCATAGTTAATTGAATAAAAATAAAAGAAGGAAACTAACAATCTTTGCTTGACTCCGACTAGAATCTAGTTAAAACTTAAAAAAGCTATATATATATTAGGTACATGATACAACTCTCGTTTCATTCGCTTCTAGCACAACAATGATCCAATTCTGTCAAGTTGCTTTCACGCTTTACAAAGGGACGGACATGGGTGCTCCAAGTGAACGAATGTTATAAATGGCTCGTGTACCTACTGTCTATGTTTCAAACATTTGTACTAACAGACCACTTTTCTCATCATACTCAGCACTAACATTTTGTTTATTTTTTTTCAAAATTTATCCAGATTAATCTAATATTTAATTTTCCAAAAATCAATTCCATAAATAATCAGTCCAATAAACACGCTTCGAATTAAAAACCTCAATTAATCAACAGTTGAAGCTATACCACTAATTAGTGGTATAGCTTCAACTGTTGATTAATTGTTAACTGTTCACTAATTGAAAGAAATTATTATAAAATGTACATCTATATATATCTAAAATCAAATAAATATAAATACGAGACGCGGAATGATTTATAGACCACTTATTTTATGAATATCGTAAATCCTTCACCATTTTATTTCCAATTATGTTTTTTGAAACATTTTCATTATTATTTATGCGGTTTCTATAGTAACGGTTGCTATAGGCAATCATTTGTGGTCTAATTTTATATTACAGTCAACAAAGCGGCGGGGAACAGCTACTGTTACATATATTTCTGAATAATTTGCGGTGACGCCTGTAATAAACAAATAGCAAATATGTGTCGTTGTTAATAGTATTTTGAATAACAAGGAAGAAAATAAGTCGGTAATTTAAATTTTTAAGGTTTTTTTTACTGTATAATCCGAAATGTATTACTTAAAACATTAGTTGGATATTTCTATCATCATCAATTATTAATATCTGCTGCTGATATGCTTATTAATATCCACTGCTGGATATAGGTGTAGCTAATTTTATGCAAGTTGGTGCAAACAGTATGTTAATAAAAGTCACAGAAAAATCGGCAAAATATTGTCTATTTGTAGTTGAGTAAAAAAATTTATATATATTATATATCACAAAACAAAAATAAAACTTGTCTGTTAGCTTTGTTTCAAACTAGTAAATTTTATTTCACATATCAAATATTCTATTTCAATTGGTTATTGTTTTCATCATATTCGGAAGAGTACTTACATATTGTACCGGGCATATGTTTAGAAACTTTTATAATAAATTCGTATAGATCTTTATAATATTAAATTATCGACCAACCCACTCTTAACCATCGTAGTTTTTAAATATCCTTGACACTTCTTCTAAGAGCAAGCTTCAAGTCCTGAAGTAGAAACATCAGAATAATTAATCGGTCGCCGAGACTATTGCTGTTCACCTCAGCTGCTATAAAATTTCACAATTTAAAGCAAACACCGAATTGTATAAGAAAGTACGAACAATGGAGCATTAATTTTAGATCAACTTTACAAAATTCAGACCGCGTACTCGACTGAAACCTTCTACACGAACGACATAAGCACGCTTCTTAGTAATCAGAATGCGGCAAATATTTAACAGTACTGTTCTTATATTTTATGTTTTCAACTAAAAATTCGACACAGAATTGAAAAATATGTTCTCATCATATTTAGGTAAAGTTTCTAATTCTTGAAGTAGATCTCTTCACCCGAAACACAGTGGAAGGTACATCCAGATAGTGGCGGCATTAACACTTTACTTAACTTGAAATAGCTGAAACCACAAAACTGAAGCTACTAAAAGACAGAATCGTACAATATAGCTTGGAAACTAAATGTATATATTTTCATCATGTAACGAACTCGATTTTCTAATTAAATATTACAGACATACTTTGCATAGATTTTGGATGTTATAAATATCTTAAACTAACTTTGGGCTACATACAGAAAAACCCACTGTAAATAGATTATTTAAACTTTCACATTAAACTTATACATGTTTCAGGCATTCTTTATTAATATTTAACATACTTTAAAAACTTACAGCGCGTGATTTGTCTAAACTCCTAAGATCCGACCACGGATTTCGTTCCTTGAAAGTTTATTAAACAGTCATATTGTTAACGTATAAGTAATGATATGTTCACTTTAAAATTTTTGAAGTCTTAGCATCAGTTTTAATTTTTTTTTATACGCAGCGACGTAGACGTTCACCTGAACATAACTTACCCATAACAAAGTGGTGCTAGTTAAGATGATAAATGTTATACGAATTTGTACTCGTCACTTTGAGACATGAGATGTTAAGACTCGTTACCTCAGTAACTTTACGAGCTACTACCCCTTCAAACCGGAAAAAAATAATGTTTGCACAATACAGTTTGTCGGTCGAAATAGGAGCTGCGGTGGTACCTACCTAGATGGTCTCCGCCAACAAAGATCTAACACCAGTAAAATTTTAATATCACATTATATTAAACTACTATGATACCGAAAATAGTAAAGGTCACCCATAATACTCTCATTAAGAAGCAGAAGTTTTACGATATGAGGACGATAATTAATCAAATGGGTACGAAAAAACCGTATCACTAGATTTGTAACAAACCATTCTATCAGACGTGATGATGGACATGGTGATGAACTTTAAATCCTGAAATTGAATTAGCGAACTCAAGAATCCGTTAGGTAAATATCAAACAGTTTATAGAACAAAAGTTTTCATAATAAATTTCTGCTGATAAACTTTTTATGCCTTTGAAATAAGAAAACAATGGGAAAGTTGGTTTAAGTGTATATAGTTGGTTGTGGAGTTGGTCTGTGTGATGTTATAATACAGGGTGGAAATGGGGCATACTTAACTTTGTGCGGGCTCTTTACTTTTGATATTAAACAAACTGCACCACGTCGTAAGTTAGCGCAAGTCCACTAGAGAAATATTCATGGATTGTACGAATGTCAACCAGAGTCATATAAACATTGGACTGTTCATCAAGCTAAAGCAAATAGCTGTTAAAAACTTCACGTCGCAGCTGTTTCTAACTGTATGTGGAGTACTGCTGTCATATTGTTCAGGGGCTGCAAACCATCAATAGTTCTGGACAAAATGTCATCAAAACGATACACCTGCGCATAACAACGTGGCGTCAGAATAATATACAATATACCATGTTGTGTTCATCGCCTTGGGACCTAAGGCATAATGGGATATAAGTATTGTTACCTCGGTAATTTCACTAGCTGTAACGGCCTTCAAACTGGAGCAATAATGTATGTACACTAGATATTTGCAGCTGAAACAGGCGCTGCGGTGGTAACTACCTAGACGATAAAATTTCGCTGTATATCTAGTAATGACATTTACTGAAACGCTATATAATCATTAATATTAAATAATACTTTTAAAAATGCTTCGGAGAATGAGAAACTGTAACTTATTACCATAAGGATCCCGTAAAACAAAAGTAATGTATTTGTAAGCTGAAGTTTGTCATTAGCACTGATTGGATTCATCAAATTTACATTATCAGATACCTTATGCATATTAATGGTAAATTAAGATAGTAATTTTAAACGAAATTAAGAGAATTTAGAAACGAATAGATCACGAACAAAGACGTTTTAACTCTGGACATTAGATTTTAAACATTGTTTTTATATTAAGCCAATTTGTGTATTTATATGAATGCTGAGATGGATGTGTGGCGCGACTGGGCTCGATCAAATCCGCAACGAGTACATGCGACAAGATGCAAGATAGAAGGCTGCGATAGTATGGGTACGTAAAAAGAAAGCTGCCTGACTACGTTGGCAACTTGGCAATGCAGCTCTCTCTCTTTGGTAGAAGATCCACAGACAGATCAAAAATAAAGTGGAAAAAAGATATGCGTTTGTACCAAGTGACTGATGATGATATCGAGTACAGTGCGAAGTGGAGAGGAAAAATAAAGCAAGCTGAACCCACCATCATGTGGGATAATAGCTGGGAGGTGAGAGAAAGTTTATTATTATTAAGCTACAAACAATACAAGGTTAAAAATATAACAACAGTAATCGTACTAATTTGTAACAAATGCGTAATTCGTGTATTTTAACTATAAATTTAACTCGTACGATGTTACGAATTGGAAGATGTGCAACTGGTCTCCCAATACACAGACCTCACGAGAGTCATGTCATGTGCTAGGAGTAATGAAGAGGATATCACATGACGCATTACAAAGATCTGAGCAACAATCTTGTAACTCCGGCGCGTGTGGCAATCATGGAAATAAGTAACGAATCTAAATCAACATATTCCAGTCCAACATTAAATCCATATATGAATGAAAAATGAGAAATATCTCCTAAATCATCCCAAAAGTGAATATAAAAAATCTTTACTCAAAGGTGAAGCTGAAGTGAGTTTCGTTTAGTTTAAGCTAAAACAGTTTACAACATCGAGATTGTTGACTACGTATCCGTTTTTAATATGAAACTAATCATACTTAAATAAAATTTATATTTTCAGATCCAAAAGCGTGAACAGCATCCGAGCGGGAGACTTGCGTAAATCATAAACACCGCCACACTCAGCCACTTATTTCACACCGACCCACACAAATTTCAAACGTACACGTTTAATTATTCAAGGTATCCTCAAAATTCCACTCCAGCAACGAGGACACTGTATTAACTCATACTTCTAAGATGACATCACGAATCTTGGAATAAAAAAATAGAATGAAACACAAGCGGTGACTTATTATATATATGTTTATAACAATAGATATAACTCAAGTCAACTCTAAACACAAGATAGTGCATTGTAACCTGGTTACTGCTGGTTAGACCAAAAGACAGTAATGTCTGCAAACTACTTGTCGACAGCGCAACGGCGGAAGTACGTAGACGGCGTTTAACAACGGAATCTAAAACTTTTGATACTTTAAAGTAATTAAAAGTAAAAGGGTTACCAAAGGTTCGGATGAAAGGTATGGCCGAGATGCGAAAGATGGATGTGTGGTGTGACGAGGATGGATAAAATTAAGAATGAGTATATTAGAGGAAGTTTGAAAGTTGCGCCAGTGACAGAGAAGTTGAGGAGCAAGAGGTTAGCGTGGTACGGGCATGTTATGCGGAGGGATGAAGGACATATAACAAAGAAAGTAATGAGAATGAATGTGGATGGTTATAAGGGTAGAGAAAGTCCGAAGAAAATATGGATGGATTATGTGAAAGATGACATGTGTAAGAAGAGTGTGAATTCAGATATGACTGCTGATAGAGGGATATGGAAGAGAAGTATATACTGTGCCGACCCCACAGCTGGGAAAAGGGCAGGAGGAAGAAATGTATGTAGAAATAAATATTCAATTTATTCATTCGTTCGACCATTATAACCGAAATACCAGAAAACAGAGTTTTTATAAAGGAAGAACATTAATCAGTTTCAGAGTTTTAATTATAACACGATTATTTTAAACATGGTCATTATACGTTCAATATAATCGCTATTGAAAGAGTTCCAACTTTTTAATCATGTTCCGTAATTATTTTTCGTTGGTTCAGTCCACCGTTAAGTAATCTTTAATTAATGCTTAACGATATTTAAACTATTAAAATGGTTAGGATTTAATGCTTGCATAATTTCACAAATAATATTATCTATAATTTTATATTTATAGTAAGAACAACTAGAACATATCATCAAAAAATCAGCCTTGATTTAACTCGAACGAGACTAAGACGACTTTAGATCATTTGTGACTAACTTTATCTAGATATAACTTTTGATGAAATTTTACATATTAATAATTAATAAGAAAATATGGAAGATTACATAAATGTAATTCTTTTTTTTTCTGTATTTTTTTTTTTTTTCGTGCCGAAATATTATCATGTTCTACACTACAAGCAATTAAGTTCCGAATGTATGAAATAAATCTCAAGAGCTATTTGGTTTTTCTTTTATTTTTCAATTGGTGAAGGACTTAGCTGGTTGGCGATGGAAAGAATCAGAATTACATTCGAAGCTGGAACCCACTGTCAATGCTAAGTTTACAACCCAAACTCCAAACACGAAACTAAACCAATAAAAACCAAAAGATACACTTGTCAGATTGATCTACTAATTGCAATTACTCCTCACACCTTGTTCTCATTTATTGTTACAAACAGCATTCCTATAATTTTTGTGTGCGAAAAAAAAAACATTTATATCACCAATAAAAGGCTCAATTATTACTTTAGAAAGATTGGCACTTAAAAATCATCCTTTAATAATGTATGAAACATCTGATCTCATATTCGCAGTCTCCTGTGGATCGCAATGAAGCGAACTGTTTCATTATTCCTGTAGTCGATGTAAAACAAGAAACCCGTTCAGAGTTGCTCTACAAGAGATATTGAAAGCTTAATAAGATCTTTGTCGCAGACAAATGGCGTAATTAATGCTACTTTGCGTTGTATACATTTCCGTTTACATCGCATTGAAGCGGTGATTAATTTAAGCCATTTTGAATAATCGTATTGTTTGCTACGTTCACTTGAATGGATAATATTTTAATTTTTTTTCTTACCTTTACGCCTTTTAATTTAAGAAAACATGCAAAAGTCTTTATTTTCAAATGATGTCTGAATGTACATTTTAACTCTTTCACTCTATTACGTAAACTATAGTAGATTACAACTGAAGATATAAACGTGAACCACAATCTGTTTGTTATAGTTATATATAATACCTAATTCTTAAATACACTGTGTCACTCAATAGTTTACATATAAAAAAAAATTACATTGTTAAATGTGACAATGGTTCTTACAGTTAGATCATTACTAACTTAAACTAGTTAAATATAAAAACCAATATTTTTTAGTAATAAAAACATTACTTAAAGTCTCATCTGATAACTGTAACGGACAGTGCTTTTAACGATGCAACACTATCCATAACTTGTCTTAACACATAAGCTTACTATTTATTAGTAAATCGCAAATCATACGACTATATTAAAATCTATCGTTTAGCAGATCAAAATTTAGATATCAAATTAAACGAGCTACGTATCTAGGTATATAAATTTATGTTACATTGCGTATACCCTAAGTACTATTAATTTACGTAGCATATACAGACTAATGCAAGTGAAACAAGTAACGTTCACATTCCGCCAGTAAAGTTGTTCTTCAAGTAATAGCATGCCTTTAAACATTCCACTACGAGCAGCTACGACCGGACGTAGCAAATGGTAACGACGTGTACAACTTCCGGCATCTTGAATACTATCTTCTACTTGCTTCTTCTCACTAACAAAATAAGAAATTACTGAAATTCATTAATACATTTTATACCTAAAATATAATTATTATAATGCTTTTTGATGATTTATTAAAGTTTATAAAACTTGCAATTTTTATTTAATTACTCTGACTTAAAAATTATATGGAAATTCGTAAATATATCAACAACACATATTTCAAATATTACGTAAGTTTTATTTTATCGATATTATATACATTCTGGGTACTAGTAAATACATCGCTTAATAAGTACTTTCACACCGTTTTTTTTTATAACTGAAGCTAGCGCTTTACAGTCTCACCTGATGGTGAGCGACGATATTGTCTTAGGTGATACAGCGCACTAGTTTATAAGCAACCCATTCCATTATCTCTTAAAGATTCTTATATCGTACCTGGACGGAAACACTGACGCTGGCAGATAGTATCAATCGGTTATATTAAAAAGGTTGATACGAAACGCTTTATCCTAAAGCGTGGAACATCGGCAACGTAGGGATGAATACCTGCGGTATGTCTATACATCCGATGGTGAAATTGGAGACGATGGAATCAAATCATACAATGCGCAAACTCTCCGAAATTAAATTTGTAGAATTTCGGACAAATGCTACACTACATCAGTGACTCAGGCTATCAAGTTTAATACTTATTCTCTTACTATTGTAGAAGGCGACTAAATAAGAATAAAACTGAGAAGAGTGCTAGCTTTTCTTATGACCTTTACCGACGTATATGCTCACCAACACAAATTCCATGAGTGGTAAGTACAAAAATTTAGACAAAGGCCTATGTTGAGCATTTTTAAACAAAAATTGTTTAAAATTGACTGTATGAACCCTAAGTAAATAAAAAACTATTATATCCTTATAAAATGTAGTTAGACAAAAACTTTATGAGTTTTTCAGTGCTGCTGACAATGTCCACATCAGCATTGCATACAGATTGCTGTTTACAAAGCGTACCCTCCGACGATTGTAGTTAAAGTTAATACTTATTGCTGCTAACTGGACGTGTTTAACTATATTTTAATGTAGCTATTTTATATAAAAAGGCTTTGTTAAACAATTTATAAAAAGTAGAATTTTTAATATGAACTACAAACAAACAAAGACGTTATTTACTTTATTAACACATGAAAGAGTGAAATTCAGTCAAAATGTACCAGTTAAATAAAGTTTTATCTTCCTAAAATGAAAACATTAAAGTTTAATCTTATTATATATGAAAAAAATATTCAGGAGCTGTAATTGTTTATATATTTGTGACACATTTCCTTATTTATTAAAATATTAAGATAGTAACTATTAATCGTTAATCTTCGATATAAACAACTGCTCAGTAAAAGATCTTCAAATTACTATCAAGGATATTCAAATAAACAAATTAAAACAAGTAAAATCTAGTAATGTCCACGCTATTACCGTAAATCAGGTAGTAAATAAATTGTCCTACTATTTGCTCATTTCCTGAACATCCGCCGCGGAGCTCAGGTCAGCAGAAATGTACTGCAAGGTTGTAATTAAGGTGAGCTAGAGCTCGTTAGTAATTACCTTAACTCTGTACTACGAAAACAAGTGTAACAGTTATTACATCCATTATCATTTAGATATCTATTTAAATGATAAGTTAACTATGATACGTAAATAACTATCATCATCATCATCGTCAGCCGATAGACGTCCGCTGCTGAACCTAGGTCTCCATACTAACTATCAAACATGTAGTTGTCTTTTATTCAACAAACAGCCACTTCAAGATTTAAATAAGTAAAGAGAGTCTTATTCATCTATTCATCTTTGTATCATTCATCTATTCATCTATCTACATATTGATCGAAAAATTCCAAAATTAATATAAATTCATAGATACATTCATATTTTTAATACGCTATAGCAATACTTAAAAATAAATAACGAGTAAACATTTCAGCGCTATGATTCCTTTTACGCGAAGATTTTTTTTCTAGACGATTTGCAAGTGCAAACTTTATCCAATCGAAAAGAGTTTACCATCAAACATTCTTTTATTTGCCTCCGTCTAGATTCTGCAACTCTTTGAGCCAGTCAGCTCAGAGATCTTTAAATATTATTTGCTCGAAGTACATCGTTTGCACTAAGCAAACTACTTCCATACTTCGAAAATGATTGCACACAGTTTTACCTTGTGTAATCTCCGGGAAGACCTTTCAAAATTTGCAATGTGCATAACATTCTATAGAAGAGGTTTCAGTTCCGTTTCAGAAGATGGTAAATACCTAAGAAACCTATGAATACTGTCAATTATAGAAAATGGAAATACATTTTCTTAGCACAATGTTTCTAAGACGATAAAAATTATGTTTTATTATGGTTTTGCCATAAGAATAAAAAATATCTCTAAATAACTATACTTGAAATATTCCTCTTTTTTTATTGTATTAATAACATCTTTACAAACAGTTTAAATATTTTTTTATTTATACTTTATAGTGGCTAAAAACCATGTATTCAACACAGTATAAAAATAATTTCCCAAACAGTTTGAAGCTGAGCTTAAACGGAACGTAATTTAGCTTTCGCTTTTACGTTTGAACATCATGAAAAATATTAACAAATGTACGTGAAAGCAAAGTTTTTATGCAAAGCCTTAATGTAACATTAAGCGACTGAAACTGTAATATAAATAGTTCTTTCAGCATCCATCACGAAACAGTATATAAGTTAAAAGAAACTGAACGATATTAATGAAGTTGTATTACATTGAACAAAATTTACTGGGCAGGCGTATCACTTACCATCAGGTGAACATACCGCTAGTGCCGTCGTATAGTTGAAAAAAAAATTATCTACATGAATCGATAATAGAAAGTAGTAATAGTTTTATGTTTTATTTCTTAATCCAGGTATTAAAGGACAGAAGAGATCTCCTGTTATAATGTTCCGGAGTTGCTAATCATGATATAGCCATTCATCATGAAGGAAGATTATCATATCATCTATTAATCTTTTCAGAGGAGTGAAATGGAAAAAAAATTAAAATCTTTTTCTCTATATATTTGTTTTTTTATCCACTGTAATATATTAGTACTATTAAAAAAGTTATTAACAGTAAGTCTCCAACGCAATGTTATAGTGATAATACGCTCACATACTTACGTTGTTTCTGAATCTTATACAATCTCTTAATCAGTCTTCTGAATCTTGTACTGTACTAACATTACTATGTTCCAGTTTAAAGTGCGCTGTAGCAAGTGAAATTACTGGGGTAATTAGACTTAAGATATTGTATATCAAGGCGCAATGTCGTGCAGTGCATCGTAACTAGCGCCACGTTGTTATGAGCAATCGTATCACTTACCACCATCAACATCTTGCTCATTTCATCGCTTCGTCATATAAAAAAAAATTTATAGAGGTTGACGTGTTGCAAACTTACCATTTCAAAGAAATATATATTTGAATTAGTTAGTAGTAGATCTTTTACCTTTTGTAGCTGACGGGTTAGAATAACCCCCAACGCCACTTTACACTCGACGGGTCGTAAAACTCTACTTATAGCGAACAACTCCGGAAAAATAGCAGCAGTAGGAAGAATTCTAAAACTCACAAACACTTGCCAGTACAGTTAATAATGAATTTATTTATTTATTTTACCCGAAACCCTAAGTATTCTATAATTTAAAACGTACTACCTTCTGGAATATGGGAGTAAAAGATTCCGCATAACATCTTATAGAGCCCAACTCAGCTTCACCTGGACGCGGTGCACCCTGCTAAGCTATAGACGAGGTCTTGACCCGCACTGGACCAGCGTGATGGAACTAAGGCTCAATTCTCCCTCAATGGGGATCCTTGAGGGAGGCCTATGCCCAACAGTGGGCGTTATTCGGCTGATAAGAAAAAGTATTATGTACGGGACTTTCGCTATTAGATTACTGAATATCAAAAGCATATCTCATGTTCTCTATCAAGGAATGTTCCGGCAAATTTGGTCTAGATTTTTCAAAAATTCTCCCCTTCTAGATTTAATATAAATATAGGTATAAACGTAGGTAAAAAAAGAATAAAAAAGAAATGTAAATTTAAAGAAAAAAACACTTTAACTTTATATTGATATAAAGCTTTTCACTTCATTAACTTATATGAAAGTATCTTAAGGCGAAGTTTTAATTCAGACGTGTGTTTTATATTAGTTTAAATCATTTTATGACCGATGGTAATACGTAAATATAGGTAATACTAGTTATAATAATAATAAAAAAAACTTTTTACGGCTGAAATAGCCTATCGCTTACAACGTAAATTTACGACCCGAACAAAAAGCCTCCTAAAAGCATTGAATGTAAAAAGCTTTTGTATCACTTCTCAGTATTTTTTTTTTGTTAGAACTTGCAGTTGGATCTTTGTTTTCATTACATAAACAAAATACACTGTACTAACCAAGTACAATATTTGCAAGGTTAATTAGTAGATGTAGGTCTATATTTACTTTTATATATTTGGTACAGAGGTCACACTTAATGCTTAGATGACATACTCTACCATTAAATCCTAAGGGAGAAAGAAACGTTAAAGGCAGCAGTAATAAATCATAAGATTGATTTAATATAAAAGCACAGGCAGACCCAAAACAAGTTGAAAAAATGTAGTATCAAGAGACATGCCAAGTGACTGACGATGGTGTCGAGAACAGAGCGAAGTGGAAAGCTGACCCCACCACCATATGGGATAATAGCTAGGAAGAGAAAGATAGAGAGAGAATATATAAATAATACATAATATCTTAATAAGTTATAGTAGTACTAAAAAATTATATATTTTAATTTCAAAAACCAGAAAGCTGTTCTTTATTAATATTTAAACCTTTTTTTAATCGACAAAATGCGTCAAATAAGCGTCAACATCACCTGATGCCAAGTGATACGCCGGCTCATAACACAAGGACAATAGGCTTATATACACACGACATTGTTCTAGTCGTCGTCTATACGCCAATAATTTTAAGAATTTCAGCGCACTTCAAACCGGACAAGCAAATTTTTATACATTTCTATTTAGTAGAAGAAATAGTTTTTACGATGGTTCCTACCTAGACGGTCACCGGTAACAGAAAACTACCACCAGGACTATATAGCACCAATTACATCTGTGATGCAATCATATTAAAGTATAAGTATAAATGTTCCTTGGAGAGGACAATGACTGGACATCATCACCCGCTATTGAGGTAGTACTCACGAGGATACATAAAACAGACCCTCGGGTGGGCTACCCCAGCATAGCCTTAGAGAGGCCGGGGTTATGTTCCGAACGGAGATCCCGTGACCTCTTCCAACGCCAAACAGGACCACCGACGGGGTTTTAGTGAGTAAAAAACTTCACATAACTCTGATTTTCTCCCAGAAGACAGAGTATCTTTTTGAAGATTTCCTCCCCCCAATCAAAAAAAAATAGTATAAATTTTAGCTTTTATATGTATTTTTACTACGTAGGCAAATAAATGGATTTATCTATCATGTTTATTTTGTTTAGTATCAAAGCCGTACCATCCCTTGCTTATATTTACAAACCTCATTCGGCTAATATACAACTACGGAATAGTCTGGAAGTAGGTGTATTTCAACAAACAAGTGAAGATCCTGAAAGATGTTTACGTAGCAGACTCCAGTTAATCTCTAGTCTGTGGGCAATGAAAGCACTGAATGCAAGTATCAAAGCCAATGCACACTGCGTCTTCCAATCGTTTCAACAAATAATATCACTTCAAGATCTATAGACAGTAAGAATTAAGCGAAATGAAGTGAATATTATCTATTTACGTTGTATTTGTTGCGACCACTTCTTGAAAACTAACGATTTAAAAAAAAAACAGAAGATATATGGAAACTGAATATCAATAATGAACTTTGTAAGAGCAGAAAAGGAGTATAACAATTTGCCGACGTCGGTGTTCCCATCCAAATACGGAGAGGGTGTCTTCAAGAAAAGAGTGAATAGGATTACCAGGATAGAGCAGCATTTTTTTAACCACCAACTAACTTAACCTAACCTTGTCTATTTAAAAAAACTTTCAATAACAGTTAAGGAAGAAATTCTCTCCTAAATCTTTGATACCGAAGTTTCAATTTAAAGGGTATTGAGGTTAGTAAATTTACTAAGACATAGTTATATTAAGGCATCGAAGAGACTGTGATGTATTGTAAACATACTATCATCATACGTTGCAGCTACGGTTGCATAATTGTGATTAAATCATATCAATTGTTTATTACTGCAGTTTCCAGATGTTACACTTAGCACAGTAGCTAAACTTAATTTCCGAAACCCGCTAACCGGTGACTACGTAAGTGTTGGCTCACAGTATTAATTAAAACAACACAGTGTCTAATCAACGCAAACTGCTGAAGCTCTGTCGCTGATTAAAGCTCTCCCCGCGATTCACGCGAAGTCTCACTCAGAACTGCGGAGTTCAGTTTATTTAACACAAACATATTTATTGTGTTCGCTCTGCGACGAGTTGAAAAACTTAAATTGTTTTAAGTTTCACAACTCACTCCAGTTACCGAATGGAATACAACAATGCTCCGCAAGTTAACATTGTTTAAATTTAGTTTTTAACATTACCTTTGTTATACAGAGAAATAATTTTAACTATGGTACAATCATCATTTCGTACATTGATATACACTCCTGAACGTCTTCCTTAATGATAACCAGCGCGACCGGACCGATGTCATCATCATCATAAGCTGATAGACGTTCACTGCTGCATATAGGCCTATCCCAAAAGTCTCCACATTGATCGAATTGACCTACATCCAATTCCCTTCAAACTTTACTTAACCATCAGTCCACCTCTTCATTAAGATATTTCTGTTGTACAAGCCGAATACTTTTTTTAGCTCATTACTTCAATCTACAAATCCACTGAGCTTTGTGAAGTATCCTTATTCTTCTAGGAATCTCCTCATTCCTGTCATGGCCATATAGCCCACGTATCTGTAGCTAGCTCGTTACACAACTCTGCTACTTCAATTATAATTCTTAATTCAGTCTTTTCTAATATAATGGTTAAAAAATCTTTATCATCCACCAACACAGTAACTATTAAAACCCTTGTGTCAGTTACGGGAATTATCATAGTACTGCCATATGGCTGTGAGACGTGGAAGGTCACCAAGATCATCTCGCGCCAGCTCCAACTCGGTCTTCGTCCACCGCTGTCTTCGCCGAATTCTCGGTATTTATTCTCGGTATTTTCTCGGCCCGAGAGAATCTCCAATGAAAATCTCTTGGAGCCCTGCCGCGAATCGCCAATCGATTTACAAATCAGGCATCACAAATGAAAGTGCATTGGCCATACTCTACTAAGAGATCCCTACTATATTCCTAAGCAGACACTTGATTGGAATCTCCAAGGAAAACGCAAGTGCGGTCACCCCAAAAAGACGCAGCGCCACACAGTAGCAGAGATGGTGAAGAAGATCGAGTAGACGTGGAAGGAGATTAAGGATGAAGCCTAAAACCGACGCTGTGGAGAAACACTATGAACACCTTTTGACCCATCTTGGGGTCATAGGATGTTAATGAATGAATGAATGTTTTCCTACTTGACCTTCGCGACAAATAAAAAAAAACAACTAAGTTGTAATTAAAATAAAGTCTTTTTGATCCATACAATAGAAGCCATAGTCCGTAAGCCCACTTGAGCTGCGTTTACTAAGGCTTATTACGTTATTCGTCGGCAGGACTTAATTATCGCATGGTGACATTGTCCTCGCGACAAACGAATAGATGGCATAAATATTTATCAGACAGCTCCTAATATTGTATTTACTCCGTTCAATTACAAGAGTATATTTCATTTGCTCATCACATTCATTAGCCACAGCATCCTCGAAAACAGTAGATGTTTCAAACTGTCCTATTGCAATAAACACCTGTGACATTTGCGAGGCCTATGATTCTTTATACTGACTTCTGATGCCTCTCAACTGCACTTAGTGACATAAAATATCACAGCCAATTAAAAAATATTGTTTGAGACAAACAAAGAAAGCAGTAAATAAGATGGATGCATAAGCCGCTGCAGCTATTTCAGCAGCAAATAGTTCCTTTCAACATTTTCTTACAGCCAACTTATTACAGCGTCTAATTCAATTGTTGACTATTTCTAGACTGCACTGTAGCCGGATTAGCCGGCTCAAGGCGGCGGTAAAGCCACGTTAATTGAATAACAAAACTAACTGAGAGGAAAAGTAGCGAATTAACTTAATACACAAACGTATTTTTTTTACATAAATATTCCTAATATTTACTAATTCATCTACATGCGTTCATTATCTGTGGCAGTTCGCAGAGACGGTGAACAAGGTTTATGTACCGAGTTAATGATGGTAGAAAGATCCGTCTGCTGTAAAAGTTGTACAGGAGAAAATATTGCAGAGTGCCTTCTTTCCTAATGGACCAATGATTTAGTTAAGCGGCTAAAAGCGCTTAAATTATACTTTAAAAAACATTAACCGTCGGATAACAGTAACCTAAAAAACAAGAAAAGATGGATTATTATTACTATTAACCTAGCTTTAAGATTAGCTATATAGTTAGCTCTAAGATTGTTAATCCGTTAATAAAATCATTAATTAATAGATAAGAAATTTGATTAATCACACAATATTAAAGAAAATTGTCTTTAATTCAGTAAAATGTAATGATATTGAAGTAAATTGTAAGTATATTGCCGCTTTATAGCACTAGAAAGATAAATGGTTAGATTAATATCATATAGCCGTTTCGATTTTCAGGTTTCAATACGAGATATATTAACACTTATATTTGATGATTAATCGGCCGATATTATATAAAGATGACTATGTAAATCACAGTTAAATATTACAATCGTTTAACATAGTGCCATGTCGTTATGTTGATTTTTTTAAAAATGATATGAAAATGAAACGGTATAAAAATTGTATATGACGAAATTTTAACGAAGTCGATACCGCATACATACTGTTAGTGCTGAAATCGGATTTACTGTAATTGTTTTCTATTAAAAAATATATACACATGCCAATTTATGTGGTAATCAAACAAATAGTTTCAGAGAGAAGCGTTTTCAATAATTGATATAATCCTATTGTACATATGTAGGAAAAAAGTTTGCAATTTTTATATAGACCATGATCTGGTTTTATATATATTTTTCAATACCAATAACACTTTTCTATATTTTATCGATAGTAAAATTAATTAATTTATATGGAGATAATACATTTTTTAATATAAATTCGCTATATATAATTAGCATACCATTAATACTATTATAAAGTTGTATTTTATCTTATTTTTCTTATCTTATTCATAGTCGCTAGTGACAGTATACTTTCCTACTGTCGAAACATTGACCCTATAACTCGATGAAGGAACCACATCGTTTTTAAATTGAATAGATCCTACTACGATCAAATAATTTCTCACTATCATAAAATTTATGACGTTGATAACTCATAACACAGGACCACGACATATGGTTAAATTTAAAACTTAAAGTTAATATTGAAGATAACTCGATGAGAAAAATTTCATCGTCTTAATTGCGAGTGCACTTACGCGCATTAAAAGCGCAGTCATAAAGCGAAGCTTTCATAATAATAGCGTCTGGACGAGTTGGAAAATATAAGACTAAGATATCCGACAAGTAATCCTTCCATAATTAGCTGTCAAATGGAGAGAAAAAAAAATTACTTTTCTATTTCCGTTAGCGCAAATGTTGGAGAGCAATTCAATTGAAACAAGATGAGAATTAGATCATTATCGACAGAAAAATTTAAAACTTATTTTTTTTTTATTTTATAAGTTATAATATCCTTTTTATATTAGTCATTAAATGGAAAGAAATACAGAGATGCATGTCTCGTCAGAATTTATGTAATGTTGTTCAGAATTTTTCTCCAAACCATCACACTACAACGTCAACTTAACTTAAGATACAGAATGACAAACCTCCTTTGTGAACTTATCCTCACTAGCTAACGTAAGTATAACTTACAAAGAAATATTCCACCAACAGTTAAAAAGTTTTAACAATTATTAATAATACTGATGGCAGGTGTCTGTTACCGGAAACCGTCTAGATATGTACGACAGGTCTTATTTCTACGAAAATATTACTGTGTTCCGGCTTGAAGTTGTAGCTAGTGAAATTACAGAGATAATGACATTTAACATGTTACTGACTTATATTATCACTTATCATTATGTGATAGTCTCGCCAAATTTTATTTGAACGATAGAATACAATACACTAAACCAAAAGTTCCTAGACCATTTTCTTATAGGACCACTTTAAAAATTTAGCCGGTTCCAGTGGTCGCTTTGCAGCTACATCATCATCAGCCGACAGACGACAGGACATAGGCCAAAGATCTCCACATTTATAGAGGTTCGTATAGGAGAATTTGGTCCATTTCCTACCACGCTGGCTGCGAATTAGTGGGAGGCAGAGCTTCGTTGGTTGATTAGCAGGGTGCACCACGAGCAGGTGAGGTTGACTTGGGTTCTGTAAATTATCTACCATATTCCTAAAACCCGACAAAACATGTAAAGTTTAGTAGATCCATGTCGTATCTCCCGTGGACCTCTGAGGGTCTACATGGATTACTTTGGGTACTAAGACACTAGACGCTTGGTATTCGCTTAAAAGGTTTTACTTCATATTTTACAACAGTATACTTCAACAGTGGTGAATAAAGACTGGGCACATCGATTTGTTTTCTAAATAAAATAAATAGAAAGCATCGAGAATGAATCGTGACCGCACAGACATCGCATCGGATTTCACTTGTTGCACGAATTGGATTGTTTGAACAATACTATACTCTCAGATCTCGATGAAACTCTTGAGGAAACGTCCACAACTATATTCGCACAATGTATATTGTAAAAACATTAACATGGTCTCATTCATACTTTGCGATTTTATTTTTATTTTTAAATGGACAGAGGACATAAATAAAATCGCTGGAAGCCATTGAATTCAAACAGCGCAAGACCATGCTTTGTAGAACACATTACAATAGGCCTATGTCCAGGGGTGGACGTTCATCGGTTGAAATGATGATGATGAGATTTTTAATTTTAGGACTCAAAAACAAATAATCTATGAATAGAAAACATAAAATAAAAATTTTTTTCATCGTAAATATCATAAGTTTTCTTAGCATGTTATATATTTTAAAAGCCTTTTTTACTCTATATATTATTTATAACTATATTAATAAGTAACACTTGAATAATAATAATACAGAATCTTGTTTCCTGCTGCCTTTTTAAGCAATTTAAGATGTTGCACAAACAAAATTCCGATATCATTCGTGAAACTTTTTTTTCGGATGGGAAACTAATCTTGAATCTAACAATTTTTTATCAATAGGTACTGTGATTTAAGTAATGAAATGATAAATAGCGTATCCATTGCAATCATGACAAACGAGTGTACATGTCAAGACCAAAAAGAAATCATATGCAGTAAGTGCATGATTCAAAATAATTAAATAAGACGTTATCTAATGTTAATTTTGAAGCGATCAATTGGCCAAATGTTTAAAGTAATTTTTTCTTATTCCAATTACAACCTTTACATCATCATCAACAGTTTTTCACAGTACACTGAGCAAAAATTGTGTGTCTAAACGCGATGTCTACAAACATAAACAAATATTTAATCTTATACCGGATATAAAATAATAAAATTCATCAACATGTCCAATCACAAACAATCTTCTTTCCCTCTAAAGAACTTAAAAAGAATCTTGAAAATACAGTATAAAGTAAGTCTCGGACCACTAAGAGTTACTTTGACTACACTTTTTAAAGATTATTGTGTTATTCCATCCGCTAAGCTTCGCTGCATCTAGAAGATAATCCACCTCTGATGCAACCGACTAGAGATGTACCTACTCGTAATAAAAATTAATCTTTGCTTCTGAAGAAACAAAGAAGACTTAAACAATAGTTTTTTCTTTAGAGAACACAAATGCTTATTGTTCTTCATAATAATACCAATGTATATCTATAATAGTAATTCTTTATATATTCATTTAACTGTATACTAGTAATGTTGCAATGGGGTGTATAAATTTATAAAAAATATTGATAGTACTTAAAAAAGTATTCAATAATGTTTCGTTATGTATATAACTTAATTATCTGCTTCCTTATAAGATAATTTCTTTACTTTATATCAATCGTATGGTACATAGACGATTTTTAAACAATAAAGATTGAAATAAAATCTTATCCTAAGTTGAAATGTAGAATAATCTAGAAAATACCTGAAAACATGATTCGGATAAAAATTAATGTACACGGGTAGAATGCCTGCAGTACTTGTTACGGTTTATATCCTGTCAAGGACAAATTGGGGGAGACCCTATTTATTGTATCGCACGTGTGTACCTGATAAATACTTAGCAATAGGTGGATGGTCTCCATTGTTTTTTTTCACATGAGGAAAGTCCATTTACAATACATCCGCTCACCCACCAGCACTGATAACACTATTTCCTGCAGTGGTGAGGTACTCCGCTCTCGCTTTTCGAAACAAACAGCATTTCTTTTTCTGTAACTGTTATCCTCACCTGAGTAACAAATCTTTCCGAATCCGCTACCTAGAGCCCATAAAGCCAAAAGAGAATGCTCCTTCAGGCCATTTCAACGGATCTAGTGTTGGGATCAATACCTAGATGTTAGAATAAACAAGAAGAATATCAAGGTTCTAACAGTGCAGACACAAAATCAGTATACTCTAAAACTTACCAGAATACTGTTGCCGTATAAGGTGTCGTAGGATTCTGCTTTAGATGCAACATTCCTCAACTTGCAAGGCTTCTTCAAAGGCGGCGGCGGTTGCCCGTGTTTGTGTGAAGGAGACGCCTGCTGGTTACCACCTCCGCCGGCTCCGCAAACGCCTACGTGGTTAGCGTTTGCTTTATTCTCTTTCTCTTTCACCAGTTTGCTATTGTGCACGAGGTTGTTCTTCGTGAAGTTTCCGATCTGCTCGAACATGCTCGTGAGGTGCTGGGACATCATTTTGTCAATATCTACTTTGTACTCTATCTCTTCGTCAACCGAATTCGAACATGCGGTCTTGCATTTTACGATCGTCAGATTTCTTTAAACATTTTCACCGTTCTAACAAATTTCACTTCAATATCGAACAATTACTCACAATGCTAATTACATTTATTGAAAAAAAAAACCGTACACGTTTCAAAGAAAATTCGTCTCTCCCTTCGATTAATAAATTATACATTACATTTCGTACAATTTGGTATTTCTAATTCTGAAAAAAAAACTCTTTCCATTTCCCCGACGAAATTTATATTGAGTTTAACACGGTGATGTTGCTTTAATTTCTATTAGTGAATTGCTTTAATCAGATAAATGAATGATTTGAATAAAAAAAATACAACATTTAAACATCTTCCATATATTTCGAGAACAAAATTTAAATTATACTTAAGAAAACACGAAATATATATTAAAAAATACTTATACCGAACCTCAACTGCATTGAAAGTAAAATAAATATTTTAGTTAACCTGCAATCAAGCTACTGCAACATAAGCAGGAAATAATAAGTTAAAAGAACATAAATTAAGTGGAGGCGTATTTCAATGACTTTTGGCTTATGATATCTTCGAGTCTTAAGCTACACATAATGCACAGCTGTAACAAAGTTACTACTTGCCGGTAATGTTCACGTCGTATTGGAACAGCGGCGTCACAAACGCCGATACTGTCACGCGAATCCGGCGCTACTTCCCCAACGGGAAACTTGTCTTAACAAGGGTACGGGGTTGATTGCTGGCTACTTTCAAAATACGTTTTAAAATTCATTATCAAGTTTCTTTCAAAAATATTGACGCAAATGAACTGCTGTAGGCCTTTCAGTCTTCAAATTGAATCTTTTATTGGTGTCTCTACGAATCTGAAATATCAGATCTAACAAATGATTAAGAAATTAAGTCTTACTTTTTAAAATACCTTAACGCAACTTTAAAAACAAATCTTTCTATTTTTCATAAGTACACATCTAATTAAGTGTTTGAGTAAGATAAATCTTTCGAATACACACAATCAGTGTTTGTAGATAATAACCGATGAGCTTAGAAAAATCACAAAGCCCTGTGATGAGGATTGAGTGAAACAAAGATAACAATTTGTTTATTAAAAATATGTTGTAAAAACAGCTTCGTTATCCGGTGTAACATTTAATGACATTGTATATTGCTTAGTTTCCATTTCACACATCAACCACATAGGGGATGAACAGAACGTACATCTGATAGTAAACAATTCGCCAGCATATATGAGCTGGTAGCAAGGGTATCTATAAAGCACTTCATTGTGCTACTCACTTTGAGAAAATTTTACCGAATAGTAGAAACTAATATTCGAAATATATCACACTCGAACAAAGATCGTAAGAGTGTTTATAAAATATTATACTTATCATAACTTAACTAACTTTCTACATAATTACAAGCAATAAATCATATCCGGTAATATCCAAAAGAACAATCGGCTATCCTTCAACGTCCCCTGTTCAAATAGGAGAATTTTCCCACTATCCTCAAAAGCCCATGAAAGATGCTTCAACGCGGGAAAAAAAAATATAATAATGAGGCAATATTTTGAGGGGCAGCGGACAAAACAAAGCCCCCCGATAATAGGCCTCCGCTAAGTTCAGTCAAAGGAAACAGATCGGGGTTAAACTTGGCGCTTATCTTGTCCAAGTTTCGTGCAATGACACTTATCCACTTTCGCTTCGTGCGATTGTTGTCGGACACGAAATTCTGTTATGAAATTTATTACGAGATAAACTTATTTAACCGCCTCATACAGGAAGTAGATGAAGTTATCACGCTGCCTATTTATTTACCTACAAACAAAAGAAATTAAATAAAAAAAAAACTACTAAAGTAAAACAACCATAATTTCTTTCCTCTAGATGGGTACCACCGCAGCTACTACTTATACCGCTTAACAGTACTGTGCAAGCATTACTGTGTTCCGGTTTGAAGGGCGCTGTAGCTAGTGTAATTACTGAGATAACGAGACTTGTTCTGTCTCGAGGCGACGAGCGCAATGTGGTGCTGTGTATACCATTCTATGCGCCTCATTATTATGGCTAGCGTATCGTGTATCACTTACAACTAAAGGAGGAACTCTATTCATGAAACTTTACAAAGTGGTTCGATTTCCATGTTTTATTTTTGTTGAATACAACATACTTCGTAGTTAGTAAGCAGTTTACTTATATTTAAAAAAATATATCTTATATGAAAGAAGTCGTCGTTTTATATTTTTAATGGTTTTCGAAAAAATCCAAATTTTTTATATACACAAGTTACTCCTAACGACAAATAAAATTGTCTACTGTAATACATTTAAACATGTTAAAAGTTATGAAAAATCAGCAAGAGGATTTAAGAAACAAAAATAGACACTTAATATTGATCAGAAAGTTATATATAATTGCCAAAGAGGGCTGTGATTGCCCTCAGTAACTTCATTGGAGAGGCAACATCCTAGCAATAATTGCCGGTAGTAAATTAAACGTCAAAGCGGCATGCGCGTTCATGTTACAGACACCTCATCACAAAGTTCTTTGATAACCATATTTTGCTCTGTGGTTCAACAAAATAATGAATTCATCGTCGATCGGTTGTCATCAGCAATCGGAAAAGAACTTAAAGGCCCTCCATAAAGAGAAATATTCAACGGCCTCGGTTCTATGACATTCCAATTTATTTCGCATTTTTCTCAGGCCCCGTTGATAGGTGCTGAACCAATAAGCGTCTATGTATCCTCAATTTGAGAAAGGTCTATAGCGTTTGGCCAATTACAAGTCCATCTCGGAATTCCTCCGACGCAGCACAGATATTTTCTTGTAAAACGTAAAGACATTTGTCTACCCTTTATTTGAATGTAACAAAATGCAATTGTAAAATACGAAAAGTAAACTATTAATAATTATGACATTATTCTCGAAATAGTTAAAAAAAAATTATAACAGTGTGGAAAGTTAATAAATTTAACTTATCATTGTAAATGAAAAACATGAACTCGACATGTAAAACTTCTGAAAATTTTGATCTAACTTCCTCTTACAATCAAACTGTTGGTCATTCTTAATTCACAGGCATTACGGGCAAATCTCCACACCCTGGTTTCCGAAGTAAGTTGAGAGAAAACCGTACTGAAACTCAAGAACCATAACTTGAGAATTATTTACACTGGGTAGCCATTGAAAGTAATATTTTATCGCACAGGATATTAAAATAAAGCATACTTTAAATTATTCATCTCTGTTCTTACTCAAATATGAAGAAAGTGTTAAACCCAATTTAACTGACTTCTAACCGTTTGTCTTGTAACTCCAAGGTTCCTGGCAAGATTCCAGGGTTAAGTACGAACCCACCTAATTACAATAATCATATTGTTAATATATCGCTATAAAAATATTTCTATTTTTGTATGAGAGTCACAATGTTCTAGTCTAAACGATAATAAAAAATATTTTTAATATACTTTTATAATGATGATACATCAACAACAGAATATTTTAAATCTGCCATAATTAACGAAACAAATCATGTTTCTACTTAAAAAAATCCGCTTTATCACAAAATAAAATTCTGACAAGGGTGAGTTGTATCTCAAGCCTGCTGTTGACCTCTAAACCGAGCTTTGCATAGTAATTCCTACGTAACAGATTAAAAGCATGGATCCGAACGGAAGTGGATTTATCGGATTTACATCGCTGAGAGACAGAATGCACACGCATTCAGGTTGCACACAGCTTCAGGAGACACTTAACTGATGGTGTTTACAGATTTGTTGATACAAATAAATGAATTTATTAGTTTGTTACATAAAAATAACTAGGATAAATATTTATAGTAAATTAACTACTGTTTACATAATTCACATGAATGCTCTCTCTGCTTTATTCATATCAAGAAACCCTCTTTTTCCGTGCCTTATTACCTATTTATTTCGAAACGGTTGAACCGATTTTAATGATAATTTCACCATCATATAATATATATATATCGATATATTTATAAATATTATATTATATGCTTCATATACCCGAGAGATGCACTATAAATAGAAGTCTGTAGAAGAGATATCTAAAACGGACGGAATAAAGTATTTTGAAGATTTCAAACGTATGAAACTGTGCATAGACGCTGAAGAAGAGTTCTTTAAAAAGAATTAACTGTAATCAAATTAACCGTAGAATATAGTTTCTAGGTTTTAAAAAAATTTCAGGGTTCTGAAAAATTAAGGCCATTAAGGTGCTTTCTTATACAAGCAGAGAATAACACACTAGTCTTATTCTTTAGAGTAGTATGGGGTATGTTAAAACAATACCTATTTTGAACGTAGGCTATATCTACCAAATAAAAACCTAGGTAACATAAAAAAGAATAAAATCAATAAAAAAAAAGTTGTTTTTTCGTCCGATAAAACTAAAACTTATTTATTCTTACATTGACATGTGTTCAGTGTTATAACGGCACGACGGCAAAGCTGAAAATATTACCGTCATGAAACACTTTACCTTACCCCTTACGTCATAGATTTAGTATAAAAAACTCTCGGGTTAAGACTTGGTAGCAAATATTAAGTTTTTTTTATTATATATCCTAACGTCTACGATCCCACTCGTTAGTAATGTCTTCGTTTTAATCTTTATTTGTGAAATTTTTTAGTCTAGAAGAAGTCTGTTAAATCTCCTCCTTTATAAATTTAAAACAAATACGTAATAACGTAAACATATATTGATTTTAAAATAATACGGAAAATACATAAAGATATACTTTTCTATTGTGAAATAAAATTAAAGCGGAAGTGTAATGGGATAAATTCTAATACTGTAAAATTTGCCTCTTGTGTTTTTACTGAAGGTTTTAATATCTTTATTACAGTTATTTGCTTTCTAAAGAGAGAAAACATTTTAATTATTCTCTTGTATAACAATTATTACATTGAACTATACTTGTTTTTAAGTTCAATTCAATCGAATATTTAACCTTGTTATACATTATAAATACAAAGCTACAAAAGAAATGAGGAAGTAATAAATATAACAATGTTCAATATTCAATTAAATAACAGTAAATTTATAACATTAAAAAAAATATAATCGTATCGTATTTAAAATAATATAACCTATATTAAAAATTTATAAATAGTACTTAAAATTATCATCTTTATTAACTTCCGGTAGCCCGCATTAAATTATACTGCATTTAGCTTTTTAAAACTTTTATCAACTTTGTATTCTTCCGATAATATTTACTAGTAATAATCACCACCTCATCATCTCATCCGATGAACAGACCTTGTAATAAAATCTCATTATTGAGCTTATATACAACAAATTTAACTTAGTTAAGAAAGTTACTTTACTTAGATTTTGCTTCATTGTGCAATTAGTTACAAATAGCTTATGCTAATGTATTATGTATTATAATAAAGAGGGTTTGCTATACATTATGCGATGTTATAAATTATTTAACTAATTGTATCAAAAGTTTAAAAATACTTTTATTCGATAATATTATAAAGTTTTAAATTTTTTTTAAAAGTATAAAAATATTAAAAGAGACCTATGTTCAGCTATATTCAAAATCTTTTAACCGATCTAAGATTATTAAATTATGTAAATAAACATTGTTAAGTTATATTAGTTTAAATTTTATTTTAAATATTTCGAAATCAAAGATAAATGTATAAAGAGCAATATTTAAGCAAATTTTACTTTAAAAGTCATGCTAACTTATAAAGCATAATAAATGAAAATAAGTAACCTGTCTTAGAGAAAATAGCGCTTTAACTAAATAAAGTAAAAAAAGCGAAAGTAAAGTTATAAATTAATTTTGCGAAAGTTAATCTTTTAATAATATAATGATTTTGGTTGAAACAAATCGATTATAATAAAATAAATAAAAAATAAAATAATCTTTATTTCAAGTCCATATAAGTAAAGGTTAGTAACAATATAGTAGTATAATAGTAGTTCTTATGTACTACGTCAGTAATGTTACCTAAAACAATATAAGTACATAATATATATATATATATATTTTGTTTTTTTTTTTAAATCATGTATACAATGGTCCTCAATTGGAGAAGCGGAGATAGCAGCTATCACCATTAGGTTGCTGCTGGTGCTTATCATCGAATAAAAATTTTAAAGTTTACGAAAGGAAGAGACGAATATTCATTAAAACAAAGTTAAAATCTTACTTCAGGGAAACTTGTGCGAACTTTGCAACTTGTAAGTGATCTGTTAAGATAGTCTGTCGTGAACGTGGTTGATGGACCCGATTAAAAAAAAAAAAGTACTTGCAACACTACGACAAGTCTAAGCTCCGGAAGGATGCATCCGAATGCGACCGCATTACCCGGTGTTACCGCGACTACTGCTGGGTTGTTCAGTGCTTGGTCATCCGCTGTCAACGGAGAAGCATCTCTTCGGCGGCTGTACAGCGCATGCGCGGTCAAGTCCCGCCTACGAAAACTTTTTATTCGCCCGCAAAAGTCCGCTCGCGCCCTTTTCGCGTAAGAAGTTAGTTCGCGCCTTCGCACTTGAGCTCACTGATTTATTCAGTGGTATTAACAAGTTTACGATTAATGCCCATTTTGTGTACTTTGCAAATTTCTTAACTGATTTATTGCCTTTGTTCCCGATTGGTTTCACGTAGAGTTATTTGATTCATTATTATGGTATTTAGAAACGTTTTAATAAACCTTTCGGGATCATAGTCAAGCACTAGGCTGTACAATATTAATTTTAAATTTACCCATGATATAATTTCAAGTTTTCTTTTGTATAGTCATAAAAAAAATTCTTCTGAACTCTACTCATATTAATAATTAGAATCTGATTTATCTATTTATCCTTTCGGAATTTCTTATTATTATAACATTTACAAATATAGTAACTAATATAACTGAATGATGATTATTCTTTTTATAACTTTGTATAAGTATAATATAACGCTCTATACCAGTATTATTTAGTTTTGTACAACATTTTTTTGTAAGTTTATTGCCATTATCTTGTTGTATTCTTATTCATAGTTTAAGGTTGTTGTTAGAACAATAATATAGCCAAAGCAGTGTCCGTCTACAATGGGCACACATATTTAATATTGTGCGAGTGCAATATATCTAGAGCAAAAGGTAATATATAACGTTGTGTTGTTGATTACCAAATAAATAAAAACAATTATAAAACAACGCATTAAATAATGAACTGATCAAGTAAAGTGTATTTTTGAAATATACTGTAAATGTCATACATATATGTTTATCAAGCATATAATATATTTAAAACTATACAATATCCGAACTTAAAAGTTTCGTGTTAAGTGCATTTGATAAACACTAGCCTAATGATATTTTCGTTATAAAAGGCCTATAGGGAAAAATCTATTTCTCTTAATATACGTAGTAACATGAAAAATTAATCTATTTAATGTCCACCATAATTTTAATCAAGATAATGTAGCACTCAAACGTAATACATGCTGATATTACCGCAAATAGCGTTTGGCATTAAAGACTGCTTAAACAGCGCTATAAAATAACAATGTCGGTTATAAACAATTTTAGCATTTTAACGTGCATACGTAAAGTAACGATAACCCTCAGATATTTCACTGTGCTCAGCTTCAAACAGGTGAAAATTTATTAACGCTATAGTACAGTGACTGTAAATAAAAGTTCGCGAATATTTACATGTAGTTCTCTGGCGTTGAGAAGGTGCTGCTATATTGCATACTTCCAACAATACCCGGATCTACTAAATAATGGATGTCGTAGTGAGTTTTCATGATACTACGATCAACTTCCATCCTGCAAGTGGCTCATCCATCATTATCTGTGGTCATTAAATTCCAAGATGTTGAATTACCAGCTTCTTGACATCTCAGCTGTATGAAACGGTTGTATATTGTGTATATTGTCAAACATATACCCGTTAATGAACTTTGTTGTGAAAGGTATACCTATTAGAAATAAATTCTTAGATTGTGGGTATACTTTTAAAAATAATGATAATCTCAGAACGTAAGAAAATTATTTCTTTAAGAATTAGAAATCGCAATGATTATATAAGCGTTTAACTACAGTAATTACCAACAAGTAGCAGTCAAAGAAAATCATTCCCTCTTTAGTGAACTTTTACGACACACCGACTATAATGGTTGTGGTGCCATTCTAGTTCTACCTACAGAGTGATCTGAGATATTTTTAGATGATGCAACTCCCATTTCTCTAATCATATACTTATGTATTGTTTTGTGTTGAAAATATAGCGAAATGGCGTTTTCTGGCAGCCGCGAGCAAAAAATGAACATGGGGTCTAAAATCTAGAAGATGAAGAATAAACGAAAAAAAAATATATGATAGATTTTTTTCTGCTTTTGTACTTGTGTTTATCTATACAAGATCACTCTTTTAGTAATCTTCTTTAGATCGGCTGGTAGGAAACTGGATGCGAGGTTAGCTCGTCTCAACTATTCCATACTCAATCAATCATTGTTTATCTTTACATTGTATGTGTGAAGTGATAAGATAAAAATAATTTAAGAAGACACTTTTAATAAATTAAGCGACGTATGTAATTACTAATGTAAAAAGTGACACTGTTTCACGATTATGTTAAAAGTTACAAAACTCCCTTTCCGGACCAGTGGTTTATACTTCTAATACTAATTGCGTTAGAGAAGTTTCGTTAAAGCGTTTAATTTTGATGTCCTGCTAATTTGTATTTAAAATGTGGTCACACCATTAAAATGCGGCACACGTTTGAGTGTTTGTTAAATAGATGTAAAGAGTGAGTTTATAACGAGCATTCGTCGTTTTTATGTTTACGGCGTTTTCAGAAATTACATATTTAACTTTGTCTTTAAATGTATCCTAGATTACTGCATACTAATACTAACACACGATGTGATAATAATTTGAAACAAAATAGTATCTTTATTCGATGGGCTATATATTAAATATCCTAAAACTATACGTATATTTACGTACCATAGCTTTAACGAAAATAAATAAGTATTAGTATATTTTCTCAAAAGAACTGTAAAAAGTATAAACTTAGCGCTCCTTTGTACTAACTATTCTCTATAACAACTTAAAAGATTGTAAACTAGATCATTGTCTTCATATTTCAGTTTTACAAACTTGAGTGAATGCTTATATTTTTACATATCAATTTACAAAACCAACTCACGATCTTTTCACAAAACCATTGTCTTCATCGAAAGAAGAAGAAAAAAGCAAACTTTTACAAAGCTGGTACAGTTCAGTACTTTTTGTTCTTTTGAAATAGTAGTTAGACAGGTTTTATATTCGTAAATATCTTTATCCTAAGTTTCACACCTCGTGTATAATAATACTTTCATGTCATACGTGATCAGAATCAAAATGTAGCTTTTAAGAAATACATACACTTTAAAAAAGCTTCTGTACGTTATTTTAAAACATCTCAAATTTATGTTTCCGTATAGAATTATACATTACTTTAGTAGTAGTAAAACCTTACTTATCGTAAAGAGACAAACGGTAACGTGTAATTACTTCGTGTTGCTTTTAAAAAACACTGCAGTCTAACTACATTTTTTAACTACAACATATGTGAATATGATACTGCAGATGATGGTATACTCATCTAGAACAACTGACTTTCTTAAGTTGACAGCCAAACCACGGCAATACTACTGTGGCAGTAGATTCCCAAAATGTGGATGAACAGGAACCATTACAAACTTAATACTAGCCCAGAACTGAATCAGAAATTCGATTTTATATATTTTGTAAACAGCGTTAACAAAATATTTGATCGCAAATTTCATAGCAATTAGAAAACAGAAGTTAGAGAACAATATGATTTATTTATTATATATGAACAAGGAATATTTATATTTACATATTGGGTATAAGAATTCAAACGCAGTCGACATCGAGAATGTAGGGCCACTTGTTATTGTTGGAATATTGTATTTCTCAAGTGTCGTATGGAAGCTCAAACGCAATCAGTTCCGTTGTCAGAGATCGAGACGGCGTGTACCAACTGCAAATTACATAATGTCTACTGCTCAACTTGAGTTTTTTCGCACCTTTCAATTTCGAAGCGAAAAAGCTTAATATCGCAATATAAAAACAAGATTATCGGAGGTTGTTGTTTGAGCTGCCACCATTACGTCTATTGCTGCTCCAAGCAGCAGTGAGCAGCTGTAGCAAACGACTCTACTGGCGTAACAAAACTGTACATCATATGTCGAAAACCGACGAGCTTAATGCATACAAATATCTTGACTAGCGTTGTCGTCGTGCTGTAATTACGTCCTATATAAAAAACGAGGCATTCATTGTTGAAGAAAAAAACACTTTTCCTTCCACTAACTACAATACATGAATATTATAAAAAATCCTATCTATTCTGTTAGCCTTATCAGGCGGTTCCATTGTTCGTAACCAAGTACAAATATCAATAGATAATTAAGAATAATAACTAGTAAAGTAATTGATAGCAATATTTTAATTCTAATTTCCTGTACTCAAATTCTCATTTGTATCCCTTACTATAAAACATCACTATCCAGATTGAAAGCATTAGGTGTACCAACATTTGTAGTTATCAGTGTTTTTATGTCCTTTCATGCGCCCGCGTAAACTTTTTTATGTTTAACCGCAACTCTCCATATGAGATAAAACGGAATGACTATCATCCGGCGCTGTCTAGATTTTTATAACTGCTGCTAAATGGATGCAGATAAAAAGTTAATTTTTTTAATTCACTTTGATGAATAAAAATCAATCTCTTTCACATATTCTGCCTCTAATGTAACGTATAATACTAGTTTTTCCTCACCCACTTTTCCAGTCGTAATATAGATTTGATATTTACACGTGAAATTTGTAAAAAATATTTCCGCCCGCCGGCACCCCATCGAGACCCGTCTCGTTATTAACACCCCCTCAACTCTCTTTGGAGGAGTTTCGTAAAATACATTCTTACCAGACTTCTAAATTTCAGAAGCAGTACCTCTAAAAAATTTTTAAACGATTACATCTTACGTCTAATAGTTTCGAAGACCTCGTGATTAGTCAATATCTTTAGATATGTCCTATGTATACAGATAATATTACAAATACTTTTGTCATTACAAACTTTTAAAAAAATTCTTGGTACACATATCACAACCCTCAATTTTAGCTGGAATAAAGACGATGAAGATATGTCATCTTTATTCCAGCAATAGAATATTTTTTTTATTCGACGAAGCGACGAGACCAGCGAGGCGTTCAACTGATATATAAATGATACGCTTGCCCATAAACAAATGGCGCTAGTTAAGATGATATACACTGCACCACTTTGCGCTCGTCGCCTTGAGACATAAGTTTTCAAGTGTTGTTACCCCAGTAATTTCACTAGCTATAGCGCTCTTCAAATCGAAACACGGTAATGCCTGCACACTACTGTTTGGCGGCAACAGAGACCTACAACCAGTAAGTAATATCGTAGTTTTAGAACCATTTTTTATAAGAAATAAACCAAAACGTTAGATTTTTTTTTTTCATTCTAATGAAAGGAGTATTTTCTCGTAAAAAAAACATCGGAAGCGATTATGCTGGCAAAGCTTTCGTTTGGCGAATTCCAACTGTTTGAAACGCAGTCGAATTGACACATGTCGCGATCCTTATTACTAATTGGAAAAGCATTCATACAAACAAGTGAACAAAGTGTAAATGTTACAGAATATATAAATAGCAACACCCCTTCCTCTTCCATCAAGAATTTATTTATTTTTTATTGTATAGATTAGAGCTTGACTACGATCGATCTCACTAGTCTCTGGTGGTAAAGCGCACTGGTCTATAAGGAGCCTATACAATCTTTTCTTAAAAATCCTTACGTCATACCTGGACGGAAACACTGACGCTGGCTGACTTTTCCAATCCTTCGCTGTTCGCATTAAAAAGGTCGAAGGGAAACGCTTCGTCCTAATGCGTGAGAAACATAAACAGTATATATTAATTAATATTTATATATTATTTATTAAAGTTAATATGTATGGCGACAAAACTATAGATTTTTGTTAAAATATGAAAATCTTCTACTTCAACTCCAAATCTCTTCGCGTCCTAGGTCTAATATAAAATGCCTATAGGCATTATGTTCACGTATTGTAAACTAATTTTTGTTGTTCCAATAATATTTTTTTTATAAATAAATACATTTATAACCTTTATCTTTATCATCCCCATCAAAATGTCACACCTAAGGTCAAATTTGCAAGAAAACTTTTATTAGTTCATTCTAAATATTTCACTAACTAAAATACTTACTGAATAGGAAAACAAAAATATTTAAATTGGAAGAAAAGACGTAGTTGTGGGTGGACAGAACTAATCATCATCAGCTGATAGACGTTCACTGTTAAATATAAGCCTCCCCCTAAAATCTCCACATCAATCGGCACTGCGCTGCCTGCATGCAGAGACTTCTTGCGACCTTCAGTCGTGTATGGGGGTTCATATGAGGGTATTCGGGCCATTTCCCACCACGCTAAACCAATGCGGGTGAGAGCCAGAACCTCGTTGTTTGAGGTCAATGATCAGGTGAGGTTAGCTTGAGTCCCGTAAGCTGTTGTGCGCGACCCCTTAACAAGGCGTCATTCCTTGACGTAAAGTTCATACCAAAAATCGCATTTCCTAACCGTATTGGATCTAGATTAGGAGAAATATCATCAACTGTTACCGTTATATAAGTAACTATAACCTAAAACTCCTTTACCTAACGTTTATCATATTCGTATAATATTAATAATTAATATTCGAGTTTTAGTGATTTGAAGATTGGAATCAAACCAAAACTTCAATATATATATAACCCGATGGTAGCATTTCATTATGCATCAGTCCCTGCAACTGAAAATGAATAATTGAAGAGTGAGCGATGTCGTTGACTGCTTATCAAGCAGAAAATTATCGTCGTGATTGAAACGAATATTTCCTTACACAAGATGGTGGAGCTGAATATTTTATATTACGATAAATTCGGAAAAGATATTAGAATATCTACAATAACACAAATCATCACTACTTATACTAAAACATAAATCTACTTTATAAACCGCACGTTAATAAGGTACTAATAACATTCCTAATATATATACATATATAAGAACAAAAAAAAGAGATTTCCTGTATATATACATATACTAGAAATATTATTTTATGGTAATACACTTTATTGCAATTATTTCACCAGCTTCTTTTTGATTGTTCAATTAAATATAAACACTAATAGTATTTTGGTAGATTTTTATCATAGTTCTGGCAACATCTAAATTTAAGTGTAATTAAGATTGTATCTGGCAATTTTTTTTCTCTCTGTTTGATAATCCGTGCTGTGCACGGCAATTTTTGTATTTTTATAATAATTCTGCAATAGAATAACCGTAAATAGTTCTCCAAGCTTGCATTTTATTTCTACATTGATAAATATGGAGAAAATATATTGTCAAACTAGTTATCACTTCCTACTACATATAAAATTAAAAAATTGTTTAGCATTAATATACCTAAACTAGTAATTTACATTATTAATGACATTGACATTTCTTGTTAATCATCATCAGCTGATAGACGTCTCTGCTGGGCATAGGCCTCCCCCAAAGATCTCCACATCGATCGGTCCTGCGCTGCCTGCATCCAGCGACTTCCCGCGAATTTCACCACGGTCAGCATGGCCGGAGCACCGCTAAGCACTCTTGCCGTCGTTAGTAAGTATTCATAGAAGATAGATCCCTTAAGTTGTAGTGCGGGACCTCTTACACCCCCTTGTAGTATTGTAAATGAACGATCGATTTTTACTAGACTAGTGCGCTTTATCGCCTGAGATTACGTTACAACTAAACCGTAGATAAGATCGTGGTCAAGCACTGACCGATAGGTATTAAAGAATACATCTAAAAGTTCTCTCATCATTCTCTAAAAGATCAATATTAGTAATCTCGTTTTCTTTCATTTAAAAAATACTGTGAACAGTTTTTTTACTTTGTATTGGTTGCTCGAAGCCGACTGTGAACATAGAGGAAGAGGTAAAATTGAAATAGCTTTTGTACTATTTCTGTTTTCTGTTCCGTGTTGATTTCTAACGTTCACAGCAGCTGACGGCCTGAATGGACTCGGCGAAAATACTAAATGTATACAATCTTAACTACTGTTACATCACAGATTGGTCGATCCTCGATTATATTATGATATACATTTACTCAATCACGATTTCTCACAACTATATTCTCATAGTTTTCTAAAGTTTATCGACATCTTTTCATTAAGATAAAATTTTGATATAATCCAAATTGAACCTTGGTTTGTAGTTAAGTTGGTACTGCAAAAAAACATAATGGGTCCTCCTTCTCCAATTGTCATTGAACAAAATTTTTTATGAAATATCGTGTAAATGTTTAAGTATTCAGGAATTTTGTTTACATTGCTTTACCAAAAGATGCGATGTTTGAAGGTTAACAAAGACAAAGAACGTTGCTTTTATGAAAATGTAACTTAAAATTTATTAGCCTTTCGAACTTTTATGTTAACAGAAATCATCACTAGAAGTACTTCAATAGGGCGATTGATTATCTTTAATCAGTGAGATACCGTAGATAGTTAAAAGATTAACGAGATGATTACACAAGCACTTCTTTCAAAACATTTTTACGACACTTGCATACATTTCATAAGTCCACTTTAACCAAAGAATTAATAATAATCACTATATCTAACACTAGCTGTTCCCCGCCCGCTTTGCTGGCTGTAACACCCCCGCAAGTCCTATTAGGAAACTAATTTTGTAAAATCTATTCTTATACTTCGACTCTAAGCTATTATTCCAAAAATATCGTGATGAATCTCTCTCTACCTAGGTGGAAATATCTTATACATATAGATGATATCTAACTCATAATTTCGTCATTACGCAATATTTATAACCTTAAAAAAATAATGACAACAAACTTTATAATATGTATTTACTACCATCTTAAAAGCCCGAGTGTTTTCATAGTACGTATAAAATAAATACCCCGATCTCGTGCGGCAACAATTTTCCACCCCCCGTGAGCACGCAGGTTAACGCAATTACACTGAATTACATCGTTAAAGTGAAGTATAATCGTATAACCAAGCATTTAATAACAACCGTTCGATATACGTTAGACTATCAACATAAACCATTTAAGCTACTGCAACTACTGAAAATAAACCTTCCCAAAGTGGAGTGTTTACGGTCACGGAGAAAGGAACCAGTGTCTCCCTGAAATTATCTTTTTAGTCGCCGATGGCATGCAGATGGTGGAGTAGCAGCGTAAACGTTCTAACCCAAGTCCCACACGAGATTATAACGTGTAAATCACTAATCATCATCATCATCATCATCATCAGCCGATAAACGTCCACTGCTGGACGTAGGCCTCCCTCAAAAATCTCCACATCAATCGGTTCCGCTTTGTTCGCATCCAAAAAATAATAATCACTAATCATATTTGAATTAATTCCGGCCAACCCGCATTAGGATAGCGTGGTGGGAAATGGCCCAAATCCCCTCATATGAACCCTCACATACGACAGCCCATATTGCCCAGCGGTACTGGCGATCATGCTGACCGTATGAGGAGATCTTTAGAGGAAACCTTTATCTAACAGTAGACGTCTATCGGCTGATGATGATGATAATGATTTAAATGAAAAAGACGAAAACGCAGAAGGTTTACTAGGTGCAACGTTTATTACTGGCTTTAGGATACCAGTTCCTACTGGTCTCTGTTCCAGTAGATCGTCTATAGTTGGTACCAACACAGCTCTTATTTCTGCCGTCAAACAGTAATGCGCGAACATTACTATATTATAGTTTGAAGTGTGCTGTAACTAGTAAAGTTACTTGGGTAAAGAAACTTAACAACTTATGGCTCAAAGCTACAAGCACAATGCGGTGCAGTGTATATAATCCTAACTTGCGCCACTTTTTTATGAGTAGACGTATCAGATAATAAAATCAAGATCTCTGCATCAGCAGATAAGTTCTGGACGAATAGTAAGATTTTTTTTTTAATATGTGATTGATTCAGTAAAATATACTGTATACAGCAACAGTAAATCTCTGTGTGATTTAATTCTCATTGATAAAGTTATATGACTATACCGAAAGGATCGGGGTACCCGCAAAAATAAAGTACTAGTAAACCAACATACGTACATATGATAGATCACGTGAAATCGTGTGTGTCAAATTTTCGGCGGTGAAAAAGTGTACATACATTCATAAGCCCAGTACATCAAACCTCCAGCAGATAAAAAAAGGTGACTCATCCAGTCGGAAAAATTGTGCCGTTTTCTCTTGACATAAAACAATAAAGTTAGATTTTAGGGAGGCGGGTTCAAGGTATGTCTACTTTGTAATTCATCTTTTATAAAAAGGAAAAGTATATTTTCACTTATAATCTTAAAATAACTAAGAAAAAACAACTTGATTAAAGATACGAGTATGTGAAGATAGTGAGGATCTGTATTTGTAGAGATTAAAAAATACTGTACAAACAAAACAAATTATATGTTTACATATAAATATACCTCTGCATACATGTATGTGTGGGGGTGTAAGGGGTTTCCTCCGACGTCTTAAGGAGCCCAAGTTAATCTCACCTGCACGTGGTGCGCCTTGCTGAATAACAGACAAGGCTGTGACCACTCACCAACCCGCACTGTAACAGCATGGTAGTTAAGGCCCAATTCCCCTCTATGAAATCTAACAAGGAAATCTTTGGGGGAGGCCTATGTCCAAAAGTAAACCTCTATCGGCTGATGATGATGATGTGCAAGAAGTTAGGTTTGAATGACTACTAATGTATAACATATAGATGTGTGCCTTTACAAAACGTCAAACATCACCATGTTCTGATTTGAAAGCTTCTTTCATATATATTCTAGTGGTAGGTCTCTGATGAACAACAAGGTAGGTACTACCATAGCTCCTACTTCTGCTACCAAACAGGAGTACACTGCACCACGTTCTGCTCGTCGCCTTGAGACATGAGATGTTGAATCTCGTTACTCCGATAATTACACTAACTACAGCGCCCATCAAAACTGAACACAGCAATGTTTGCACACTACTGTTTGTTGTCAGAAATGGTAGCTGCGGTGGTACCTACCTAGACGGTCACTGACAATAAAGACCTACCACCAGTACCACTGCCATCACTTTATAGCATTAAAAATTGCCATTTTCTGAATTGAATACATCGTCCGTCTCAAGACGCAAAATGTACGCGCTGCAGTACTGTTATAAACGTTTTAACTACCGTTAGATTTATCTGGACTCCTTCTGCTTGCTTTAACCATGTAGTTTTTCTCATAGCTTCTTTAGCATTTTTTTAAACATTACATGCTCTCCAACCTGTGATCTTCTAAGACGGTAACGGCGAAGGTTTACCGCTGGATTCGCGCAAGTTTATGGCCGGGCCTGTCGCTGCGCACCGCCCCACGGGAACACCGCCTTATTGTTTCGTGTCGAGAGAAACGGCCTAATTTGTCTATCCGACTTTCTGTCGCCCCTTTTCATCGTTGCAAATGACATATATTACGTGAGCAAACACTTGCAACTTTTTTATTTTAAACAACGCAACGAGCTGAACTTTTATTTGATCACAAAATACATAATACTCTATACTACATGGTGTCCCTCGCGTTGATAAGATGTTAGGTCCCCTTACTTTAGTAATTTCACTAGCTAAAAAAAAAAACAAAACAGGTAATGTTTTCACAGCACTGTTTAGAGATAGAAATAGGATTTACTTTACAAATTTTATTAGTTTAGTTATATTAGATGTCGGTCGTAGGTATTGCGATTGGCAGTTGTGGTGCCACAAGAAAAATTATGTCATGCAATGCAAGAATAATTATAATAAAGTAAAGGAAATAGTTTAATTTTGCTTATCCCAACTTTTGGTATCTATCGCAAAAAAATTATCTCTATTAAATACTATGATCACTAAATATTTATTCTTTCTAGCATTAATACATTATTTCTAAGGTATTTCTTTATGGCAACTTAATTATTTGTAATACGTCAATTATTTGACTCCTGTCAATATTATTCACATATTGTTTGTATAAAATATTTTATTATAAATAATTAATAACTTTTCAGCTTGTTAGTGCTAGTTCAAAAATTTAAGCTTTCAACCGCTGGAAATTTTATATTTATAATATATTACTCATATTTATAATATTATTTAGCAAGACTTTATTCAGTTATATTATATTCATAAGATAATATGTAAAGAGCTAATTTTCGCCGGCTCTCAAACTCCTCGACTTAAGTGGTTGTTGATCAAAGGACGAATTTCATTTATTATGAACAAAGATGACAAATATTAGACATGGCTCCCATACACAAAACACTAAAAAGCAATTCAAAATTAAATATGACTTTCTGTCTATTATTAAGTTATATTAATACAACAACAATTGTATTCTTAACTTTTAGCTTCATTGTTTAACATAAATAACAACTAAATAAAGCGAACGTTACCAAAATAAAACAAACTGCTTGCGTAATGGGAAGAAAACTAAAGCATATAAAAATTTATTAATTAAAAAAAAAAAAACAAATAAAAATATACGGATGTATTTTAAATAATTTAACTTGTTTACTGGGAAGTAATAATACGAGTATAAAATGTCTCTGTAGTTATTCATGTATCAAACCATCATCGTCGCCATGAAATTACTTTGGTAGCGAAACTTAAGATGTTAAGTCTCAAAAAAAATTTGTATTTTGTCCTGGTTTTAAGTTTGATAAATTTAAAAAATACTTTTAAAAGCAGATCATATATTAAAAACATATGTCGTACAGTGTTTACTTCTTTACACTATTTCTTACCAATAGGCAAGTTTCCATTTAACATTTAGTCTATTCAATTTTTCTATCACATTATTTAAAATTTTCATACCAGTTAAACATTTTTGGTACCAGTCGGTAATAAAATATGATTCCCGAGGGCAGAGCTTTGTCATGTTTGTCCCGGGTTCTAAAACTAAGAGATTACATTGTAATTCAGCGCCAAGCTTACTGTCATGCGAGGGATTGTAGAGGTATCAATAACATTTTATGTACCTCTATAGCATAACAATAAGTTTTACTAACAAAAATAAACTAGTAAATACAATGGTATTAATAAACTATGCTTTAGAAAGGAAGAGATTTTTAAAATAAAAGGAAATGTTGAAATGCTTTCCATAGTTTAAATAATTTATTAAATTTTATTCTCTCATGTTATTGAGGAGAATAGTATCATAAACATTATGTCCCTTCACTTTATATCAAGAATATCCTCTCAATTTTACCAAGGCAAAGATTTTGTAAATGTTTAATATATATTGAGGTTAAAAAGAAGTGAAGAGGAAGACGCTTGCCTCCGTTCAAAGTTCTTGTTATACGCTTACGTCGAATCATGTTGCAAAGACCCTCGTCTATGCGCACTCAGAAGAACTGGAATCGCAAAGTTATCAAAAGATTTATGTGTTTAATAATTCAGCGTATCCGATTAAATATATTTAAACAGTTCACATGCCTTGTTGAATAGATATTTCGTGGTTTGCGCTCCGTCCGGCATTATCGTATAATGAATCATTCAAGCAATTCGCTAAAATTACTACGTGCTATTGAACATGACGGTTTGGCCGTTTAAAGGAATGTTTCAATATGAACTAGCACGAATGCAAACCAATCACCTGTGTAATAATTATCTACATTTCGCGTCGTACTAATTTCATCAATTGCCCACCAAATATTATTTGCTGCGAATAACGATCATATATTATTTCAACAATGCGCCCAATTATTTCATTACAGGCGGTAAAGTTTAAAAAAGAATGCGAGGAGAAGAAATGATAAAAAGGCTTAACAGTTTTAGAGGTATTGAGGTGGGGCGCGAGGTCTTTGGTGAATGACAGTGCACGCAGCAATATCAACATTGTATAGATAATTACAGAGCATGTTACTAAGTAGAATAGTATTACGAAGATCCGGACATATCCAATTAATGGATACGGTTACATACTTCTTGGTAGGCTACTGTCTCGATTATTGGCATCACGAAGCTCTAGTAACTAGATACATCTGTATACTCTTTAATGACTTGTCCAAAGGCAATGTACACAAAGATGTACGATCGTTATAAGGATTTGCGCAATGATAAACGATAGCGTGATCTATTGTTCATAGTCGCGCCATCTGTTGGGTTGTTTGAAAACTTTTTATTAAAAGTGTTTAAAATTTTATCAAAAAGTGTAATTAACGTTAGCATGATCATTTTTATTACATCCACATAATTTTTTTGTGTTTTTTGTTGCTTTACGCGGAGGAAATACCTTCGCATACCTGCCCTCACGGCAAAGACAGTTTATGTCGGATTTGCACCGACTAAAACCCCTTCAATGTTCTACCTCCGGCGTTTTACGGTGGAGCCACGAAAACTCTTTCGCATAACTCCGCAACCTCGCCAGCGCCAGCTGCACCATGCAACCCCACCTGGGGGAGAGAACCTCCTCTTTACACCTCTGTAAAGACGCCGCGGAATATACAGCGCGCCCTCTACTCGGCCTCTTATAATCACTTCGGCAACGGATTCTCCACAAATCCATCACCCAGAGCCCATGGAAGCTAAGAAAAAAAACTCTCCCAATTCCTTGCGACAGATCTGGTTTTTAATTCCGCTGCCAATCATTATACAGCCGCGGAACGTAGAGACAGCGGTAAACCGCAATACCGACACTCCTGTCCTTGCGCGACTCCAGTTCGACTACGAAAAGCCGTATAAACCTGCCCCTGCAGACCACCGGCACTCATCTGAAGTGAGCTCACCTGGAGCGGCCACGTCGATCCGTCTCTACACCAAGCCTTTTAGCTTCACCGTGGGTAACCAAGCCACGGCTTATTAATAAACCAGGCTCTGGCTACCACTAAACCGCATTGGGCCAGCGTTGTAGGAAATGGCACAAATTCCTTCATTATAACCCCTAAAAACGAATGTCGCGGGAAGCCGTTAGACGCGCGTAGCGCAGGATCGTCGATTTTGAGATCTTTGGGAAAGCCTATGTCCAGTAAAAAACGTTTATTGATAGATAATGATTGTGTTTGCCATTGACATCATATTCATCATCACTATCATAATCGTCGTCAATATCATAATCACGACCAGCACAATCATCATCATTATCAACCGATAGACGTTTTGGACATTTTAAATAAATTAAAAAATCATAATTTTTCCGGATGGAAACTTTATTGTGATAAAATAGAAACGAATGCAAATTAAAATCTTTATCCGTACACGTTCCGCGAGTTAAACTGAACCAACAATCGAATGTGACCGGATGCGGGCATCGCATGCATCTGATGAGGCGCATTGCAAAAACAACGAGCCCTCCAATCAATTAATAACGGTCCAATGTGCACAATCATATTATTTCATTACCATTGTAATTTAATTCTTAATGTATTTCTCGTATAATCTCGTATTTCTGCCGCCAAATACTATTGCGCGACCATTACTATGTTCCGGTTTGAAGATCGTTGTAGCTAGTGAAATTGCTGAGGTAACCGTACTTAATATCTTATTACTCTAAGCAACGTGATAATCTGTAATACTATCCTAACTAAAGCTACGGTGT
This sequence comes from Ornithoptera alexandrae, assembly GCA_029030555.1. Taxonomy (NCBI): domain Eukaryota; kingdom Metazoa; phylum Arthropoda; class Insecta; order Lepidoptera; family Papilionidae; genus Ornithoptera; species Ornithoptera alexandrae. The sequence goes on along the minus strand of JARDVY010000037.1, from coordinate 3,025,876 downwards.
TATGGGCAGGGCGCTAACCATCACATCTACTTGCTTGGTCGCTTCGTTGATGAAATATGAAAAAAATCTTTATCAGACTCAGGTCTTTACAATGCAGAGTCCACGAGAAAATTATTACACAAATAATTTTAGTGACATTTATGTTTATATAGGAGATATCCAGAGATTCAGTGACTCATCGCGAGATCTTCGAAACTATTAGACGTAAAGACAGTACGAGTTTAGATCACAACGGCATTTAGCTTTGAAGATAACTTCTCCATTAAGTTCTAGTGAGCGTGACTCCATGATCGATAGGCCTGTATATTCTTTTTTTTTATACCACTTAGGTGGCAAACAGGCTTGCAGCCCGCTTGATGTTGAGCGGTAACCGCAGTCTATGATCGCTTGTAACACCAGAGGTATCACTGGGCGTGTTGCCTACCCTGCAGAAACCTTTTCACGCCCCTTTTGAAGAACTTGATATTGTAGCTCCTAGGGAAAACTTCGACAAGTAAATCGTTCCACAATTTCAGTATTCTCGGGAGAAAACATCTCTGGAACGGGATCGTACGATCTACTGCGGTTCAAGGGTATGAGGATGAATTCCCTGTCAATGGTGAGCGGTATGATGATGAAATGTGGCCGTCGGCATCATATCAAACAGCTTATCAGAACACATCCCGTTATAGAGGCGGTAGAACACACAGAAGAAGGCAAAATCTCTCCTAAAACCAAGAGGATCAATACTGTCCGTTAGCAAAGGGTCGTCGATAATTTTGACAGCTCTGTATTCCACCGAGTCAAAAGGTCCCCCCACCTGGCATCTAGTTGCTCCTGCCCAAAGATGAGAACAATACTCTTTGTGAGGCCGGACTTGCGCTTTATATAGCAAGAACCTTTGCCCCGCAGTCAAGTACTGCTTCGCCCTGTTAATTACACCGAGCTTTTTAGATGCCAGCTTTACCTTTTCTTGCAAGTGCCCTCGGTACTGGACGTCACTGGAGATTTCGATGCGTAAAATCCCAATGCTTCTTGAGATGGTCACAGATGTATTCTGGAACTGAGGAGCTACAATAAATGGAGTTTACTTAGCGGGCTTCTGTCTGGTAAGCCTTGCGCATGGCTCGGTACCAAAAAAAAGTATAGATATTGTTTCTGCCGTTTAAGGGTCAGCTAAGAATGGATTTTACAAAATTCGCTCACCAATGAGAATTGCGGGGGTGTTACGGCTAGCAAAAATTATATTGAAATTATGTTTTCTGTAGCTATAATAAAATTTATTTCAATATTACATCAAAACTAGTATTACTACGGTTAAAACGTTACAATATTTTGTGTATTTGATTGGTTTTTAGCGGATACGAGCAATTCGATTTCTATTAAAAGTTAACTGTGCGGAATGATTACTCCGAACGCTACGTATGAATTGAAAGAAAATTCAATTTTAAACTGCAAAATTCTGTGAGAAATCGTGTGAATAAATAAACTTGAGGTTATTATTATATTACTGTATAGTTAAGTTGTTGCACCAGAATTGAACGCGCTCATACAATATGTCATCATCAGCCGATAAACGTCCACGCTGGACAGAGACCTCTCCCAAAGATCTGCTCATCGATCAGTTCTGCCCTGTCCGCATCCAGCGGCTTCCCGCGACCTTCACGCAGTCATGTCCTTCATTCGTCGTTGTTTGACATATTTTGGGTGATTTGGGCCATTTCTCACCACATTGGCCCTGCGGGTTGGTGCGATCCAGAGCCTCGTTTGTTGATTAACAAGGTGCTATTGCGTCTGCCAGGAGCAAGTGAGGTTAGTTTGGGTCCCGTGAGTGCGCGACCCCTAAAAACCTCATACCTTGCCGTATTGTTAATACCAAAAACCATGTTTTCCAACAGTATTGAATCTAGATTAGGAGAAATATCATCAATTACCGTTACATAAGTACATATAGGAGAACAAGGAGCATTTCCTAGAAAGAATTTTAATTTTGTAACATTCTTCAAACACAATAATACAAATGTTTTAAATTAGCTTACTGTGCAGTATGCAGAGTATCTCTCGTAAAAATAGAAAATGAACCAGGTGTGAAAATTATCATCAGTACGATGCTTTTAAAAAAAAATGAAGCTACGTATTTAAGTTGGTGCAACGATACTTTTTATTTTTGCTTCGTTCATTCAGTCGCAGTGTCAACTGTTGCGAGCGTTTGCATTTAACTTCGAATAGGAAATCGAAACTGTTTTTTTTTATACTACAAAGCGATGTGACGAGCGGTACTTACGCCTGATGGTAAGTGACACGCCCGCCTATAACATTGTGGCGCTAGTTAGGATGTTATACACTGCACTACAATGCGGTCGTCGCCTTGAGATATAAGATATTGAGTTTCGTTACCCCTGCAATTTCACTGGCTACAGCGCCCTCAAAACCGGAACATAGTAATGTTTGACAGCAGGAATAAGCGCTGCGATGGTATTATAACTTCATTTTCTATATAGACCTTGCAACACCTATTTCCGCCACCAAACACTAGCGTTCAAACTTTACTGTGTTCCGATTTAAAATACGTTATAGCTAGTCAAATAACTTAGGCACAATGAGTTGCAGTGTATGTCATTCTAACTAGCACCATATTGTTATGGACGGACTTATTATTTGTCATCAGATGAACGTTTCGCTCTTTTCGTCGCATAGTCGAATAAATATATACGACAAGTAATATCAGAAAAAACTTTTTTATTACTCTATAAAGGTCGGAATGTAAGGGTTCCATCTCAATAACTCGCAGGATCTAAGCTAACCTCACCTGTTCGTGGTGCACCCTGCTAATCGACAAACTAGGCTCTGGCTCCGACCAACCCGCATTCGACTAGCGTGGTGGGAAATGGTGAGATGTGAGGATCTTTAGGGGAGGCCTAAGTCCAGCAGTCTATATTAAAAAAAATACTTAATTTTAAAATTATGTAGTACTAACCTCTTACTTTACCAGTAAGCAAAAGTTGTTACTAAGACTATGGCGACAGAGACAGAAATAAAGTTTATTTATTATTTATTTCTTTGTTACTAGCAAAACAAACCCAGTCTGTTAATCGATCAATCGCCCAAGGGTTACCAGTCTTTTTCAAAATTTCCATAAATTATGAAATAATTTATAATAAAAAGGATTATTGTTCAATCGCGAGTTTAAGATACTACGGAATAAACAATGGGTGAAAACCATTTTCATTATTTTCTTAAAATAAAAAAGATAAACACTGTGCTAAGATACATTTTGTAATAACATTCTATTCGTTCGGAATGAGCCAGGCGCCGTGGTGTTCATGGCGGAAAATAGCCGCAAGGCAACGGGCCTGAAGCGTGCACCAGCATTTTAGCGCCACATGCATCAAAGGAATGCTTCCTTGAAGCTGATATCATGCCGCAATAAGCCTACTTACTTTATAACGTCGTAAACTTATATTTATGTTCGCAACTTGAACGCAGTAGAACTTTGCTGTAGCTAGGAATCGTAAAAGTTATCGCATTGATGAAGTTGGAATGTGTTGTCTAATATTTACACGAATATTACATCGTTATCAGCCTACAGACGTCCACTGCTGGACATAGGCTTCTCCCGCGCTGCCCGCATCCAGCTGCTTCCCGGAACCTTCACCATATCGTCGGACCTCCTGGTGGTGGGCCTGTCAACACTACGTCTTCCGGTACGCGGTCGCCATTCCAGGACTTTGGTACCCCTTCGAGCCCCGAGCATAGCCCTACACGAATATTACACATTTAATAAATTTATACCGTACGGATGTTATCTCGTTTATTTAAGTGTTCATTATCTTGACGTTTCAAGTTCTTCGCAATACTCATAGTCTTGAGAAGACTGGTCTTGAGAGAATATCCTAACGTCGTAATCATCATAGGTCAATCGCTGTTGTCGGATACCGCATAGATAGGTAACAACCGCAGCGCCCATTTCTGCCGCCAAACAGTAGTATGTAAACATTACTGTCTTCTGGTTTGAAGGACGCTGTAGGTAATGGAGTGTAGCGCGGTAAAAACTGGGGTATCCAGACTCAACATCTTATGTCTCTGGTGATGATCGCAATGTGGTGCAGTATAAATAGGAATGTAGATAGGAATCTAGCGCCATAATATGGGCAGGCACTTACTATCAAGTGAACTTCCCGCTCGTCCCGTTTCTTAATTAAATAAAGAAAGGATTTATTTATTTAAAACTTTATATGCACTGATAAAAAACATGTACAAAATGGCGGACTTAATGGCAAATGGCATTCTCTCCCAGTCTGCGCTAGGATTGAGCAGAGAGCAGAAGTGTGAGTGAAATATCGTGCGAGTGTAAGAATATGGATAAATGTTATAAAAGTATTAAATATATATTATACATAGCGAGCAAACAAAATACTAAATTATTATCACATTCATGTTTATTAAACTCCTCATTAATTTTACAAATCATGTACGCGGTTTTCGCACACAACAGCAAAACATGCAAACGTTGAATAAAATTATCTCCATTCTCGTTATAATATTAATTCAGTTCGAATACATTAACTCGGGGGTGTAAGGGTTCCTGGATAACAACTCACGGGACCCAAGCCAACCTCATCTGCTCGTAGTGCACCCTGCTAAACAATAAACGAGGCTCTGGCTCCCGACAACTTGCATTGGGCCAGAGTGGTGAGAAATGAACCTAATACTCCGGATGAACCCTTATAAACGACGACTCCTAGTGCCTGACACCAAAGGCGATGCTAACTGTAAGGTCGGGGGAAGTAGCTGGGCGCGAATACCTATGTTCATGCGATATTATATATACTTTCCACTTTTATTTATACAGTTATATATAATAATAACATATAAAACGTACAGGTAAAAATAACCTAAAAAAAATTTATTATTCGGTACTGATTTTCCAATCCGCTCTTAATTGAAGCTGTGACAAATTATTAACACAAATGAACACAATTACAAGTAAACCAAGCTCGTGTGTCCGGGCAAATGGTAGTCATTATGGTTGTAATTTGATTTTTTTTTCCTGAACGACTGTTCATCGTGTAACATACGAGCACATGGAAACGTTTATGTGTAAGTAATGATATAAAGTATATCGATCAATAAATAACCACACCAATGTAATAAGATTACTGGAAACATTAAAACATGCTAAATCAATATATCTTTTCTCATTTCAAATTTTTGGGAACAACCTATGTACCTCCATCATTATCATTTCAACTTATTCTTGTCCACTGCTGGACTTGCGGCACAATGCAATTTGCATCGTTCCCAGCGATCATCACCAGACCCTTCATATATAAGGAAAGCAACGGACCCTCGCTGCATTTTTCAATACATGGTCACCATGGATATCTCTACCCCGTTAGTCGTCTCATCGTTACGTGGTGTGACTACTTACTAACATTGTTATTTACTTATACTTATTGTCGAACAAAAAAAATTACACAACACTCAACTTATTTAGAAGTTATATGATGAATGAATATTAGCCATTAGTTATAAACCTATTCTAGACATCAGGCTAAAAAGAATTACCTTCCCAACTTGATGATTAAAAAAAAATATTTGCAAAGTGGAAGATGAATACTTATGACTCACCTTACCATAAGGCAATTACTTTACAAATAATAAATAGTTGAAAAAATCAGCTTTTGTTGGCTACAAATATTTTTTGAGATAAAACAAAGGAAAGGCTGTTAAAACAAAAGCCTTCAGTGCAGCGACCGTGGTGGGTTCGGGGTGCCGTTATTTCTCCTCCGCAATATTTGAAGGTGAAAAACCTAAAATAAATATGACACCCTATTCGAAGTTAAATAAGAATAAAGAATTTTTTTTTTTTTTGTTCACGGCACCAAGCAATCAGACTAACAGAACCTTCATCAAATTATTTTGTTTTGTACCTTTTCACAATTTCGGTTTAATCTGTACTTTGTTTTACATATATATGCCACCTACCATTAGAGCATGAAAGTACTACAAAAAATACTATAAATTTTTTTCCCAACTTTCAATAAGACCATTATCACTTTAAAAATACTTGAAGTTTTAAACAATTTCTTTTTCCTAACTAATCTTTTTCTCTCATACACAATGACAGGTATAAATGAAGTTAGTTCTTAGCTCAAAATATTGTTATTAGTTGCTACATTTTGCCATTGTTTTGACGTTGCCAACTATTTTCTAGCGGCCATCCTGAAGTAATTATTAATTTTTTTTTTTAAATATTTAACTCTAGAGATATACTATTTTTTTTAATTCATTTATAGTCATATACCATAGTATCGCATCCGGCTTGTACGAAGCACGCAAGAATACATGAACATAAATTTTCTTTAGTATTTACTTTTATGATTTCAACAACTCCTCTTTTGCATTTTTTCTGTATCACCTAAAATCATAAGATATCAATTAACTTGAAAAAACATTTACCTCTTTACTTCAAAACTTCGTGAGATCTGGCACTTAAGGGACTATGAAGAATATTGCGTAACAAAGTAGTATTTAAGTAATAAAATTAAACAATGTACATATTAAAATACGTTTGTATTAAATGTTAATAATTTTACTTTCGTGTACAACACATTCAAAGTTGTTACTGCCATTCATCAGAGAATTGCTAATTGTTTGAACATCTTCGGCCGTAAATTTGTTTAACTTCTGAACTTGGGGGAGTGATGCCGGCAAGATAATCATAAGTTTACACGACCTTTGAACTGATTGATGAGATCGAGAGTTACTCACGATTTTAAGGCTATATGCAAGTTTAGAACGCGGATAGCTATACGTTTCTCCAATTTTTTAGATGAATTTAATCGTTTGCTTTTTATTATAGAAGGCACATAAAGCTCAAGGAAAGGAATCAAAATATTGTGCTACTACAAGAATACAAACGTTAAATTTTATTGAAATCGTCAATGAATTTACAGCTCATAAACATTCAAACTTAATGATTTTACCGCAAAATAAATTGGATACTGTCGATCATTATTTAATTTACCAATTGTCAATAAAGCTTACAGATCGCTGTATAATTACTATATGTCTGTATAGCAGAGCCTGACCTATTAATGAGATCTTCTGAAGAGGTATATATACAGCAGTGGATGATTATTAGTTGTTATTCCAGTAGTCAAGTTTAAGAAATAATTTACTAAGTTTATACCCTTGGTTTACGTTTTAAAAGATGATACCGTATCTCATCTCCTAGCCAACGTTGACATCTTAATAGAAATGATAAAGAGGCGATTGACAGCATTACTAAAGTCACATGAAAATAAAAATATGTAGTCAATATTTAAATAATTCTTTCTTATGGAATATTGAATAAAATTCTTCTTAATTTTCTTATAACATTTGCTAAGAAAACTTTGGTTAGTTTTAAAATATCTTAAATCTAAGTGTTTTATCTACCTTTCAGTAACCAACCCGCATACCCAACATGGTGACTTATGGGCAATACTCCCCAATAAAAGACATTGGGGAAGACTTATATCCAGCAGTGGATAAACAAAGGCTGATAATGATGATAAAGGGTTTTATAGTTTACTACATATTCCAATCTTATTTTATTATACATTAAATTAAATAATATAATGCAATTGCCTGTATAAACCCTTAATCTTTGCAAACGAAAACTTGTATGTAATATTATTGACGTAGCTGTGTTTCCAATACAAAGTCACACCAAGTGTCAACTATGTTCTGTTCTTAGCTTAATTACGATTGTCTCAGCAATGGACAGTTTCATTAGCAAGGGTTTGTCTAATACTTTCACTCGATTGGATAGTGCCGGTAATCCCCTTTATACTCCAGATATAATCAAGCGATTGGGTGTTCAAAGCGTTTCGTATGCATTACATCGCACGTTCATTTAAATAGTGTCTTAAGTAAAAGAAAGCAAGCTGTACACCAAAATCGCAGAAGCTTAAAACGAAACAACACAACTTACAAAAATCTCTGAAAAAAACGATCGCGACTATAACAACCGTAGGTTCAACCCTCACTAAGCCGAATCCTCAGACGAGGGAAATAATCGAAAATAAACCAACATACTCCATTATAAAACTGCTCATATGTCTAATAATAATCTGTCTGCTAATATCATCATCATCGTTAGGTGCCCTCTTCAAACTGAAGTTTGGCGATCAGATTTAGAAAACCAATTCGATCCTTAGTTGTTCTTTTTAACTGATGGTATTTAAACCCTGCCCATTCCTTTATGTCGTCAAACCATTTCTTGCGCTGTTACCAGGTGCAGGAGGTTTTCCAGGAATTTTGCCCTCCAGGATCAACCTTTGAAACTAATAAAGGGATCCTCTTTGAAGGTGTCCGAAAAATGCAACCTTTCCTTGCATGACGGTCATCAGCCTGTGTTTGCAGTTAGCTCTCTTAAGGACTTGATAATATATATACGGTGGATGCGAAAAGCTACGAGCAGTATTTGGTAGAAAATATTGGGGAAGGCCTATATCCAACAGTGGATTAAGAAAGGTTCATGATGATCATGATCATACATATGTCACATCTGCCAACTAGGCTGTCAATGGTTCTTAGATTTTTACCAACAGATAGAATCATCTAAATATCACAACAATATAATTCTCGTCGCTTTGAGATAAGTTGCTGAGTCTCTTTACCCTAGTAATTTTACTAGCTATCTCTCTTTAAGGTCGTTCCCTCATATGGAACGTGGTCAGTGCTAGGGTTGCTGTCTGGAACGGACGATCTGCTTCCACCGGTTCCTGTCCAACGCAGCTCTTACTAGTTATAGTTCCCTTCGAACTGGTACACAATAATATTTGTTTATTTTAATACAGTATTAAACAACAATAATTTAATATTTGCTGAGATTTATTGTATAGTGGATATAAAAGAGTTACGTATAAAAAAACTGTAATTAATCTTACTCTGTACTTTATTTATTATTTGTTTAATTTGGTACAACGTAGTAGTATATATGTTTTATGTAAATCACGTAAACTTATTCGTCTTATATTTACACATAATAGTAACATGATAGATACTATAATTTATAGCATTATTGTTTATCATCTATATAAGGCATTTAAATTCGACACACGTAGTCGTCTTCCTGTATTACTAAATAATAAAAAAATTATACAAGTTCTTAATATACTTTAGACAATAACTACAATACAAGAACTGCATATTGTATCCTACTCAAACAGAAATGTATAAACGGATTATTTTATGTTATCATAACTAGGACTCAGATTTTCTCCAAGATAGGTAGCTGGTAGGATCTTATATAACACTCTAAAATCTTCACTAGCTACATCGCCTTTCAAACTGGAACACAGTAACATTTATACTAGTATTCATTGATGGTAGGAATACGTACTGCGATCGTTAGCACAGGAAGAAAGTAGACCGATAAGCAAGCTTTTGAATCTGACAAAAAATGAATTTATTACTAGAAAATCAAGATCAACTTTTTAAATAAATGTGTAATAATGTCAACGATACGTTAATCTTCGTCATAGATCCCCTTAGATTCAGTGTTAGCAGTTTTACCACGTCCACACCCGTGAGACCGAAATAGGACGATAACAATCAAGCCGCTAGCCTACTATAGGACCGGAAAGACTGGTTCCGGATCAAAGGCAGTTTTCATTAACCGCAAAAAAATTAAAGCGAAACTAAGAAATTTTTTAAAGTTATATAATTCATATGAATATATGTACATATACAAGTTAATACTTATTTTATATATACATATGTATATAAATATGCCTTTTTATTCCTAATGAACATAAACATCTAAATCTGATATGAATTATGTATTTCTGATTAACATTGTTTAATGCTATACTTATAAAAAAGTATATTTATATCTACTATGCATTAAATAAAACAGTTAATCAGTTGAAGAAGGAGTTAACTGCTATGGACGATTTTAAGTACAACTAAACTGACATTAAGTACTACAAGAATAAAAAAAAAAAACAAAATAACGAAAATACAAATTAAGAGAAATATTGCAAGATGGAAACTTAAACTTTAATATCAGCTATGTTATTTTATTTATGACACGTTTAACAATTTAAATAAATACTAGTAATTACTTAGTTTACACAATTGAACACAAGTTTATACCTTTGTGATAAACTTTTTTTTAATATATTTGTAAGACATGTGTAAAAATTTAATTTCTCTGCCTTTCCCACGTGAACTTTAAATTACTAAATCAATAATTAAGCTTAATTAAATAAACAGCTCTCTTTATGTCACACTGGCCCGGTACGTTGATGGATGCTGCGTATCCACTAAAGCTGTTGATTCTTGTAACATAATTAAGACTGTCACTGATAAATAAAAAGCCATAAAACAGCTACATGGAATACGCTTGTTGTGTTCACAATAGCTATCAATATTTACATTTATAATACCTTCTCACGTGTAAATTCTCTCCCCCGATTTTAGCAAACACCCCAGCTAGAAATTTCTATTATTGACACATGTCAATCCGTACGTTGACGTAAGCACATCGGGAATTGACTTACACGCTGACAGCATGCATTCAGATGTGAATGACAAGAATCAGGAGGTCGGAATCGTTTTATATCATAAAACATGCTATCTGTTATAATATATATTACAAATGTACATAAATTTAGCAGAAACGTAAGATTTTTGGATTTTTATCTCTTAAAAAACTTATCAATCACATCGTACCTTTTCAAATATATATTATTATATATAATTATTATAAATAAACAAGAATTACTATATCTGAAACTAAAAATTAGTAATACATTAAATACTATAATCATCCAAATTCGATGAAGACTTTAAGTGTCCATCACTAATCGTTCAACCTTACAACTGTTCAATAATAAAACCATAGTCAATTTGTTCTGATTATAATTCACAAGTAAAGGTTTCATGCTTTAATCAGGGTAGATCCATATCCACATATCATCCTGATGTAGTTACTCATCCCAATTACGACTTTTAAACATCGGAGAGAGACATCTCAATTACATTATTTTAAGACAGGAAAATGATAAGAAAGGATAAAGATAATAATTTTTTTTTTTGTATCCGTGTAATAATAATCAACTCCTAGCAAAAGAACATTTACTCAATGTAATTATATTTCAAAAATATACTTACTAAATAGGAGTAACGAGCCTAAACTTGGAAAAAGGCAGTCGAAAGCCTTTATTAACAGGACTCAATAAATTCACAATTACATCAACGACCTTACCTTTTTTAAGACAGGTGACCGCTATTGACATTTACAATTAAGCACTTCCGCACTGACAAGTCTACGGTCCAGATCGAAATCTTAGTAACAGTCGTAAAGAAGCAAATCCTTCGGCCGGTGCACAAACAAATCGACAATTTACAAAAATAATATATGTTTCGTAGTATATACTTCGTATTAACATATCTCCGTTCATCAGATAATTAGGGAAGGGTAGCAAGTAAATACATTTGGGAGGGTGTACGCAGGAATTACAGGAATTAATACCGTAATCGCTACCCTACCGACGTACATATATTATATACCGATAACAGACGGGAATTTAAGAGTGTTAGGTTTCTTTTTAACACTGAAACTATTCCTTTGCCATAAAAGAACACGTATCTACATACCACTAGTAGGAATCGTAATCAAGCACTGATCTATACTATCATAGAAAACCATCACCCTCATCATTTTCATAAATAATATAAACCACCAAAAGAAATGTTATGCGCTTGTAATACTTTCAATGCAAATTTTATTACCCTATTAATTGCACATTACGAAAAAAGTATACTATTTAAGGAATCTTAATTCAGCTCATGTTTTAAACATGTAACATAACAGCATGCTTAAGGAATCAGTTATTTATAACAAATTGACAAATACACGAACGCTTATAGACCACATTAGGTCTAGACTGCTTCTCCTTACAAGTTGTATCGTGTTAACACGTTTTAAAACAAGCGTAACAACATGACTGTGACGTCATTGTGCAACGATGTCGGATTATTTTGTTATTCGATTAAGCGACGAGACGAGCGGGACGTCCACCTGATGGTAAGTGATACGCCATAACAACATAGCGCTGGTTAGAATGACATACACTACACGACGTTGCGCTCTTCGCTTAAGACATAAGATGTACAGCGCCTATCAAAACGGAACATAGTAATGTTTGAACAGTATTGTTTAGCGGCGGAGATAGATCTTGCGGTGTTACTTGACATTCTCCGGCAACGTCGACCTACCACTAGTCAATACCTAGATTAAGTACTTCAATCTTTGGTAACATATTAGATAACAAATGGTAGTTTTTTTTTTTAATAACCACTGTCTGAGTAAGGGTTGTCTGGAAGAGATCTGTTTCAAGATAACTCGTTATACGTTTTTGCATAAGAAAATTTTATCTCTTCTCCTCCAAGTTTTCTCAATATCACAGATGACATAAAATGAATAAATCAGAATACAATTGTATAAAAACTATTCACTCTGTGTTTTCGTAAATCGGTTCTTTACTTTTTAAATGACTAACCTACAGGAAGATGTTTCACGCGGACAGAATAAATATATATCGCTTAATATATTTCATCAATATTTATAACATTAGTATAACAATCGGATTTTTAGCAGGCATTTAGTATGCAACACTATTGTTGTTTAGTACCTTAAATGTTAATTTAATAAATATGATTAAAACGTAGTACAGTATTTATCTCGAAACCTGTTTTCAACAATAATTAAAAAAATGCATAAATAGTCTTTCCACCCTCTCCACTAAATGCTTCACTCCAGCTTGATTGAGTTAAGATTTTGTTATTATTGATAACAGTAATAACAACGAAATCAGACTCGTCCGTAGACAATTAAATTTCTCGAAAAAAAATAACTCAGTAGCTCAGTTATTTTTACGTCTTTCCCAGCGTCATCAGATTCGGGACCCGCGTAACTGGAATTTGGACCCTTAGATGATCACTCATAAAGAAGGATAAAGATAAAAATACATAGGTGAGCGTCCAAATAGACGAAGACAGTATGCAAATATCTTCCTCGATTAATTTAGGTCATTGCCATTTCAAAAAGAAAGCCTCCTACACCAGTGGTCGGCAAAGTGCGGCTCTAGAGCAGTATATGGCTCTTTGGCTTGTTAAGTGCGCTAATGGCACAAATATCCACGGAAGGCATCATGCCTCAAATTAATAAATAACAACATATAAACCTGACGTACTTACTATTACTTCCGTACGTGACGTACTTCCCATTGTTCGCATTGATAAATATTTATTAAGTATGAAATTTAGTTATATTTAGTGTACTACTTATTTACTGTAATAAAAGTTTACTAAACAAATACACTTAGCTCCCAATTTTTCTTTTAATTATTGTAATGTTGCCCCTGTCCTGCACCAAGGGAAGAGTGAACAATTTTTCAATGAAGGTTATGAAACGTTTCAACAAACACCTTAATACAAATATAGTTAATACATCATATATTCATTACGCGTTTAATTTACATTCTAAGCGCGCCAAAGTTCTTCCCCCAGCCCGTTTAGTGCTATAATCGTAATTCAATTTGACTCCATCACGAAGAAGGTCATTGAAACTGTATCTATTAGTGATTAATATATCCGATGTTTACTTAATAACTTAATTTCGAAAAAGTTGATGTTATGAAGGCCCCCCACAAGGTGGACTGTCGATATAATGAAGGTCGCGGATAGCCACTGAACATGGGCAGTGCAGAACATCCGCGTGGAGATTTTTGGAGGAGGCTGATGATCATATACAATATAATGAGTAATAAAACCGCCTTACTGTTACATTAGTAAACTAAAATTATGTTTACGTTATATTAATAGAATTATGAGTCGAACACAAACATCCACATAGACATCCTGATATAGGTACGCGCGTTAAGTTTACAGCATTACTCTTTTTGGTCGAAGGATTAAAAAAAAACAGGTATCAGGTACCAAAAAAGGTATGTAACCATAATTGCACAGAGATCGACATCAAAGATATCGTGATGCATCACGTGAAGATTTTATCTGGATATGCTAACAGGCTGCAGCTAAACAATTACCGAAACGTTGTTCAGTACATTGAATATAATTAGCTTACATGTAATCAGCTTTTGCAATGTTCGCGATTTTTTATTATGTTTCCGTGTGCAATGTGTCGCAAAGATCTTCTTTTAGATTTACTTCTTATTGCAAATTCGGTTACAATTTTTTTTTATTTACTATGTCTTGATTCTTGACGTAACAAAATTAACAGATACAATTATCATTGTATGGACTCTACTTGTTAATGATTTCATTATATTGATTTCCTACATCTATAACATTTGAATTATAAAAATATTGATATTTAATTAAATATTATTATTATTACTATTGAAGATTAAAGACAACTTTCTCTAATTTACTATCAAACTTCAATTTAAAGAAGGCACCTTATGGCAAGGGTTAATATCTTGTCATTCAAGAAGTTTGTTCTCTATATTCGTCGTATTTAATTCACGTTAGTATACTGAACAATGAATAGATAAAAATATAATTCAAGTCAATTACATTTCATTTATTATCAATAAATAATTATGAAGTATCTTATACAAGTCAAAGGTGGCATTTAAGTTAAATAGTTATTACAAAGATGAATTCTCTCTTCGGTTTACGTTGAAGATGTTGACTTGAGATAGTCAATGAAACGTTACCAACAGCGGAGGAGCTTATTTGCCTTTTACCAGATACAACTTGAAAACGATTAAACAATACTCATGGATATATACTGTATACGTATCAATGCACTATAGTATATTACGATGTGTACATATGAGTAACTTATTTGAAAACACCACGCTTGGTAGGCGAATTGGTGATCCTAGTACTGACTCTATAGAACCGATACGGCTGCTGCGCGACTACGGTCTGTAGTATTTAAGTCGGCCAGTGATGAATGGTTTTACCGCCATTAGTTGGTCGCCAGAGCCTCATTGTTCAATCTACAGGATGCTCCACGGACAGGTGAGGTTGGCAGTTGGAGAGATTGACTTGGATTGTGTCTCTTCCTCACATCCCAATCAAACATTGCAATAACGTGCTTTGAGGAACACATTACTAGAAACATATACCCAGTCAGTGGATGTAAATCAGTTGAAATGATAAATGGTGATGATGACTTGAAATCTCAATTAATTTGTTAATTTCTTATATTTACTGTGATTAATTATTGCTCTGTCAATCTAAACTTGTTCAATCACTAACCTGTCCTCAATATAAAACAATTTCAAAGACTTTTTGCAGAATATGATTGCCCCTCAAATTTATTCTTTTCAATCATTTCCACTTTCTGGTCTAAAATAAGACAGAAAAGCCGTTTTGAAATCTGGATATCTTATATGATGTAGATAGAATGAATGATGGAAAAAAAATTTAAATCAAACTTTATTTCCTATTGTTCATGGTAACACTTTCCGGTGTGATACCGCCTTAGCAGTGAGCACCAGAACGTCTTTTTCTTCCTCATAAGCAGTAAAGAGTAAACATTATCATGTTCAGTTGAAGAGACTCTAAGTGGAGATGTTAGTAAGGTAACTTAACTACCTCCTAATCTTTTAAGACTAAATAGTATCCTAATGTTATGGGCTTACTACACGTCCAATCTAACTTTTCGCTTTGTTGTTCTTAAAGTGCCTCTCCAACTAGTGAAGGTTGGCGATCAGCGTGGTAGAGTCCTTTCTGCCTATAGTTCAGCGGAACAATTCGGACGCCCCAGATATGCCAGTCCATTCCCTGATATTCCTCAACCATAACTAATTCCTTCTCCCCACCTTTCGTTTTCCAGTAACTATACCCATTATAATCAGCTGTAGAAACGAAGCAAAGCAAGCATCGCTTTGTTATAAAAAAAACAATCATTTCTTTTCTAAAATTTGTTTTTAATGAAACGACGAGAAGAGAAGAATAAGGCTTTCATCTGATAGTCAATGATACAGCTCCTCATAGAAATGCAATAATTATGATAATACACCATACCACAACACATACCACATTGTACTCATCGACTGGATACATAAGAGGGTAAGTCTCATTTCTCCAGTATTATCATAAACTACAGCGTCCTTCCAACCAGAACACAGTAATGCTTGCACTCTACGGTTTAGCAGCAGAAATATGCAACTTAATCGCTTTGCATAACTTAAAACGATAATAATTTACATGACATAACTAACTTTGTAACTTTATTATATATATTTGTTACGACTTAACAACAGACAGTTTATAAGCCTACGTACTTTATTAAGTTAGACAATCAATAACAGAATTAACATACATATTACTACATTAATAGTTGAAAGGACATTTTTTTTTTATTCTACAATTCGACGAGATGAGCGGGATAATCACCTAATGGTAATTAATTCGCCCATAGGAACGTGGCGCTAGTTAGAAACGTATCTGCTGCACCACATTGTGCCCGTCGCCTTGAGAGATAAGATGTTGAGACTGATTACTCCGGTAATTTCACAACCTACAACACCCTTCAAACAGTAACACAGTAATATTTGCTCACAGCTTTTCATCGTCATAAATAGGTGCAGCGGTTGATACCTATCTAGACGGTCACCGGCAACAAATACCTACCCCAAATACTTTATTACCATTCAAAAAAAAAAAAACTCAAAATGTTATATATAAGTATTAAAATAAAATCCATACTATTAATTTTCTTAAGAAATTTATTCTAAACATTCATTACAGTAAATAAATTTAATATATAGCAAGTTTATAACATAAGTAATTTGTATAATAGTTTCTAATTAAACGTACAATGATATAATGCAATTAAAAAAAAAATTATATGTATATTGAATATATAGAAAAATAAATAGTAATTTCACTACATTACGAATATATCTAACAAAAAAATCAAATCATTGATTTCAAATCAAGCTTACATCAACTCGCACATTCCTCAGTTGGTTTAAATTAGTGATGAGCAAAGCAAGAACTAGATCAAGACTTGGACAATTTTGTTGGTCTTGCGTATACAGTCCTGGTCTTGCATAACAGGTCTTGATCCTGGTCTATGTTTCGTTCACTCGGTCTTGACCTTGGTCTTACTTATACCATAACTAGTTTAAATTCGTAAAACAAATACAAGTTCTGCACAAAAGATTTACATTCAGTAAACCTGATAACGAGCACTCAACAAATTAACTTCCAACTAGGTTGTTTAAGTTTAAGGGTAGAATAGAAACTGATGTTAATTACAACTTGCTGTTCCGCCGGACGTCGAGGGCTGACTGACAGAATGGACAAAAACGTTTCATCCTATTTTTCACATTTCATTGCTAGAAATTGTTTTCTTAAGGAAATACGCCTTTAAGCAAAGTTTGTATACCTCGACCTTATATATAGAAAATATTTATGATAAGAAATTGATACAACAACCCCTAATCATAAATATTGCGATGTTTACATACTCATAAAATAAAGTAGTTCGTTTTTAGGAAAAATACAAGAAGCATTAATATACATACAGATAAACAAATAGTGCTAGTAATAGATAGATTATATAACATATACGAAATAATAATATTTCTATATGTAATTAGTAGTTTATAATAGATTTTATTGATTTTCAATAATGATTACGACTTAAAACTTAGATACGTGTAAAAACCACATTGTCTTTAAATTATAAATTTTATACACATCTGCAAATAGTAAAGTTCTGATACACACAAAAACGATTCCCTTCGAATGATTATCATTGCGCTTGAAGGTTTCTACCTGAGCCGACAAAAAACAAATATTTACTACTTATGTTATGTTGTATACATACAAAGTGCCGTCTGATATATTATTAGTGTTTTATTGTGTTAAATCAATTGAAGCAGCTTGTATCAATGTAACACCGGTTCCGTAAGTACATAAAGCCAATTACAATAGATTAACTTTTGAAAACAGAGTTTACAATACAAATATATCGCGTGTTCTAGGCACTGTTCGTAATATCGGCACAAAGTGTAACGTAACTGTAACGTAACGTTGAACGTTCATTATTATACGATATAACTCGTTATCACAAGGTTATCACCAGTGATTATTTGCTTCGTATCACAAATGTTTACAACTAAAGTATCAAATGACGACGAATAACTTTCATCACACTGGAGACGGTTGATCGGGACGAAGGTGTCAAATGAATCATTGTCGCATCATTGACATCGATAACGTTCATATAACTTTTAACTATAGATACTAGATTTAGTATTGGGCAGATAATTAATTTATCGATGATTGGCAAGACTTACTCGTTTAAAGACAAAGAGACATTCGGTGGTTTAGTCCAGATCAGCCCATCCTCATGATGTTGCGACGTCGGAGCAGGCGCTCCATTGCGTAGAACACGCGATCCGACCCTCAGTAGGGGCAAACTATCCCCCCGGCGCCGGGGAAAGCGACCGCGTCTGGATAGTGCACCCTACAGATTTCCTTATAAGTCTTTCCTTGACGTTGAGGACGCTCGGCGCGTTGCCTGTAACCGTTGCCACCATAACCGTTATAACCGTAATTGTAACCGTAGTTGCCGTAACCGCTGTATCCGTACGATCGCCTGCCGTTGCCGTTGATCGCGTCGTATATGGCGTCGAAGAACGGCGCGCACTCAACACAGACGACTGCCAAGAGCAAAAGCGCGAAGACGAGCGAACTTCTCATCGAAAACATCGCGGAAGGGTGTTAATTGCCAATTGTCTCAATTCAGTTGGCGGTCAGCGCGGCCTCGTGCTGCGGAAGCTCACGGCGTTGGCGGTTAATCGCGAATGGTGCCGGGTGCTGATACCGGCGGCTTATATACCGGCCTCGGTTCATCCGACCGCTGATAAACACGGATCAGTCGCGCCGGCGGGTTCACGGTCCGTATCCTGGAATCGCATTTGACTGTTTACAGCGAACGGTTCATTTAAGTAAAGCGTTTCCACCACGAACATGAGGGTGTCGCCTGTGCACCGTAACTCACCTCTAGAACAGATAAAGCAACACAACGTTTAAACTTTATTACACTTGTTTATAACAAATAATTAAGCAATAACAACTTTCTAGTACCTGCATTTTAGGTCAGCTCGAACTGGTACTGACCTAAATTGTATTTATATATTAAAACTGGTGTAATCGAGTTTTAATAGGTATTGTTGCTAAAATATCAATGAAATCTTATTAAGTAAACCATAAAGCAAATAAACAACCTTTTTATATAACAAGATAATAATTCGCAACAGACACAACGGATGCAGACGAAAGCGAATTCAGTGAAGTGGAGGAGGTCTGAAAAGAGATGATTCCGTTCGCGATTACTGGGGAGGGCAATGGTAAGGTGTGTCAAGTTCAGCCTCTAGACGCGACGTGCGTTCACCTCTGACCATGACATTCACTTCGGATAAGACGAACGGAGATAGCTTCATAGTTTCATGTATAAAACCATCACTTACCATCCAATCATTGCAATAACTTAATCATGATACAATCTACATTGTAGAAATGTACAATTTGGATACAAAAAATTGTTATTGTTGCATTATAAAAACCATATTAGTTAAACATAATTTTTTTTTATCCTCGATGTTAGTTTGATCACTTCTCACTGTGAAAGGTCATTCTCCTCATACCAACAAAAGGATATAGGTCATTACTAATTATTACTCTTGAGAATAAAGCAAAATAGAGAAGAAGATTTATTTCATATAAGTAATATATAATTATTTAATAACTCGTGTAATAGGTGTCTATAATAAGGATAAATTACGAATAACCATACATATTTAATAATGCAATTATTGTTAAAAAAAATCAACCAACGTTATTATCAGTTATTAACCATGAACTAAAGAACAACAGGAAAACTTAACTTTAGCTTCTGCTCTAAATATATTGTTAATGGTGGTAGATCTAAGACTCCATCTAGGTAAATACCATCGTATATCCTATTTCCATCATCAAACAATAGTGTATAAACATTTATATGTTCCGGTTTGGGGGACGTTGTAGCGAGTAATTGAGGTAAAGAAATCTTTCACTTCTAATGCCTCAAAGTAACGTGCACAAAATGTTGCGGTTTTGATCATTCTAACATCGCCACATCCGTATCACTTCCAATTAGGTGAACGTCTTGATAATATCATCATTTTATAGAATAACAGTATATTTTGTTTATTGAGTAACGAACAAAGTATTCACGCGAGAGTGAGAAGAACACTTTAAATATCACGCAGAATCTGTTCACTATTGAAAAACTTAATTTTTCTTTAATCGTCGATAAACTAAAGACAATCTTGACTGGACCATAATAACAAACAATGTTAAGTGACCACAATATATGGTGAAACACAGTCGCTCATAATACACGGGCTTTCATATGTTGTGAGTTGCAACAGATTTATAATGTGGGGATCACCAACTTCCAACATATGTTAGTCCAGAATAAAACTGGGTAACTGGGTAAACTGACAGACGGTTAGCAGTAGAAGCGTGTTATCTACAGATATATTATACCCCATCACAGAGCTCTGATCTCTAATCGGACAGCATAGAAAAGCATCGATTGTATGGGAAACAACAATTTGCCACTGGAAAGGTTCTCCTTTGTAAATATATATCGAGTCTAAGTTTTCGTCATGCAGCGTCAAAAGAATAGTGTTGAATTCCGGTTTTATTGGATTGCCCCGCACCGTTGTGTTGCCTAGTCCCGGAGGCAGATAAAATATTCACGGGTCACAACTCCGTAGCATGGAATCACTTTGATGTATGCAGGGTGTGTTTGGAGAGAGCAAATCAATCGTGTTATTTGTGCGAATTCATGCAATGCTTCGTGACGTACAAAAAGGAGCCAGCTCGAAAAACAAAACCTTTGACGCTCAACAATAAATTTTGATGTGGAACTTCGACTGAGGTATTCTGTTTAAGACTTTCGCAAAGAAATACCAGCGGCTTTTGTAGACGGACAATCGTATAATATACTTTATAGTACATAACGTTTCTCATGTATTTTACTAGTTAGTTTTAGTGTACTCAAGGCTTCAGTTTTAAATTTCAACTGACAACAGATCAACTTAAGAGAGTTGCTACAATCAAAGTTTTCATTTAATATTATATTAGTTTACATGTCTTATATTTCTTATACATACTGTTAGTGTTATCCTAATGGCAATTAAATACTCTTATCGTGTATTAAGGACGTTAATACGTAAAAACAAACAGGCCAAGAGACTTCAAAATCATTGTACTAAGTATTACTTAAGTTTTTAAACATATAGAACAAAAATGTCTGCATAAACTTTAAAATAGAAAAACTACATTAGTTTCTAATGAAAATTTAACTATTCATTATACAAATCAACTACAACAGTATACCATTTTTACTTTACCAAGTACTGATTTATACTTTTACGAGTTTTGGTGGTAAATTAGGATATTTTGTAAAAAAGCAATATAATTGCAGTCTAATTACTTTCTTATCAAGAGGAAAATCTTCGGGAGGATACACTACCCACTGGAGTAAGGGTTAAGTGGAGACATTTACCTATTAAAACCCTCTTCATGGTTGTCCTCAACCCTTGGAGAGATCAGGTCTCCGTTCAAAATACTATCGCGAAATTACATTACACTTATATCAACTCTATGACTAACAGAGACTGCTATGTTTGTTATGACTATTATAACTCAGTTATGTTAATCTACTTAGTTTAGCGGAACTGTTTAACTAATTATCATGAAAAATGTATGTATCATTGTAAGGGATTACCCGAGCAGGACAGGAAAACTTTAATCAGAGAAGACCAAGTTGACAATTTCTATATTTGATTCATTAAAGCTCCTTGTCACTGCATAAACAGGTCAAAAGTTATTACCCCCAAAAAAAAAGGTTGAACACAGCAATGTTATTATTGCGGCGTATTTATATAGAAAGAACAGTGGCGAACCACGAGGTTACAAGTTCTGCCACGATTGCTTGGATATGTACCACACGCCTCCAAGTTACAAAGCAAGTGTTTCATCTCTGCGCCACTAAGAAATCTTTCGTACTATAAGTAACATATGTAATTGTAATTTTCAATAAAACAAACTAAATCTATATAAAAAATATATATCATAAATTAACCTTTTTTTTTTTTGGTTTCGGTGGAGAAATCTTCGAAAAGATACTCTGCCTTCTGGGACGAAGTCTGAGTTATGTGGAGGTTTTTACCCACTAAAAACCCCTCGGTGGTCATGTTCGACGTTTGGAAAGATCGCGAGATCTCCGTTCAGAATACAATCGCGAACATGAATTAACCTAACATAACTTTCATATCCGACCTGACTACTTTGAATCACAGTATCGAAATCACCGCAAACCTTAATTATCGACCGATGTTGCTTTTGATACTTTACATTATACATATTTTGTTTCACAACCATCACCACCACTGGGTTACCTTTCAGTAAGTTTGTATTGCCACATTGCACGTGATTATATATGTACGCCGATATAAGTATATGTATATTAGCCCTTCATAAATGTCCTCTTTATAAAAGTCAACTACTTAATATAACAATCTACTTACTATAGACAGTTTTAGATCTTTCAATTCAAAAATTATTTTTCATAGTTCTTTCCATGCACATAGAATTAAATATTATTATGGCACAGCATCATAATACAATAGCCAGTTAATAAACTTGAAAGAAGAAATTCATTAGTTAAAATGCATCTGAACCTGAAATCAACAATTTATGCTTTTTCTAAACCTCATAAAAGTCTATCATCAGTGAAGTTCTTCTAAAGATATAAAAAATTTAAAAGAAGTATGATACGATATAAATGTCGTCGGTACGTTTAAAAGAAAAATTTTATGATCATTAAATTATGCTGATGATGCCTCGTGTCGTTCAGTTAAAATCCGGTCGCGTGTGGATCGTGACTTGGTGTTTAATTCACCACCAAATTGCGCGACAAATGAACATGTCTTCAGTTCTTGATATACCATCATAATAATAATATCCGCGAACGGATTTTAACTATGTACTCCTCACATTATTATTGCTATGATCAAGTTAGTTACTTTATTTGTGACTTTTTTTAAGAATGAGTTAGATTTATGAAGAAATTTTTCATTTGCATAAAATTTACAAGGAACTTTCTTTTTGAGTGAAGACTTCAAGATCCAACTAAGGTCTGTTTATGTTTAAGTATAAAGCTTGCTATTAGGCATCGTACACAAACAACCTTAAGCCTCTTGGGGGTAGTTAAGTTGGTGTGGAATAGAAACTCCATCTAGACGTGAATGCGAATTCGTAAGCATTATGTTAATGTAACTATATGTCTCTTTATCTCGTTGTTTCACATTTTTCAAATACACATAAAAGATCTATAATGTTTTTTTTTTATTATTAGAAGTTGACAATAAACATATCGAATACAATGTATCGAACATAACGTGGAATTACACCTTATAATTCCTCCATCCCGTTTTTACCACTGAACGACCGGATGCACGGCCTCTATTCTTATGTTGTGGACATCCCTAGTTTGTGTACAAATACGTTCAGCTCGTCGTTCTTCATGAGAACAGCAAAGGTATGGAACAACTTGCCAGCGTCGCTTTTCCCGTGCAAATACACCGTGTCTTCAAGAAAAGAGTGAATAAGCTGTTACTAGGTTAGTACACCTTACGACCACAGGCCACATCACTACTTAACGTAGTACTTAGGCGTTAACCTTATCAAATAAAAAAAAATACTACTTTCTCTTGTGTATAATAAACGAAGATCCGCAGTATCCTAATATAGTTTCATCTGGTGGAAGTAAGTGTATTTTCGGAAACCTCTTTGAGATAATAAAACATTAGCTATTGTTTCTTAACTCCTTTTTGTTGTCGGGGGTAAATCTTTTAAAGTGAGAAGCTTTTAGTCCACTGAACTGGCAGATGTAACATGTTCACAAAAGCTGTTGTTATTAAAAGTTGTCAGTTTCCGTTCATTAGATGCCAAGGAAGTCTCTTAATATCAACAATTATATAAATTAATATTTTAATATTTTTTTTGTTACTGTAATTTTATTTGCTCAAATATTAAACTTAGACCTATAGGGTCTTGACCAGTTCGGTGGACTAATAGCCTTGAATCTTTTTCTTTGTGAAAGATCTCAATTCCCTATAGTAAGAACACTAAAAGAGCCGTTAATATTTATATTATAATGAATTTGTTATTGTAAATTATAAACGAAAATAAATCCCGTTATAAAACAAAGAATTTATCTTAATTTTAAAGAAGACAGAATTCTGATAACGTATTTCCAATACCAGATAGATTTAAACAAATGGAAACAGTTCTTAAAATGAGAGGTCTTTGCGCAGGAAAGAGCTAAGAAAGGACGTAACTTCCGATCTGCTGGCTCAATACAGATTTGTGTCGAAAACGAATGGGCCTTCCGTTACACAGGCAAACGAGAAATTTATAAAAAACACATTTGTGTTCCTATTTATTTAAATAGAAAGCTTACTATGGACCAATTTTGAAACGGTACAAAAACATTTTTACGTTAAAGTTAAACAATATTTCATATGTTAACTTTCAATACAAATATAGTGTTTATTTTTGGATGCGTCACATTAAGTAACACTTTGTGGTGCTCTATTTAATATGCTGGTCGCAAATTCGTAATAGATTCATTATAGATCTGATAGGAGGACGCGATGACGGAACGCTGACCTGAATGACGGCTGCACTTCGATTGTTTTACGATTATAACATCATGCAACGACATAATAATAGCAAACCGGAAGAAAACATAGCAATAGAGAAGGCAATGCAAACATTGCCATATGGTCGAAACTTAGAAATTGCTGATCGCTACTTTAAGTGTTCATTACCGCAGTATTATTAGGAAGTTACATATAATGATTTTACTAAAATTATCCAACGATAAATAAAAAATAAATGATAGCAAAACAAAAATTATTAATAGCTGAAATTTGTTATTCCCGTTTTTTCACCGTATAGATATTTTTTTTACAAATTTTTGTGATATCAACTTAAAAGCAAATTTTTCTCAAGTAAAATTAAATCACTATCATCTCTGAACTCTTTATTATTAAAAAAAATAGATCCATCTATCAAAGGTATCCAAACAGATGATATATACTTACAGGGCTCTAAATTTTCTTAAAATTTAATTTTATATGAAGTACTTTAAATAATATAACAGATACAGTTCCTTTCACAACTTTTATATGTGAAAATGTTTATGTATATTTGTATGTATATTATAATTTCTTTATTAATATCCTTCATTAATAACCTATTCATCGTCAATTTTAATCATATCCTAGACAATTAATTAAATAGTTCATCAATGGAAAAATATCATGAAAAACATATTAAGTCTTATAATAAATATTTAATAGATGCTGTGAAACTTTCAACCCAAGTTTACGACAAGTCTTGCGCCGGTGTTGCCGCTTTATTAATGATAATAAATATGACCAACAGCAAAACTTAATGAATAATCCCGACACACTCTGATCGTGAAGTGTTGAGATTTCTTTATGATGAAATTGAATGAATATTGCGGAACAAAGGCGGTACACGCAAAAAGGCTATAATAGCGAAACAATAACAACGTATCCCAAAATAAATCAACACCAAACGGTATTACCATAAATCAAACGTTGAGAATAGATAAATCAAAGCGATACTACAGTATACGATAGAAATTTTCTTCTTAAGGCGATATGATAACTATATACTTACTATCTACTGATCTACGTGACCTAGGACTATCTAAACAGCCACCGCAGTTCCTATTTCTACTATCAAATAATATTGTACTAATATTACTATGTTCCAGTTTGAAGGCGCTATATCTATCCACAAATTCAAACAATAAATAAATTTTTACATAATTTTTTTTTTTTATTATGCTCTATCTGTCTATCTATCAGTATATCAGTAAAGGGTCCTTCAAAATCGGTTCAAACATTTCGGAGATGACATCAAACAAAACAAAAATATAATAATTTCTATGTATTTATTATATAAAAATCAGTCTTAACAGATTCTCCTTCTTGCAATTTATTTTGAACTTTGATATTTTTAGTATATACTTATACATAATACGTTCTTAGTTCTTCATCATCAAAGGTCTATCCCAACTTCGGTGAATTGAATATAATTTTAATCATCACAAACATAACTCAAAGGATGTTTGTTTATTCTAAGGGATGATCCCTTAAATTCTCAGCTGGATTATTAAGGACGTATGAAAATAATCTCAAGAGGAAAAATTATAATTTTAATAAAGTGAGCTTTTAGCTGGATCTCAGGCAACCAACCAGTTTTACATTTCCGGCTGTTCATAATTAAACTCCTCTTTGTTATGGAAATCGAATTTATATGTAATTAGTTAAAAAACAAACATATATATTTTTTAATAAAAAGTATAATAATGATCCAATTAACCTAAATTATTATTTAATAGTTCAACAATTAAATTAATAATGATAAATAATAAAAGACGACTTTCGTGGTTTGGTGCGCTTCAGTTAGGAGTTAGTTGACATCTACAATGACAACTCTCCAACCGACCTGAGTGACTCCAGAAGCCAACCAGGGACATCTATGTTAAAAATCAAGCCACTGAGCCACGAAAATTTTTTTTATTCCACGAATTGACGAAACGAGGAAGACGTTCACCTAATGGTAAGTTGCAATAGTTAGGATGTTATACACTCCACCACATTGGACTCGCCGCCTAAGGCATAAGATATTAAGTCTCGTTACCCCAGTAATTACACTAGCTACAGCGCCTTTCAAATCGGTACACGGTAATGTTTGCACAGTTGGCAGTAGAAAAAGGTGGTGCGGTGATACCCCACCTAGACGGTCTCCGGCAATCGAGATTTACCTCCAGTGAAAAAAGTACCTACAACAAATAAAAAAATTCTTAACTGTACAGTTATAAATGACTTTTTATTCGTTCAAGTTCAAAGTTAGCCTTCTCAAAATGCTACAATAGGCAAAGGTATAGTTTTGCGGTCGCCATGTATCTAGAGTTGTCATCGTGAGGGATCGCGGTACAAACCCCAATCCAGTGACAAGGTAATATGTATGCGAGGGACATTTGTTAACGGTGCTTAGTACTTCCCCTTTTGTTGTATGTCATTGGGTTTTTGTGAAGATAAAAAATGTAACTATCAATCCGACTAAAATAGTAAATTAGATGCTTTACTAAAGCTTCATTTCCTCATAATAAAATTTGTGCAAGAAAACGACCAACGAATTATCACCGCCAGTCCACCTTGATCAAACTACCTCCCTTAGCGTATATTCAAAAATTTGTAACAACTTTAAAGCATATATTTTTAAACAACAAAAAAATATTGGATCGCGAACCTCCATTTCACAGTCGGTTAAAAATATTATAGACAAGTTAACGCTATTGTTAATTACTATACTATTCATTATGTTTTCCAATTGATGATTTAACAATTCTTGTATTGCATTCATCTCAAGGTATCAGTGCTGTAGGCAAGCATATAACTCACAACCAAGTGCAACAGGTTACCAGATCACAGCATCCAGTTCATGTCGTCAAGGTGTATAAAAGAGATTCCTCTGGATGTTTTTTTATATACTTTAATATAATTTATTAAACTTAAATCGTAATTGTGATCTCGATCTCATGAAATCTTTTGATAAAATGGTTGACATTCATATAACCTTTAAATGATATAATGAATCAACGTGAAATGTAACATCACATTTCTTTGTTCTAAGTTAACAATGAATCGTCATCATTTTCATCAGTCGATAAACATCCACTTACGGCTCCTTAAATATTTCCACTCTTGCGCGCTGCCTGCATCCAACGATCTTTAATAGTCTCCGATTTACTTTGTAGAGAACCGTCTATAACTATATCCACCTGCCATCACAAAATTTCCTTACTACCTCAACAACTGTTTATCCCCGGAACGAATATACAAATATACCCTGCACATTGCGTCTTAAATCCATAAAAAAACGCCTTCCGGCTCTCGGAACTTTTAGTTCCCTTAGGTATATAAACTTTAACTGTACACAACTAGCTGTTCCCCTTTCGCTTTGTTGGCCTTAGCTGACCTCTAAATGGCAGAAGTAATATATCTACCAAATTTTAACCTTTACATCTAATAATTTCGGAGATGTCGTGATGAATCAATCTCTGGATAGCTGCTATAAATATATATAGATATCAGATTGAACTTCACCACAATTATTATTTATCCGATAACCTGAACTTCACGTAGAGGTTATGTTTGCGATGCCAATAATGAAATGAACATGTTCAAACAACAACGTTTAATACCCGTTCGTACAGTGTTCAGAAACAATTTATCCAGGCCGTGCAAAATTTGCAGCGCGCAAGGATGGCATGTCGGGCTTTAAAACTCGACAAACTGTTGGAAATTGGAATCTGTCCTTGTTGCCAACATTGCGTTTCACGCTCCCCCGCTTCCATGCTTTTTATTTGCAGACACAAAACCGTAAACACTGTATATTTTGATGTATTTCTAATAAATGCCAATATTCAAACATCTTCATAACGGTAGTGTCAGAAAGTAGATGAACATTGCGATTGTAATATTTCAAAAATAAAGAAAATAAAAATACGTAAGCGCTTGTTTATAACATTTCTAATTTATTATTATATATATATAATTAATATTCTGTTATTAATTATTTATAATTTTAATGATTACAGCTAGTAGGTTTTTGAAAACTGTTTGCGTAGGTAGCATTTGTAACTCTGTAATGTTTCAGTATTTAAGGAACCTTTACTGACCAACGTTTAATCCTTTAAGGATCTTTGAAATTGTATATTAATAGACCTGTTATTTAACGTATCACTGTAAAGAGGACGTCCTATTGGCCATGATTGACAACTGAGAAGCGTTAGCCGGTTAGTTTTTTGGAGTACTATAACGAATGGAAATGGAAGAAGGGTTGGGGATAGTTCTAATTATCGGTCATCAGTCAGTGCCGTTGAATATGCATGGTGCACATCGTCCAGTTGATATTGATGCTTTGATTAGTTGGAAGGAGCCGCCCTACTAACGATCTGCCTTGTATACAAACGACGCAGCGCTGACAGAGCTAGGATTGGACTAACATTATTACCATATCAATGACATCCACAGTGACAGGATATCGTGGATTGATAATAATAAATGTGTCATTGAAACGTTTTCATTATCATATATCTAAAATAAACCTACCACGGGGACATTAAAGAATACATTAATCATCACAACAAGGTATTCATAACCGTTGCTGAACGTTGGCCTTCTCAATTAGGAGTGTAATTGTCTCTACTCACGCAGGTCATTAATATCGAACTCCGGGTATTGCTCCTTCGTAAAATTGCTCCCTTTCATATCTCCCATCACTCGAAGGACTAACGGCCGATGGGACAAGAAGATCTTTGAATAACGTCCGCATATATAATAAACGCAGTGCTGGTAGCTCTCGTACAAGATGGACCGATGAACCGGTGAAGGTTGTGAGAAGCTACTGAATGAGGACAGTGCTGGGCCGATTGGAGACACGTTCCTTAAAATTTAATCTCATTAGTGGGCGTCTTCCTTGTGATATTGTAATTGTAATACGATATGCCGAAAGCAAAGAATGCTATGACGCAGCTTTCGAGAATATGGAAAGACGCATCTTAATTTTTTCCATATGTTTCCACGGAACGGAGTCTCGGACTATAAAGGCAACCGGTCGCAAGAAAATAGAAGATTGCTGGAGACGGCTGCTAAACGTATCCTGGACAGAACATAGGACCAAAGTCTTCATTTTAACACAGTTCCAAATCCAAATGCGCCTTTCACCCGTCTGTCTGCATCGAACACTTGAGTTTTTCATTACTGGTAAGATTGATGATAAGAGGCCGCGTGGACGGAGCCCAAAATGTTGGATAAGACAATCATACATCATCAGACAATTCCTTAACTTTTATCTTCTTAAACCATGGCCAAAACTTACTGACTAATTAGCAGTGATAATGTTGATAAGAATTAATTGAGCTAGTTGAATGTTAGCAACAGTGAGGATCTACACTAATTTATAAATTTTTAAGAGGGAAATTTACATCCTCCGCCCGGCATGATCTGCATACGTTGAATATTTTAATTGAATGTTCCGCACAAGTTTAAGGGTTTTTTGTTATCAAGCAACTTTCGTGAATACAACGAGATATATACTCTTTGTTGCCTGGGATGGTGTTCTTCATTAATAAAGTTATCCACTTCAAACTCGTACAAAAAAAAAATTAAACATTTCTATTTAAGGTAATAATAATCGTTTTATAATAAATGGAAAAATGGCTTTTCACGTAAAAAACTTCTACTTGTTTATATTTACTCCTTAACTTATGTTATTGTATGTTTTTGACCTTTATCTCGCATTAAGTTTATATAAGAGCAGATTATGTTCTAAAAAAAATCGCATTTCCTAATATTTTCAATATACATACATATTAAATCTTAACTGTTATTATACTATTCGTGTCCACTAATATATTGTTTGGGATGCAGTTTCTTATCTAATTTTATTCTTAAAATACTACGATTGATTAAGGTAGAACATCACACAAAAGGATACTAGTTATTAAACTTTTTTATTTTATAAATACTATTTGTGTCAACAATTTTTCACTTTTAATACTTTATAACAAAAAATTAAACTAAATCGCTGTCTATGTAAATGAGTCTGAAAATCAGATCAGTAATGTTTACATTATAGCTTACATTAAAAAAATTACTGTATTTACTTTTTCGCAGTTTTCCATGTCCGTGGATCATTTTACGAAAAATATTCTAGCTCTGACGATCTGTCCCGAGATGGTAATGGCTGGGTTGTTTGGAAGGATTAACAGACCTCCGGTCCTAACATAAATGAAACTCATTTAAATAAAATGGCAATGACAATAGGTGCGACAATACAAAATATAACACGATTATTGTTAAACATGTGGGCGGGACTCTATTGTGTTTCTATATAATTATTTAGCATGAAAATTCCAGTTTTTTATATAATTTCTCAGAACGCAGGCAGAGAACTCCAATTTGAGTAAATTTACATCTAATGTTCTCCGTTTTTATATTCGTCTGTAGACAAGGAATAAATAAATAAACAAAATATCAGCTGTTTATATATCATTGAACAACATTAGTGTTAAGGTCAGAGGAACATCATTCGTAGTGTATTATACAAAATAATATACAATACGGAACTCTAAATATAATAAAAACATTAGCAAATTGAACCGACCTCTAAAGTTCATCGACTGAACGGCGCGTTGCGTCGGCAGCTGTTGCGCCGTGTGTACCTCACGCACCGTACTCACCTTCCGGGTTCAGTTAGAGTGGAAAACGACGAAGGGTATACAATAATCTCAGCACTAACTTAGAAATGAATTTGTTATATTCAAATATTACAGGTTCAAGTAGTAAATAATTATTAACTGCGAAGAAACTCGCGCAATGTCCACAATGTCTTCCCGCATTCCTCTGCAAAAGTTCATTTAAATGAGTCACAAATAAACAGTGAAAATGACTTCCTTGTCGTTTAATTTATTATCAACTAAGTCATTTTAAATGTATATTTATTATTATATATTTAATTTATGTAAAAACATGGAATTTATCGCCCGTCCCTAAGCCTATTTAACTGTCTTCGAATATACAGTGAATGAAGGAAGAAATAATTTTACTTACTCAAAAAATGGGGAGTTTGAAAGACAATATCACATTTATCTACATCTAAATCTTAAAAAAAATATCTTATTTCTCTTATAACCAATGTCTAAGTTAAAATATGGTCAAGGTTTGGAGCTAGACTTCAATTAAGTTTATGTTATACTTACAAAGAATTTTAATTAGAGTTAAAAATTAAAACTGATATTATCTCTTATCCTCATATGATATCACTAGCTGTTCCCCTCCTGCTCTGTTAACCGTAATATAGAATTAGATATGAAATTTGTCAGAAATATTCCCGTCCGACAACCCGTCGCCCTCAAGCCCCTTCTCGTAATTAACACCTCCCTTTGAACGAAGCAATTTTATAAAATCCATTCTTAGCTGACCTCTAAATGGCAGAAGCAATATCTCTGTAAAATTTTGAATGATTACGTCTAATATTTCCGGAGATCTCGTGATGAATCAGTGAATCCCTGGATATCTCTTATATATTATAGTAGATATGTATTTCCTATAATGAATTTAAAATTCTTAATTTCTTAAGGTCTTGATCTGGGTAGGAAAAGTAATTCGGCTGTCATACTTTATATATATTTAGCTTTGTTAGTATTCATCTTAGCCACAGCTACCGTCTAGAAGTTTCCCGTGATCTCCCGCGTGGCCGCCGTCTAGCGGACGTCTGGCATTAAAACACCATTGCCAAACTAATTTCTGCATCAATCATTTTAACGGCCTCAGTTGTAATCGCCGAATTCGTCCTAATAGCTCGGCCTCTGCGGCTCGAATATAGTTGTTATTGCAACTCAATGCCGGCGACGGGTCGCAGGTTGAAGGCCGACGGCTTGCAGTACGATGTCTCATATCCTACCGCGGGCCCTTACACACTACTGCCGTTAAATACCGAACCTGAACCTGGGAGTGGAGGAAATCGTATACATTGGCAGAAGAACAATTAGAGCATAACACTACCAAACTAAAATAGAATATAAAATTATATTAGAACAAGAAATAGCAATAGAACAATGAGGACTTTGAATTATCTATGTCAGATGTATTAAAACACAAAAAAAAAATACTCAACCTTGATGAAAGAAACCGCTAAAAATTTATAAGCTGTGATTTAGAGGTGTTAACTATTTATAAAAATTTAACAAGTTTGTGCAAAAAGTAAATAATATATATAAATAAAAAATAAATCACCTGATATTCTCGCTGCTTCAAAATAGTATAACCTAACCATTGTTACAACCTTGTACTGGTGGTAGGTCTCTGTTGCCGGAGACCGTTAGGATAGGGCGCAGCTCCTATTTCCGCCGCCAAACAATAGTGTGCAAACATTACTGTGTTCTAATTTGAAGGGCGTCGTAGCTAATGCAATTTCTGGAGTAACGAGACTTTACATCTGTCTTAGGCGAAGAGCGCAATGTGGTGCAGTATACAGCCCGTATACTGCACCACATTGCGCTGTCCTATCTACCCTAAATAGCGCCGCTTTGTTATGGGCGGGAGTATCACTTACCATCAGGTGAACGTCGTGCTTGTCTTGTCGCTTAATAGAAATGAAAAAAAACAACCTGTACACCGAGTTGGCCAAAGACGAACCGAGAAGCTAAGTTTTCCTCATCTTTTTAAGATTTTGTTGACTATCGCTGGAGTACAATCTCTCCTTATCATAAGCGGCGAAGTAGTGTTTGATGATAAAGAGCACTAGTCTAATAAAAACACACTAGCCTAGATCAAAGCCGCATTCATCTAGAAATAATTACACTAGTTTAGAAAAAGATTTCACTGGGAAACTATACTTAGAATTTCACAGTGAAAGCCTGCATATAATAACGTGAAACTAATTAGGATGATATACACTGCCTCACATTGCACTCGTCGTCTTAAGACCTGAAATATTAAGCCTTGTTTTACTCCAGTGTCTTCCCTAGCTAAAAACCGTTCAAACCGGAACACAGTAATTTTTCCACGCTACTGTTTGGCAGCTGCAATAGGCGCTGCGGTGGTGCCTACATAGACGGTCTCCGGCAGCAGAAACCAGCAAGATGATGCGATGATTATTGGCAAAACCTTAATCTTCTCAACATTAAAGCTTTGTCCGTAATCATAGCATCAGAATTTTACGAACACCAACCGAAATTAATATGTATTAATGACTTTATACACATATATACATTGTAGTTATGATAACATATAACTTCTTATAATTTTCAATCAGGTCAACAGTGTAGAGGACACGACGCAAAATTAAACGCTATCAATATACGTACTCGGTCCCGAGCCCTTGATCTGTATTTACACAACCCAAAACATTCATCATTCTCCGAAACTTGTGATAAGGTGTGTTCGTGCTTATTTTTGCTCAGTTCATTATAATAACATGACAATTATCCTTATTAATATTTACCCAAAGTTAACAACCGCTTAAAAACAACTCATTAATTTATAACAATCTTTGTTTAAATAAGAACTTTTAAACATAAAACATTACAAGCGATCTTAAAACAATATGAGACAACAGTAAAATAAGCCAATATACAAATGTTTGAACAGAACAAGGAAGCGTGTGATCAGTGAGGAAACTTAGTAATCAATTCTATGTGCTAACTGCACGCAAAACAACGTGAAGTGAGGAGGGATAACGCAGGTTCCGCGTGTCCAGGGTCGCGGACGGCGCGGCCTCCCCCGTCACGTCCACGCCTGACATCAAGGAACTGTCGGATGCGTTCCCATCCGTGGGATTAATAACTCTTCCTTGTGTCCATGATCATGCGGAACTATTGCTGCATGCACACCCCTCAATTTCCTATTACAATATTATAGTATACAAAATCTTTACGCACTAGTGTATTATATAAAATCCCATTTAATGTAAGTGTTACTTGATTTTGCTGGATATGTACTCCATCATCAAATTTAATATAAACAGATGTACTATTGGATAAAATTGACTAACATCGCACCAAAAACCAAATTCCTGTTATAACGTAAAATAAATAAGTAAAGGATTATAAGAAGATTATAATACTGTCAAATTTATTTACGACTCACATGTGTTTAAAGGTAATAAATCAACAAAAGAAGATACCATGTCAAGCTTCAAAATAAGTAAAAAGAAAGTGAACACGACCGCAATGCATCTGAACTATTTATACCACGGTATTTAATGAGAAAAGTTTGCAATAATTGAATATCCTGTCCTTCACGCGCTGCCGTATAAAGAGCGTTGGAACACTGATTCATAAAAAAAGATCGCTTCAACGATTTAATTATAAAAATGTTTGTATTTATTTTAAAATTTCTTCTTAATAAATTTGCACTATCACGGGCACAAACACACGTGAAGAGGAAATCAATATCAGAATTCATAATTCCCGCAGTTGTAGCGCCGCTCTAAACAAGGTGTTAATATCCAAGCTTCTGAGAAGAAAGACCAAAATTGGCATATACAAGACGGTGATAAGACCGATCCTGATGTACGGTAGCGAGACCTGGATAACGGACGCTTAACGAATGCGTTGAATATTCGACCAGAGAGAGGACGGTCGATGGCAAGCCCGACGCAATATTGAAATCGAGAGGCTAGTTGGCGAACCGAACGTCATAGGAAAAGCCGAAAGCCCACAGACTTCGCTAGATGGGCTACTTGCTAAGGATGGAAGACAATCGTAACGTCAAAAAAGCGTTCCTCGGAACTCCAATTGACCGCCGACCTGTCGCCGGGCCCATACATCTCTGGAAGGATGTCGTAGAGCCCGACCTACTTGAGCTTCGAGCAGTGGACTTGCAAAAGGCAGTGCGAGAAAGACAACACTGGCGCTCTCTTGTGTCGGTCGCCAAGAGTCACTTTGGGTCGCTACGCCAGAGGAGTAGTAGTAATATTAATAAATTTGATATGTATTACATTTATAAAATTCTGTATTATCAAATAAAATATGAACACAACACCTTGTCGCGTTCGCTGGACGTAAAAGAGCTCGAACCGCGTAGGCGGCTCGTTTACTTATATAGGTTAAGGCCTGAGCAATTAGGAGATTGGATGAAATACATTTTATACGTGAACGTCATTACGCGTGTCACGGGCCTATAAAATTGACATTCTTCTTCGTTAATTCGCGCATATAAATCCCCTTTTAAAGTCAAATGGAGATGAGACTGTTGTTAGCGACTAAAGTAACCATACTGTCTGACTTTCGAAAAAGCAACTAAACTGTAGCTCACTAAATAAAAAGGCGGTAATTTTATAAATTAGATAAATATTGAATATATTTAATTTGTTTATACACCGACAGTGAATCATTACAGTTCTCGCAAAACAATTTACTTAAAAATAAATAATGCTTGGGAACCAAAACTTTAACACTTGACGATGCAGCATCTTTAGTTAAGGTTTGGATTTTGAAATAAAAGGTAATTTAAGTTTATTTAACGATTGCTTCTATTTAATTATTTATTTAGTTCTTTATTTACATATATCCGACGTGTAAAGGTGAATATTTAAGTTCTTATCTTTGAAAACGATTTCTTATAAGATCGTAAAGTCTTTCAGCAACTTGCTTTGATTTTATTTATTATACTGAAAGCTAATACGGCGTTACATAGATTTGATTGATTACTCTGATAAATAGATAAAAAATATTGTATTAAACGAAAAAAATATCTTATTTAATTTACATAATACTATTTATAATTAGATTTACGGAGGTATAAGTTATACAGGATATCTTAAAAACTAATAAAGCTTAGTAGTGTCAAGGATTAACATCAATCAAAAGTATTTTTTTTATTCATTTTTCATTTTTTTTGCGGGCATAGTGCCACCTAGAAATTTTATTAAAATTAACTCAAACATTTTAAAAATAATGTAACATAGTAAGAACGAGAATAATAATATTACAATGAATACAATGAAGACATCTAGTAGCAGTTTCTCAAACAACGTTTTTCCTTTCGAAGGTAGCGACGGCGGCGCCGAGCCGTATCGAGCTACGTACTCTGTCCAATAGATAGCGCTGTCCATAACTGGTTGAGGTCTGTCGTGCCATAGCTTTGAAACCTTTTGTGCACTTTGCTGCATCCTAAAAAACAAACAAATTTACAATCTATTTAAAATCTATCATTACTGATTAGTGCCAACAATTCAAATTTACTTCTCCATAGCACTAATATTTATTGCATAATTTACAGACTTACAAAATATTTAAGCGATGACTATAGCAACAATTTTTTATTGTAATCGTATCTAATATAACAGTTTTTTTTTCTAATTGTGCCAATAGAAGGAAGGACATATTTATCAGTGCACAACGGCAACTTCTTTGAGAATTGTCTATAAAACAGATGAAAATTAAATACACAGAAATATTTAGTAGAATGTTTATAACTTACTCGGATGATGTTAATTTCAATATTTGCTCCACTAAATTATCAGCATTAAGACGCTCAAAGAACATCATGCTGCCTAGGCCGGATTCGCTCACTGCTGCTGCGTTAGAAAACTGGTCCCCGAAGAACGGCATCGCGAGTAACGGCTTTCCACAGTGCGCCGCCTCCGAAAGACTTAGCATGCCACCATGGGAGACGAACGCCAAAACTTTAGGGTGACCTGATCACATGAAAAAATTACAGCTATTTAATTTTAAAAACATGAATTTGACACCTATACTTTGAACTAGCAGAACCTAAGTGCGGAGAGTTAAAATGTCAGCAAAAAATAAATGTTTGTTAGATCAAATTTTATAATAATTATCGAAGCATTTACATCGTTTACAAGTCGTTGTTTGTAATGTAACTACGTTTATTAAATGGTAATAGAGCATAATGATAACAATTGAAACGAATGATAATCATTAGTAAAAACAAAGACCTTCAAACAGTTTTATTATCTATATTAAAAAATCAAATTGCTACAGACACTGTGACGTCGAAGTGCAGTCGTTTAAGAGTACGTGAAGAAAGAATCTCGCGTGCTCTTAAACGACACACTTACTGTCATCATTCATCATCTTCATCATCATTATCAGCCTTTGTTTATCCACTGCTGGATATAAGCCTTCCTTCCCCAATGTCCTTCACCAATTATACTATAAAACAATTAATACTTTAACAATCATCATTATCATCCACTGTTCAATTAATAAATAAAATATGTATAATTAAAAAATGACCCCATTTAATGCGTTCCGCTAAACATGGTCCTTAGGTTTTAATGATTTTGATGTGGCCGGACTACTGCCAGTGTTTAAACGAAATTGTATATTCAAGAAAACTTTCTTCAATGGTGCAATATTTTTAAACACGTAATTAATAATTTTTAATTTGATAAACTGAGTTCATTGTGTACTCAAATTTTCGAGCAATAACTGAAGTTGCTCCATAGGAATTGCCAAACACAATTCCCCAAAATAAAAACATTTTACTTCTAAGCAAATGTTTACATGCGTGTATCATATATTTTTACGGTTAACCTTTGACATTTTCATAACATATATGTACAAAACAGCAGCAAGCAAAACTCCTTCTATGCCTATATCATTAACATTTCAACCTTTAAAGGTGTTTTATAACTGTACTTACCTATGGGTCCGTGATGACGTTGCTTTAGACGAACATATTTGTGAAAATGAGGTTAACTATCAGTTTTCGTCGTTAAAAAAAGTCGTGTTAACGCACATTGTAGATAAAGAAACAGGTTAAAAACACAAATGCTTAATTCTTTTTTAGAAAGTGTTGTTGTGTTTGATAAAGTATTACGAAATAAATCGACAGCCGTTTTTGAATATCAAGCTATAATAAATATTCCATTTACCTTGTGTATGAGGAAAGAAACTTACATAATATATCTAACTGAGGTAGCCAACTACTAGTGTATACATTATCGTTGCCAATTGGAAGGCTAGTGTTCTCTAACTTCCATATAACTTTCTGCGGTATCCTTTTGAATGCATCGAGGAAATGATGCAACTTGCCTGGTGACATCGTACGAGCTATTAGATTCGAACCGAAACTGACGTAGATCGCTCCATGCGATGCATTCGCTAAAAACTTCTCGATTTCCTAAAAAAACATTATTTATAATTAGGTAATTTGTTATTTTATGATGTGAATGTTGTATAATTTGTAATTTCATCAATTTATATGCTTTGTTTTTGAAGTAAATCTCGAATGAATTGGTGAATAAAACGTCTATAAACATAAGGTGACCGGAACAACGTGGGACGATTACCGGTAAATCGTCCCCGTCGCGCTGGAAATCGACGATTGATGTAACCAAATACTTGATTGATTTAAAATTATTCTTCTGACACAATTTTGAATATGATGTATTACTGTTTCATGATAAAGCAATAACTAATTAAATAAACATTTGTTCTCGTATATAGAATGGAAACTTTCTGAAGAAACACTATAGGTACATATAATTTTATTGTTTATCATAATTGCCATGATCACACATCACTTTGACCTTTCCTCTATATAGGGTGAAAGATAAGAGGTGTAAAAGATCTGAAGGGGCTAAAGTATAGCTCGTATCCTATTTATCTATGTATGGAATGGTTCTGGAGTTATTAATTTTTTAAATATTTTTCAAAAAATTCTCGATTTACTCGGAATAATTTTTACACAAATTTTAATGTAATAATTATTGTTTTATTAAATTAAATTAATAGCCATCACGTTGTTCTTTTACACCTATTACCTTTCACCCCATATATTATGAAGTATGTGAGTTAATCTATTATTCTTGTTAATCACCAATTAAATATGTTTAATCGCTATTAAGAGAAAATTTACAATTTACATCTTTTAACGGTTGCAACAGTTTCCTCAATTTTACGAGTAAGAGCAGTACGCTTTCATAATATGTTGCAATATTTCCTTTATATCATGCACTAAAATAAACATTAATAAAAAATATAATAAAGAACCGGAAAAGTAAATGTGCAAAAATTATATTATATTATATATCTTTTAATGATTTCTGTTTTTTGAATGTTACAAATACAAATGAATAAGATAATCCTAAAACTAAAAAGGCAAGGATATCTGCTGTCGTTACAAAATTTTCCTCAAAGATTCGTTTAAAGATTCACTACTATAAATCGAAATAAATGTTTAATAATTTTTGCGGCATTTTACCTGTGGTACGGGTTTTGGTTTGACGATGTGAATCCCACCAATTTCCAGTAACTGCGGTGCTAAAGCGCGCGCCCCCGTTATCGAGAAATGTTGGTTAGAGAAGGTCATCTTCATTCTTTGTCTTGCCATATCTTCAATATTAAAACTTATGTTTGGTAAATGATGTTGGAACACGTCATAAATATTTCTATCGATAACCCATTTACCATACGTCAAATATAAATCCATCAGAACTGCCTCTACCCTTTCGTAAAGGCCAGGATTGGAACCCGAATTTGAGAAGTAATAGGAGTC
Source organism: Ornithoptera alexandrae (assembly GCA_029030555.1). NCBI lineage: Eukaryota > Metazoa > Arthropoda > Insecta > Lepidoptera > Papilionidae > Ornithoptera > Ornithoptera alexandrae. Next base: position 2,985,647 of record JARDVY010000037.1, on the reverse strand, counting down.
CGAGGAATAATCAAATGGTAATCCTAGCCTAGAATAAGACCAGGGGAACAACACGTGAGAAGTTATTCCTATTATTGGAGCGTCGTATAAAGCACCGGCGTATGCCAAACCGCAATCGCTCACAAACTGTTCCACAAATATAACATCATACTTTATTCCTTGCGCCAAATGTTGCTTGGCGTTCGTATTAGTTAATAAGTTCTCACAGTCCACTTTTGTACTCTCGGGCCCAATAACTGTATGCCGATACAGATTAACCAAATGCAAGAATCTTGAATCCATCGTTTCAAACGATGACATCGGAGGAGTACCATTTCTAAACATATTCGGTATCTGGAGATCGATGAACTTCAAGTTTGGCACAGGCTTTGGGTCAGGGAAGTTGTTCATGACAGTAACGGAATGTCCACGGTTTGCTAATTCGCGAAAAAGTGTCTGGAAGGCCATGTAATGACTTCGCAAGGGTATGGAAACAATGGCCAAGATATTGTAAGCGAGTGCATGTTGTGAAAATATAAATAAAAGCGTTATAAAGAATAATGAGCTTAGTCGACTCATAGTGAGAATCGCGAGGTCAACGTTCGAGGAGCGGCCCGCGCGACGGTCAAGCTCTACCCGCTATCTCGAACTGACTGACGATACTTACTACATGTATTCTAAATAAAATAGATGCCCGTTAGTGTGACGCATATAAATCGTTATTGCGGAATATATTCTATGTAAATCTATTCACAGTAGTTTTATTTTTTCAAACAGTTTAATTTTATCTTGACATAAAACATGTACAAGTACATACGAACTACTGACCCAATTGTTCATATTGATAAGTTTTTAAATACCTTATAGCATTGATATTTTGATTTCATCTTATCGATCTGACTCGTTTTATGAGAACGGTAAGTTTTATTATCTAGGTATCTGCGATATCAATTCCGGAGTCTGGACCTAATTTAGTTAAAATAAAAAAAAACACCATTAAATCTGACGTAAAAAGCCACTAAAGAAGTTTTTGGATTTGAAAGTTTTAACGGTGAAGCCCTAAAATACAGTGACTTGGCTAGAAATATGATCCATATGAACCTCTCTCTAGAATACAATATTTTTTGGAAATTTTCTCCATATATAAAAAGGTTTCTTCTGTTATTCATAAAACAAACAGCAAAATATTCTAATCTAACTTTCGCTAACAACATGTACATAAATATGTATAAATATGACTTTTAGGTCAGATCTTACAATCTTTATATCTGTTTTCTTTATTCATTATAAAGTTTCGAATCTGTCATAAACTCTTTATACGTTATATATATTATGTAATGATCACTACCATTAACTTTTTTTAAAAGAGTTATAGTAATCGGATTTTTACTCCACATCCTCATTGACGTTGAACTTTTCTATAAATGATAAAATTTTAGTTTACTTATAAATAAAACTAATAAATTGTTTTGTTAACGTGCTAAATAGTGAGGTGGATTTAAGCTTCATTACTTTACTTAAGGGGTGAAAGGGGTCCCACACAACAATTTACGAGAACCAAGCCAAACCACACCTGCTCGTGATACACCCTGTTAATCAACAAACGAGGCTCTAGCTCCCACAAACCCGCATTGGGCCAGCGTGAGGGGAAATGGTCCAAATCCCTCCATATGAATCCCTACCCGATCGATATGGGAGTCTTTGGGGGAGGCCTACCTAGCCGGCTAATGCCGCCACGGATGTTACTGCTACTATTACTGCTAGTATTGCTACTATTACTACATAGTACACTACTATTACCGCGGCTGCTGCTGCTACTAATGCTACTGGACTTCTATCGGCTGATGACGATGATGATAACTTTTCTTAATAATAAAGATAAAAAGGGCACTGTAGTAGGCAGTAACTTCTATGTAGGATGACCATCTAGACCTGGCGTAATCGATTAATTTTGGCCTTGTACCGGATAGTCAATAAAATTCTTTTTATGTGCCAGGTGAAAAATAAAAATCGATATATATTTAAAACTTTTACAAATGAAATTACTTTGATAAAAATTATAAAATGAATATAGTATCTATGTCGATAAAGCTTCATTAATTTCAGCACATTTTAGGTATTCTTTATTGGTGGTAGGTCTCTGTTATCGGAGACTGTCTAGGTACCACCGTAGCTCCTATTTCGGCCGCCAAACATTACTGTTCTGCTTTGAAGGGCGTTTTAACTAGTGAAATTACTAAGGTAACGAGACTTAACACCTTATGTATCAAGGCAACGAGTGCAATGTGATGCAGTGTATATCATCTTTACTAGCGCCATGCTGTCATGGGAAGGCGTTTCATTTACCATCACATGACGTCCCGCTCATATCGTCGCTTCGTTAAATAGAAAAAAGAGAGGTCTTCTATTGGGGTATAATTGGTGTACCCGAACCCTTCATATGTGAATTGAGCAGTGTATCACCCTAGTAAATGTCATAAAAAAAGCGCGGACCTTTTTTAATATTATCCATTTACAATCGCATTTTATGGCGCGTCGTGCCGACACTAGGCAGCGATAAGGGTTTCCTAACCCCTCTCTAATATAGTATTTAGTATGGAGTATGAAACCCTAAGTTATTGGCTACTTAAAGTTAAAATAAAGCAACATATAGCCGGCAGCAATAGTTTAATACCAATTATATTAACATATTTATTTAATATTTACAAAGATAAAAAAAAATATTTTAAAAGAGTCTTTTTTGAACAATGTAGAGGCATACAGCTAAAAAGAACAGGAATGCGAAGAACATTATCACTTTATCTGTGAACTCTCTTCGGCCATATTTATTCAGTAGTTTGCTCGATTGGGATATAGAACCCGCTGTGTTTTCTAACTCTGATTGAGTACCCTAGAAATAAATTAACAAAAAAATTACAAATCATTTGTATAGTGACATTCCATATAGCAAAACTTGATTATTACAAACTTGCCAACGACAATGAGGTGCTATTTAGAGTGGTATACACAATTCGTTAAAATTATCAAGACTAAGATAAATATTATATCCTGTTATCCTATTAAATTCACTTCCATCAGCATTTGTTTTATATAGCTTTAGTCATCCTTTTTAGGTTAGAGGTACACAAATAATATTTATATATTATATCAAATCTTTGAACAAGATACAATACAATTTTTTTTTATAGTTTGTAATAAATGACATGTTAATTTCAGAGAAAATACTTTATTATAATCGGTTTGTTCCTATGGATGTAACTTATGCAAGTTTTTTACTGAAACTTACATGTACTGTAGAACTTGATGAAACTAAACTATCAAGTGTAGCTTGACTCCTTTGTGTTGTGTCTGCTAATTGTCTACTTATTGACAACAACTGTTCTGTCACACCTGCAAAAATTTAAAACCTGGTTTTGTTATTGCAGTTATGCGAGAAGTGATATAAAAAAAATATCAAAGAATACAGTGTATGTATTTTGATACAAGTGATTAAGAAACCTTCATCATTATACATGATGGCTATTGTCCTGGCAGTGTATATTTATTCTATATATAGTAAATTAATTGTCAGGTTAAAAATAGAAATAAATACTATATTAATTTAAGATATTTCTAAAATGACTCCCAGCCTTTAGAGAATGAGACATTATGAATCTTGCCTTTAGGTATAAAGATAGTATTGTCTAAATTTATAACATAGGAGGTTATAAAACCAGTATAAATGGAAAAGAAATTATGTTGTATTGTACATGGGACCAATCATTGGGAGATCTTTGGGAAAAGCCTATGTCCAGCAGTCTATTGACTCTGATCTGATGATGATGATGATGGTGAGCTCATAATCATTTCACCATGATTTGCTATCTACATAAACTTTCATTGTTATGCTTTATTAACATACTAACAATATTCAACAAACAGAATAACAATCCTTGAATTTTTTTTTTCTTATATGTTAGTACAATCTATTGTTTTACAAACCAGTAGTAGCATTTAAAAAGCCATCTTTTTTTACTTGCTTAGTTCTATTACGAATAGCTGGCTTGTCTCCATCAACCTTTAATTTCAGTAACTCATCCCTTTGTGCCTTTTCAATAGTAAATAATGTACTTATGTTTGCATCTTTAAACTCTCTTAATATCCTGGAAAAATTAGTATGCATTAAATTAATAATGCTTAGGATATTAGAATTCTAAGAAAAAGTTATGGAATTCAATAATTAATTTTACACTTAAAATATTTGTAGAAATTATTTATCTTATACCCAGCCAGTAAATGTTTTTGTGCTTCCAATTCCAGAATAAATTTCTCATCGCGGCTTTCTCGTGTATACAAATCCAAATTATCCAGTTCTTCTCTTAACAATGTTAACAACGATCTCCCCTTTTCATTGTGAGCATTTAATTTTTCCATAGATTTGCATTCTAAAATATCCTATAAATATTAAAATAAAAGTTTAAACAAAAATGTAATGTCTGAATCATTTAATGGCAAGTAATAAAATATTGAACAGTGAATCCACGTGAAATATAATCATTCTCCTGGCTTAAAAAAACTTGTTATTATAAATACCTGTATTACAGCTTTTACTTGAAAATGGTACTTAGCTAGATTCTTAACGAAATTTTGGTAATTTACATCTGGGTTTTGTAACTTTGCGAACAGTTTTTGATAAGTTTCTGTAGTGATATCTGATTTAATATTTAACTTCATTGTGAATTTTATTATCACATATGTTAATAAGTAATAATATTTCCCAATCGATTTTCTATTTCTTTTAATAAGAAAAGGCAAAGGACTTTTGACTATACAGCTATGTCAAGTGGTATAGCAGATTTTCATTTGCGGACTGCAGTTCATTTAAATTTAAATTTCCTTTATAAATACTCTATTGTAATAATAATTTGTATAAATAGATAATTTTTCAAGCAACATTGTAAAGTAAATGAAATATTAGAAAGATTGTGATTAACGTCACTAATAGTATTTGAAGAAAATTAACTATGTTCTAGTACGTAAATTTAGTAAGAAACGTTATAAAAGTAATTTTTTAGTTTGCTTCTTATACCTCTGCGTTATTTTAAATAAAGATTAACTTCTCTCTGATGGATACTAACAATCTATCCAATAATTAATTAAAAGTAATTCATGCAATCACGACTTATTGAATATTTTGTTTTTTTATAGTGAACTCTCTTCATGATTTTTTTTTAGTAAAATTAAATAGACAAAATTTTACTATTTAACAATTAAAGTTGAACCGATGTATTATTTTATAGTGTATGTAAATAAATATTAACAAATCTGAAAGAGTATAATACTTAATTTAGCTTAATTTAAAGCTCTGGTTTTTTATGACTATAGAAAACACGATTACAAAATAAAATTCTGATTAACATATACTTTATTTATTATTGATAATAACAGAAAATGTGATTACTACTTTATCCTATTTTACTCTATTTTTCTACTCATAGTATCCAAAACTGTGCACTATTACAATTCTTCTTACTCAACAAAATCACTAAGGACGGCAAAAACGGAATAACCATTGTACAAAGCCTGTAAAAATAGGAAATTAATATATTTGTTAATGTAAAAATAAATATAAATTTGTACAAAAAACTTACAAATTAGCAATGTTTTTAAATTCAACTTCGATATTTTTTTAAAGGTTTTATGATACCTACAAAGAAAGTAAATTTTATTTACCATTTTGTTTTATTTAAAAGAAAGTTAGTTAAATACCGTTAATGTTAAGGATAGAGTTTTATTTTAACCTTTACCTTGTTTTCTGGTTTTGTAAACAATTATTATAAATATGCAACATATCTGTGTGATTTTACCTGCGTATAGGCCTCCATGGAAAGAGTGACTATTCCAGCTGCTCTGAAATTTAATGGTCTTTGAGCCACAGTAATTAAAAGTAGTAAATCTTTTTGCATATCTAAAGGCCAAGTTGTCCAGGAAGTTTCAAATGCAGCGGCTGCTATACCTTCACTCTAAGAATGTTTGATTAGAATACATTAGAAGCATGATTAGAAGAAAAACATATATATGAAATATAATAATTTATTTTTAAATTACTAAAAAAAATTTATCACAAAAACTACTTAAACAAACCTGGGTAATCATTTCATTTCCCAAATAACAGTAAATGTAAGCATTGATCAATGCCATCACCAAAAAAGAGATAAAACCAGATAAAAGACTTATCTCTTTATAATCCAGCTAAAAATTTAATAATATATTTTAAGTAAATATTTTCGATATACTTATAAGACAAAATAAATTATCACTAACCATTGTAATAACCAAAGCGTTAAAACATATTTCTATCGACACAGCTATATTCTGGATCATGAAATACCCTTCGAATGTAGTGGACGCTAGTTTAGAATATCTAAGAAAAGAAACAAATTTTCATGACATGTAAATAGCATTTTTTTGTTTGTAATATGTATATGTATGTATATTGTATGTAATATATTTATTAGCCTTTTTTTCATGTATAGAAATTTAAAACAATGTTCGAGAGCGGGTACCAGGTACTGCCTGACATTTTTAGACTGACCACTAAAAAAATTAATATAACGATGTACTTTTTCCCGAAGGTTTTTATTGTACTTTGTTTATTCTTGCCACGTAAACCAATTTCAACAGTGTATAAACTTGGACACTGATTAGTATATTCGTACTAATTATTATATTGTAACTTTATATTAGATATCTTTGCATACAAACATCTATATGGTTTACCAAAAATTTTTTTTCAGTCATGCAGTTATAAAATAAATTTAAAGGGGCGTAATGTCGGCGGAGTTCCGATAGTTGTGTAAGTACATAAATGGTAAAAATACATGTTAAATTACTCTACCTCATTATGCGTATGTGCTTCTTTATAATCTCCTTAAACTCTGACCTCATTAAAGTCTCGTTTACTGTTGAATATTTCAATCCTTTAATCCTCGCTTGTAAGCTGACAAATTGATCGCAAAGATACATGGCTATACTACACACTATCCCTTGCATGGCCATAGACCTGCATGATATGGGAACAGTAAAAGTCTGAAGTATTATTTGACAAGATATAAAGTAATTTAATGTATTCTTTAATGGGTCGAAAGGCAGCCATGCCTCTATTAACATTTGCCTTTTAAACAAAGCTAACAAAGTAAACGTTCCCACTACAAACATAGTTCCGGCCGTTACAAGTACCACGTGAAGGATCATCAACCACTTCTTCTTGTCGGAAACAGTATCACCCGAGGAAGTTATTTCTTTTACTAATAATATAATTTGTCTCCTGTTCAACATAAATACTAGAACTTTTGACACAAAATGGTAACCGCAAAATGTTTTATCTAAATTATCCAAAAATTTAATCATATCTTTATTTTGTTGATATGTTCCTACGCTGCTTAACACTAAATATATGACAGATAATATGTGCAATATTATTTCGTAAGTTTTATACAAAATGGCTTGTCTGCTAAAAAAATGTTCCTTGGGCCATAACCCGACGTAAAATAAAAATTTTATATTAAATTCGAAAAAATTTGGACTCGTACGAAAGAAACGTTCAAACGCCATGACTGATCGACTTGTGATATTGAAGTTACTGTTGGTTTGCAATTGAAACTTGCATTTTTTATATAAAAGCCAATCTATGATTAAACATAATCAGTTAAAGTTTTAATCGGACTTCAGTTTAATTCGATATTCAGCATTAATTTTCCTATATAAAACTCCATAATTGGGTAATTTAACACAAAAGAAAAAGTTAAAACGTAATTTTTTCTTTTAAAAGTTTACACTTATGATTAGAATTGAATCTGTTAAATTTCCTAGGTTGTGATGTGTGGGCAAGATAGCACGAAGATCCAAAAGTCAATGGAGTTAAAAGAAAATAAGATCTGGCAAGAACAGCGACCGCCTGCCGGGTGGATCGACGACCTGGTGAAGATTGCAAAGAGTCGTTGGTTGCTGGTGTCATCAGAGCAGTTGCGCTAGAAATCGGTATGAGAGGCTTAAGACAACAATACGCTGTAATTAAGATGACGTAATTTCCATTCAAACGTAATCTTAAGTGTTTTTAACAAACTTGTAATAATCCAAAATTTATTAATTTATAATTAATTGTTAACGCTTTTACAATATCTGTAAATTTTAAATAATGGTAAAAATTAATGAAATCAAACAAAATGGTTATTTTAAATACGTTTATTTAACGGCCATGGATAAATTAATTAGATTAACTAGTTTAGGAAAAAGCTTCATGGATGAACGTAAGTTTGGTCTTGCTCTCCGCTGAAACGCTATTACACTTATGTCTTAACAATTTGACTAATTTCTTTGGTCCACAACAGTACAAGTTTAGGTTTTCTCTGTAAAAAATATACGTCAATGTAAAATTAATAATCTTTACATTATGATTACAACCCACCATCTCGCACTGGGTCAGCGTGATGGGAAAAGGCTCAAATCCCCCATAAGAATCTCTACCCGATCGATCCGATAGGGAATCGATAGTAGAGGCCTATGTCCAGCAATGGACGTCTAATGGCTGATGATAACGATGATTACACAGATAAGCCTTTAACTGCGATCCCACCTAAAGGTAAGCGTATTAATCTGGTATAATTTTTATCCATCGCAAAATCTTAAACAATGATTGTCGAAAACTCTTCGCTGTACGATTTTTTCGAAAACTACCTTAAGATTAGTAACTTTTTATTTTATTTATCGACGAAACGTCAAGACAAGCAAAACGTTGATCTGATGGTAAGTGATATGCCTACCTATGACAATGTGAAGCTAGTTAGGATGAAATACACTACCATACAATGATCGTCGCCTAGAGAGATAAAGGTCCTAAATCTCGTTACTCATACTTCACTATTGGCAATGTTTATCAAACCAAAACACTGTTTTCACACTATTCTTTGACGGCAGAAATAGGAGCTACGGCTACCTACCTAGACGGAAATAGAGACCTACTTACTAGTAAGAAGTAAAAGAACATCCTGCTAAATATTAAACCGTTAGTAAAACTTTTGTATATATATATTTATTAAACGCTTTTGTGACAATTTAAAAACATACTTACTCTGGATACAAATGCACCCAATAACCGAACACGCGGTCCCAATGAGGTCTACCCCTCCTGACCCTACATCCCACTAAAGGATAATTCTTCGCTATATCATATCCTCTTCCCTCACTGTTAGCAGCTTCTTTATTATTAACCTCCACGTAACCATTGCGTTTTCTATTTGGTGTCAAAAGTGTAGCTTTCTCATCGCTTTTGCCTTTGTCGTTTTTGTTCAAAATATGAGTTAGTACCCCCCTTTCGTTAAGCACTATAACATGTGCTATGTCATTCTTATCGTTATCAGAAACAGCTTTAGGGTCATAATTGTTTGTGGTAGTTACGTAAAATTCTATATGCAATCTATCAGGACGATTCGCATGCCTCAATTGTGATAGAACTCTGTTCGTTAATTCTGCTAACCATGTTATCTCTTGTTCTTTTCTTACAATCCATATTAAATGTACTCTTCCAGGTAAGATACTTCTTGGATTTCTGTAATATTTCTAATAGTTATTATCATCGCAAACCTATAGACGTTCATTACTGGACAGAGGCATCTCTCAAAAGACACCGATGTCTAATCGGTGTCACTGCCGGAATTCCCACGACCTTCAACCAAATAGTCAGTACATTTTGTGGAGAGCTTTCAAGCTATACGCCTCTACACCATCCCAACCATATCAGAAATGATGAGATCCCTTAAAGACCTTAAGCCACCGTAATAGCCCAAAATATAGACTTAAGTGGCAATGGGAAGGGTACATTTCTCGAAGGCTTGATTATGCCTATCGATCAGTATCGTTAATCATCTATCTCAAGCCAAAGTTTTATTAGAGTTGCAAAGAATATGGAAGATGTACATTAAATTACTTAAGGAGCTGGAAGTGCTTTATGGAATACATTGTTAAAGACCTGTAGCCCTGTTGTAGGCATTCATCATCTAAGATTGACACAATTATTATCCATTTACGTAATACTAATAATAAAATCAGTATAATAATTACGGCACTCTTAGTTCGACTTTGATTAATTCGGCTATTAATGATAAAAATTATTAAACATAAATAAAATAAAGAAGAACATTTTAATATTCAACAATTTAACAAAATTTGAAAATTTGTCATTAGTTACTTACACTAACATATCATGTAGAATGGCCACGAAAGGAGTTATCCCCACCCCGGCAGCGACGCATAAAGCAATTTCGCTTTTACTTGCACCCTCCATTGGACTTGAAAAAGGACCATCGATGAGCATCCTGAAAATGTGCAACATGAAAATGTGCACCTACAGCCGAACGTGACATAATAAGACTTATTAAAGTTTTTCTATACCTACATCAAGATCCATTAAATAATTTGACAAGGGAATAGTACTGTTGCATAGATGAATAAAACTGATGAATAAATTTTGCAAAATAATGAAAAAATTACTTTACCTCACGGTACTTGCTCCCATCTCCAAAATCAACCTCTCCAAAGCCTCGGTCCAGTCACCTTTTATTCTTATCCAAACGTCAAACTCTTTGTTTGTATTTGTAGGAAGCTTGAAATAAAGAGTTGTGGTACGGTCATTGTTAAAGATACAGCAATTTAAGATCGTCGCGGTAATCAAAAATCTACTCGTAGCTACAGCTTATTTTAGAAAGCAAAGAACTTTTCAATTAAGTTAGAGTTTGTAGTAATGACCTTTTAGAAGAAAGTCGTTACACAAAAATGTTAAAAATATGTAGTTTTAATGCCTTTTGGAATTTCTTACCAACTAACTTTTGACTTAAAGAAAAATAGGGAATATTTAAAATAAGGAAGGCTATCATCTAAGAGAGCCTTCCTATAGAACTCTAATTTTGTTTTATAATATAAAAAAAAATATTAACCTTATCATCCGTATTGAGACACAAATGCATTAGAAGGTATGCGTTGACCCAATAAATATCTGTTAAAGTAATTATATTATTCTGTATAAAAAATAATCTCACCTTGACCACGGTGAAGGGATGCCATTCGAGCAGCGATACATCCAAACATTGCAACAGTATGTATTGTCCCTTACGACAACTGAATCTTTCATGAGGACAACTTACAGTGAGGCTCAACATCCTCCCCGGCATATGCCTCGCCTGGAGTAAAAAAAAAACGCGACGTAATCGCTTGTTATGAATTTTCAGATCGTTGATACTAACACTTTAAATTTACAAATATTTGATAGCTTTCCGTTAATTATGTGTACGGATGTTTCGTAGTAATTATATTGATATCATTATATGTAAATGCCTGTTAAAAATGTAAGATTAATCACATCATCATCATCATCGACTGATAGACGTCCACTGCTGGACATAAAGCTACACTAATGATATAAGTCACTATATTAACTTTAATAACAGTTAAAATATAAAAACTACCGCATCCAATAGCGCAAGAATCCAACAAATAAAAAAGAAGAACTCTATGAAATTATCGAATCCCTTATGAATAATATATGACGTATGGTAATGGTACACTTCTAAAAACAAACGTTATTCGTAATATTTTTTTTATTCATTATTGCCGCGGTGTGAGAGTCGTTCACCCAATGATAAGTGATAATATGTCCTCCCATAATAACCGCAAGTTGGTATGATAAACACCAAGTTGTGCTAGTTGTGTTCAGACACAAACCAAGTCTGTATAAAGGTGATAAAGATTATTTTCTCTGCTCCTTATAAGAGTAAGCATCTAGTCCCAATAGTGGAAATTTTAAAGGGGCTTACATATATTGAATAAATATTAATGTTAATTGACTTCCGTCGGCGAGTGTACAAACGGACGTAAGAGGCTTATGCAAAGTTTAATCGGTTACCGGACCGAATCGCCGGCGACGCAGCTGTTTGCTTTTGATTAAAATCTTCAGATTCGTTTTGAAGATCAATTCCTGTACCCTGACGTTACAAAGAGCATAAAACAGGAATCTCATTATCAAAGCTTCATCATCACTGAATAAACGTCCACTACTGGACATAGCCTACCCCAAAGATTCCCACATCAGTCGGTTAAGGATGCATATGGGGGATTTGGGCCATTTCGCACCACACTAGCCCAATGCGGGTTGGCGGGAGCCAGAGTATCGTTTGTTGATTAGCAGGGGGCACTACGAACACGTAGGGTTAACTTGGATCCCGTGAGTTGCTATGCGGGGTCCCTAACACCCCAAAGCTTTCTTTACTATCAAAGCTTATTTTCATTTATAAAAGAAAAAACTTACTTCAAGCTTTCAAGCTTCAAGTTATCAAAAAATATCTTACATTACTACCAGAAAAAGAGGTAATCATTTTACGAATATGATAACCATTTTCATAATCGTCTACTGATAGACCACCATAGCTAAAGATAGGTCTCCTCCATAAATCTCCATACCAATCGCTCCTGCGTTTACCACATCTAGACGTTTCCTGCTACCTTCAAAAAACCGTCGATCCACCTTGTCAAGGGCTTCCCATCACAACGTTTACCGGTAGCTATATTACTAGTATGTTATCTTCAATAGTAAGTTTAGATATTACTTACATTCAGTATTTGCACCATCGTCCTATTCCTCGTGAATATCCTCCACAGTAGATCGACGAGGAAACAACTCAGCGGCAAACACATCCAAATCCACGTCTGAAATGTTACATATATATATACATATAAAAAAAAACCTTTCTTAACGTATCCTTTTTTTGTGTCTAATAATTGTAAAAAAACTAGCTGTTCACCCGCCTGCTTTGCTGACTGTAACACGCCCGCAACTCCCTTTGGGGAAAGAGTTTTGTAAAATCCATTCTTAGCTAACTTCGAAATGGCAGAAGCAATATCTCTACCAAATTTTGTGTTTACGTCTAATAGCTTCGAAGATCTGGTTCATGAGTCAACGAATCTAGATATCTCCAGATATATATATATGTAGAGTGTGGAGACATTTGTGAACTTTAGTAACAACAGCGAAATAAAATCGGTGAAGGAAAACATCGTGAGAAAACCTACACATGAATTAGAATATATTCTAAGGTGTGTGTGAAGTCACCAATCCGCATTGGGCCCGCGTGGTGACTATGGCCCATCGCCCTCATATCGAGGGCAGCCCTGTGCCCCAGCGGTGGGGACGTAAATTGGCTGTTAAAAAAAATGGCGACCTGTATAAATATGTATGTGTATTATTTATGTATATATATATACATATGTATTATATAAATAAAAATAATTTATAGGACAGAATTTTTTAAAATTCTGTTGGAGTAACTGAGTAAGACTGCAATATTTTGTTATTTGTTTTAATTCTTTTTTTTTACTATGTATATATTTTCTAGTGGGAATAACCGATATATTAATTATAGTGGCGCTTACGCCCTCTGAGCGCAGAGGAATCGAAACAAAATCGATTATAAGAAAATCGCATTGTACATATATATGAAAATAGACATAGTAAATATATTCAAATTGCAACAGTAAATAAAATAAACGTAATAATAATATGGGAAGACACTTATTAATAAGTGTTTTATTAAAAAACTTTTCTTACAATTAAAATGTCAGTAGCTGATCAAGTGTTGGTTTGCGAATGTAATCATGTTTCCATTTACAATATTATCCAATAATTTTTTTCAGTATATTTCTTTTTTATTTAACTAAGCGATGAGACGAACAGGACGTTCACCTGAAGGTAAGTGATACGCCTGCCCATTACAGCATGGCACTAATTAGGAAGGTACACATAGCACCACTTTGCGCTCGTCGTCTTGAGACGTAGGATGTAAGTCTCATTCATTTTTCCAGTAATTTCAGTAACTGCAGCGCCCTTTAAAGCGGAACACAGTATAGTTTGCACACTTCTATTTGGCAGCAGTAATAGGCGCTGCGGTGGTACCTACGTATACGTTACGGGGAGTAGTCTTCGAAAAATACTCTTCTTCTGGGGAGAAGGGTTATGTGAGATTCTTACTCACTAAAACCCCTTCGGTAGTCTGCATCGGCACATTCGGAGAGGACTCAGTATCTCTTACAGAACGCACCGGTGCCCCTCTACACTTTGTGTTAGCGCGACTCTGAGGAGAGGCTAAACCTTCCTAGGAACCATCACTGAGCCATACGCTGTCCCACGCAAGTTCGCTGGTTGAGCGATAAGGGCCCTCACCTTCAAGACCCTCTAAATTCTTAGACTCTTTTAGTCACCTTCTACGACAGAGAGTGCTTAACTTAGTCCAATACTTACTAGCCCGAGACTACATAGAGACCTACCACCAGTAAACACACAACAAACAGTAACAATTACAGACACACATCTAGTTTCCATTGATACATATTTTTTTTAATTTTGTACTTACAATTGTCATATGCTGTAGTATTTTGTTTAAGTAAACATTACTTTATTTCGTCATCAACATCATCAGCTAATAGACGTCCACTGCTGGATACAGGCCTCCCCGATAGACCTACACATCGATCGGTGTTGTGTTTGCCGCATCCAACACCTTAACGCGACCTTCCTTTGCAAGGGTTTATATGGAGGGGATTTTGGCCATTTCCCACCGCGCTGACCTGATGTGGGTTGGTGGGGGTCAGAGCCTCGTCTTTTGATTAGCATGGTGCACCACGAGTAGGTGAGGTTGCCGTAGGTCCCGTGAATTATTTTGCGTGACCCCTTCCACCCCTTACTTTATTTAAAATTGTTTTATTATTGGCTAATCTAGATTTACACAACAACCAAGCGTTGTTAACAAATAGCGTGCAGCTATTTGTTTACAAGAACTCAATTTGTAATTACTTTATAGGACTTCCGTTGTGAAAACATCGCTTTCATCCAATAAGCTTTAAAAAGGGGTCAGGATAACTCTTTACCGTCGTCATCTGTTACAACTTAACGAGTATCGTAAGCTTTAAATATGAAAAATGAAAATGGAGTGACAAACGAACACAACACACAAACAACTATTCATATAAATCATGGTGAAGATAAGAGCTAGAATATGAAGATGATGACAGGCATTAACATAAAGAGTATAGAGTAATACAAACTAACAGCAAAATTGTTATGACCAGAGAAATAGAGCTCCGTACACTATTTCATATTCCCAAGAATACATACATACATACAATATTTCTTTTTTTACTTAACGAATTCACAAGACGAGCCAGACCTTTACCTAATGGTAAGAGACACATCGGCCTATAACCACATAGCGCCAGTTAGGATAATATACCCAGCACCAGATTGTTCTCATCATCTTGGAAATTTTAGGTCTCTTTACTCCAGTAATTTCACTAGCTGCAACGCCCCATACCACCACCCCGGAACACAGTAATATTTGTTTGGTGGAAGAAATAGGAGCTGCGGTGGTACCGCCTCGGTAAGACAGTCTCCGACAACTGAGAGCTACCACTAAACTGCGGAGTTGTACTGTTATCATTAAGATGATTAACAGATAAATCATCTACAAATTAGAATATGCATAAAACATGCCTATCCTTACATTATCGTCATCCTCTCCCGGAAGGAAAAAATAACCACTAGGATCTCAATATCGATTGGTCTTCCATCCCATCCATGCATGAGTAAATAAAATATATGAGAAGATACTAATAAAAAATTTTGTTTATAGATTGAGAGACTGCTTTTTTTACTCCAAGAAGCAACGAGATGAGCGAGACGTTCATCTTATGGTGACATCCGACCATAACAACGTGGCGCTAGTTTGGTTTACATACAACACAGCATCACATTGTATTTTTCACAGAATGACCTAAGATGTTAAGTCTCGTCACTCTCATAATTTCACTTGCAACAACATCCTTCAAACCGGAATACAGTAATGTTTGCACACTACTGTTTGACGGCAGAAATAGGAGCTGCGATGATGCCTGCCTATATGGTCTCCGGCAACAGAGACCTACCACCAGTGTTTCACCTGCCTTTAAGCTACTTATTATGATATGATTAAAAAGCAAAGAAACCACTTTCGTAAGTATTTTAGTTATAAAACATCATCACTACATTTTTTAACTTAAGCTAAAGAAACGTACTTTACAACACCAGACCTTAAGATACTGCCTAATATTATCCTATATATTTAGATCTGGATGTAGAATGAGATACGACGACGTAGATACACATAGACGTTCGTGAGGAATATACACCTACCACCAGTAAGTATAATACTTTTAAAAAGTAATATTATTTCTTTATCTATATGAAAGCTTTATTATCATCCCCCATTTATTACACACCCATACGCGTATTAATGTTTTTATATTACTGGTAACGCAAATTGCCTACTTTTACATTAACAAGCTATGTGTTAATGGAAGCTAACACAAATTACTAAAGCTCTTGTCTGTTCGTCAATTAGCACGTAATTAAATGTAATGAAGTAAGGCTCCCCTAATTGATGTACATCAGGTTTCAGCTGAAAATTAATTAAGTTGCACTGAAACGCAGCTCTTGAAGAGCTTGCATGAAGAGATCTATACTATTGCCTTCGTACTGGTCGTAGGACTCTGTTGTCGTCTATGTAGCTACCTACATATATACCTATTTCTGCTGACAAACGAGTAGTGTGCAAACATTACTGTGTTCCGGTTTGAAGGGCGCCGTAGCTAAGGAAAATAGTGGTGTAACGTCACTTAACATCCTATGTCTCAAACCGACGAGCACAATGTGTATACCATGCTAACTGGCTCCTCGTTGTTATGAGAACGTCCCGATTCTCTCGACGCTTCTTTGAATAAAAAAAAAAACGTACCAAATATGGTGGTTAATACTTATTATTACAAACTATACAAAATTAATGTAGAATAGATAAACATCGCATTCAAAATCATGGTCCACAGCTGGACATAAATATCTTGTAATGTACTACAGAAAAAGATGCTGCGCTGTTTAAATCTAGTAGGTGTCCGCTATTCTTTTGATGTTGTCTGTTTATCAAACGATAGATCTCCAGCGCCAAGTTATTTTTATTTGATGAAGCGAGACGAGTAAGCTGTTCACCTGATGATAAGTGACGATGCCGCAGACCGTCTAGGTACGAACCACCGCAGCTCCTAGTTCTGCCGACAAACAGTGGTGTGCAAACATTACTACGTTCTGTAGTTAGTAAACTTACTGGAATAACAAAACTTAATATCGACTTAAGCCGACGAGCACAATGTGGTGCAGTGTATATCATCCTTAGCATCACGTTGTTATAGGTGAACGTCTTACTCATCTCGTCGCTTCGTAGAATAAGAAATAGTAACACATAACCACTTGGCACTAGTTAGGACGATAATTACACCACTTTGCGCTCGTCGCCTTGAGACAAATGATATGTCTCGTTACCCCAGATTCATTATTAACAAAGCCCTTCAAACCAGAATACAGTAATGTTAGCACACTACTGTTCAGCGCCAGAAATAGGAACTGCGGTGATACCTGCCTACACGGTCTCCGACAACAGAGACCTACCACCAGTGCTTTACCTTCCTTTAACCTGCTTATTACTATATGAAAAGCAAAGACACCACTTTAATAAATATTATAGTTATAAAAAAATCATTACTACATTTTTTTAATTAAGCTAAAGACCTACTTTGCGACACCAGACCTGAAGATACTGTCTAATATTATCCTATATATTTAGATCTAGATCAAGAATGAGACACGGCTAACTCAATTTGTTAAGGTTTTAAATTACAATGAGATTGCAGATGATGACGAATAGTTCAAGTCTCATATTTCGGCAGCCTGAATAAGCAATATTATTAAGACTTTAGTTTCAGAATATTAGAATGGTTGATAGGTAGGCATGGTCGAGCGCTGTAGTCTCCGTCTATTAAGAATAGGACTAAGGTATTCCTTGACTGTTGTACAAGGCGATTAAAAGCGTCCTCGGGTCGTGAGCTTTGACGGTGGGGGTCCTCAGAGCTCAATAAGAGAGCCTTAGGAGGACGGCAAATGCATGGTGGTTTTGTATTTGCCGCAGCACAGCGTGGGTGCTAAGTAGGGCTTTGCCCATCCGTGGGATGTTTTAGTCAGAGTACAAGGGGGCACCGGTGCGTTCCGTAGAACTTCCCTGAGCTGTTTCTAATGCACTGAGAGAGACCACCGAGGGCGTTTTAGTGGGTAGAAGACTCACACAATTGTATTCTCCCCAGAAGCAAGATATCTTTTAAGAAGATTTCCCCCGCGATATAAAAACAAAAAGTAGGCATGGTCGAAAAACGCATCCAATTCCACGAGGTTCTATCACGGAATCGAACTAGGCACTACTACATAACAAGGAAAGCGCTGAACCACTGCCAAGTTTACGTAATTAAAATATTATAACATTAAATTCTTATCTGAAATAGCACGACGATGAATCTCCACGCATTCCCAAATGTGAGTCAATATTGAGATATTTTTAGACCTTTATTACGGTGGCCGATGACCGCGGTCCAATTTTTCGAGTGGTCTTTAAATTATGTGACCATCGAGCACCTTTAATAGACATTATTATGACATTAGCATATACAAACTTTCAGGCTGTTTTACAGCGTGAGTCACTAGATAATGTTAACTGGTTTTATCTTAGTATCGTAAATGACTGAGCAAACATTGGCCCATCACGTTTAATGTTATCCTCGTGTCTAACTTGACACGTTATCAGTATCTCATGAAAGATATATTGTCATACGGATGAGTTAAGTTAAATTGGTTGGTAAACGAGCCTCGGGAAAGTTACTGAACACTTGATTTTCGTAATCCTTTTTTTTTCATTATTCTCCAAAGAAACAGCACGAGCGGGACGATTACCTGCTGGTAAGTAATACACACTACATCACGATGCCTTGAGGCATACGATGTCAATTCTTGTAACCCCAGTAATTTCACAAGCTACAACGCCTTTCAAATCGGAACACAGAAATGTGCACACTAATGTTTGTCAGCAGATATAGGAGCTGCAGTAACCTACCCTAGAGACCTACCACCACCAATGTTATATATGCATTTGAATTATAATATGTCAATAATATTAAAATAAAAAAATATGCTTTTATGTTAATACTCTACCCAGAGTGACAACACTGAGCAAGGTTGATGTATCCATAACGTGACGTCACAAATGGATTTCAGGATTAACAGAGGCTATTTCAGTCACCAACAGTTGCTAACGGATTATAAAAGAGTTTATGACGCGTCAGTTCCGGTTGCGCCCACTGTCGAAGTGAAGTTCGACCTTCGATGTATCACTCCATTCAGGTTATTAATATCGTTACAATCACAATAAATGTTATGGACCATTAATTCGGATCTATGTGTCTGGAATTGAATGCACCAATAAACTTGATAATAATTATGTTAATATTGATTGACAAAATACCCTTAATGTTATGGTTATGGTTATGGCTAATGTGACTTCGAGGAGGAAGACGTTCAGCTGATTAGTGATATAAGCGTCCATAACAAGAAGGATAGTATGATATACACTGCACCTCATTGTGCTTGTCGCATTGATTTTTATTTTACTAGCGGTAGGTCTCTGTAGGCAAAGACCGTCTGGATAAATAGCACTTCAGAACCTATTGCTGTCACCAAACAACAGGCCGTTGTAGCTAGTAAAATTACTACAGTAACGAAACATAACATCTTATGTATCGAGACGATTAGCACAATGTGGTGCAGTGTATATCATCCCAACTAGCACAACGTTGTTAGGGGTAGTCGTGGCACTTAGTATCATTGCCGGGTTTGATTGATGGTAGGGTTTCATCGAACTCCTTATCACCTTTGTATTGCCAAACTGCCACCATTGCTATGTTGTAGCAGTCAATAGATATGAGATCTGCTAGTTCAGCTATAGTCACCGGCTGGTGAGTGGTTACTCAGTAACAAAAAATATATTACCAGATGATCAGTGATGAATAGTATACATCATCAGCAATGAATAGTACATAATACATAAGTTATAAATAATTGATAAACGAACCTGTTCAATTATATTCTTCCATTGTTACTTTATGATGGTTTGAAAAAACTTGACTACTAAATGCTTTAAATATAAGCATTTAATATGAATCGGTAATAGTTCGATTCTCACTATGCTCGAGTAAGAGGTAAGGCAGAACCTACTGAAGAAACCGACAAGTTTGCTGAACTCCAGCTTTTCATATATCATCATCCGGCAACTCGAATTCAGCCAGTCCGGTGGATAAATGATATTTACTCCTTGTAAAAGGTGGTATACCACGCTTCGTTCCCAGTGGGACAGGCAGAGACCACCTCTCTCCACTTGCTACGATCCCGGCACACCTCTCTCGCTTCCTCCATTTTCATAAGAGTCTTCATGCATGTTAGTCGGTTGCGAGTACTCTTGACCCGGCTTTCCTTTAGGACATCTTCTATTTGATCGAAATATATCCGCCTAGGCCGACCTGCACCGATTTTTCCAATAATTTTTACCTTGTGTACCTCTTTCGTTAATCATCTTTCATTCATTCTTTCTACATGGGCGAACCATCTAAGCATCCCTTTCTCTATCTTTGTCACTACATCTTCAACCACGCCACACCGCTCCCTTATCACACTATTCCTCAATTTGTCCATCAGCTTCACTCCAGTTATACTTTTCAAGCTTCTCATTTCCACAGCAGTAATTCTACTTTCATGTTTCTTCTGCCATACCCAACATTCACTACCATACATCAATATGGGGAACAATACGCCTCTATGGACAGCCCGTAGTGCTCTTTCTGATACGTTCCGGCTATTCATAAAGTTATGAACTGCCCCATTCACTTGATTCCCTTTCAAAACTCTACTTTCAATATCACCATCACACTTGCCATCTCTCGTAAACTGTGAACCTATATACTCAAATTATTTCACTTGTTCCACTTTTTGTCCCTCAATCATAATGTCACAGTTTGTCATACATTCTTCTCTTTCAAAAACCTTTACTTTCGTCTTGCTTACATTCAATTTCATTTCTTTGCTTGTTAAAGTACCATGCACCATGTCTACCATCGCTTGCAACTTTCTCTCCGATGATGATAATAAAACTTGATCATCTGCGTATAGGTGGCATTTGACGGTCAACTCAGTCATTCTTAATCCATACTCACTATCTTCCAAATCTTTCAAGCAATTGTCTATAAATAGGCCACGGCGAGGCCACAGATCCCTGTCTTACACCCTTCGGGATGCTAAACCAGTCTGAGTAAACCTCGTTTATCCTGACACAAGTACTGGAACCTTTATAAGGCGATTTCAATGGTCGTATTAGCGTGCTGATAACCCCATAAACAGACAATATGGATTACAATTCATTCCTCACCACTCTGTCATAGGCCTTTTCCAAATCTACGAAAACGCAATAGACCTTTGGCTATGTGCCAAACATTTTTCGGTTATGCTACGTAAGGAAAAGTCCTGGTTCATGCATCCCATTCCACTCCTAAATCCTGCTTGTACATCCCAAATTTTCTCTTCATTTTCATTCATCACTCTTTTAATCAGTATCTTTGCATACAGTTTGCCCACGACGCTCAGTAAGCTAATGCTAATACCGGAACGATTACAGCTTGTGCACCAGTCATCTGGCACATTGCCACTCCTCCAACAGAGGTTGAAAAGGCCATACAGCTGACTAGCTACCACCCCCTGTCCAGCTCTCAGCATCTCAACCGTAATCCTATCATACCCTGCAGCGTCACTCAACTTCATACTATTCATTGCATCTAAAATCTCTTTCATACTAATATTACTTTCATCCCCACTCTCAGTTTGGCCCCTAACAGGGTTTGGCACTTGTATATCCTCTTTCTCAAAGAAACTTCCATTCTGGTTCCTGATTTTGCCAAGTGAGCTTGCATTATTAGCTCTGGCATTCATATCGACTTCCAGAAGAACTTAATGTTCGTCTGGAAGTCATCAGATAACCTTCTTTCCAATTCATCTCTACCATTCAATTTCTTTCTTTCCACCACTTTCTTTGTTAGGGTCGTACATCTTTTATACTCGTTCTTAGCATTTTGTACATCTTCTATCGTTGCTTTGTCCATTCTTTGATTGGCTTTTACTGCCAACCAATCCTGCCATGCTTTCCTCTTTTCAGACACCGCCTTCCGTACTTCTGTACTTACAGTCTTCAACATATTTCCTTTTCTTCTCTTACTCACATCACAGACATCACTGACCACTTCCAGGACTCCATCCTTGATCGAATTCCATAACTCTTCAACCTCACACAATTCTTCTAATCTGTCGAACTTATCAATCAAATTACTCTTATACTTCTCTCTCACTTCATTATCTTGCAAAACCTCAACTTTTACTCTTTCTAGTACGCTAATGGGTTCCTGAACACGTCGCTCCCATCGCCTAAAGATCCTCGTATACGGCACAACACCAGAAAGTGATCAGTGTCGATGGCAGTGCCGCGGTATAACCTAGTGTCTAGCACTTTCTTTCTCAATCTCTTATCGACCATTAAAAAATCAATCATACTTTCCCGGTTTCCTTCTTTTCTTGTGTACATGTGGATCTTTTTGTGGTCAAACATTGTGTTTGTTACCACAATATTCCATTTCAAGCAGACCTCAAGCAGACTCTTTCCATTATCATTCACTCTTTCATCACCGAGTTTCCTTAACACAGTTTCATATCCATCACGCTGCACTCCAACCCATCCATTAAAATCTCCAAGCATTACAATTATTTCATTATGCTTACATTCATTCAGAATATCTTTCAAACTATGCCAAAACTCATCCCTTTCGGTTTGGACTTTCTAGGACTGGTTCCATCCCTCATCTTGTGAAGCATACACCCCTAGAATGAAGATGCGGGTAAGGCAAACATGAACCTCACCCAGATGAGTAGAGGACTCACACAACCAAAGTTAGTCACACATTCGTTCATTCTAGCAGAAAGCCACCAACTCCCTGACAACCTCTGCTGATCTCAGGGACTCGCTGTGTAAGGTCGATGTATGGTAGTGTCGCATCCTTTCCGCTTGGTTTCATTCACACACAGAACATCAATTCTTCTTTCCTTCATCATTTCACATACTTCACCAATTTTATCTTTCATACCTCCTCTGACATTCAGAGTAGCAAAGTGGCTATTCGCAGCCCACTTTTCGCTCCCACGGGAAATGAGACATGACGGGTTATGAACCTCGTCGCCGCCATGGCTATTACGCAATGAACAATATTTACAACAAACAAATTACGCAATGTTCAGTTGGCAACCGTCTCCTCGTATGACGCAATCGTCGAGTCTTGTTTGCAATTATTTCACATTTACTGTATTTCCAAAGATTAACGTGTTCAGTTATTAATTAACCATTGTTTATTAAAGATTTTTCTTAGTCATTACATGCCTATGGATGCATAGGATTCTGTTCAAATTGTAGTTAGTCTGAATAAGTTTCTACTTTCTGATATCTTTCACGAGTACTTTATATTAGGCAATGTAGTTTTTCCTAGAATGTTTTGTTATAACTACTGATACATTAATTATGTATATCAACATACCCCATACACAACACTTTCCTCCCCTAGATTAGTAATAATACCTATGTAATACTTTACAAAAATAACTGAATGCTACTGTAATTTAGCACTACTCTATCTCTGATATTCACTCGTATATCCATAACATATTATTACCAAAACATTCGAAAAATATTTAGTATATCTAGAATAAAAGTTTATAAAATTTCAAAGCGCTTTAACGCTAGATATAAGGAAATAATTTCAAAACTTCAGCATGTTTTATGTTTGGAAAATAAAATAAGTGCTCCTGCAGGCATAAATCTGCTATATAGATTTTCAAGAAGTTTATCGTTTGCTCACCTTAGATTTTATCGGTACAAACTTAGATACTGGATGCGTTGAATTATTCGGCCATCTAGATATTTGACTAGGTAAAAGACTAGTGTGATGTTCGCTTAAAACTTCTTCCTTCAAAACGCCGCTAAAAAAAATTTAAAAATACAATAAAATATTAAACTTTTTTGAGATATTCACTCCACTATAAAGTAACATTATAGCTTTAACTTATTAATTTATTCTGAAACAAACTTAATATCTCACTACCACTAATTATTATTTACTCATTTTGGGTCGCTGCAGCAGAGGAGTAAGTTAGTAAACTTTATGTAGAAGTCTTATTTTTAATGGAGGAATCCGAGATTAAATTCTAGCATATCTGACTCCATCGCATTTTTTGCATCAACCCCTATTCTACTATATAAATGTAAACAAAGGTTGTCTATGCATTGGGTTGTGTATACACTTCCAATGGTAGTCAACTAAAGATATTAGTCTACAGGTTATCCTAATAGATCTAGCATATATTTTTCTATGTCACAACCATTCACATAAAATATTACTTATTATCGCAATAGTATAGTAGTCTTTAATCTACTTACCTTAAAGGATGAATCATGAGGAACACCATGAATGGCAAGTAAAGTTGGTGAGTATACCAGAAAGCATTGTAAATTCTTCGGCGAACAATCCGTAAGGAGGTTAAACCCATGCTGATGGCGATGAGCAGAAGCACCACTCCCGTTAATCCCACCGTACTTATCAATAAGAGGAATGGACTCTGCAAGAATACAAATTTTTACTAAATAGAATAATTAAAAAGGTGTATACGTTTAAGTTTTGATATTAGTTATATATTCTAAGTTGAAAATGTCAGTAATCTTTATGAAGAAAATCGTGAAGTTGACTTAATTATAAAAAGGCATATAAAAGAATTCAAAGTGGAATTACAAAGTCATGGCAAGGTTAGATGAATAAAATTAAAAAAATATTTTTATTAAAACGCAAAACCCTTAGAATTCTGCCATTTAATTTTCTTCCGAGCAATAAAGGTAAAATTTTTCTGAAATAACGACCCTTTGTTCATTAAAAACAAAACTCCCCCCAACACAAAGCTGAAGTACTAATAATGACTAATTACAGTTCCTCAGAAGTCCTCTAAACGAAAGAGTTGGACACTGCAGCCCATTATTGAGTTTGTGATAAATGTTTCTACTTTCTAGGGGCTCTCTAACTTCATTGTTTTCTTCGTTATTTCTTCACTATTACGGATCCGTTCATGATAAAGTAAACAATTACTTTCTTCTCAGTAATATACATTGATAACTTAAATAACTACAAGTTTTTTTTATACATATTTAAACAAGTCCCAACTACCGCAGTGTCTAAGGAAAAAGTCTTTAATTCGTAGGTGTTGCCAGTGATGACTTATGACACCGGGACGTGGCCGCTTGCTGTGGGCCTTGTGAAAAAGCTTCAAGAAAAGGCTATGCTTAAGGTTTCCCTACGTGATCGAATCTGAAATGAGGATATCCGCAAGAGAACTAAGGTCACCGACATAGTCTAAAAGATTGTTAATCTCAAGTGGCAATGGGCAAGACATCGCTCGAAGGACTGACAGCCGATGGGGCACCAAAATCCACGAATGACAATCGCGTACCGAAAGACACAGTGTTGGCAAGGCTTCCACTAGGTGATCCGACGATCTGGTGAAGCTTGCGGGAAGCAGCTGCATGCGGGCAACGCAGGATCAAACGATGTGGACATCTTTGGGAGAAGCCTATATCCAGCGGTGGATATCTGTCGGCTGATGATGATGATGAAGCAAAAAGACGATAATGATGTATTATAGACGTTTCCTAGTTTTTAGATATTATTTGTTCGAAAAATTTGCAGACCAAAGAGAATTATTATTAAAATTTACTTAATGCTAGTAATCCCTTTCCCCTGCTAAAGTAAAAGCAGGCTCTTGTTTACAGATTGTAAATTGAGATTATAGGATTATACTTGTTTTGTTAGGCTGCAAGTGGTATTTATTGTATTATGTAGTTGCATATTACATTAACTGCAATATTATTATCATAGATCTTCTAATTTATTTGTTCTTATACTATTACACTAAAACTGCTAGAAACCGAGACTTTATCCATGTGTATGTAGGTTCTCATTCTTCGCAAGGCAATAATTGAAAGTAACATAATACGAGACCTATATCCAACTACTGACTTCCATCGGTTGTCGATGACGATGATGAGGAGCTTTTGGGGTCAGTATCTAAATTCTTGGTTATAGTAGTAGGTGTTTATAAAGGGTCATACATATACTTGTTTAACACTAGAGTAGTATAAAGACTTTACTAGGTGGTAGGTCTTTATTGACGGACACCGTCTAGGTAGGTACCACCGCAGGGCCTTTTTCTGCCGCCAAACAGTAGTGTACAAACATTACTGTGTTCAGGTTTGAAGGGCGCTGTAGCTAGTGTGATTACTGGGGTAAGGAGATTCAACATCTTATGTCTGTTGTGCTTTGTATATTATTCTAACTAACGCTCCGCTGTTATAGGCAAACGTATCACTTACCATCAGGTGAACATCCCGCTAGTCTCGTCGTTTACAAACTATTAAACAATTAATTTTCAATGAATAAATGAGAAACGTTTCGACACAAACTTCAGCATTGATTACATTTGTTATCGTCTTTCTCAGACAATGTTGCCTTAAGTGTCAATTCTTCTCAATGATGATGCAAACACGAGTCCAGACGGACGCGTGCATTATATAAAAGCTCGTACAATGAGCATCAGATGGGGCGTGGACACCACGCGTTTACATCCTCGCAGTGTTTGCTCTGTCACTACACTATTGTCAGGGTCTATTCTGAAACGAAGCTTTCACAATTGTCATAGTATCTTCCTGAATTTGTTCTAGTCACTGCCATCTCTAACGGTTATTAAGATTTACTGAAACTAACTCATATTTTGTTAAAGGACAGTTTTTGATTTAAAAAAGAACAATTGTTAATCTTTAGTTTACGTAGGTATCACCGCAGCTCCTACTTTTGCCACAAACCTCTACTGAGCAAACATTAATATGTTCCACTTTGTATGGAGTTGTAGCAAGTGAAATTACTGAAGTAACTAGATTTAATATCTATGTATGGCTATATGGTTTGCAGCACCACTTAGTTATGAGTATGCGTATCACTTACCGTCAAGTGAACGTCTTGCCGGTCTCCTCGTTTCATCCAAAGTTAGTCTTCGGAACGTAAGTAAGGCTTTGGAGCCTTAAGATAACATTTAAATCTTTTGTCAGTATAAAAAAAAAACACAAAAACAAAATTAATTTTGATGATGGTTTACGAGACAGGAGATCCTCAATAAACTTTTTATTACATATAAAATACTAGTGCAGTTTATAAAAATAAAGTAGAGTAGGGAATGGAAAGCGTGTTACAAACATTTCGTACCATGAAATGTCACTCATGGGTGCAGTTTGAACTTCAGCGAATAATAAAAGGAGGCGAGCCTTTCTTGAACCGTGTTCCTGAAGCGGAATAGACTTCAACTCCTTAAAGTGGTAACGCTCGTAAGGACTAGAATTTTATTGTGCGTTCCTCTCATCTTGTATTTTTCTCCGTAAACTCTGCACCGTCATTTTGTGTCTGTTACGCTTTTCAATTTTCTTTTTAACATAAACCCTTCTTGCAAGTAATCAGGATTTTTATACATATGCTAATCAAACTGTTTCTTGGTATAGGCAAGCAAGGATTTGTTAATATTCCCTATGTACTTAAAACGTTTTTTTTAACGAGATTTTAAATTATTGGTTAGTAATACGCCTATCTATAATGTGCGTTAGTTAAGATGACACGCACTGTATCACATTGTACTCGTTGTATTGTAACATAAGACGTTAAGATTGGTTACCGTAACATAGCTATATTTGCACGCTACTGTATGGCGGCAGAAACAGGAACAATGGTGGTACCTACCTAGACGGTCTCCAGCAACGGAGACTTATCACCAGAAATTGTATTATTAACTAACCAACGTACTGTAATCAATACTCTGAAATAAAGGTCTTCCTAATTTTATTCATAGTCAAAATATACTAAAGTCTTTACAAATATGGTTATCCTTTTCCATATTTTTATTAGTACAATGTAATATTAATATATATATATATACGAGTAGGCTTTCTAACACAACCTTTAATTTTATACACTGAGAAAAATTTACGACGATTTCTTATATATATACGCATAAGAAAAATGTAATTTTACTTGTGTAAAAATAAGTACTCTTTATGTTTCGTAAGTGCTACCCAGGAGCACACAATAAACCAACTCTTGGACATGAACGTGAATGGTGAAACCTGCTTTGCTCACAATACTCTGGTTCTCATATATTATCAACCGGGAAACAACGATGCTGTTATGGTGACAGATTTACAATGTAAGGGTGGTAGCTAATCTACCACTAAGCAAAAAAAAACTAACCTCGTTCCTGTAGCGTGCTAAATTAATGTCGAGATGCTGTTCGTCGTAGTTGCGGGAGAAGTTCCACAGATTCCCGAAATGCGACAAAGAATGTATCACTGCAATAAAAATCAAACTTTGTAATACTTATCATCATCATCAGCCGTCCTCTGTTGGATATAGACCTCCCCCAAAAATCTCCACATCGATTGGGCCTGCGCTGCCCGCATACAGCGGCTTCCCGCGACCTTCGTTTGTAGGGATTCATGTGGGGGCGATTTAGGCTATTTCCCACCATGCTGGTCTAATGAGAGTTGGTGGGAGCCAGCGCCTTATTTGTTGATTACCAGGGTGCACTACGAGCAGATGAGGTTGGCCTGGGTTCCGTGAATTGTTGTGCGGGATCCCTAATACATACATATATGCGGGGAATACTTATAGATATATAATATACCAGGAACCGACGTTATTTTTAAAAATTTACAAAAAAAAATCCTTTAAATATATTTATATATATAATATATTTAAATAAAGATTCTAATACTAACTATTCTAAAAAGTCGTTTATAAAATGATTTGAATATTATACAGCCTTAAATTATTTTATATTTGGGCATGGTCTACTCGTATATTGATCTTATAAATGTCTATATCTTTAAGTCACAAATCAAATGTTTATAATAGATTATGATATAAACAAAAATCATAACGTCACAAAGGGTCTACTTATAGAAATAAACGTAACACTTAATGGAACACTAATAAAAGATAAAAAACTGTTAAACAACTTTCTTCATAATAATTTTATTATTTTCGTATCTTGTACTAGTAGACATTCTTCCATAAGTATTAACTTTAATAAAAAATTAAAAGAGAGTGCTGAATATGTTGGATATATATTAGAGGAAAGGGAGGAAGAAAAACCACATCCACCGTCGCAAATTACGACAAATGACAATAAACATACTTCACACCCCTAACCCTCGTCGCACAAAGCGAAAGCACTCTAAAATCTAAATACGCACTATATCGGGGCAGAAAGTCGGGTAAGGTGCATTTTAACTAGTGTGAGACGACCATTAGCCACCGTCTCAAGAACTTAATGTGCCCCTGGGACCCGGAGCGAAGCTCTAATGAACATTTAGGGCCGCTAAATGAGCGTAATGAGATGTAAATTAATATAAGTATGTTTTAATGAGGAACATTTCGGAAACTTCGTAATAGAGATAAGTTTTAACTTACAATAACATTACCTTACTTAGTAGAGTAATAAAAAAAATTTTTATACGACAAAAAAATATAAAGGAGCATGACGTTTACCTAATGGTAAGAATTACGTCAGGTCATAATATTCTAAAGTAACAAACTTGTCACAAAACATATTTAGTCAAGTTATGCCGATAATTTGTAGTGGTGGTATATATCTGTTGTCAGAGATCGTCTACGTTGGTCCACCGCGGCATCTATTTCTGCCACCAAACAGTACTGTGTAAACATTACTGTTTTCCTATTTGAAGGGTGTTATAGCTGGTGAAATTACTTGAGTCTTCACACCTTATATCTCATAGCGAGGAGAACAATATGGTACAGAGTAAATCATTCTAACTAAATTCTAATCCAAGGACCATGTTGTTATGAGAAAATGTATCACTTACCATCGTCTGAAAGTGTCTCTCGACTCGTCCCTTGGTCGAATAAAAAAATCAATAGCCAAAGCATAGTATTGTTTCCAAATGACCCTCAATCAGTAACAAAAAGTTATTGAAACATTAAGTGTTGTCCATAGTAACAAAAACACTTACCAGCAAATAATAGAAGTGTTACAGCAACAGTCATGTGGAAGCTCTTTGCTCTCTCCAACCAAAAGAAAAACAGTCCAGGCCATACTTTGGATAATAGCTGGTAAAGAATTTGATTAAGCTTCTTACACAAAGGGAGCAAAACCAGCGCACAGCACAAATTCAAAACAGTTGCGGTCCCTCGGGATATGCACAGCCCTAACTGAAATTAATATTAAATTAATAGTGTTGTGTGACTGGAGCCACCTCTTCCAAAGTGTCGCTGCCTTACAAGGCCAGAAGTAATAATTTGAAAAGGTCCTGCAACTTCCCATTTAATTTTATCCCGTCTATCAAATTTTATCTATTAGAAAGTGATAATAAAAATTTATGATATATCTGAAATTGTTTATAAAGCTACACTATTGAAAAATTACTGTAATGAGATGTGCCTCCATTAAAACGATTATAAAAGGTAAATTGTATGGCATCAAGCTGCCGAGATTCAATTGTGATGACCTAAATTATTCACGGCCTCAAATGAGACAACATTCAAGAAAATGAGAAATTTCTTAGCTAACACACGAGAAGAATGGCTTTCAGCTTACGAAATGTACAAGAATTTATTCAAAACCACTTATGTATAGAATTTAACACTATGGTAACTCACCCCTAACATTTGTCTTAAATAATAAAAACGGCGGTTCGTTTTGTAGTAAATGAAGGAATCGTAAAAAATGTACATGACTAGTGAGATCCATAATATCTGAAACAAAAGAAAATATAGCATGAACCTTTTTTTTATCTCGTTTCAAATAATTTTCACAGATTTTACTGGTGGTACGTCTCTGTCTCCAGACACTGTCTAGGTAGGTACCACCACAACTCTTATTTCTACCAACAAACAGTAGGATACAAACATTACTGTTTCAGTTTGTAGGATGTTTTAGCTAGTAAAATTACTGGAGTAACGAGATTTTACATCTTCTGTTCCATAGCGACAAGCATAATGTGATGCTGTGCGATTTTAACTTGCGCACTTACCATCAGATGGCTCGCTCGCTTTGTCGTTCCGTGGTAAAAATATATGTACTAAATTACTTTTCTCAGAAGGAATTATTCACTAAACGTATAAGAAATAAAAAGAAGGCAACATTTAACATTAAAAAATATTATTTTTTTTTTGTCAAAATGAGAAATAATGTTTTTAACAATAGCTCATACAAAAATTCGTCCTACATTTTATTAATGAGGCAATTACTCACTTCCTTAAATAATTTATTATAAACACGCGCGCGAACCTTATAATACTTCTGTCTTATTATACAGTACCATTTTTTTTTAAATATGTTTCAAGAGATGCTGAATACAGCTCCGCTGTGTCGGGAAGCTGGCGGTGTTTAGAGAGAGCCTAGTTTCGCGTTTGAAAACTGTGAGACTTGAAATGAACGTGAATTCTAACATTCTGCGCTCCACGCGTCGGAAGTCAAACGGGCGTGCCGGGGGACACTTCACAGCAGACGGCATTCAACGCCCGTGCGTAACTACGACGCAGTACAACGCCGTACAACGCGGTACAACGCGATACAACGCTGTACAACGCCTTTGACAGAACAACTCCATTGAACAACTGAATGGAGTCGATGACATGGCGGCCGGGTGTGGTCCCGCATTAATTACTGGATGTCGAACGCCGTGATATCGGTATCCCGTTTGCATTTGACGAGGCAGCAGACAGTAATCTGATACAGTCGCTGTAACGCAGCATTTTAATTTGCTTAAACAGATCATATCATACATAATCAAATGAACATTATAAATGTCTCGAAAAATATTAATTAAAAAAGATTTTTTCTTAAATGCTTGTCCCACGTTCAGGGCACTTAGAGTATTGCTGGTCCGGCTGCAAAACACGCGGAGAACTTCAAATCGAGCAACTCAACAGTAGCCTTAATTGAGATTTCATATTTAAACCGATCTGGACCTTAGTGCCTTGGACTCCGGGTACATTGAAACTTTTTAGAGATATTACCAAAAAACTAACGGATGCCAGACCAGAGCCTGCACCTACATGGCACAAAGAACAAGCCACGCCATCCAGCGCGACAATGCCATTGGTTTGCTCGATTTCTCTTTTATTGTTTCATAAGAAATATGTTTTATTAGTCTGTTGTAATATATATTCTTTTTCTTTATAAATAAAAGCGGGCAATGGTCACTACCATCCAACTACTATAGAATTCAACGTCTCCCTTTCTCGTCGTATGTTGGCAGTATATTCAGTAAGCATGGAGTCTGGTATGCAGAGTCCATATACGAACCCGTATGCGACGGTAGTTCTCGAGATGCTGCGAACTATAACGAAACGCATTTGATCTCATTCTCTCACAACATGAACTTTATAAATACATTTATAGTTATCACTTTCGTTACACGTTTTCGTTTCATAAAGATCTATTAACACCTTTCCAATAGGAGATTCACTTAAAAATAACGTTTTCATAATGGAGATGTTTTTCAATCTTTGGGTGAAACCTATGACTAGCAAGGGACGTTTAACGGGTTATGATGATGATGGACGAGGAAGTACTTAAAAAAACGAAGATTTAATTTCTGTTTATTACCGTTATATAGTATATCTTGTTCCGAATTATAGCGCTTTTCAAATTTGGGGGTATTTATCTGACTTAAAACCGATTAGGTGCAAAATCGAACATTCTCATTTCCTACCCCTAGAGCATTCGAATATTTTTTCATCAACGTAATGAACTCTCTGCCTTTTTTTAAACTAAAATTTGTTGATTTGATCTAGAAAATCATTCCGGTTTAAGAATTCTTTTCATATAATGAAATTTAAGCTAGATCTACTCTTTTATATCGTCAAACTTTTTCTTCTGCTTTTCCAAAGTTTTCCATATGTTTTGCCCTACAATCATTGAGAACTTGTAAAGCAATTACCTTTAAAGATGTGCGAAAACTACTACCTTTTTTTTAGTACGATAAGCATTTGAAATGCGGGTAGCCGGACTAATATTAAGAACACGTGAAAGTTTGTCACAAATATTAAATTTTTTGGAAAAGGTAACTGAAAAGTGGGACTGATGACGAATGTCCATTTTACAATAAAACCTGAATCAACAAAATCGGACCACAATATCAATAAACACGCAAGGACTCCCATATTAAGGACATCTGCCTTATAGTTGGTTAATTATATCAATTCTGCAGTATTTTTTTTTTGTAGTATCACTGACTTGTTATATCGACGATAATTGTGTTAAACGTGTGTCAAAATTTTAGTCACCTTAGATCATTGCATTTTGTACACTGTTAACAATTTTACACAAATTAAATTTATATTTTGCTATACTCTATTACTAAACTCCCACCAACCCGCATAGGGCCAGCGTGGTGGGAAATGGCCTAAGTCCCCCCATATAAACTCTTACAAATGACGGTCCCTGATACCCGGCGATGGAGGCAGCGCAAGACCGATCGATGGGGGGATCTTTGAGGAGGATTATATCCAGCAGTGGACTTCTATTGGCTGACAATGATACTGTAAACACACTTCTGATATTCATAAAAACAAACTACACGGTACTGAACTAACCTCATACAAATGTAAACTAGTAGAAATTATTATTAGGTATCAATGCGCCAAAAATATAAGAAATAAAATATTTTTTATTTACATTGAAACAGGTTTTCTTGGATTCTCCGATTTTGGAGGTATATCCCTCATAACCTATTAAGCGAACCCGGGAAGGACAGCAAACATGGAATAAGGGCTCATATTTTTCGTAGCTCAATGAGGATACCAGGGAGGACTGTGACTGTCCTTGGGCCATGCATAGACATAATACTAAGATATACAAGCATTCAGAAATATGTTTTCTAGAAAGTAATTTCTGATACGTCTTGTCTACAGGTAAAAAAGAGTAATAAAAATACATATCTACATTAAAAAAAAATACCTTCCCCAAAAAAAGAAGCCATATTAGTTTGGCTTAAATATATTATATATATATAATTTATTATATATGTAGAGGTAATAAAATTACTGGGGTATTCATTACCCCTAAACTAACATACTGTCCCCAGGCGTCGGGCATAATGTAGTGCTTTGTCATAAGTGTAGCGCTATTTAGGATAATATATCCTAACTAGCGCCACGCTTATGGATAGGCGTAACCCTTACTATTAGGTGAAAATTGTACTTGTCGCTTCGTTGAATAAAAAAATAAAGAACTTTTTTTTCTACTTCACATTTACTATAAGCTCATCCCTTATGTTTCACAACTTAAGATAAATTCTAGCGTTAGCCATCATGTCAAACACGCAAAGCTAGACTGAACTGTAACCTACATTTTGCATCTCATTTACTTGAGCGTAGACATAACGAGCCGTGTATGTCCGCATCAATATACATCGTTATTTTACGGGAGAGTAGCAGTAAATAAACAGTACGTTTGAGCCAAAGAGATTGAATTGCAAGCTGTTTTAGATTTTCATCTACCCTTGCAACCACGAAACGAGACGTTTAAAATTTTAATTCACAGTTTATAACTTTAATACGGACATGAACAATATTCGCATAAAATTATATAAAAAAGGAAACTCAACGAGGTTACATTATTAATACTCCTAGTAGTTAACGATTTTTAACGCATTATATTATAAAACAATGCGCTATTTACGAATAGTTTATCTTAAAACAAAAATTCGACATGAAACAGACATCAGCACCATTTCAGACTGATAAAATTACTGAAGTCAGTGTAAAATAATTGGCGTCAGAGTTTATAGAAAAGACGGATGTGATTATACTGAAGTTACTCCTTCATAGTCGCAACAAGGAAGAAGTGGAATTAGAGATACATAGGATGAAAGATAATAAGTGTAAAAGATCTGTAGGGGCTAAAGTATAGCTCGTATCCTATCTATCTATGTCGGGAATGGTTCTGGAGTTATTAATTTTTTAAATACTTTTCAATATAGAAATAATAGAAAGTTACTAAAATTTAGAAAAAAAAACTTGTTATAAAACCAAGTACCATGAAATATCAAACAGTAGAAACTCACAAAATTAGACGCCGCGACGGCCCTTAATTTAACCCTTTTGTTTTTGTTGTAACACGTGCGATCTTATTATTGTCGTTTTAGATATTGAGTTCAGAGTAAAAGTTTAAAGTAACAGTTAATTTAAATTTTGCTCAACCTAACGGCTACGGTTCCTGATACAATCACTAAGCAGTTTTCTTAAATCAGATCGAATGACTTGCCTTGTGAGCAGTTCTGTTATTTTGTCAACAGCCACAATGATCCGTGACTTTAAATCTTCTTACGATTTATTTTGTGTTGTGTACACTAAAAATTTCATGTGACCCCATAAGTAATAATCGCAAGGTGTTAAATCAGGACACCTTGCGAGCCACGATGTTGGTCCGCCTCAGCCAATCCATCGCCGAGAGAATGTAGTGTCTAACCACCGTCTTACGCAGAGACGTAAATGGGCGAGACAACCGTCATGCTGGAACATCATTCCCATTGGAAACCAAATGGTATATCCTCCAGATAATTAAAAAAATGATTTCGAAGAAAATCTTCGTACGTCTCTTCATTTAAATTGTTGGGCAAGAAGACAGGGCCTATCAAGTAAGTATGAATTGTGCCCATCTATACGTTTACGGAGAATCTTCGCCGACAAGCTCCTCTAATCACGTTCACCTCGCAGAGCCCAAAAATGATTATTAAGAAAATTTGTTATACCGTCTGTCAAACTTCGATTCCCCAGTCAACAATATTTTGGTGAGAAAATTATTATTTTCTAAGTCTGCATGCAGCATAAAACGGCAGAAGTCTAACCTCCTTGCAGTGCCTCCTTCCTCCAGGGCCTGGACTGGTGTATAATGGTAGGGGTAGAGTCTAGCCGTATGCGCAGTAAACCACACTTTCCATTGTGTTAAAACCAGCAATCTTGCCACGAATCTGGTTGACTAAGTCGAGCCTATAATAAAATGGTCTACGATTCCTTCTTCCTCTTCAGTATCTAAGATGCGTGACCTACCTGCGTCATGTCGCCTTTGTTGAACGCTGCCAGTTTCCCTGACGCATTGACACGCCGCAGCAAAGACTATGAATTGGTAGGTGACGATTTGGAACAGGTAGCCGATATTCTCTTCGTGCTAGTTAATAATTTCCATCACTAAGTCCATAACAATATAAAATTTCAGCGCATTCTTCATTACCGTAATCCGCCATTGACATTAAATTTATTTGGTATGGAAAAGAAAAACTATTCAAAATTAACAAGACAACGATAATATATACGTCCGCCCACGAAAGTAGTTAAATTTTAACTGTCGTACTGACTCATTACCTAAAACTTACATTGCACACGTTTTACAATGAACTCAATATCTAAAACGACAACAATAACCTCGCACGTGTTACAACAAAAACAAAAGGGTCAAATTAAGGACCGGCGCGGCGTCTACTTTTATGAGTCTCTTACAGTTTGATATTTCGTGATACTTAGTTTTATTACAAGTGTTTTTTCTTCTAAATTTTAGAAACTATGTACTTTCTTATACTTTGTCGGATAAGTATTGAAGTCAGATACTTATGTGCTTTATATCTATTTATATGACTAAAATTTTATTTTAAGATTCAATAAAAATGTAAGTATGACGCTTTATTTTTTTACTGTCACAACTTTCAAAGAACCTAATTTAAAAGTTTTAGCCTCTAAGTGATGATTATTAATTTAATTTAATAAAACAATGATTAAACAATAATTATTGCATTAAAATTTGTGTAAAAATTAAATCATCTAATTTTTTCCTAGAAATTCGAGAATTTTTTGAAAAACTATTGAAAAATCAATAACTCCAAAACCATTGTTTTTGGGTGGGGTATTCCATACATAGATAGATAGGACACGAGCTATACTTTAGCCCCTCTAGATCTTTTTCACCTATAACCTTTCACCCTGTATATTAATTTCTCTCAAACGAGTTTCATATCTCCGCGGAAATATAAAATATTTATTTTTTCACTTCCATTACACACTTCTTTTATAGAAAAAAACATTTTATATAAATATTTCATTAGATTTTAACGATATAATAGCAAAGAATCTAAGAAGAGGAAATATTATCAGAGTTCTACAGCAATTGTTTATTATTATGGTTTATTTAACTTTAAGGACTAGCCCAATAAAAAGCTATCCCAAGTTTTGCTTAGATGCAGTACTAAGAAAATTACTAGTAAAATTTACTACAACAAAGTCCTAAATAAATTATCACAATATTATATTACGTCTAAAACTAGTATCGAAAATCCGATACCTTCTTCGGCAGACGACTTAACGTTAAATATAAGTACACAATTGCTTACATGTAAGTAATTTTGTCTGTTTACATTTCACAGCAATATCTTGTATATTTTACGACCGTAAAATATACAATAATTCTACATAAATTCTATCATATAATATTCTTAGAATATATTTTATCTGTTTACTAGATATTTCCGATATTTCTTCCTTCTAAGAATACATTGACACCGGGGCAATTAGCAGGAAATAATCAATCGCAAATCATCCTTTTCACATACAAATCATTTGCATAATTACTACGGGCCGTTATCAGAGCCCGCACACCGGTCACGCTTAACTAATCCAGTATTTAGGATGCTGTAACATCAGATCACTGCTATGTACACTGCGGCCTCGTAACGCAAACACCAGGGCGAGAATATATATACAGCTAAAATTGCCTATAGGGTAGACATTATCATTATAGATTACATGCATAACAATTCGATAATATATTATCACAAAAATTTAAATCTAAGAGGTGGCCTCTCATAAAAATTTCGCTGGTCTACAGAAAAATTTGGGATTTACTTACTCATCACATTAAACTAATTTTAAGATACATTGAAACATTACTATGAATACCAATACGTGTTATTATGATTTATTAATAACGCTTTCATAATTTGGTTACAATTATAAATAACCTCGTCGTTTCAAATATAAAACTGCACCAATGCGTTAATAAATCTTTTATTATTTTAACATCAATATAATAATACACAAGCAACGAATAATCTCCAACGTCTTTACTTTTTCGTATCTAGCAGTCCATTAGTCTTTTTTTTTCTTTTTTTTTTCTCTTTATTAACAGGGCTTCATCGCTAATGCGATAATGTTACCCTCATAGTAAATACAAATATAATATATGTTTAATTAATCACAAATACGCCTAAGAGCTATTTTATAAAGAATTTTGGCTTCATCTGACATTGATTTAGTCAGGATTGAATTAACTCTACCACCATTAGTCTTATCTGTCCCCAATTCCCAACCATCCCCACTCCGAACTCTATTTCGTTGACTGTGTTGCTAGTGAAAAATCCGATCGTTAATTCCTTGACAGTGTTGCAAGCAAAAGTTGCTGATTAAATTATTGATTATGACATGAAAATAACGATCAGTGTTGATTTATAATAATAATATTTTGATATAATAATAGTAGTTGATTTATGATTTATAATAGTTGTAACAATTTAATATTAATTTATGAAAATCTGTATTAAATTAATTTGCTTTTTATTTTAAAACTTACACAATTAATATTTAATAACTGTACATTTTATATTTTCTTAAATAAAATTAATTTTATAAATATATAATTAATGTATAAAAATTCCTGTTAGGAGGCTGAGTTATTTAAATTATGTACTTACTGGTCAGTATGGTTAAAAAGTTTGGCGATCGTTATTTTAAACTTTGATAACAAGAAATCATGTTAATCATTATTTTGACCAAATTACAATAAAAAAAATTACCCGTTCAGACACAATATTTGCGAAAATTACTGAAAAGAAATAGCTCTCAATTCAATCTATAGGGGATTATTTTTTTCATTACTAAATATAATCTAGGTACAAAAGCTACTTGAAACTGACTATACTAGAAAACGGCGAAAAATTGCTGTTTCAAATACCCTCTGCATCAATTTGAAAGTAGTTACTAGGTGTTTAAAGTGTTTGTGCAGACACCACTTGCACTAGACGAGATGAGTGATGAGGGTGTAATAGAACGTCAATGATAAAAAAAATTGTTAAGGGGTTTTGTGCGTAATACAGACGGCACTTGTGTCACGCAACTGCGATTTGCATATCAGAACTATTTCATTCTATACTACCAACAATTGCGTATAGGATGAAAACATTGTTTTATACACTATATGTAATAGGAAAAAAATTCAAAAATTATTTAGTTTGGTACAATTTTGTCCTGAGACAAGCCTGCGTGGTCTTAGAATCATCCTTTTCCTAAGAAATAAACAGTATGGTTTTACACTATATGATATATGCAAGGCAAATTAAACGAATTTATGCATTTCGCAACTGTAACTCTACGTTTGTCTAATGTCTAGTTAAAGACGTAAAACAAAAAATGTGTAGCTCTAAGGTAAGCCTTTCTAGAACTGGTTTACGGAATCTAAAAAAACAGCACTCTGTGAGTCACAACACTTTACAAACATCTAGCAGTTTCAAACAAAAGCTATGCTGTGTGTGCTTGTTTAACATGAAATATGTTAAAGATTAACATATAAATTAAATATGGTTACATAATTGCCCTAATTTAAAAAGTTAAGATACTAATATATACATAACGTGAATTGATTAATAAATGTGTATAGAATAAAAAATGTAACTCACATGTAAAAGAAAACGTGAATCAGAATACAATTTAGTATACAATAACGTTATAACAAAATACATAAATTTTCATAAACTAGTTCAACAGTAGCCCATGAATCAGCAAACTTATAGCATTCCTTACCAACTTTAAAAGAGCAGGAATTTTAAACTACATGTATTCTTATGAACCAGAATGCAACAAAACCATGAATCACGAAAACCAACATAACCAATATATGGCCGTCCTCGGCCAATCAGCAAAGGACGTATTATAAAATAAATTTAGCATACACTGCTGTTAAACTGGATGACCGGCATTGTTCGTGTTATAAAAATTAGGCAATGGGTGAGTAAATATTCAATTACTTAGTCATTGCAAAGTTGACATCACCGCAAAGTTCTCGGAATTTCACTTAAACTGTGAATGCGCTGTAAGTTATTAAAACAGCGAAAATAATCATTTACAAATTTTAATAATTATAAAATATAATGACTTTTTACACTAAATACTTATTTTTTAACTTTTACATAATTTGGCATTGGAAATTTTAACAACATAATTTTACTGATATATTCATCATTAGCTTATAGGCATATCCTGGACATAGGCATAATATTATGCATATTATTTATAAATAACTAATATTTAATTAATTCACACAGGTTCACATAATTAGGATAATAATATCAATAGTATTTTAGAAATTATACATGTATTAGATATACAATTTAATTTTAAAGAATTACTAA
Organism: Ornithoptera alexandrae; assembly: GCA_029030555.1. Taxonomy (NCBI): domain Eukaryota; kingdom Metazoa; phylum Arthropoda; class Insecta; order Lepidoptera; family Papilionidae; genus Ornithoptera; species Ornithoptera alexandrae. The sequence continues at coordinate 2,945,040 of JARDVY010000037.1, read as the reverse complement.
TTAATTGTTACTAAAAAAAACTTACCAAGGAAACGCGCCGCTTTATAAATGCAAAACAATCACTTATTAATCTTGTCATGTTTTATTTTAAATTTAATTGAAAATATGATACAGTAAACATTTAAATATATAATTAAATAATAATAGACAATTAAAATATGTTACGGAAAACACATGGTTTTCGCGCCCTTTTATATTTTTTTTTTCAAGGCATGCGGAGGGCACGAGTCATTGTAGAGCCGACGCGACTTGTGAGCGATGGCATGTGACTGCCGCGGCAACCGCTAGCAGGAGCACACCGAGATTTGATAGGTCAACGCATCGCTCACCATCATAGTCTGTATTATATATACCTGAAATGTATGTTTACCTGAAACTTTACACAACTTTTCGGCAACTGGATCTTTTCATTTTAAGTACTTAAAACCGGTTGCAAAACCGGATTATGTGTTACTCGTTCGTGTCATCTGGAATTCAAAAATAACGAATTACGTAAAAGGAGAAAAGAACATATTGTTGGAAAGTACTAAAAAAAAAACAAGACAAAACTGCCGAAAGAATCTGATTATGTGTTATGCTGCAATCTCCCATGAACCAATCAAACAATTGTAATATATATTTTTATATTCAACTCTGTTGCCATTTTTCTAATGAATAAAACTAAAATAAAAAATTTTCGAAACAAGACAATTACTTCAATTATACGATTAAAATTATCTCGATTAATATATATAAACAAGCTTATTATATTTTAACTGCGTCGTTTTTTTTCCTTTATTTATTCCACATGCACTTTTTGGTTGTGTGTATTTGTGATTTTTACACCATATAACCAATTTTTCCTCTATTCTTTCTCATTAAAAAATCTATAATCAAATAATTTTAAAGCTTATAGAAAATAATAATCATCATCAGCCGATAGAGGTCCCGCGTTGCTTGCATCCAGTGGATTCCCGTGATTCCCACCAGATCGTCGGTCCACCTTGTGAGAAGCCTCCCAACGCTACATCTACCAGTACGCGGGCGTCACTCGAAGATCTTACTGCCCCATCGGCCGTCGGTACTTCGAGCAATGTACCCTGCCCACTGCTACTTAATTCTAGCAATATTTTAAGCTATGTCGGCGACCTTAGTTCTTCGGCGGATCTCCACATATCTCATTCGATCACGCAGAGAAACTACGAGCCTAGCTCTCTCCATTTCCCTTTGGGAGACTTTCAGTCTTTTTGTAAGGCCGATAGTAAAGGACCACGTCTTTGATCCGCATGTCAACACTGGCAACACGCACGAGTTGAAGACTTTTGTCTTCATACACTGCTGTATCTGAGACGAAAAGATGCTGCGTAGCTTCCAGAACGCTACCCACCTTAGCTAGATTCGTCGATTGACCTCTTTCTGGAGGTTGGACTTACCTAGCTAGACTGTTTGTCTCAGGAAAACATATTCGTCGACAACTTCCAATGTAGAGCTCTCGACCATTATTGGCGTGGGTACAATATGGGCATTAGACATAACCTTTGTCTTCTTCATATTCATTTTAAGACCCCGTCGGAACACTCTACAGAGATCATTGAGCATTTTGCCAAGGTTTTCTATGGTCCCAGCCATGACCACGATGTCATCAGCGAATCGAAGATGGGTCATGTGCTCGCCGTTTATGTTGATGCCATGTCTTCTCCAGTCCTAGAAACTAATGCAAAAATGGAATAGTTATTAGAAAATTTTATATTAAAAAAATTACATTATTTCTCTTATTTATCTCAACATGACCTGTACGTGTAACATATTTCGAGTGTTCTTACGTCTGCCATATGAGCACTACTTATGACGTCCCCATCTCCCACTTACTTACGGTAACATTTACTATATTATTACCTTCTATGTCGCACTATAGGCAGACTCGACAATTAACATAACATTATAAACATTGTTGTAATGTTGTTTATTAAGTTTCATTTACTTAGTGCCAAAAGTTTCTAAAGATTTATTAGTAAAATTCTAATTTCCTTACTTTAAAACATGAACTGATATATCTATTTAAACTAACATTTTCATAACAGAGCGTTTTTCTGAGTGAAATAGACTTACGGTGTACTTAATGAGTATTATTTTGCAAAATAAACAGGCGCCACTAAAGCTTTTCTACACATTCCTAGACGGCTTTCAACTTGAGAATTTCTATAATGTGAATTAACTAAGAACAAAATACTCGCAGTACTAATTATATTAAAATTGGAAGTATGTTATATAGCTATGATATGCTTTTTATTATCAGCTTCATTATTCCAAAAAATAAATATAAATGTAATTGAAATCTCCTTACTCTTGGCGTCTTAATTATTTGAAATATTCAGTCTACAAATTATTAGTTCGATAAAACCTTTCTAAAAATATGTTAATAAATAAAAATGCACTTCAGCACATTTGTAAATTATAAAAAACATCTAAAATTTTATTAAATGTGTGTAAGAATTACAAAACAAACATTTAACTTCATTATTGTGTTGTCTGTTAAATATCTTAAGCATTAAGTAGTGTAGTACAAAATTATATAGGACTTTATTTATTTATAAACAAAATTTATTGTAAATAATGATAATTTATTTACATCTACAGTATCGATATATAGTTGCTGATGTATGCACAACACTAACGAGCAGCTGTTTCCCGCTTGTTTCACAGCGTTACGTCCGTGGAATGTGTTTTGTTTACAAGTATGATATATATTTAATTAGTTAAAGTCTTATAACATAAACAATGAAAATGAAATGTATTAGTACATTTTTTGTGTACAAGTCATCATAAAGAAGTACTTAAAAGCAACTTACCATAAAATATTATACAATGGAACCAACATCTCCATGGAAAACACCGAACGAAGTAATGCAACTTCAAAAGCTAAAAAGGCGAAAAAAAGCTTTACAGGTACTTTTAAGTTTAATTCTTTTTCTTAACAATTTCGTCAATAAGAAAAAAATTCACTTAAAAGGATCATTTTTTTACATAAACACAAATTATTATTACAGGAACGCATGAAACAGCCTTTTCGTCCAATGAATAAAGAAGCATCGGTTCCAAACGAAATAAATTTGGATTTTTCAAGGATTATCAATGGTGACAAAAGAAAAAATCCATTTTCTAAGTTGGTACTTGTAGTTACATAAAAGAGTACTTAAAATTAATATGTTGTTTGCAACATAAATTTTACAAAACATTTTAAATCTTTGTATGAAAATTGTATAGGCAGTATTTCATTCCCACAGATGCAATAAAGAAACAAATAAAAAAATAAAACTAGAATCTGACACACACTCGGAAGAATCAAGTGACAAAACTCTATTTACTCTTCTGAAATTGCCAACAAAAGTTGTCGAAAAACCTCCTACAGAGGTGGATGCAGAGAAACTTTCCACATTCTCTAATCTTTTACAGAAGTTTACAGCTGACCATGCCATAGAAACAGTATGTGTATCTTTTATTACCATGAATTAGTTAGTGGCACTAGGTCTCTTTAATTGGTATATCTATCTTGTGCTAGTAGTATGGTCTGTACTGTCAAATACCATCTAAGTGTAACCACTACTGTGCCTACTTCAGCAACTAAACAGTAGGTTGCAAGTATTAATTTTGTTTTTTAACACAAAATACATATTTTACTGTATTTGTACTTGAGTAATGTTATTGTTGGTTGTGTATCTCCATGTGACAAATATAATGTGTAAACATCCTTATGTGGGACACAATGTTATGATCAGTAGTATCATTTACCAGTAATTTAATATACTGCTTGTCTCAATATGTAGTTGTATAAATAATAATAAAATTGTAACATATAATTTAATAAAAGTTATGATAAAAACTGCTTACAAGTTTGTAGCAGATTTTTTCCCTATCCACAAATTATATGTACGTCTTAGTATTCACTTAATTTGAGATTTAGGGGCACTAGCATTATTTCAGACTAGAAATCCTTTTAATCTACACTGTCTTTATTATACATATTTCAGATTAACTGTATGTTACTGAACTTTAACGATATCTTAACCATTGTACAGTACAATTATAAAACTTGTGCTTCAAAGCCTTTATGAAAGCATACTAATTGGTAATTATATTTCCAATGGACTCTCTTTGCAAAGTTCAAATTTATATGATATAAATATTTTTTAACCCGGATGTTTATATTTTAAACAGTACAATAACACTCTCTGTGAAACTATTTTTTTATCTCATGTAACGTCTTTGGAGATCTTTTTGATACACTTCCCTTTTCAGCAAACAGTCGAAAAAAAGTATAAAGAATTAACTATAGATTGGGCACTAAAGACTAAGTTAAGGTTAATGTCAACAAAACCATTTGCGTGGACATCTAAGTTGAAAGCTAGTGAAGAAGCATCTGGAATCACCGGGTAAAGGAAATAGTTGTATAAATATAAATAAAAATCTTACAATCAAATATCTAGTAATATTTTTTCAATTGTAATATGGTGCTTTGTAGCAACATTCAAAGTTTTATTAGCTGTGCTACAAATTGTTTGCAAATAAACTTTCCAGTTTAGATCAGTACACAATAAGACCAAATGTGGGACACTCTTGCTTCTGAACTAAATTGAACATTTTCTTGTATTTTTTTTTTGCAACTTAAGTAATCATGTATAAAAATAAATATTAACTTTTTCACTTCAAATCAAAGTCAAATCAATCATTCCACAATTGTATTGTGCTTATCAAACTGCTTTAACATTTACATTATATACTGGACTCCATATGATCCAGAGATCAATGGCGATGGACGGACGGCGACGGAAGACAGCTGGCAGCAATTAAATACGTATAGTCAAGAATCGAGCTAAATGGCGTTCCTTGAGAAAGCCCTATGTCCAGTAAAGAACTGCGCGGGGTGATGATTATTGTGTATTAGCTTATGCATATGTGTTTAACATTTTATATATTTTTAGATTCGTGCGATGTCTGGACACTTCATCTCCGACTTTAGACACATCTCCACGGGCGCGATTCCATCAGACCTGCTTGTACTGGCAACATCCTCAGCTGCCGTGGCTCCAGCTGTTCCCGCGCGCGACAGGACGTGTTGCCGCCACTGGGCTGTTGGCCAACAACGCAACTCTACGAGACGCGTTACACAAGGACTGGACGGAGAGTTTCCGTTCGTTATTCCAGGTCTGTTTTAACCAGTGATTCCGACATGGTATATACCAAACCGATTATATATTTTTCTACTAAAAGAGACTTTAATAAACATCAAAGCAATTAAAAATTTTAGAATTTAATTTTATTGGAATCAATTCCTACTTTTATTCAACAAAACGATACTTTGATAATACGATAGTAGGTATTTATTTTACTGATGGTAGATCTTTATTGTCGAAGACCATCCTTGAGATAACACCGCAGCGCCAATTTCTGCCTCCAAATAGTAGTGTGCAAACATTACTGTGTTCCGGAAGGGTTTTGTAACTAGTAAAATTACTGGGGTAACGAGACTTAATATCATAATGTCCTACGGCGAGGAACATAAGGTGGTGTTTTATATATCTGTCTAAGAGTTATGGACTTGATAAGACACAAGATGTTAAGAGTGTACCTCGGCTAATAATTTAAAAAAAAAAAAAATTCGTTCTGCGGTTGTACGAGACCAGACAGACCAGTTTAGTTCCTCTCTTTTATTTATTTCTCCGCTTTTTTCCAAATCATTTTTCATTTTCTTTCATACTATATCATCATTATATTTTTCTTATTTCTTCCTTCATACATCGCCTCTCAGACTTCAATCGCTTTTACTTTTCTTTCTACATTTATCTTACTTCTCCTTATTTATATTATTACAGTTTGAAGGAATAGCCTTATACTATATTTTATTTAATATTTCCTCTCCAAACAACCCGCATTGGGCCAGCGTGCTGGGAAATGGCCCAAATCCCCCGACGGCCCAGGGCAAACAACGGCCCCTAGTGCCAGGCGATGCGGGCAGTACAGGACCAATCAATGTAGGAATCTTTGGGGGAGGCCTATGTCCAGCACTGGACGCCTATCAACTGAGAATGATTTTACATTTCTTGCTTAATCTAACAATTTTATTCCGCTTTCTAGTTCTTAGCAATTATATTAGCTGCAACGTCTTTCAAACCGAATAACCTTACAGAACATATTTTTGGGAACATATTATCAACAGTGTAATATTGAGGTAAAGTTAAACACATTGTTTATTTAGTTTCATTCAGAACCTTAGCATACGTTTTCAGCTGCTGCGTGCGTTACACTGCCCCTACTTCTACGTGTGCGCGAACACCTTCACTTGCCTGTTCCGAGCCGCCGGCCTCTGCGGGATCTCGGAGCCCTGCGCGCTCATAGCCCCAACCACGCGCGGCTTCCGGCAAACACTACGGCAAGAGGGTTAGCGTTTTCTTCTTTCTATTATTTACAACAGACTCTACATCATGACAGAAAGTGACAAAGACACGGAAATTTGTGAATACTGTTCGTAGGTATTAGCAATTTGTTTTTGTAATACGAGGGCGATGGACCAGTCACCACGCGGGCGCAATGCGGTTTGGTGACATCACACACACCTTAGAATAAATTCTAATTCATGTGCAGGTTTCCTCGCGATGTTCTCCTTCTTGTATTTCGCTGTTGTAACTAAAGTTCACAAATGTACATAACTTAAATATTAAAGTCATCGGTACATGCCAAGATTCGAATCCGACCTTCGGAATGAAGGCCGCATGCTCTAACCATTAGGCCAGCGAGCTACTCTGAAATGCTCAATTTGCTGTAAAACTTTAATAAAATTCATTAAAAAATATAGTTGACTTTACAACATAAAAATAAGGTCAAGTATTGTTAAAAATACTGCGTCGTCATCATCATCAGCCGATAGACGTCCACTGATGGACTTGGCCTCCCCCAAAGATCCCCACATAGGTCTTGCTCTGCCCGCATGGCCGGGCACCAGGAGCCGTCGTTTGTAAAGGTTCATATTCCAATGCGGGTTGGTGGTAGCCAGAGCCTCGTTTGTTGGTTACCAGATTGCACCTGGAGCTGGTCAGGTTGGCTAGAGTCCCGTAAGAAGTGCGGGATGTTGTGTGTGCGTAGCGGTTAGACTACTCATTAACCTATGAAAATACTGTTTAGATACCATTATTTGATGATGAACCGGTATCTCCGCTCATTTTACCGTATTCCTCACCTCTGACCATCATTGATCACATGACCGGGTATGTAAATTGTTATTATTATTTCATAATTATTAATGTTATTGCTTCCCAGATGTTGAATTCACCATGCCGCTACGCCCTGACAATAAGAAGAAACTCAACAGTTCAGAAGAGGAGCGTCCAAAAAGCTCGTCATTTGACAGCTGCTATGACACCATGGAAGATGCCAAGTCGGCGCTTGATAATCAGGAGAAAGCTCATTGTTCAGGAGACGAGGAAGACCCGGACCAGTTCTTATCGCAATTGGGGCTCGAGACGGAAGATTTGAGAAAAATTAACAACGCGCAGGTCCACATTTACTTACTTTTTACTGGTGGTAGGTCTGGGTTACTCGAGACCGTCCAGGTAAGTGCCGCCGAAGCTCTTATTTCTGCTGCCGAACAGTAGGTATAAACATTACTGTTCCAGTTTGTAGGGCGTTGTCGCTAGTGAAATAACTGGGGTAACGGAACTTAACATCTTGTCGTTACAACGAGCTCAATATGCTGTTTGTCATCCTAACTAGCGCCACTTTGTTATAGGTGGATGTATCGTGTACCATCAGATTAACGTTCCGTTTGTCTCGTTGCTTCCTTAAAAAAAAACTGTCAAAGTCATTTAATGTGATAATCAATTATCATTATCATCATCAGCCGATAGACATCCACTGATGGACGTAGGCCTCCCCAAAGACCTCCATGTTTGTGGGGATTTATATGAGATCATTTGGGCCATTTCCCACAACGCTGACGCAATACGGATTGGTGGGAGACAAAGCCTCGTTTGTTGATTAGCAGGGTGTATGTACCATGAACAGATTAGGGATTGGTTTGGGACCCGTCAGTTGTTGTGCGGGAACCTTTATACCCCTTATATCCATTATAATCATGTAATGATAAATGCAAGAAAGTTATTAAACACAGTTTTTTATATTTAAAAATTAGACATGTTTTGTATTGTATATTTGTGTGTGTAGTTGTGAATGTTGGCAGCATTGTTTTAAACGTGAGAAATAATGTGATGCATCAGGCGAGGCTCGCGCACACGGCGGAGAGCAGCGTGGACAGTGCGGCCGAGTCGATGGTGTTAGTGCGCGGCGCGGATGCGCAGGCGCTGTTTAACTTCTTACTCAATTGCAAGTCCATAGTAGGCGACACAGGCCCGCTCGCCGGCGTACCGCCCACACTGCTCTCGCCTACCGCCTTTCACGGCGGCACTCTGCAGTCGCTACAGGTACCCCCAGGTGATTTTTTGGTCGGACGGAATCTTCTTAAAATACTCTGCTTCGGGGAGGAAATCAGGATTAGGTAGGATTTATACACACTAAAACCTTTCAGTACGTTAAGAAGGGCTTAGGGATCTCCTATGGAATGCACCAGTGACACGGCACTCTGATTATACATGTGTTTTAGGAGTACTCCTCAGTACCCTCGTTTTGCTACAACAAATACAAGACATCCTGAGGTTCACTTAGCGAACTGAGAGCCCTCACGATCAAGGATTGCCAACCCGTAAACACTTTTTTTACGCCTTCTACGACAACCAGGGCTTACCATACTCCTATTCTTACTAGCCCGAGACTACAAAGCTACAGCTACACACCCCAAGTAATGTCAACTATTGAAATATAAAAAAAAAATAAAGTAAACAATATCATTGATGAAATACAGTATCGCGAGAATACAGTGCTGGTGGACAGCACGAAGTATTATTCAATCGAGCTGCGCGGGCCGGTGCTGCCGACGACGGTGCCCTCGCTGTTCTCCGTGCTGCGAGCGAGCTCTGCCGCGCAGTTCAGCGCCACATTTGCACACTTGCAGCCGACCCTCGCCTTCTCCTGGGCGGCTAAGAGCATCGCCGAAGGTAAACGTACGAATTTAGAAATATTTGTTGGAATCACGAATAATCCTAACTTTTTTTTTTTTCAGGAGAATCTTCCAAACAAAATGAGCCAAACCAGTTTACCAAAGCTTTTAACAAAGAAAACTTATCCGATTGCGGAATCAATAAGGATCTACTGCAATTGTTCTGTTCCCCAGACCCCGGTCTAGTTCGGCCATTGGACAGTGTGAAGTACAACGCAGAAGATGACACTTACGCTTGGTGATGGTTGTGAATATGATCCATTGTGTTGAATTTATATTGTTTTATTAAATAAATAAAATGAGCTTATTTTAATATGGCGATACTTTAAATATCCTCAAATTCTCTTCCATACAACTTTAGGACATGAATTAAAATAAAATGTATCGGGAATTAACCAACACCCCAGAATGGGTGGTAGTAGGTTCATGTTGCTGAATACCTTCTACGTAGATACCTATATCTTCCTCCAAAATAAATAATGCAGACATTGTTCCAATTTGAAGAGCACTCTAGCGGGTGAAATTACTGGTACTCAAGTAAACAATATGGTGCAGTGTATATTATATTAACTAGTACCAGCACCACATTGTCAGGCAGACATAGATAAGACCTAGCACCAGTGACAAACCTGAATAGTTACTGGTGGTAGGTCTTTTTTGTCGAAGACTGGTCTAGGTAGCTATCACTGCAGCATCTATTTCTGCCGCCAAACAGTAGTGTGTCAACACTAGTGTGTTCCGGATTAAAGGGCGCTGTAGCTAATGTAATTACTGGGGTTACGAAACTACATCTTGTCTCGAAGGTCGAGCGCAATGTGGCGCAGTATATATCATACTAGCTAAAGCCATGTTATGGGCGGGCGTATCACTTCCCATCAGGTGAACGTCCTGTTGTCTAGTCGCTTAATTGAATAATTTACCATCACTTGGAAGTTCTGCACGTCTCGTCGCTAGGTTACAATAGAGCAAGCCTGTAGTCTCCGGCTATTAAGAATAGGACTAAGGTATTCCTTGACGGCCGTGCAAGGCGACTAAAAGGGTCCTTGGGTTTGTGAGCTTTGAGGGTGGGGACCCTCAGAACTCAATAAGCGAGGCTTAGGACGGCAAATGCGTGGTGGTATTGTATTTGCCGTAGCACAGCGTGAGCGCTAATGAGGCAATTAGGTTAGGTTAGGTTAGTGCATTCCGTAGATCCCGGAGCCCCTCCTAATGTACTGAGGGCGACCACCGAGGGCGTTTTAGTGGATAGAAGCCCCACATAACCTATGTCTTCCCCTCAGAAGCAGTGTGTTTTAAGATTTCCTCTTGCAGTGAAAATAACGGTTACAAGAAATAAAAAGGGAATGTTAAATTAAAAATGCACTGTTCACTTAAATCAATACGATTTATTAAATTTTCGTTTTTGGTAAATTTAAAATAAAGTTTTCCACAAGTCCACAATCACTTAGCATTAATACAAGATGCGCCTTGTACACAGATCAGAATGAAATAAATAATGTGAGAGTTCTGTTTAACGTGACGTAATATTGTTAAATAATATTAACTGCACTAACACTAATTATCACTTCAAACCAAAGGTGGAACAGGAATCTTGGAAAGCTTACGTCTACGATATTCATCTACGCGACTGTCTCGTACTCCCTGCACAGGACACAGATTGCATATAAAAACAGATGTTTAAATAATTACCTAACCTTATATATAAATGTTATAAATAAAAGTTTACCTGCTGGGGGTGCATTACATTGAGTTACGATGTATAAATTACCAGGCTTACGATTTCTGCAAAAAAAAAAGAAAGGTAATTTAATATATTGCTGCATCATATGGATATATGCTATAATTATGGTATGTTTTTTCGGTGATTTTATTCAGTTTTGTGCGTGTGAAACCGGCCTGTACGAGATGGTTACGCTGATATAATTATATACTGCGTGTTTATATTACACACTTGAATAAGAGTAAACAGTTGTAGGTTAGTCTTCATAATAAAATAAATAAAAAAATATTTATATAAATGAATAATTAATCATTATGCCATTTTATTTTGAACGCTGTAAACATTTTGATAATTACAATTCAAAAATCGAACGCGAGTTCTACGCTTTGAATTTCCAAGTGCAATATCGACGAGCGGTACCCCCCCACTTATTGTTTTATTCTACGAAGCGACAAGATAAGCGGGACGTTCACCTGATGGTAAGTAATACGCCTGCCCATGATATGGTGCTAGTTAAAATGATATACACAGCGCTACACTGTGCTCATCGCCTTGAGATATAAGATTTTAAGTCTCGGTTTTCTAGTAATATCACTAGCTACAACGGCCTTTAAACCGGAACAATAATGTTTGCACACTACTATTTGGCTGCAGAAATAGAAGCTACGCTGGTACCTCCCAAGACGGTATCTCCGGCAACAGAGATCTACCCACTCATTTGCTTCACAATCATGTTCAAAACAGATTTGAGAGTGTAATGATTGGGAAAGTCTCCTGGACTATCCTGGCCATGCTGATGTATTATGCTGCCACTCCCGCATAGCAGTCGGTCGAAACTTTATATAATCGAATCAGTGGCTCTGTGGCTAAACCCTTGCCTTGTAACGCTAAGCGAGTACGCTTCACCAGTTACGAATCTCATCGCCATTTAACACCATATGAAATAGTGCTGGAGTAATAGCCAATTGTAGATAATATAAACTTAAATATATCTGTATTATTTTAATTTTTTTTTCAGACGTGCGATTACACGATTTAAAACCGCCACAAAACCAGAACACGTATTTTTACGTCACCCGAACTCTAGTGACATGCTGCAACCAAGTGTCAGTCCGGCGCGCGCCAGCAGGGGTTATTTAAAACAATGGAGTACTGACATTAGAGGTTGCGGAGGCGGGCTGCCCGGGCACAGAGTACTGCGGGCGGAAGTTGGAGAAGTTCGCAGCGGCGGCCGCGGCCGGCGAGAAGCCGGGCAGAGTGCCGCTCGTCTGGAAACCCGCCGGGAACTGTGCCATTTGTGCTGCTAACAAAAACAATCGTATCACGTTAACTTTTTGACCAAAATTAACAGTAAAAACGTTTTATATCTAATTAAACCTTTTTTTTAACTCACGACTGAAAAGAAGGTTGTTATGAAAATGTTTAGCATCTGTCATAATGACACTAGGCTGTAACACTTTAAATCTCAAGCAATAAGAAAATTACTCAGAATCAGATATTGTAATAATTATTATAATTAAAGATAATCTAGTTTCTCACTCAATATTTTATCAGAGTTAATATCATTACCGAAGGATCGCATTACTGCTTAGTTAAAACTGTATTTTAAACGCCATGCCACGCAGTTTCCGATGCAGGCGAAGGTGGTTGGAGAACAGGCCTGAGCCCGTCTTCGACAACCGAGTAGGTTCGCCAGTAAGTAAAAATCCAGACACAATGTGAAAATCCGGATAACTACACTCCACGTAGTATACACTTTTTTTAGATACAGAACTTGGATCCGGGTCCACGAGCCGTATCAGATAAGCTGTAGGAGTCGCTATGGCCTGCAAGCGCCTACATCAACAGAATCAAGGAGACGCTATGTTATATTTACCTGCAGGCACAGGATTACCGGCGGTAGCCGCCAGGCGCGACAGGATCGAGCGCTCCGACATCTGCAGCCGCTGCGCCACGGGCGGGATACGCGCCAGCGTGGCCGGCAACCGCGACACGTCTGACTTCATGTCCGACAGCAGCTCCTCCAGCTGATTCAGCACCTACATAACACCATAAACAATCATTAACATCACTGCCGAGTACTTTTTTACCTACAGCTCAACCTTAACTTATTAACTAACAATGAGACCAAACAGGAAGGGTGCTCACCAAGCAGCATCTAGTTCTAAAATGTATCCATCGTACAAATTCACTTGGTATACCGGAATCGAACCTGCACATATATGCCTCCTAATGTTAGCTGTAGCCAATCATGAGGCATATTACATGATGTATTAAAACAATGTGTAAAAGGAACAGGGGTTTTTTACCTTGTGCAGGACTGCGTTGGCGGGCTTGTTACCGGCAAGAGACTCTTTACTGAGATGCTGGTGTGACTCGGCCAGGCACTCCACCTCCGCGAATCGCGCGTTCAGCGACATAGCCGGGTGGTTGGGGTCCTGTGTCAGGTTCAGGTACGCAGCGCGACGCAATTGCTCTTCGATCACTAGCGCTTGCTCGAGTAACTAAAAAATGCAGCGATTAACCGAAATGTCCTTTACTCATCACAAGATCGTTAAATTTTAAAAGTACTTAATTGATTTCTTACCTTGAAACGCCTTGCGAGGAATTTGTTCTTGATCTCGAGGAAGTTTCCTTTTCCGACATCCATTTTGAACGGCTCGTTGATGATGGCGAAACGAAGGTCGTTCTGTATGTCCTGCCAGCGGCCGTACCCGTGCGTTACGATGCCTGCGAGCAGCCAATAGTCATGCCGCCTGTGCCATATTTCGTACTCCCTCCCCGGCGCGGCCGCTCTCTCTTCGTTAAGCCACAACGTATGTAGCTCTGTGAAGCCACCGTCCGCAATGTTGAACATAAATTTACGTCTTTCCACTTTCAAATCGTCCTCTTCTTTAACTAAAACGACATCATCGTCGTCATCTTCCTTCTTCTCTTCCTTAGGTTTCTCCGATGCTTCCGACTCAGTCTTGTCACTCTTGGCATCATCTTTTTTATCAGAATCATCTTTCTCCTCCTTGACTTTGTCCGAAAATTCATCGGATTTTTTATCGTCAGTTCTATCATCATCTTTCGAAGGCTCTTCGTCAACGGACATTCGCCTTTCCTCTTTAATTTCTTGTTTTTCCTTTGTTATTTCCTTGTCATCTTTCTTTAGTTCTTCGTCGTTTTCTTTAATATCGCTAGTGTCCATAGGTTCATCCTTATCTTTGTTTTCTTTTAAGTCGGGCTTTTCATCTTTAATCTCTTCCTTGTCATCCCTCTCCGAGCCACCGGGTGTTGGCGCTTGTCCAGAAGACTGTGGGACTTGTGTCGGAGCTGGCGATGGAGCAGCCGACGTTATTGGTGTCGCAGTGGACGGTGCAGGACTAGGAGCTGCACTTTCACTTGCAGCGCCTGCTATTTTCACTGGCTCTACAGGTTTACGTATTAACTCTGGCATACTGTAATATCCATTGATATGTTCAAACTCTTGAACTTTCTTTCTAATTAGACTCATTACACCAATTCTAGTCAAAACATGTTGTCGAGATAGACCTTCTCTAGGTACTCCATCTGCAAATGTTTCAGCGTTATCTGCACCTGGTTCACACAAATGTCGCATAAATAGAGAGACGTAGGCTTTGAAATTGCGTTCAGATTTTCCTCTTAAATCTCTTACTAACCATTGCGAATTAAAAGCATCTTGTGGCGGCATTCCATATCGCATTATTGCGTTCAGGAACGACTTCCTCTGTCTGGCATTGAAGCCGAGCACTTCCATATTTCCCCCTACTCTAGCGAGTAATGGAGGCAAAGGTCTATCACGTTCTTCGCGTCTCTCTAGCCGTCTTTTACTGCGGCGGCTAATAAGATCTCCATTGTCATTCTTTTCATCAAAGTCGTCATCTTCTTTATCGTCTTCACTACCTTGCGAGAAATCAGAGTTGTAATCTGATCCATTTTCCTGCCATGTCGAATCCTCTCTATTTTCAGTTTGAGCAACACTACCATCATTATAGTTCACTTGTTTACGAACTCGCTTGCCTTTACCTAGAGTTCTCGCTTGATCTTCTTGATGCTGTTCATAATGGTGTCGAAGTAGTTTTATCCAATAAGCTGGATCAGTGTTTTCAGCTTCTTGTTTAATAATTTCTGTATCCACCTCCTCTTCGCCGTCACCCTCTTTTGTTGAATAGCTAGCCACTTTGAACGAACTGAGGTATTCATTAGCCCAAGACTCTTTTTGTTCAATACCTTCTTTAGAACGATCAAGTAACTCACCCACAGCTCTATCGTCGTAATGAATTGCTTCTTCTTTACCTTCCTCTTCTTTAAACAGTTCTTCTGTACCAAATCTTAAAATGTCATCTAATTCCTGCTTAGTAAAATTAGCGCCCTTGCCGCCCATTCCAGGACGTACAACCAGGTGAGTCAACATCATTTTCCTTTTCGCTACTTGCGTAACTCTTTCTTCTACACTATTGCGCGTAACAAAACGATAAATCATTACTTTGTTTGCTTGTCCAATACGATGAGCACGAGAGAATGCTTGAATATCATTGTGAGGATTCCAATCGGAGTCATAAATAATGACAGTGTCTGCAGTGGCTAAATTAATACCAAGGCCACCAGCTCTTGTTGAGAGAAGAAACACAAACTGCTGAGCGCCTGGCGCGTTAAACCTATCGATAGCTTCTTGACGAATCGTACCAGTGATACCACCATCAATTCTTTCATATTTATAACCTTCTCCTTCTAAGAAATCTTCTAAAATATCCAACATTTTTGTCATCTGTGAGAAAATTAACACCCTGTGTCCTTGTTCCTTAAGTTGTTTTAACATTTTGGACATAAGGACTAGTTTGCCTGACGCTTTTACCAAAGCCTGGGTTTCGTAATTACCATGTGGACCTAATGGCGCCTCCTCCGCCGCCACAGGAAATAGATATGGATGATTACAGCATTTCTTTAGATCCATCATGACATTGAGCAAAGAAACTGTTTGACCACCGCTTTTGGGATTTAAAGCTTCATAATTTCTGGTTAAAATATACTTATAGTATTTTTTCTGCATCGGCGACAATTCTACACGGACAATAAATTCGGACTTCGTCGGCATGTTCTTCAGCACGTCAGCCTTTAAACGTCGCAACATATGCGGCCCAAGCATTTCGTGAAGCCTCTTGACTTGCTCTTCTTTCGAAACGTCAGCGAATTCATTTTGGAAAGCAGCAAGATCATTGAATTTATCTTTATTTAAGAAATTCAAAAGATGAAACAACTCTTCAAGGTTATTTTGGAGAGGGGTACCAGTGAGAAGTAGTTTATAGTTGATATGATAGCCTGCCAGAAGTCTGAAAAATTTCGATTGATTGCTCTTTAACCTGTGAGCTTCATCCACTACCAGAACAGCCCATTCAATTGAACCTAAACAAGTGGAATCTATAGAAATTAATTCATATGAAGTGAGCAGAACATTGAACTTGACTTGGGATTTGATCTTAGATGGTCTCCCACCTCTATTAGCGCCGTCATCGAAAGTCAGCTCGTTCTCTCTTATAACAGCTCTAGAATCTTTGTCGCCGACGTAAGTGATACAATATAGATCAGGAGCCCACAATTCGAATTCTCTCTCCCAGTTAATTATAGTTGATAATGGTACAGATACCAAAAATGGTCCTTTACAGTGTCCCTCTTTGAATAATGAGTATAGGAATGTAACTGTTTGAATAGTTTTGCCAAGACCCATTTCATCTGCAAGAATAGTATCAATTCCTTGTCCCCAAGAGTAACGTAACCAGTTAAGACCTTCCAGTTGGTATGGATGGAGCTGCATTCCAGTTTCATACACAAATGGTGGTTGATCTTCATACTTTTTATTAAGATTTGTTGTGGGACGATCTGGGGGTGGATTGTATTTCTTAAGTTTAATTTGCAGTCCACTACTACTTTCATCTTCATCAATAGCATCTTTATTTTTGCTCTTGCGGCCTGCTTTTTTGCCTTTGCTGCCTTTCGTTTTGCCTTCAGAAGTGATAAAGGCACGCATATCCTAAAAATAAAAAGATTAAATAGTTCATAGGCTCGTTATAATTAACCTAAACAACATATATATATCAAAAAAAAAAAACAAAGTTAGGCTGTAATAATGTATAGGAAAAAACATTACCTGATAATACTCAATGGCATTCTTGAGTCCAGCAATGTCCTCATTTTCAGATTCCCATGTAGCTTGGTCGTAAGAGAGATCGCGCCACTTCACCAGAAAATAAGTGGTGCCGTCGCGTGCAGTGCGGTGGTTAATTACTCGATGGACTATCAACCATTCTGGTTTAACACCATACCTGTTTAAAACAATGCCGATCAATAATCATAATACTAGAGAAATTTAGTATCATATTACAAGTCCCTGGCATTTTTTTTTCTTATTCAAAAGTCGAATAATATTCCCTTTTGTTGGTAAGGTTTTAACTTTCATGGTTATGTCAATGACTCAAACCTTTAAAATTTTTAAGCTAACTAATAATTTATAACAATAATTAAACAAAATGTCGTATCCAATGGGTCATATTCGCGAATGTATTAAATTACCTGTAATATTTCTCTTCAAGTAATTTTTCATCAGAATCCTGTTCTTGTTGCTGTTTGTTTTTAGCGCGCTTGCGACCCTCGCGTTCTTCTAAAGCCTCCTCTAATTTAGGCGGCTCTTCAGGATCCGATTTGCGCATATAATAGCGGTACATCAGTGGATGGAATACATCCAACTGTAATGATTTAATAATAATGGCATTAGATTAGCATTCTGTACAAAAAAAGTAGGTCATCATCATCATTACTAGCCGGAAGACACATAGACTGGGCATAACCCTCTCTCATGGACCTGCATGCCTATTACTGTCACACTATCTGCATGAAAAATAGTTACATGAAATTTTTTAATGACCTGTATTTCAGATATCCAGCTGCAATGCCAGTATGAACGCTCATGCCACTTCACGAAGAACTCTCGCGATCGTGGTGCTTTCGATTTAGACGAATGCTCCTTCCATCTCCATGTTAAAATTTTTGCCACTTTGCCATCGAGTGGTGGACACTAAAATACATAAACTTAATGTAATAAGTTGTTTAATGAAAACCATTTATTTTAAGTCTTGTGTAATTTTACTTACACTACATCGCGGGCACTTCCATTCTCCGTCTGGTACTTCTTCTAGTGGAGGATTCAAGCAGAAACGATGGTAAGCCGACGGACAAGAGTCGCAACATAAAAGTTCCCCGCCATCCTTACAAATCCTAAAAAGAAACAAAGGTAAATTTGATAATTTCTAAACACACGTGTGTGAAATCAAAAAGAGCAGTGGAATTCGTATTGAAAAACATTTTCCCTTCAGTAAATTTATTACTATTTTTTTCATAAAAATTTAAAACCCAACAGATGTTTAAATCCACTGTAAGAAATGTTTTCAAATCGTTGATCACCTGTATAATTATTTAATCCAAAAAAAAATACCAAAACCATTGTATAATGCCTTCAGCTACAATCAAATGTATAAAGCAATTAATTAAAAAGGAGCATCCTGGACTGAATTGTATCATACAAACCTGCAGAACTCCTGGTGCTCATCGTCATCATCCTGATCTTGATTACCCTCGGCCTCGCAGTGCGGACACGACCACCTGCCTTCTGGTGTCTCTTCCAATTCAGGTTCGAGACAGACTAAGTGGTATGCGCGTGGGCAAGTGTCGCAAAGAATGATCTCGCCGCCTTGTTGACACACCTGTAAATATCGAATGATACTATACGAAATATCTCTAAATGTTATCCACTGTATAACAAGTGGAATAATGTTAATGTACCTGTATAATAACGTTAAATATTATTTATATTTAGTTTAAAGGGCACATATTAATATATTTAATTACTTCCCTTCAACCCTTTCGCATCCAATATCATCTCACCTTTCTTCTCCCCCTTTTATACACAAGTTTATCCATATCTATATTTAGTCTTTGTGTTTTGGTTTCAGGTTTGTATTCTTGTGTTTTGTGTTAATGTGTCATTTAAAGATTTAATTTTATTTTCTTTTTTATTATTTTAGTTCGCGGATACCATATCCGCGAGCCCTAAGTCCAATGAATCCGCAATAGTTGTCAATAAAACTTGCGGCGCAAACTTCATCGTAAAAAAAAAGTAAGAGCACCAAAAAACATGAGGTGTATGGAAATGATAAATGATCATAAAACAAAAATTTGTTGATATTATTATTAAATACATTCACATTGTATGGTGATAGAAAATAAACAGATTGTATTTACCTCACAATAATCCTGATGCTCGTGTTCACCTTCAGCACCATCGGGAAATTTGTTTGTCGTTTTTAATTTTTTCTTCTTCTTGCTCTTATTACCGATTTTTGTTTTTGCTTTTTTCTTTGGCTGTTGCTGTAAAATTAAAAACAGTAATATTCATATACAGTAATTAACTCTGAGCATGGGTTATGTCACTATTAAGTGAGAGGTTTCAGTGTATCACTCAAACTATACTTGGCTAGCATGTTGGACACACAAACCCTTGACTCTCCTTGTAAAAGAAAGCCCTAAGTCTTAGCAGCATGAACATTAGGTATGCATAACAGCAAGTATTTATAAAAAGAAACCAGAAAAGGAAAAGTACTTAAAGAAAAATAATGAAAGAGGTTCAAAAGTTTACCCCCCTATTTATCAGGGCTAATTTTGTATATATGTAATTTTTATTGGAACTAACTTTAATTTGTAAAAATACCTAAAAAAACTTGTGTAATATTAATTAGCAATATTTTAAAATGTTTGACACTTCTATATATTTTTATTCCAAGTAATTAGTTAGGTGAATCACTTACTGGAGCATTAGGATCTTCATCCTTTGGCTGTGCACCCCCTTCTTCGGTAGCTGTGGCTGTTGAAGGTTTGGGCTCTTCTGCTTCAGCAAGCATTTGTTCAAATTCTGCATCAGAGTCTGTGTTTGCACCAGGGCTGCCTTCCTGTTCCTCCTCCTGCTTGATTAGAAATTATACAAATTGACATATGTTGATTGTATTACACCATACCTGCATGATACAAAATACTTTTGGTTTAGAGTTAATTGATACTCATTATTTACAAGCACAAGTTACTAATATTTGAATATTTAAATGTAACTACAACTAAATGCGTGTTTATTTATGTTTGTCAGTCAATCATAAGAATATTTAAAATTGTTAATGTTTCTTAACCTGTCTAATATTCTGTTGTTTAAAATTATAAAAAAATTACTTTATCATTGAATGAAGGTTACCCTCGCTTGAAATTATCTGTCTGATTAGTACTCCACTCGTCACTCGACAAGAGTAGTTTGTAAACAGTCAATAGTAATCATAAAAAAATTTACGCTGCTGGTTCTCTTCCTCTTGCTGAACTTGATCTTGAGCGTGGGTACTTTAGGCTTGCGGCCGGGTTTGCCCCGCGGCGTCGCGCCGTGCTTCGGCCGGCGGCCACGTTTGCGCGGCGCTGGCGTACCCCCGTCGCTTGCCTCCTCCTCTTCCTCCTCTTCAGGCTCATCGGTAGCATCTTCTATCTAAAAGATACATAAAATTGTTAATATTTTGAAAGGACATTCGTTGATAGTAAAGAGGATCATTGTCATTTTCAAACGAGTTCACTTTAAAATCTAATTTAATATTTGGAATACAGCTCCACCACCAATTTTACAATAGGAAATTCAGATTACAAAGTCGGTTTACATATATTTGATTAATCAAGATATACCATAACATACGATTTATGGTAGCTATAGCACAGTAATACAAAAAGAAAGAAAAATATAACGGTGCTATAATCATAAAGGAGAAAAAAGTTAAATTTAAATAATTTCTCAATAATGACAAATTTAACAAGAATTGTACTGAATAAAATTCCTAATTTTTTTTTTAACAGTAAGTGTCAATTCCGCAGGGCATATTCGAAAAAATTTAAATATAGAAGTAAGCAACGAGTTTGCTTACCTTGCTGCTATCTTTTGGCGGACGCCCACATCTGGCCTTAGGCGCGTAATCGGACGCAGTGGACGTGTTCGTGTTTTCCTCAGACCCTATGGTCGGCGTGCCGCCACTGAGATGTGGATTTATCTCGCAGAACAAACGCCACTTTGCCGCAACCAGCATCATTAACTTCGACACTGGTACCTGCGAAGAATATAATTAAAACTAACCTTCACCCCCTTGCCGACAATAGAATGGAGACAACTGACGCAATCTTATATTATATAGAGAATAAATAGAAAATCGATTACGTAATTATATGCATTATAGAAAAACCATACAATAGAATTTATTCATTATTTATTATTGACTTATAAAAATTATTAACAACGAGTATTAGTGTGTAAAGTTTTTGTTTTATAAATTTTTTTGGTGATGTACTAAATTTGTCAACGTTATTAACAGATCGTAGAAAGTACAAGATATTTTTAAGTTGGTACAGCTTACCTTAGGGTTCTCTTTAACGAGAAGCGGGCGAACGTGCTGCTGAAATAACTTATACGATGTGAGATTTTCGAGATCAGCGTCGCTGTATTGAATGTCTACATCTGTGAGACCAAAAGATGAGCAGACCTCTTCAACTGTTGGCATGCCTAAAACAAAAATCAAATATATCACGTAATCTTCATAATATATACTGTGCACCAATGGTAATATTATTTCATGAGGTATCCTAGTCTAAAAACACAATTACTTTAAGTGTGTTTTCAGACGCGGTAAAAAAAAATAAAATAAATAATTTATATGTCCATTTTATGTTTTTTTATTGATTTTTAAAGAAGTGCATTATTAATATTAAGAAAAAAATTAAATTTCAGAAAACTACGAGCCGGCAAAGTGTGGGACAGATGAAAAAATGTTCCGGCGTGCAGGATATTAATCTTTCCAATGACCGGATATAGAAAACAATAGTCCTTGAAGAGGAAGGATGTAGTTATTGCACTCACACAAACTCTTGTCAGCACTACCCTTCCGTTAATATTTAATTTAAATATTTTGACGTCAATGATCAGAGCAAATGTCATGAAGAAGTCCATGTAAAGAAAGTCGGTTGCTTAAGTATAAAGACACCTGGTCATCTACGGTAAAGCCACGAGGAACCGCCGCTCCCAGTGAGCTCAGAAAGCTCATCTCGGATGTGTGCTGCTGGTGGACTGCAAGGGCAGACTTACACTGCTCTTCACAGCTACAGTAGAATCGCGCAGAGAGAGAAAAGACTTGGTATTACGGTTCGCCGCTCTACCCTTTAAAACTAAGCGGAGCCGCGAGGAGAGAAGCTCGCTCTCTCTACCCTCCGCGGCTGTATAACGGTTGGCGACAGAGCCTAAGATTAGATCCGCCGCAGGGAGCAATGTTTTCTTTAGATGCTCCCATGGCCTTTGGGTGACGGATCTCGAGGATCTGCTGCCCTGGTGACGGTAAGAGGCCGAGAAGAAGAACGCTGTATGTTCCGGCGCACCCTTACAGAGGTCGAAAGGGAGGGTTCTCCCCCCGACGTGGGACTGCGCGGAGCACCCGGCGCAGGCGGAGTCGCGGAGGTATGCGAAAGCGTTCCCGTTGCCCCGCCGTAAAGCGACGACGGTGAAACGTCATAGGGGTTTTATTCGGTGCAAGTTCGATATAACGGGTCTGACTCCGCTAAGGCAGGTGTGCGACCCACCCACGTAAAAAAAAAAATTGTAAAGATAATAGTCTAGTCGGTGAGGTTATTCTTAACTGTCTTTTGAAATACCATAATTTACATTTTAGACATTATACATTTTAACTAGTATATAGCGAGCGTATCGATTCATTCATTCATTATCAGCCTTTGTCTATCCACTGCTGGATATAGGCCTTCCCCAATGTTTTTCACCAAATGCGATGCTCAGCTTCTCGCATCCCACCCACTTCCGACCCGCTCGATATCATATCGTAATGTACCAATTAAAATATAACAAGTTGCTTATTTTAAATTTATTGGGTCGATATAGCAAAAATCAGCATGGGAGGTACAGTTCATTAATAATTTAATACCCATGCACAAATCTGAATTATAAGCTATTGACCTTTTCCATCAAAAACACATAAGATAACAAACAATAACAATAGTACCAAAACTAATAATTTGTATTATTCTCTATCTAGAAATATAAGTAGAGATAGATATTGAAGTATTTATTTATACTTCTTAATATGGTCACATGCAGTGCAGTCATGACTATGACTATATGCCGGTTGCGTTATCTACAAGGATGTGTTAGGATAACCAGGAAACACTATAAAGTATTATATGCATTTATTCGATTATAGAGTATTTTAGAGGGATAATATATTTTAAAAAACAACAGGTTCAAGCAACAACAAAAAAAACACTAACCCGCAAATAAAAGCCGGCTTTATACATAATATACAAACATGAACATTAGGTTTTTTTTTTTGACATATTTCTTGCAGTACGCTCGTGGATTATAATAAGTATATTTCGATAGGCATTGGATTTTATCTATATACGAATATAAATACATATACGTATGGATATATCCTCGGAGCCGTCAATCACATGGAGATGAAACCTTGGAATTGTAATATCATATGTTCTCATTTATGAATCGTGTAAAACTTATATACAAACTAATATTACAAAGGCAAATAAGTAAACACGGAATGTAACTAGATGATCAATAAATATATTACTTATCGCATTTAATTAGTTGACTATAACTTTAAACGGAATGAATGATTTTTCAAATACATCGTATATTTCCACCGTGTGATAGACACGGATTATGTTCTCACGCTATATTCGGTGTCATAACACACGACTGAAGAGTACAATAATTCCAGCGAAAGAGCAGCTTTCTCTGCGATCAGCACACTGCTCTCAATATCAGGAATGCCAAGCGTGGCCAGTATGCCAAATAACCTATTTTCAACAGAGAACATCTCGTTTCGAGTTTTTTTTAATATATAGATAATACATACTTCTTTAAGTTAGAAGTTTCAATGGCAATAAATTAAGATAACATGTAAGTTTAGTTAAATAATTTTCTAAGTAAACTTTCTCGAAATTATTAATGAATCATTTATGAGTTCCAGTCACCGTTCACCGACATTCACCTGATGATAAGTGAAACAACGGCCCATAACAACGTGGCGTCGTTAGTTAGGATGATATAAACAACACCGCATTGTACTCTTCGCTGGAAGACATAGGATGTTAAATCTCGTTAACCAAGTAATTTCACCAACTCCGAAACTCTTGAAATCGGTACTCAATAATATTTGTACACTACGGTTCATCATCATCAGCCGATAGACGTCCACTGCTGGAGATAGGTCTACCCCAAAAATTCCCACCTCGATCGTATAGGGATTTGTGTGGAGGGATTTGGGCCATTTCTCACCACTCTGACCCAATGCGAGGTGGTGAGAGCCTGAGCCTCGTTTGTTGGTTAGCAGGGTGCACCACGAGCAGGTGAGATTGGCTTGGATTTCGTGACTTGTTGTGCCGGCACAGTTGCACCCTACGGTTTGACGGCAGAAATAAACGCTGAGACGGTACCTACGTAGACAGCCTCCGCAATGAGACAAGCCACCGGTAAAAGTAAAAAAAAAACCGACTATGTAAAAAGTTTACCACAACTACAAAAACATACAATGCTAAAAGAAAAATTAAAGGGGACCAGGCAACGATTACAACTTGCTATTTATATTAGCTTATCTATATAGTTTGCCTATTTTTTATCATGTTTTAATTACCTATTTTTTTTTATTTGATACACTTGTTTTCTATAAAATAAGTTACTATAAGATTGACATAATAGACATTCCATTAAAATAGGTTAAACTAAAATTAGATTGAACTAGATTAAAAAAATGTCATTGGTTGGGTCATCGTTATAAAGTTAGAACGGTTAGATGTAGTAGTAGTTTTGATGACTATACATTAAACATATTCTTCTATATCCGAATTAATTATACATGGCAAAAAAAAAACTGTGGAAAAGCAAAATGTTATTGCCGCTAAAGAAGTTAAAGCAATTGTTCAAGGATAATATAAAATAATTATAATTATCCTCATGCTTATTTCCCTTTTATAATAAATACTTCATGTCCAAGTAACCAAGTTCAAATGACATAACAGCAGTACGCATGTGCATTTAAAGTTTACGAGAGGGGATGACGTGAAGTAATAAAAGGTATTGATAAAGTTTGGTGTCAAGGATTGTCCCGAAACTTCGTCGGATAAAAAAATATTTTCATTGTAAAAATAACTCTCAAAGTTTGTTATTCTTATAAATAGGAGAGAATAAAACAAATAAAAATACTTTTTAGAAATTTGTTTCTGAATGCTTCAATAAAAAATGTATCTATTTAATTATGAATACTAATAAGGTTTATACACAGTACTAACTATCCCACCAGCTTAGCCGGCCGTAATATCATCGCAACTCCCTTTGGGGAAGGAATTTTATAAAATCTATTGTTGGCTGACCTGTACTCGACAAAAGGAATATTCCTACCAAATTTCAAGTCTCTAAGCATGAAGGTTCCAGAGATATGGTGACGAGTCTATACAAAGGTTGAAATCTCTAATATATATAGATAGATATATAATTAATACGAATTGTTATATAACTATAGTGCATTTCATCATTCATCATTATCAGCTTTTGTTTATCCGCTGCTGGATATAGGGCGTTCCCCAATGTCTTCCACCAAATATGATCCTCAGCTTCTCGCATCCACCCACTTCCGACCGTTCTGATGATGTCGTTGTTCCATATGGAGGAAGGGCGTCCTACACCGATCCGTACTCGGCCTCCACTCCAAGACTTTTCCCCCCGTCGGCCATCACTGACACGACAGACATGGCCACCCACTGCCACTTCAGCTTGCAGATTTTGAGAGCTATGTCGACAACTTTAGTTCTCCAGCGAATTTCTTCGTTCCGGATTTTGTCCCTTAGAGAAATGTCAAGCATAGCTCTCTCCATCGCTCGCTGTGCTACTTGGATCAGCCCGATGGTTAGGTGCCATGTCTCTGCGCCGTAATTAAAGGTGGTGAGGACGTACTGGTGAAAGACTTTCGTCTTGAGACATTGAGGTATTTGCGAGGTGAGGATACGGCGAAGTTTCTCAAAAATTAGTGCATTTCTATACTAAGAAAGATATCGACACTCACTGTTAGTGTATACTTATTACTTAAAAATCTTTTCGTAAAGTATTTTAATGTCTACATAAGTGAATAAATAACTTCACTGGTTGTGACCGGATAATAGCGCTTACGTTACCCCTGACTCGATGACGTACCTAGATTCGAATATCAAGTCGCCGTTAGCCTTAGTAACGACTGTTACAGCTTCATCGGACTGGGGGGACCGGCGCGATCATGATAACCGCGACCTAACCAAAAGATTTTAAGTTACACACTTTTTTATTCCGAGTAACGAGATGGGCAAGATTTTCACCTGACGGTAAGGATGATATATACATCACATTGT
This sequence comes from Ornithoptera alexandrae, assembly GCA_029030555.1. Taxonomy (NCBI): domain Eukaryota; kingdom Metazoa; phylum Arthropoda; class Insecta; order Lepidoptera; family Papilionidae; genus Ornithoptera; species Ornithoptera alexandrae. The sequence continues at coordinate 2,918,716 of JARDVY010000037.1, read as the reverse complement.
ACTCTTCGCTTTAAGACATAACGTTTTAAATCTAGTCACAACGCCTTTCATATCGGAACACAATAATATTTGCACACTACTGTTTGACGTCAAAAATAGGATGTGCGGTGGTAGACCAGACGGTTACCGGCAACAGAGACCAGTAGTTATTTATAAACAGTTAACTGTTCATATAAACACGTTGAAGAAATTAAGTAAACGTTTAGATTTTCACAACTACAATTCCATTAACTCTAATATTAGCTGCTGCTCGTTAGTCAATCATCGCTAATTTTTATTCTTGACGCGCTTATTTTATTTCGTCAAATCGTACAATGTAAACATAGCTACTTCCGGATTGAAAGGCTTTGTAGCTATCAAACTTGACGTACCTCGACTTAACACATCTTACGTTTCAAACAGGGGCGTCGTGCACAGAGATTTCGAGGAGGATATGCAAACCACGCCCGAAATCTGTGCTTTTATCTAAACTTAAACCCATAACCAATTTAGCAATAGTCATAGTTCTGTACCTTTTGAGAAACTTAAGAGATCGTTATACAGATTTAGGGCTTAGGGAGCCATGGTCTGCGGTGCTTAATGGCCTGTATGGAGCGCACGCCCTTGGTTTCAATGTAAGCACATTATTACGGTCAGGGACATAGATTACCATCAGGCGACCGTACCGTTTATCCATCGTCAAATTGAATTAAAAAAAAAAGGAAATGTATTATGAGAAATAACGACAAAACGAATCGTATTCAATATAAAAATGGTGTCATACTTTTTTTCAAGGATAACAAGTGTAAACGGGGTGTGAATTATGTATATCTTTAGTACCAATTGTTTTCGTGAAGTTCTAACCACTACTATCAGGTTAACGTACGTTTACTCTGGTCGATTCTTACGTATAAAATTAATTATATATAGTATTTGTTTTTAATAAAGAATTACTGTATTATTTACCTTTTCCTTTAAATTGAGATATGTTTTAATGGCATTTTGCCTAAAGATATCAATAGAAGTATCGTATATATTATATGATAACAAATGGCTTCCGCACACAAAGGCCATGTTTTAGTAAATACTCCTCTATATGGCAAATATTTCTTCCTGTAATTTACGCGACGAAATGTATTTTTATACCGTTTCGTCTGAATCTCAAACAAAATCATGCGCTACTTTGGATACTTATTATCTAGACGTATCTTTTTATAAGAGACTTCTAAAGAAGACAATTTTAATAGCGACTTTTAACTACGAGCTGCAAATAGCATTTGTCGAGATATAAATTCCTTAATAAAAATTTAATGGAGGTATAACACTATAGTCCTATTACAGGTAACTAGTAATAGGATAATTTCCGGTTACTATTTTAATATACAATAAAAGGGCGTGGTCGTTCTCCTATCAATTGAATATATGTACTATAGTTAATTTCTTGTTTTACAATTGTCATACCTTTCATTGATCTATGCGTGTTATGTAAGTCCCTTATCGTTTTAAGTCAAAGCAACTGATCACATAAGCTTGTATGACGGCAATAATTAAATAGTACAAAAAAATTTTGTTCACTGACAAAGTAAAAATAATATTACAATGAAAAGTTCGCTGCCAAGCAACTCTTAAGTTAATTCACAAAGACCGAAATCGATCGTAATTGAGATTTAAGATATTTTGTAATAACAAATGGATTAAGTCAGATTGTTTAGCTGATGATAATCTATACCTATACCCAATTTTAAACTAATTATAGTCAATATAAAATATCGGTAAAAACAGTGAAATAGTCGCCAAATTTTCAACTCCAAATGTTGATAGAGTTCAATTTGCTCATTACTACTTTTAATAGAATAAGTAATAAAACTGCATATTCACACTTCCTATATGTTAAGTAGTTATGAATATTATATTTATAAAAACCTGCAAATTAGTTTAGGGATATATTAGGTTTCAGATCCATGTCTTTAAATAGTAAAATATCGACAAGTTAAAATAAATTCAATGAAACGAGCTTGATACATGAATAGACCTTGTAAGATAGCCATGTTGTCTATTCAATAATCTATTCTTCACGTAATATTTTTTTTTAATTCGCCGCCATTTTTTGTCACGTGATATAACGGATGACGTAGCAATAAATGTTCTGCGATCGAACATGAGGTCATTGATCCAAAAACCTTTAAAAGAACGCAATTATATATAAACAACTAGCTTGAATTTTTGTCATATGTTTGATTAATCGTTGTATAACAATTATTTGTTTCAGTAAATCCTAGAGATGATAAATAAACAAAACCAGTTTAAATATATTAATAGCATTCTTTAATCACTAAACTTCATCATTTTATACTGATCATGTCTATGCAAACATTGTTTTTTTTTTTTGTAAAAGTAATCACAGTAAGCACATACATATAAACTATTATTCATATAAAGAAAAATAATGTAATCACTCACCAGAACCAGAATCAGAAGGTGCTGGAGTAGAAGTGATGTGTTTGCTTCCTCTGCCTTTCCTCGATTTCTTACTTGAGGACATAGCACTTAAGGCATAATCACTGTCACCCTCTGCCTCAATTTCAAGACCAAAGTCATCATCCTAAAACATTTGTAATATTTAATATCCACAGAATAAATACTATAAATATTTACATTTTAACCATATATCATCAAGTGTCTATATGTAAAGCAAAATAAACAAACACTTACATCTTCACTTTCATTCTTACGCTTCTTCTTTTTCTTTCTTCCCTTTTTTTCTTCTCCTCTTGCCTTTCGTTTCTTACCTTTTTTCTTTTTTCTACCATCTTCTGGTGAATAATCATCATCCTCCTAAATAACAAAATAATATTGAAGCTTTTCAAACCTAACCAACAAATTTGGAACAGCTTTTTGACTGTAATAAATAATAGAACTCTCCCAAGTATTTTGATGAGTATCAAAATACTATGCAATTGATCAATAAATATTTAGAAAATGTTTGGTAACTAGCACAAGAATATTAGATATTTGAAGTTACATTACTGTTTCTTATTAAAAAACTGATAATACTAAAAAATAATAACTCAAACAATTTCACGTTCAGATCGAAATGCATGTTCTAGTTAACATGGTATCTTAGAAACAAATTTCATAAATAAAAACATTAATAAAATTTGTTTACCTTTGGTGGAGCTTCATCACTCTCTCCAGAATTTTCATTTTGACCCTCGCCTTCTTCAACGTCTTCGTCGCCTGCAACAAAAATTTGGGCAAAACTGGTCAAACCACTGACCACATGCTTTACACCTGTCGATCTCATGAGGAACCATCATTTTTCTCAAAGCAAGCGCAATGCTCGCTGTAAGGTCACTAATCCCTTTGTTTGGCGGCGTCCATTTTGTTAAGTAGTAATGAGGGGTAATGCATGTTCTTTTCTGTCACGAACTGCCACATAAAAATATTTACAATCGAACGACAACAAACTCGCCATTATTCTATTAAAACATGTTCCTTAGCGCTGTATTCCCTGATTTCTGTTAATTTCTCACACTCACAGCATCACCGAATCTGAAATCTTCAGATATTTAATTGCTTACCGCAAGTAAACATATGATACCGCTATTCGCGGCTTACCTATGACATGCTAGTAACAAAATTAACCGTTTACCTGCAAAAGATCCGTCTACTTCATCGTCTGATGCCATTTAGACCACAATTTAACACAACCTGAACAGAAATGAATAAATTTAATATAGTTAAGATAAAGGACGCGCAGTTTTTGCGACAAATGGTAATTAATTCAGAAATTGATGCCGCCGTCACTACGACGAACTAGCATGGAATAGCATGATATTTTTTCTCATTCTCACATGCATAGAGACGAAAAGAAATTTTTGGGATACCATATGTGATTTTTAAATATCCCAAATTACAGATAAAATATTAAACAGTTTCTAATACATTTAAAAGAGTTTATCGCAAAACTGTCCTATTTATTATATTACACCATTTATATGCCTATGGCTAGTTGAAATGTATCTGCTATCATTTAATTAATGTATTATTAAAAAATATTAAAGGTTCGTATAAAATCTGGATAAATAATTTATACACTAGGATTTCCTTTGGTGTTGTATTTCTTTATTAACATTTCATATTTAAAATATGTGTACTTTGCCATAAACCATGTAGAAAACAAAATAAAATGCAACGTATTATATTATATTGGTTCATGAAAGGGCTGTACCAGTTTAAATTTCATAATGAAGAATATATTTGATAAGTTATATAAGTACTATTATTTATATAATGTGATGATAAAATAAAATTAATGAAGTAACTTTTTGTAAACCAAAAAAATTAAAAAGATCGTTATATAACTGTTATTGATAATTTTTCTTAGAGGTATTATGTACTAATATGGGAAACATCAAAATTACATAAAATTAGAGATGATTTAATAATTTATCTCATTATTGACTTAATTTAGGTTACAAATTCTCATATAAATTATTATTATCTTCTTTACAAGTGCTTTTAAATGAATATCATTAAGTATATGGTATATTTTATTAATAATATAATATGAGATGCAATAAATAAAACTAACAAAAATATATATTTACTTAACCCAATGTGTAACCATTATGTATCTCGGTATATGACATGCACGTAAATGGTTTTCTTTATCTGTTCACAAACTGTTAGAGTTTTAAGTAATTTTGTGAAGAAAAATCAATGTTTGTAGTATCAAATATTCAAAGTGAATTTTGAACTTTTCTGTATTAACTAGTTGCTATACACTAGTATTTTATTTATTTAATTAAACTTAGTGTTAGTAAGAGTCACTTTGTGTATATAAACAACGTTTATTTGCATTGCGTTTCAAGCGTTTTTTCTTTCTCCATGAATGCACTTCTAGATTACGGATCGTCATCTTCAAGCGACTCCGACGACTATGAAACTGTGGATGAAGAAAAGTAAAGCAAAGTTTATTCTCATTTTAATTGAATAATCGATCTAGTTGACATTGTTTAAACTCCATCTTTTTCTATTCAGGAACAGTAAAGATGAAGCGAAGCCAAAACTTCCTAAACCGACAATTGGTGAAAGCAGCCTTCAAACATCTGTTTTTTCAAATCCATTTGTAGAGGCTGAACTGGCCAAAGCAGCTATACTTGAGAAACATGTAAAAATGGTATATGTTGAGTTTCAATTACAGCTTTTAAATATTTGCGTTAAATATACAATATATAAGAATAATTAATAATTGCTACTATTCTCTTAATGTAGTCTTAGTAGGATTCAAAAAACACACTTCATTTGTCACACCAAGCACTAAGTCCAAACAATACTGTGTTTGGATATAAATAGCACTGTAGCCTATGGAATTACTGAGCTGAAGAGATTTAACATTAAATGTCACATGGCGACAAATGTAATGATATTGCAAATATCCCTACATTATCACTTAATTGTATAAACAAGAATAACTAATCAACATCCATAAATTGTAGTTAATCTAATAGTCATAAATAGGAAAATTTTATATAAGATCATATTTATAATCGTCAAGTACATCGTCCATGACTGTAAGGTTCCAGGTAAAGATAATATGCAAATGATAAATGGAAGGAAGATTTGTTGGAGCTACAGAAAGGGCAGGTGTCGGTTTGGTCATAATTGCAAGTATGCTCATGACTCAGACATACTCAAATCAGAAGAAGAGCTGGATGCAGAGAAGCAGGTATAAATGTAAACAAAAAGTTTTCAATTTAGTTAAGAGTTGTGAATCTTTACAGAAAATCATTATAACAAGCTAGGACTGTGATGAATATCTAATTGTCATGTCAGCAGCTAATAGAGACTGCTGGACATACATCACCACTGAAGATCTGCACATGATTGGTCCTGTGTTAATTACCTCCAGTGGCTTCCCACAACTCTCACTAAATTGTCGCTCCACCTAACTAATAATTAATTATTTGTAGATATTTTGCTGTTCAAAATATTTAATCAACTACTGCATGTAAACAATAAACATTTTTAAGACCTAATTTAAATTACACTATATTTCTCTATAACTTGATTAAATTTAAATTTCTTCCTTCATATTTACATAATTGTGAAATTAATTTTCCCTGTAATAATTAATACACAGCAATTTATATGGAACTACTTTTTTATGCTATGAAATATCAATGCATAAATGATTTCTATTTCTTCAAATCTAGGAATATGGAATGAATTTAACACTTATCTAAGATGATTTAATATAATGAATAAACAAGTTTGTAACACTATTTACAGAAATTAAAAACCATAGTATGTGAAGGTGCAGGGACTATGTCTTCAGCTCCTCCACCACAAGTCATCATAGAAGCATCATCACCAACCAATGATGATATTGGGGAGAGTGGAGCAAATAAGAAAAAAAAGAGACCAGGCTTGACTACTGGATTGGTCCCTGGGAAAAAAGTTATTAAGATGTATAAAGAACAAAAACTTAAAGATGCATTAAACAAATAAGTACAAATGAAGAAATTTTGCGAGCAAATATTTACATGCATTACAACAAAATTGTTCTTTATAATTAATGTTTTAGAAGAAAAAATTAATTTGAAATTTTAATATCTTCATGTTGTTGGCATAAATTAATCATAATTCTTACAGGTGCAATCTTTGACTTAGTATTTCCATTCATATTCATTATATAAAAAAATCTATTTGAATATTTACATTAAAGTATAAATGTTTGCATTCCACAATTGTCTACTTTAGTTAAGAACAGAATTATCGTAAATTTTAGTGTTATTGTAAAACATTGAATAAAATGCGAAATATCAAACTAAACCTTACACCATGCCACAATGGGTGCAAATACTATAGAGAAATATAAAATTTTAAGTTTAAGTTTAACAAGTTATACAGACTCGGAATTACCTAATAATGAATTACTTTTTTCATATTGGTGTAAAAATAGGAACTTGGTAGAATTCTTATAATCGAAATTGAAAAACATCCGTTGAACTGAAGTCACCGACGTAGCACAAGATTTCTAACCTTGTCGACTGCGTAAAGGTAGACGCAATGGTAGTGAAGCTGCTCATAAGGTGGACCTTCACAGGAAGCATCTGGATGCGAGTGGCGCAGGATCAATATTAAGACATGGGAAGAAATATGCTCAGCACTAGATGTCTTCCACCTGACAATATATGTATGTAAACGATGTACTAATATAAATAGATGTATTGATTACAGTATTAGTCATACTTGTTATAAAGTTATTTGGTATATCTGTTAATTGATGAAATCTAATTTTTATCACAGACTACCACGAATAAATTTAGTTCAGAATCTCGCTATTATTTGAAACAGTGACAAACTTTATAATTCTTTGCTATAATTAAACAAATGTTTTGTGGAGCACTTTTCTTTTCAATAATGGTTATATTGAAAATGTAATAGATGTCAAACTTCTTTAATATATCCAGAGTTGCAAAAAAACTAACATTTCGGCGATTTAAATGGCCACAATCGTGGAGTTTAAGAAATACCGCCGGTCATTTGAAGTTAATGTTACAGTCAGTGTTACTTGTAACTTGAGATGAATAAAAGCAATTTTTATAAGTTAAAAAGTTTATACTTTTCGTCTTAGCTACTTTTCCTTACCCTAAAACGGGATATTTGTATTGAAATTACTGTATTTCAATACATATGAAGAACTTGTTAAAAAAAATTATAGATTACATTTATTTAAAACTTGAAAAACGATACAACTGTTTATAGTTGATACATGTACATCGTAATATGTAGGCAGTTGCTTTCTCAGAATAAAAGGGAGACCTAATATGACATAGACTTAAAATGTTATCAGCAAATTCGCAGCGATATTTGTCGTTTATTGGTAGTGAAAAAAATGTATCGGATGAGCAATCATTTAATAACTCTGAAACAATCTAAAAATAAACTAAATCAATTATCATCCGAAAGACACCTATTACATAAAGAGCTAAACTTTTCCGAAGGGTCTTCACATCTACTGGTCCAACACTGCTTGCATCCATTATGTACTTACATTGCGCCTACTAGTATCAATTACCGCCGATAACACAGAATGCGTGTTTAACATGATACATCGAATGAACGAAGAAACCAGGCAAAATAATTTTGCCACTTTAACTAACTTCAAGACACACCGGAAAGGAAAAATTTAAATAATAGCCATACACTATTGCATGTTTTTTTATTAGGAAACATCGCAGTTCCGGTACACGCAATTTGGAAACTCCAAGCAGCTGTCAATGGCACGTGCTATGGTCGTCATAGACAACTATAGGTGTGAACATTTAAATATCCAAAATGAAGCAATCTCTACATATACAGCGTCTAGTACACTATTAATGGTAATGACAATAACAAAGACCCGATGATAAAAATATCATCACATTTGTAAAGTTAAATAAATACAATGTAACGAAAGTAAATATGTCACTTCTGCAATATTATTTCCGGTGAACTGTTTACCTTTTAAAAGATTAATTAATTTATTTACGCAATGACTTTATTACATATTACATTATTTATAGCACAGCCATTATAAAATGAATTCTGTGAAAGTGCAGAATCTGAAACAATGTTACAAGTTACTGTAGCATACCATTTTTCTTTTTTTTAAAGCCGTGTGGCAAAGGCAGATTAGACCAGTGTCACTCCGCCCCGTCCCATGGGTGTTGTAAAATGCCACTAAAAGCTAAATACCGTAAGATTGTTAGCAATGTATCTCTAAAAGAAATATTTCTCATCTACAATTGAGAAGCGAGATGTTACACTTCTCACTTGTCAGTGGCAGTTCCATCATACCGACATTCTCAAGATAGGTTCATTTCAAGCAAGCAGCCCGTCGCAAAACAAATGCAGAACCTTTTTGTATATGATAAAATATGACATGTTGATCCCACAAAGTGAAAACCAGGCAGAGTGACAATGATTAATAAAGATAAAATTAGATTGACTCATAATCAAATAAAAAAGGACAATGCGTTTTATTATAAAAAGTACTATCAGGCTTTGTAAAACAGTTGATATACAGAATTATTCATATACCGTTTGTTATACAAGAATTAAATTAATCTAAGTGTACAATACTTTGCCACTTACAGTATGTCTCATACCAAAAAAATACTTTACAACTTGTCTATATTTTCTAATGGATAAAACACAGTAATAAGTAAATGGTAAGTACATTTTAAGTAATAAATTATTTGATTTTCAACACAATGCACGAAATCACTGAAATTCATATATTGATTAATATTTAGACATCCATTGTATCTACTGTAAATAGATTTGACCGACTACAGCATGCTTAGACAATAAAACTTTAATCTACAGATACTATGACGCTACAACATCAAGATCTTCAAATTTTTTTTAGCTAAATAACACAATTGGCCTCAGCTAACAATAAATATATTTTTATCAACAAAACACCATTAAAAAAACTCCATTCATATATATCATCATGTGATAGATGTTCAAGGCTAGATGTATCCCACCTACAAATGATTTTAACACTAAACAGTTTGCTGTTTACGTTCAGTGGCTCCTTGTAACCTTCACCAGATTGTTGGCTCACCTTGTAGAGGGCCTTTCAACACTGCATCTTACACAGAAATGATAATCATCAGGAATATTAAACACTGTATGTATCAGTCAATGCCCATATAATATTATTGCATTTATTAAGTACACCAACTCATATGGATATTGCTGGCTGGAGCTGGTGTTAAGTGGTGTTTAGTCGAATGAAGCTGTAAAAATCTAAAAGACTAACAACACCAACTTAAATGATAAAAAATTAAGATATATATTATAATTAGAATATACAAATACTGTGTGAAGGCACAAACAATATAAAACTATTGGTGTAATTCAATATTTCAGACATGCATTGATCTGCTGCACAGCAGTTTTTTTTTCCATGAATGTTATTACATATTATATTTCAATAATCATAGAATACTATAAAAATAGGTTTCATTTGGCTTTCACATGAATCCATATATATATATATATTTAATATATAAGTGTTTGTGTAAAACTGTTCAATTTGCAAACGGTGATAAACATAGCAATTTTATTCTGTATAATTTTCACATTCATCATCATCATCATGAATGAATGTGAAAATTATTAAAAACGTAATAAATTACCATTTGTTGTATATTGAAATAAGTGGAATTTTATAGTGTTAATACTAAAATACAATTGGTGTTATGTTTATATCTTAAGAGCAACCTTCTTGGGTATCTTTGGTGTTCTCAAATCAATGCGATGGTTCTTCACGTTATTGAGCTCAGCGTCGTGGGTTTTCCCATTCGTCATGATGCCATTGGTCACTGGGCCGTGGCCATTCTTCTTGTGATGGCCATTCATCTTACTATCGCAACCATTGATTTTTTCACTGTGGCCATTAATTTTGTCACCACCATGGCCATTTATTTTATCACTTCTGTGGCCGTTTACTTTATCCCCTCCGTGGACATTTACTTTATCACCTCCATGGCCATTTATTTTATCACCATTGCTATTAATTTTGTCAGCGGTGTGACCATTCATACTCCATTTAGCTTGTCCTGATAAATCAAAATATAGGATATAAAAACAAGACCACTGTTGTACCCATCACCTAAATATCCGTTTTAAACACTGGCAAAATTGTGTTCGTCATAAACAAACTTCCAAAAAACAAATAGATCCCATGGCTTTATTTAGTCAGTATTAGGTGACTCATCGGACGATATATAATCAGTGCACGGCTGTCCCACACTGTTGGCTTTCGTATCTGCAAAATTACGTGGCGCTTTTAATCTCACCGACCGCCCGTCCAGGGCTTCCGCTAAAGACAAATCTAGCGCTAACAACCACGACAATACTGTGCAACCACCATTCATTAGTTGGGGTACATGGCCACTGAGCACAACATCTAAATACATTTACTAATAAGAATCACATCGAATAACATCTATTGCAAGGTAGATCTATCTATACACAATTACGCCAGTGTTTATATTATAAATATAAATGACATGCGTATGCGCACATACAATACATATTGCGTATACAGGCCACAATTGATTGAGTATAGGTGCATGAAAGAAGAATTGTGGATATAGGTTAATTAATAATCATTTATTGATCTATATCTACAAATCATAATAAGCAAATAATATGAGAACATCACATTTGTGGACTGCCGCCGACTTATGGTGTTGATATTTGATTCAAACGAAACATAACTTAAGCCATTGGATCAACTTAAAATTTTTCCATTTATAGAATATTTTTTTTTAGATCTTCAAAACTTACTAATATTTTATATTCCGCGAAGTGACGCTCACTTTTAATAACGTGGCGCTAATTAAGATCATAAACGCCACTACATTGAGCCCGTCCCCTTGAGACGTAAGATGTTAAGTCTCATTATCCCAGTATTCCGTCACTTCAAACCGGAATACAGTAAAGTTCATTACTGTTATATGATTACTTAAACAAGGTTTCGTTTGATAGCGATTATAATTGCGAATGGTATATAAAATTAGCATGCTAAAGTTTTTTATTTTGTTCTTCAAATACAGTATTATCAAAAGGAAGTTACTTTAATAAGCTAAGTTTCTGTATTTTAATAATTCAAAATTCCCCTTATAATACTATATTGGTAGTGAGATGGTATACAGCTAATATACTTGCCATTGACATCACTGCCCGAGTAATACTTTTTTGATGTCTTCCAATCTTCTTTAAGTGATAAGTTGTACATTGAGTATGCTGGGTCACCGGTCACCTCTTTCTCAATTGACAGGAACTTGGGTAATGATTCTAAAAGTGCATCTTGATCGTAAGCGGCACTGTATGTTTCCAGCAACACCAAGCCGCGACACCTGCAGTTATTAGAAAAAAATATATGTTCTACTTTATTACATTACGCACCTGACCAGATTTATCTTGTTTGACGAGATACAACATGTTACGTCTCAAGACGATAGTTGCTATGTAATGCAGTGAATATCATCCTAACCAGGACAATGTTGTTATGGGTAGGCTTTTTATCATCATGTGAATGTTCCGCTAGTATTGTCGCTATAAGGAATAAAAATAAAGGTAATGTGTGTGTGACACTCACCTGGGATGCGTAGGTTGTCGGTAGATATCCAACTGATAGTACTGGTTGTTGTATATGAAACAGCGGCGTTTCTTAAATATAGTAAAGTGAGCGTCATCACGCTGAGGAAGCTGATTCAGATAGTCTCTGTGCGTCAGCTGTGTGCGCACTTCTACGGATTGCCCGTTCGTCGGATGGAACTTCCTCACTGTATGGATGTACGACCAGTGACCCTTCTGACCACGTTTGCGCAGTCTAACCTGCGCCTTACGGAAGTCGCTCTGCAGATAATTATGAACGACATCGAAGTCCTGAAATGGTGGGAATTCCGTATCCGGT